>CM073471.1:34235000-34982500 GCA_037074535.1 Gleditsia sinensis
ACAATCTCATATTCAAGCTATTTCAAATCTTGAAACACAATTAGGTCTGCTGTAGGAAAGAGAGAGAAAGAAAAATTCCTTAGTCAACCTATTCCTAATTCTAAAGGTCAATTTGAAGTGGGATCATCAACGAATCCTAATGAGGCAGTGAAGTCTATAACGACCCTTAGATCAGAAAAAGGTTATTGATAATCATGTTCACATGTCAGAAATTGAAGGACAAAATTAGCATGAACCACAAATTAATGACTCAAGTAAGAATAAAAGTGAACATATTCCTTGTACCCCTAAAGTTCCATTCCCACAAAGACTTAAGACAAATAAGAAATGTACTCAATATAGCGACATTTTAGAGGTGTTTAAACAAGTTAGCATTAACATCCACTTTCTCGATGCTATCAAACAAGTACTTGCTTATTCAAAAATTTTGAAAGATCTTTGCACGATGAAAAGAAAACCTAGGTTCCAAAGAAAGCATTTTTGACTAAACAAGTGAGCTTTATAATTCAACAAAAAACTCTCGTCAAGTACAAAGATCCTAATTATCCTACAATTTTTTGTGTTATAGGTAACCGTGTGATTAACCGAGCCTTACTTGATTTAGGAGTAAGTGTGAATTTGTTGCCTTACTCTGTGTATGAGAAACTTAGGTTAGGAAAGTTAAAACCTACATCAGTGACCATTCAGTTAGTAGATAGGTCCACAAAAATTCCTAAAGGTATCATAGAGGATGTGCTCATTAAGGTTGATAAATTCTACTTTTCAATAGATTTCATTGTTCTTGACGCTGAATTTGTTGAGAATACAGAGACACAAATTTCAATCATTTTAGGTAGACCATTTTTAACAACTTCTAATGCAATCATTAATTGCTGAAATATAATTTTGAATTTGTCTTTTGAAAATATGAATGTTGAACTCAATGTTTTTAATGTCTCCTGTAACGTCCAATTTTTTTAAATTATTACTTATCTCATTTTTATTATTTATTTATTTATTTATTTTCACATTTCACATGTTAAATACGTCATATGTTTAAACACAATATATATGTATATATATTACAAACCTCACACATGTAATAATTATACAACATTATATTTTAGTACACAAATAAAAGTCCCTATACAGCACTCCACCCTTAAAACACGAAGGGTGAGGAGGTGGTGATGACATCGAGATCTCTATCAATAACGTCATTCCCTGTTGCATCTCATTTCTTTTTATCTGAACATAACACCACAATAATAGTGAGAACAGAGATTCCCAATAGAATTAACATAAATAAAATATAATGACAAAACAGGAGTTATGTTTAGCTATATAAACTACAGAAAATATTAAGATTTGGAGATAAAATCATCACTTCAGTTTATGCATAATTAACATATTATATATGCACTGAAAATTCACTTATTTACTATACGCATAGTGACCGATCGACTACAGTCACAATAAGTGATTAGGGAATGTGAGTTCATCACCTATCTGCATCCTCACGTTACCTCTGTTACCTGGTTGGTGTGGCCCTCCCTTGGCTCACTCAGCCTAATAGAGCATCCTCTACTTGGTACCGTCTCAAACCATACCCGTCGATATTCATCTATACATATAAATGTGTGTGTGTATGTGTATATATATATATATATATATATATATATATATATATATATATATATATATATATATATATATATATATAATGCATATTCATTAAATGCAATATATATTTATCAAGCAACTCGCCATAAACTTTACGCTTGCCATTTAATCACATTTATAATATGACATGCATTATTTTTATACCCAATGAGTAATAATCACTCATCACATACCAATATCCAATACGATTCATTTTGAATCAAACAAAGAAAAGGGTAATTTATGATACCAAAATCACCATTTTAAAAGTATTTTTCTTAGATATATGTTTTTTAAAAATCTTTCAACAAATAAGATTATTTTTAGGTAGAAAATAGTGAGAAATATGATAATCCAGCACCCAACACGGCCATGTTTGAAAAATACTTCAATCATGCTCAAAAAAACTCCGAACATAGCCTACCCATGCTGAAGCAACCAAGAATACGGCTTGACCGTGTTCTATGACTTTATTTTACTTATTCAACTATATCTCTCTCATACAAACTCTGATTAAGGTGATTTCATATCCTATAAAAAGGTAAGAAAATTATCTAAAACTTTCATGTTTATCATTTTTTCATATTATTTATGGAGTATTTCCAGAAAATTAAAAACAAAAGCGCTTATTTTACCATTTTGGATTCTATACTGATTATAATCTCTGCTCAATTAATCAGTCATATCTCCCTCCTATGGACTCCAATTAAGGTGATGACAAAGACTATAAAAATCTAAGGCAATTATCTACAACTTTCATGTTTATTATTTCTTCCAATTCCTTACGGATTATTGTCAGAAATTAAAACAAACGCTTATTTTTACTATCCTGGAATCTAACCTCTGCTAAATTAATCAGCCATATTTTCTTCATAAGGACTCCAAATTAAGTAATTTCAAAGCCTATAGATCCATGAGACATATATCTACAATTCATATGTTGATCATTTTTTTAAATTTCTCGCCTAATTTTCCCAAAATTTTAAAAATAGAAGCTTCTCAAATTACTCCAAAATTCAGCTTAGTCTAACTTTTCCTTTGTTTTTCTTTTATGTAATCCCATACATCCATATGCATGTCCAAACAACCGAAATAGAATTCCATATAAATATCCAGACCACATGTTACCTAAAATCACATCTAAACAAATCTAAAAGTATATATATAACTTTGTACAAAATTTATAAGTAGATGTTTAGTCTACTTCAAATAAATCCTTAAACTTGCGTGCTTGATTCCTACTGTAATATCTCGTAATTTTAAAATAATAATTTTTTGCTATAAACAACTCTATTTTTATTGTAAATGATTATGTTTTGCTAAAAGTAATACGCTTTTAATTTAAATGATTTTTGTTTTGCTTAAAATAATTATATTTGGTTTTAAATCAATTTTATTTTTATTTCTATAAATTCCTTTCTTTTAATATGCATGAAGATATTTTATATTGTGATTTTTTTTATTAAAATTTTATCCAAAAAAATTATGATTTAAGAGTTCAACTAAAGTTTTGCAATAATAGAAATTTTTAAAAAATTTTAAGATATTTTAGGATGAAAAATAGTATTTATATGTGTATAATAAAAATAATACTAATAATTTTTAAATATTTAATTATTAAATAATAATAAATAAGGGGGAGGGAGATGAAGCATGAATCTGCAAAATTTCGATTCCGTAACCAATTAATAGTATAAATAGTATGAATAGTAACTTCTATTTTTTTCTCTAGATCCGATCTCAAAACTAAGGGTACCACTAGATTCAGGATATAGGATACTACGATTTTGGCTAAATAATTTTTCAAATCAACCACAGAATCACCGCAGATCGGAAGTAGAAAATCTTAGAAGAAGATAAACTCTGAAACTCTTATTTAGAGACCCCAAATTGGAAATTTGACACCGTAGATGGATTCAAGAGATAGATAAACTATAGGATATGAAGTTTCACAGTCATATGACAATTTTTGGTGTCATAAACAGTAACTCTAGTCGGCATAAATAGTATTTTTCGATCGTGAATAATGCTTATCAATTGACCAGTGTTGACCAAACTCTCGGAGGTCAAATTTCGCGATTCCAGAGTCATTTCTTAGGTTTTTGGACCCTTTAGACTCGTTTTTGAGATCCATTTCATCAAATTTGGCTTGGAAAAGTACATTTGGGGCTGTCCAACTTGGAGCCTTGACTTATGAGTAGATAATTCTTTTTATGACTTACCTGATACTCTTCTTGAACTTAAAATGTATAATTGGTTCTATTTACAAATTATTTATGCTATCATAAATTTATAAAATATGTTAAAATATTTATTTTTCTTACGAACTGGCACATAGTTCAATAAAAGTATGGTTTTGCAAATAGATTTTGAAACTCATTGAATATGTGGTTCTAAATGTATTTATCGTTATTTGGTAAAGTGAATATTATTTACATGAGGAATTGATTTGTAAAAATGGAAGTTGTTGATTATGATTGAATGGCAAGTGTAAAGCTCATGGCGAGTTGCTTGATAATTATACACTGCATTTGATGAATATGCATTTATATATATGTATTTATATCTAGGGATGAATATCGACGGGTTGTATGGCTTATGACGGTACCAAGTAGGGGATGCCCTATTAGCCTGAGTGAGTCAAGGGAGGGCCGTTCCAACCGGGTGATAGTGGTAATGTGAAGAGACACATGGGTGATAAACTCACATTTTCTTATCACTATTGTGACTGTAGTCGATCGGTCACTATGCGTATAGCAAATGAGTGAATTGAGTGTATTGAGTGCTGTAACATGCTTAAGTATTATGTAAAAAGAATATATTTTCAGTGCATATATAGTATGTTAATTATGCATCAACAAAAGTTATGACATTATCTCAAAATTTTAATATTTTACTATAGCTTATACAGCTGAGCATAACAACATTTGTTTAGTGATTATACTGTGCTGAATATGGTTTTGGATATCTGAATGTCCTTTTATTTGAGAATATTTGAAATATGGGTCCTATATGGATGTACTTCTGAACATATTTTTCTATGTGACAAATTTAAAAATATGATCTATATGCTAACCTAAAAGGTCATAGGAGGTATTATCTGCTCACTGAATTATTAAACTCACTATACGATATTTTCACATTTTTCATATAAGAATATAGAGTCTGATCCTGCAAATAGGTGATCAATTAGATGACATATTCTCTGAGTGAGTCTACATTGCTTTCAAGACTCACAATTTTTGAATTATACTGTATTTGTATTCTATAGTGTGCTCTGAACGCCACAGGCAGAATCTCCACTTCTGTTATTACCTTGAAATTTATAAATTAGTCTGTATAATGTGTATACATGAGATAACATATATGTATCTATTTCCATACAAATAATAGTGTATGCATGTTATAGAAAATATCTGACTGCGAAAAAATAATGTTTGTTTTACGTACCTGTAAATTAGGGGTGTTACAAGTTGGTATCAGAGTATTAGGTTTCCTTGTGGCTAACGGAGCAAAGTATTCTTTAGTAGGACCTTTAGTATGGATATGAGCCAGACATATTTATACTTCAGGTGCTACTGAGGGATTCTATAGGATTTTATTTTCCTTTCTATTCCAGGTTGTTAAATTTTCTTGTATAAGGTTGATTGAATATTGTGACATCTTAAAAGGTATCTATTGGTCAATTACTGCTTGAAAATAAAAGAGATAGGTGTCTCAGAGAATTTAATGAATTTAGACAGATACCAAATATGACGGTGTCTGAATGTTATATCTATTTTACCCCGTTATCTAGATATGGTAGACTTTGATGTGATTTTGGGAATGGATTGGTTGGCATCATGTCATATTATTTTACAATGTCATCTTAAGGTAATTAAATTAAATATTTCCAAATAATCTCCTTTCATGATACAAGGTGATTGTAGTGAAGTATCGAATAATTTAACTTTTGCTCTAACAGCTCATAAGCTATTACAAAAAGGATGCCAATGATTTTTGACAGTGGTGAGAGATATTGATATAAAGTACGCTAGTGTTGATTAAGTTCCAGTAGTTAGAAAATTTCCCGATGTGTTTTTTGAAGAATTGTCAAGATTACCCCCGAAGCGTAAAATAGAATTTGGTATTGATTTACTTACTAGAACCCAACTAGTATCTATATCCCTATATGGAATGATATCGGCTGAACTTAAGGAACTAAAAAAAAGTAGTTACAAGACTTGTTACACAAAGGATTTTTACGTCATAGTAATCTCCTTGAGGTGTTCTAGACCTTTTTGTGGAAAAAAAAGAATGGATCACTGTGGTTATGCATAGATTATAAATAATTGAATAAAGTGACAGTGAGTAATAAATACTCAATACCTCGTATAGATTATCTGTTTGATCAACTATAGGGTGCTCAATATTTAAAAAAATAGATTTGAGATTTAGGTATCATCAATTGAGAAAAAGGGAAAAAGATATTGTAAAAAGTGTTTTGAGGACTTGGTGTGGACATTATAAGTTCTTAGTGATGACATTTGGTTTGAAAAATGCCTAGCTGCATTCATGAACTTAATAAATAGAGTATTTAAACCATCCCTGGATCAATCTATTATTATATTTATTGATGATATATTAGAATATTCCAAGAGTTGAAGGATCATAAGCAACATTTAAAGATAGTTTTACAAACTCTAAGAAAGTATGTTTGGTAAGGATAGTATCTAAATAGACCCTAAGAAAATAAAAGTGATACATCAATGGCTACGTTTTACTACATTTAAAAATGAAGATCCAAATCCAATTTGTGCTTCCTGCCATTATCTGTCGTCCATTCTATTTGAGCCATAGTTGGATCAAGTACATGAACAAATGCCTGTAAAGCATCAATAAACTCCTCAGCATTTGAAGCTGATATGAGAATTCGTCATGCTGAGTGTGGGATAAACCTTTGTTCCACAGCTTGATCTAGAAAAGACAACAAACCATCAAATAAGTGATTAATATTTAACAAACCTATCAGTTTGTGATGCATATTCAGTTGTTCCTAGGAGACTATTTAGAAAATCTCTTCTAAAGTACCAAAATCCCCTGGTAAGGCAATGAAGGCATCATCATTGCTCATCATTCTAGCCATGCGCTTATGCATAGAAGCTACCCTAAATTCTTCTCCAATTGTCTTCCCTATGATGTTGGATGCAATTAGAGCTTTAGGAATAATACCTAAAACTTGACATCCTCCTACATGTGCAGCTGTAGACACACACTCTATTAACCCATGGTTACTTCCACCATAGACTAAATGAATTTTTCTCCTAGCCAACACCATACCTAGGTTTTGTGCAGCTTTCACATACTCTCCATCTTTTATAGGATTAGAACCACAAAAGACACAAATATTTCAAAATTGACAGAATGCGGTTCCCTCCATAGCTGCACACGCCCTAACTTTGAGTATGAAGGTAAAGATATTAACGTGTGCATTTATAGAACTCAGAGAAAGGCATACTTATAATAGCTATGCGAATAGACCAGTGGTATAATTACAACAGCTATGTGAGTGGCTAGTGAATATCAGATAAATTGAAGATGAAATTCAAAAAATGACGGTACGCATGTATATGTACAGTAGTTGTGATTGTCGCTTATATTAGGCATATAAAGAAAATATGTAACATCCCGTAAGAAAATAAAATTTATTAGACAATTTTTAGATATTTAAGGAAATATAATTCTTAAAAATTCTTCACCTTACGTATATGCATAAAAATGTTCTAACATTAATGAAATAGGTAAAGAGAGAAAACCTAAGAGGAAAAATTAGAAATAAATATACTAAAGAAAGTTGAAATTCTTAGGTAAGGAAGATAAATTTTTGTGAAGTAAATAGATGTATTAAAATTTCAAGAAGATTGGATTAGGGTAATTTTTCCTAATTTAAGAGTTAAAGTTACTAAGTTAAGTATCTCCACCCATAAATTGAGATTTCACCTACGGACACTTCATATAGAGTTTTTCTACTTCACATGAATTTTTAGCAAGCCAATAGGATAGCCCAAGGAAGAAATAAAACATAGACTTGGACTAGGATATAGAAATTGGACCGGTAGCCCAAACATCATGAAAATGTGACAAGCCCATTAGGAAAGGTAGAAATTTAACCAAAGTAAAGAAAATGGGCAAGAATGAGTCCAAACCCAAGAGGAAAAAAAATAAAAAAAATAAAGTGATGGAATAATGGTGTAATCAAGATTAGATGACATGGCATTAAGACAAAAATTTAGCAAGTGGTGTGATATCCTACATTCATAATTTTAGCAAGTGGTTGGATAATACATGGCATTAGGACAAAACATCTATATCCTACACTCATAATTTTAGCAAGTGGGTAATAGTACATAAAATTATGACAAAACATCTTTATCCTACACAAATAATTTTAGCTAACCAAGGAAGATTCAAGGGTTGGAAATTTGCCACCTAAAAAGGCAAACCTATCATACTTGATTAAGACAAAAGAAAAAGGAAATAAATCCCTAAATCAAAGGGACCTTGTCCCTTATCTTAAGAACATATCATCATAATTTTCAAAATACAAATCTCATTTTCCTATGCATATCTTGACTAAGGAAGAGGAAAACAAGAACATAAGTTGTTTGTTTTCCAAAAATTCAACCAAATGAATCCTAATTTTGATAAGGTAGACCTATGGTTATGAAAGGTAAATTATTTGATAGTCTATATAAGCAAAATCCACCCTTATAACATTAGAATTTCGTCCAAGTGAGGGAGAGGAAAAATAGAAGCAAGGTAGAGTGAGGAAAGGAGAGGAAGAAAGGAAGAAAGAGGAAGGAGAAATTTAGAGGACTAAGTGCTCAAGGTAAGTTTAACAATATTTCTTTTTGAAGAAAACTTTTGAAACTTATAATATTTATATGGGATTTTGATCTTAGAACTTTTATGATTGGTCATGGATGTTGCTATATCATGTTACATATTATGTATGTTTGAATACTTAGGCTAGTGTAGATAGTTCTGCATAGGTATGGCTATGGATGACAAACTTTTAAGCATATGTTTTTAATATTTTGGGAAGAATCGGTTAGGAATTAAAACAAATGGTTAACATGAAAAATGTAGATCTATGTCTCACGGATTTTTAGCCACTGGAATCACTCAATTTGAAGTCCATATGAGGTTGATATGGGCCGATTAGTATACAGTGGTCAGAAATTAGTTAATCAGGGAAGAATATTTTAGGATATCTTCTGTATTTTAATATCTGGTAACTTTCTGTAGGAAATTAAAATAAATGGTTAACATAAGAATTATAGATATATGTGACACGGATTTTTAGCCACTGGAATCACTAAATTTGGAGTCCATATGAGGTAGATATGGTCTAATTAGTAAGCAGTGTTCAAAAAATTGTTAATCGGGGAAGAACATGTTAGGATAGTTTCTATGTTTTAATTTCTGGGAACATTCTGTAGGGAGTTAAAATAAATAGTTAACATAAGAATTATAGATATATGTGTTACAGAATTTTAGCCACTGGAATTACGCAATTTGAAGTCCATATGAGGTAGATATGGTCTTATTAGTAAGCAGTGGTCAAAAAATGGTTAATCAAGGAAGATTATGTTAGGATAGTTTCTGTGTTTTAATTTCTGGTAAAATTATGTAGGGAATTAAAATACATAGTTAACATATGAATTATAGATATATGTGTCATGGATTTGTAGCCACTGGAATCACTTAATTTGGAATTTTTATGTGGGAGATATGGACTGATTAGTAGGCAGAGGTCAGAACCTATTCGAGAATAAATAAACTGTACATTGAGGGAGTAATATCACCTTGAGGTCATCATATTTCGCTAAACAGTTCAACATAATAGTTTTAGATAATTGTGTTATCTTGAAATTGACACCAAGATCACCTATATCGGAGTTAAATTGAGGGAGTTATGCTCTAATTATTAAGAGAAGGTTAGACATGATGAAAACCTGCATAAAAAAAAATAAAGAAATAAAATTAATATTTAAAAAAGAAGAAGAATCTTATAAATGAAAGTAATAAATTACTAGTATATGCCATAGCCATTGCCATTGTATGAACTTCTTACCATCTTAAGTGTGAAATTTTGACATGGAAATATTTTATAATGTGATATTTGAAATGGTTATGTTCATGGCATGATTACTAATGATTTTTGGTAATAGTTATATTTTGATGAACATACTTGTTATTGAAAGCATATTTTTGGCTATCATTGTGAAAAGAAAAGAAATGAGCACGGTCAGATGGCAATCAGTGTGATACACCAGTAGGGGACGCCCTACCAACGGTTATGATCATGTTAATGAGAAAAGAAAGAGAGATTGAGCCATGTCGGATGGAGCGAGAAAATCCCGTACCGGAGAGTAGAAAATACTCACCCTGACCAGGGTAGCTTGATATGAGAATAAATTGATAGTCATCATATGATATTATGAAAATAATTAATTCTGTCATACATATCATTACTGTACGATTCTCATGTGCATAGATATAGTGCATTCATGTGACCAAAGATATTTTATTTTACTGTAGTTTATATAGCTGAACATGACGTGATGAGCTCTATTGATGATGATTTATTGTTGAACTTACTGGGATTTAATTCTCACTATATTTCCATATCATGTTCAGAAAATTAGTTATGCAAATTTTTCTATGGCTCTGGCTTTTAGTGTACGTTGGATCGAGTTACTTTATGTTGGGCAGATCCTAGAATCAAATAATATGTTTGTGGTCGAGTTGGTTCAGATCCCAGTGAAGGTGCAACCACCCGCACCTATATCTCCGGAATTGGTCAATTAGAATAAATAAGATATAGTTATTTATGTGTTGGATTTTGTTGTACGTACGTTTTGATTAATGACGTGTATGTGAACTCTATATTGTATAATAAATAATAATAATAATAATAATAAAAAAGGTTTTTACAAAATAAGGTTAAGATATCACCAAAAATTTCCTTTTTTCCTTGTTGTCCTTGATGAAGCATTGATGTCTTGATTCTTGTAGGGAAGTTGTTAGGAGATAGGTTTCATTGTAAAAAAAATAGTGAAGATGCAAATCAGTTAGTTGTTGAAAAGGGATAATCAATTAATTTATCTTATTTTCCTAATGTTCTTACTAATCGACTATCGATATTATTAAATTGACTAGCTATTTTGAAATTTTTTAATTTGAACTAGTTTATTTTACAGTTGATTGATTACATTTATTTTGAAGCAACCAACTGCATCTTACCAGTTAACTACATGCTCTGTGTTCTCACAAACTTTTATAAGCTCAAAAATGTTTCTTTTCTATGTGTTGTGTAACATCTTTAATTTCGTTTCTTTTTTTAATAAAGGTACATAAATATTTAATGTAACTTTCCTAATTTTGTGTCTTTAAAGGTACATAAATATTTAATTAAGGAAATAAAATTTATTAGACAATTTTTAGATATTTAAGGAAATATAATTCTTAGAAATTCTTCACCTTATGTGTATGCATAGAAAATGTTTCTAACATTAAGGGAACAAGTATAGAGAGAAAACCTAATAGGAAAAATTAGAAATAACATACTAAAGAGAGGCAAAATTCTTTGGTAAAGAAGATAAATTTTTGTGAAGTAAGTAAATGTCTTAAAATTTTAAGAAGATTAGATTAGGGTAAATTTTCCTAATTCAAGAGTTAGAAATTTCTAAGTTTAATATCTCCACCCATAAATTGGGTTTTCACCTATAGACACTTCATATAGAGTTTTTCCACTTCACATAAGTTTCTAGCAAGCCCATTGGATAACCTAAGAAAGAAATACAACATAGACTTGGATTAGGATATAGAAGTTGGACCGATAGTCCAAAAATTATGAAAATGTGACCAAGCCCTCCAAGAAATGTAGAATTTTATCCAAAGAAAAGGAAATGGGTAGGAATGAGCCCAAATCTAAGAGAAAAAATAAAATAAAATAAATTATGGGATGAAATAATAGTGTAATAATAATAAAAATTAGGTTACATGACATTAAGACAAAAATTCAGCAAGTGGTGTGATAATATCTATATTCTACATTCATAATTTTAGCAAGTGGTATGATAATACATGGCATTAAGACAAAACATCTATATCCTACACTCATAATTTTAGCAAGTGGTATCATAATACATGGCATTAGGACAAAACATTTCTATCCCACACAAATAATTTCAGCCAAGTAAGGGAGATTTAAGGGCTAGAAACTTGCCACTTAGAAAGGTAAACCTATCATACTTGATTAAGACAAAAGAAAAAAAAAATCCTAAATCAAAGGGACCTTGTCCCTTGTCTTAAGAACATATTATCATAATTTTCAAAATACAAATATCCTTTTTCTATGCATATGTTGACTAAAGAAGAGGAAGACAAGAACATGAGTTGTTTGTTTTCCAAAAATCAATCAAGTGCATCCTAATTGTGATAAGGTAGACCCATGATTATGAAAGTTGAACCACTTGATACTCTATTTAAACAAAACCCACCCTTTTAACATTAAAATTTCGTCCAAATGAGAAAGAGGAAAAATAGAAGCAAGGTAGAGTGAGGAAAGGAGAGAAAGAGAGAAGGAGAAGGAGAAGGAGAAGTCTAAAGGACTAAGTACTCAAGGTAAGTTAGCTTAATCTCCACTTGAATCCATCTTTCTTCTTCATCCTTGGGGTTCAAAAAACTCACCCTCTTTCTCTTATTTAAACTGCTAGAAAAGTTAAGGGAAGGGAGGAATCTTACTACTTCCTTCAAGAGGAAACAAGAAAAAGAATTCACTAAGTGAGTTAGAGAGATCTTTAGGTAGGTTTAACAATATCTCTTTTTGAAGAATTTTTTTGAAATTTGTAACATTTATATGAGATTTTGATCTTATAACTTTGATAAAATTTACAATATTTGCTATTTTGATGATTGGTCATGGATGTTGTTATATCATGTTACATGTTATTTTGCATATGATAGATGTTTTAGACATGACGGTTGGTGTAGAAAGTTCTGCATAGGTATGGCTATATGTGGTAAAATTTTATGATTTTTATGCTATTTTGTATATTTAAATATGATGAAAAATTGATGGAATATGATTATATGTAAAGAAAATGGAAGATTATAATAATGAACTAAAACCTTAGGAAAGGATTCGTTAGGAAACTGGATTTCGGGATAACTAAGGAAGCTTTATTTTTGAAATTTTGGGAAGAATTGGTTAGGCATTAAAAGAAATGGTTAACATGAAAAAAGTAGATCTATGTTTGACGGATTTTTAACCACTAGAATCACTTAAACTGGAGTCCAGATGAGGGAGATATTGCCCGATATGTAAGTTGTGATCAGACAATAGTTAACCAGAGAATAATCTGTCAAATATGCTTCTGTGTTTGAATTTCTAGGATGAATCTGTAAGGAATTAAAATATATGCTTAACAGAAAAAATGTAGATCTATGTTTCATAGATTTTTAACCACTGGAATCATTTAAATTGGAATCAATATATGGGAGATATGGTCAGATTAGTAAGTAAAGGTTAGAAACTAGCTAACCAGGGAAGAATATGTTAAGTATGCTTATGTTTTTGAATTTTTGGGCAAAATATGTGAGAAATTAAAGGAAATTGTTAACATAATATATATAAATTTATAAATCACGGATCTATAGGCTCTGAAAGCACTTAATTTGGAGTTTATGTGAGAGAGATATGGCTGATTAATGAGTAAATGTTAGAATCAGTATAGAATCCAGAGTGGTAAATGTAAGTATTTTTTGTTTTCAATTTTCTGGGTGTGATTAGTAAGTAATATGAAGAAATGATAAACATGAAAGTTATATATAATTGTCTTATCATTTTATAGGCTTTGGAATCACTTTAATTGGAGTTTTTATGAGGGCGATATGGTCTAATTAGTATGTAGAGGTCTGAACCTATCCAAGAAGAAATAACATTGAATTTGAGGAAGTAGTAACACCACGATTACTTAAGATTTCACTAAACTTTTCAACATAAGGGTTTTAGAGGATTGTCTTATCTTTCTATTGACACTAAGATCACCTTAATTGGATTTAAAATGAGGGTATTATGCTCTGTTTAGTGAAGAGATGATAATAATATTTAAAAAAAATAATCTTATAAATAAAAATCATAAATGACTAGTGTATGTCATAGCTATTGCCATTGGATGAACTCGTTACCATCTTAAGTGTGTAATTTTGACATAGAAATATTTTATAAAGTGATATTTGAAACGATTATGATTATGGTATGATTACCAATGATTTTTAGTAATGATTATATTTTAATGAAAATTATGGCAAGTGAGTATAATGAACATACTTGTTATTGAAATCATAATTTTGGCTATTAATGTAAAAAGAAAAGAAATGAGCACAATTACATGGCATTCTGTGTGGTACACTATTAGGGGATGCCCTACCAACGACTATGATTATGTTAATGAGAAAAAAAAAATTGTGCCATGTTGGACGAAACGAGAAAAGCCCGTACCGGAGAGTAGAAAGTACTCATCTTGACCGGGGCAGCTTGACATGAAAATTAGTTAATAGCCATCATATGATATTTTGAAAATAGTTATTCATGCCATCCATGCCATTACTGTACAATTTTTATGTGCATAGATAAAGTGCATTCATGTGACCTAAAGTAATTGCTGTAGCTTATACAGATGAACATGACATGATGAGCTATATTGATGATAATTATAATTTATTATTGAACCTACTGTGATTTAATTCTCACTATATTTTCATATTATGTCCAGAAAACTAGTTTTGTATATTTTTCTTTGGCTCTGGCTTATAGTGTACGTTGGATCGAGTTACCCTATGTTGGGCATATCCAAGAAATTAATAAGATGTTTGTGGTCGAGTTGGCTAAGATCCTGGTGATAGTACAACCACCCGCACTTATATCTCCGAAACTGGTCAATAGGGATGAATAAGATGTAGACATATTTGTGTTTGATTTACGTACATATGTTGTTAATCAATGATGTGTAAACCTTAATTATGCTTGGTTAAATTAATTGAATGTTATTATGAGTTAAATTAAGGTAATGACTTCATGCGACTTTTTTTTAGAAAAAAATTATATATACGTATATATGTAAAAAAAAGGAGTTGTTACATGTTTTTCCACTGAATACCAGTAGCTTTAAATTAGATATTGACACATATATTCAAAACTTGCGGCCACTGATTTTTGTTGAAATAGCAGCTAGGTTTTGTTTACTGATTTTCAAGAATTACGGCCACTAATTTTAACTCTCTCCAATGCTTTGTCCAAACTTTTGACTTTCTATTTTGACACCGTTCTTTATTATACTTTTCGTCTGTTATATTGCATTCTCCCTCATTTATCTTTGGTATTAAATGCAAGGTTCTTTTCCCTCATTACAAGGAAAGTTAATATCTTTTCTTTGAAACTCAATTATTATGGTGTCCAAGTGGTTAGTAGGTTAAAATAATGAAAAGTTTGAAAGGAATAGATGGATGATGGTCTTATGGTGCTTTGACGAATGTAATCAAGATAATTAATGGTGTTGAAGTTCTTGAGGAATAAAATATGAGAATTAGGATTTAAATTAATCTTTGAATTCTTAATTTGAAAATATGAAAAGTATTTTGAGAACCATGTCCAAAATTAATGTAAGTGATTAAGATATTTTTGTTAAGGTTTTATACCACGCTAAATGGAGTCTAGTATTTAGGATGTATCTAGGATGTGAATTATGTTGAGAAAGGAAATTTTAGAAGAAGCCATAGATTTTGAATATTGATGGGATATACTAAGATTTGAAAGAATTGTACTAGTGTAATGGTAAAAAGAAGATACAAGTGATATATTTTTTTGTTGTTTGGTGAGTCAACAAATAAGAATTGAATGTATTGTTTTAGAAGAGCTATTCAGGAAGTCTTAGGATTTTAGTTAGATTTTAGTATAGCTGATAATAAATATAAATGATGTGTTTATGCATTGAAAGTTATGTTTTAGGTATCTTTATATAATTTTGGTGAAAGTTGGGAAAAATTATTTGTCCTTAATTGAACTTGTCCCTATTAGTAATTATTAGGCCAACAAACAAATGGAACTATTTGAGGTTTTATATGAAACATCGTAGGTCTCCTAATAGGTGGGTGAGTTGAGTAAAGTTAAGTTTTTATAATCTAATTTGAACTAACAAGCAATAGATAGAATATGACTAACCTAAATTGATGATACTAGTTTGGAAAGCATGCTTCAAGCATATATCTTCAAGTTTGGTGGGAGATCCCTTAGCAAAATTGGCCTATAATAAAATAATATTGGATGACTTAAAGCCTTATGTAAGAGGTGTTACAAATTTTCTGTTAAATGACTCAGGGGATTTAGACTTATTGTAAGATGTCGTTGATAAAGTGAAATCGATTAGAAAAAGAATACAAGAAACTCAATACAGACCAAAAGTCTATAAGGAACAGGAATATTGAGCACTAAAAATTATCAGTTGGTGATCAAATATTCTTGAAGGACTTACCATGAAAGAGGTAATGAGGTTTGGAAAGAAGGAAAAAGTTAAACTCTAGTATATAAGCTCTCCTAGAACCTTGGACAAAGTATGCATAGTATATATCACCTACCTTTGCCATCAGAATTAAGTGATGTTGATACAGTCTTTCTTGCATTAATGCTAAGGAAGTACCTAATAGATTCTTCTTTTGTTATCTAATTCCAAGAAATTCAATTGGATAAGAATTTTGTTTAATTATGAAAAAAAAATCTGATGTCTATTGTTGATTGATAAGTGAAGAACTTATGGTTGAAGGAAAGACCTATAGCTAAGGTTATATGGCAAAATCACTCAAGTAAAGAGACTCCTTAAAAAGTAAAGATGATATACAAAAGAGGTATCCCCAATTGCTTGAGTAATGAGGTTAATAACTATAATTTATACTTTGACTTTATTCTTTACATGTGATAGGATTGTTTGAAATTCGGAGACCGAATTTTTTAAGGGCGAATAATGTAATATCCCATAATTTTTAAATAATAATATTTTGCTATAACCAAATATATTTTTATTGTAAATGATTATGTTTTGCTAAAAATAATACGCTTTTAATTTAAATGATTTTTGTATTGCTTAAAATAATTATATTTGGCTTTAAATAAATTTTATTTTTATTTCTATAAATTTCTTTCTTTTAATATGCATGAAGATATTTTATATTGTGATTTGTTTTATTAAAATTTTATCAAGAAAAATTATGATTTAAGAGTTCAACTAAAGTTTTGCAATAATATAATTTTTTTTAAAAATTTTAGGATATTTTAGGATGAAAAATACTATTTATATGTATATAATAAAAATAATAATAATAAATAAATAAAAGAAAAGGGGGAGGGAGATGAAGTGTGAATCTGCGAAATTTCGATTTCGTAACCAATGAATAGTAACCTATATTTTTCTCTTTAGATTTGGAGTGTCTATTGGCTTTCAATATCAAAACTAAGGGTACCAATGGATTCAGAATGGCGAGAACAACGATTTTGGCCGAATAATTTTTCAAATCAATCGTAAAATCGCCGCTAATTGAAAGTAGAAAATCTTAAAAAAAAGTAAAATCTGAAACTCTTATTTAGAGACCTCAAATTGAAAATCTGACACCGTAGATGGATTCAAGAGATAGATAAACTATAGGATATGAGGTTTCATAGTCATCTGACAATTTTTGGTGTCATGAATAGCAACTCCGGTGGGCATAAATAATATTTTGTAATTGTGAATAGTACCCATCAGTTGACCAACCTCCCAGAGGTCAAATTTCACAATTCCGAAGTCATTTCCTAAGTTTTTGGACCCTCCGGACTCGTTTTTGAGATCTATTTCATAAAATTTGGCTTGAAAAAAATACATTTGGGATTGTCCAACCTAGAGCCTTGACCCGTGAGTAGATAATTCTTTATATGACTTACCCCCTGCTCTTCTTGAACTTAAAATGTATAATTGGTTATATTTACAAATTATTTATGCTATTATAAGTTTATGAAATATGTTAAAATATCTGCTTTGCTTACGAACTGACATATAGTTCAAGAAGAGTATGGTTTTGCAAATAGATTTTGAAACTTGTTGAATATGTGGTTTTAAATGTATTTATCATTATTTGGTAAAGTGAATATTATGTATATGAGGCATTGATTTGTAAAACTGTAAATTTGCTAATTATGATTGAATGGCAAGCGTAAAGCTCATGGCAAGTTGCTTGATAATTATACATTGCATTTCATAAATATGCATTTATATATATGTATTTATATGTATGGATAAATATCGACGGGTTGTATGGCTTGTGACGGTACCGAGTAGGGGACGCCCTATTAGCCTAAGTGAGTTAAGGGAGGGCTGCTCCAACCGGGTGACAGTGATAATATGAAGAGACAGATGAGTGATGAACTCATATTCCCTGATCACTATTGTGACTGTAATCGATTGATCACTATGCGTATAATAAATGAGTGAATTGAGAGATGTAACATGCTTGAGCATTATGTAAAAAGAATATATTTTCGGTGTATATATAGTATGTTAATTATGCATCAACAAAAGTTATGACATTATCTCAAAAGTTTAATATTTTACTATAGTTTATACAACTGAGAATAACAACATTTGTTTAATGAGTATACTGTGCTAAATATGGTTTTGGATATCTGAATATCCTTTTATTTGAGAATATTTGAAATACAGGTCATATATGGATGTACTTTTGAACAGTATTTTCTATATAACAAATTTTAAAACATGAGTACATCCATATGCTAAGCTAAGAGCTCATATAAGGTATTATCTGCTCACTAAGTTATCAAACTCACTACACGATATTTTCCCATTTTTCAAATAAGAATACAGGGTCTGATCCTGTAAATAGGTGATCAGTTAGATGACATATTCTCTGGGTGAGTCTACATTGTTTTCACGACTCAGCTTTTGAATTATACTGTGTTTGTATTCTAGAGTGTGCTCTGAACGCCACAGGCATGATCTCTGCTTCTGTTGTTACCTTGACATTTATAAATTAGTCTGTATAATGTGTATATATAATGTGTATACATGAGAGAACCTATATGTATCTATTTCCATACAAAGAATAACATATGCATGTTATAGAAAATATCTGATTGTGAAAAAAAATGTTTGTTTTACATGCCCGTAAATTGGGGGAGTTACAGCTACCACACAAAAATCCTACATCCATACCGTGAATTAGGATATTCCTAAAGTAAAGATGATGAAATTAGAGAGATGACCAATAAATTACCATGATTTTCCTTTCCTCTTCCTTCTTATTCTTCCTCTTTCTCTTCTTTTTCTTCCTCTTCCTTTTCCTCCTCTTTCTTTTCCTCCCTTTTTTCTTTTCTTTTTCTTCCTTACCGACACTCTCTCCTCTCCCTCATAATTATCAATATTTTTCCCTTCCTACCACCCCGTATTTACAATTTTTCCATCCTCCATTATTTACAAAAATGCCATCCTAGAGTATTTACAAAACTGACATCTTAGAGTATTTACAAAACTGACATCTTAGAGTATTTACAAAACTTCCATCTCAAGAAATTTACATAAATACCATTTCAATGAAATTACATAAATGTCATTTTAACCATCCTAAGATCTTATTTGACTTGAGTTAAATTATAAAATAATTTAATTCTCCCTTGAGATCCAAAATGCCTTCTCCTCTCTAAAAAAAAATTCAATTAGTAACATAAGAAAAAATCGAGAATGTTATAGTTCTCCCCCTAAAAAGAATTGTGTCCTCAAAAGTCAAGGTATACCTGTCTTCAAATCGTTGTGGATAATTCTGTCTCATGCCTTTTTCCCTTTCCTATGTGGCTTCTTCCATTATTAAACTCTCCCAACCTATTTTCACCAATGGAATGGTTTTATTTCTCAACTATTTCATGTCTTTATCCAGAATTACTATCGGCCTCGGTCGGTAGGTTAGATTCTGGTCTACAACTACTATTTCTTCTTAAATTATGTGCGACGGATCTGGTAGATACTTCTGAAGTTGAGAAATATAGAACACATCATGCAGATTCGAAAAATGCGAAAGAAGTGTAATCGGATATGCCGATGACCCTATCCTTTTCAAAATTTGATAAGGTCCTAAATATCTCGGGCTTAATTTCTTAACTTTTATTGCTCGGCCAATTTTGATAGTAGGAGAAATTTTTAAGAATACATGCTCCCCTTCTTGAAATTGTATTGGTCTCTTTCTCCTATCGAAATAGATCTTTTGTTGACTCTGAGCTGTTCGCATTTTATCTCGAATTATCTATATTTGCTCAGAAGTATGTTGCACTAACTCGGGCCCTAGTAACCTTTTCTCCCCCACTTCATTCCAACATAAAGGCTATTTACATCTCCTACCATTCAAAGCTTCATAGGGTGCCATTCCAATACTGGAATGATAACTGTTATTATATGCAAACTCAGCCAGTGATAGATATCCATCCCATCCTTTTCCTTACTCTACACTCACACTCTTAACTTATCCTCTAGAGTTTGTATAGTTCTCTCTATTTGACCGTCTATTTGAGGGTGATATGTAGTACTAAAACACAAACAAGTGCCAAAAGTTTCTTGTAGTGCATTCTAAAATCTGGAAGTAAATCGGGGATCTCGATCCAAAATAATACTATTAGGAATTATATGTAACCATACTATTTCCTTCATATACAACTGGGCCAACTTATTCAACAAGTAGTTTTTCTTAATGGGTAGAAAGTGCACAGATTTCGTCAGTCTATCTACTATTACCCATATCGCATCATGGCCTGTCTGAGTCTTAGGTAGTCTGACAATAAAATCCATAGATATACTATCTCACTTCCACTTATGGATTTCTAAAGGTTGTAATATCTCAGAAGGTTTTTGATGTTCTATTTTCACATTTTGACAAACCAGACACTTAGATACGTATTCAGTAATGTCTCTCTTCATTTTTGGCCACCAGTATAATCTTTTCAAATCTTGATATATTTTTGAAGATCCTAGATGGATTGTATACTTACTTTGATGAGTTTCTTCCAGAATCTTAGCCTTCAAATTCTCTCCTTGTGGTATACATGTTCTGTCCCGGTACATAATAATTCTATCATCTGACAATATAAAGTCAAGCTGATCTCTTCGATCTTGTAAAAATTAATCATGTGTCTGTGCTTCCTTAGTCTGAGTCTTCAAGTCACTTTCAATTCTTAATTCACTAACAATCAGACTTTCAAGGACAGTCATAACTGATAATTTCAAATTTTTAAATTCCTCAACTAACTCCATTTCTTTTATCAGTATTTGACTTACATGTAACGACTTTTGACTCAATACATCAGCTACTACATTTGCCTTCCCTAGGTGATACTTTAAATTCAAATTTGTAATCATTAATGAATTCCATCCACCTTCTTTGCCTCATATTCAATTATTTTTTGTCAAAGAGATGCTTTAAACTCTTGTGGTAACTATATATTTCAAATACAGCTCCATACAAGTAATGTCTCCACATCTTCAGGGCAAAAACTATCGCAGCCAACTCTAAATCATGAGTAGGATAGTTCTCTTCATGCGATCTCAATTGTCGAGACGCATAAGCAACTACTTTGCTTTCTTGCATCAAAACACATCCTAAACCTTTCTTGGAAGCATCCGTATAGTCCACAAAGCATCCAGAAGGATTAGGAACAACTAGAACAGGTGGAGAAGTCAATTTGAATTTAAGCTCTTGGAAAATATTCTCACATTCCTCAATCCAATTAAAGGGACTTCCTTTTTTTGTCAATCGAGTCAAAGGAAAAGCTATTTGAGAAAATCCCTGTATAAACCTTCTATAATATCTTGCTAAACTCAGGAAACTTTTAATTTTAGTCACAGTTTTTGGCCTCTTCCATTTCAGCACTGCTTCAGTTTTACTAGAATCCACCGACACACCATCTTTAGAAATTTCGTGACCCAAGAACTTCACCTCTTCTAGCCAAAATTCACATTTTTCCAACTTAGCAAAAAGTTTCTTTTCTTTCAATACCAGAAGTACTAATTGGAAATGTTGGTTGTGTTCTTCCTCACTCTTAGAGTAGATTAAAATATCATCTATGAACACTACTACGAATTGATCCAAGTAGGGTCTAAAAATGCGATTCTTATAGTTCATAAAAACTGCAGATGCATTCGTGACCCCAAAAGGCATTACTAAAAATTCATGGTGCCTATACCAAGTTCTGAAAGTTGTTTTCAGAATATCTTCTTTTTAACTCCAATTTGATGATATCTTGACCTCAAGTCTATCTTAGAGAAACTAGTAGCTTCCATTAATTGATTTAATAGATCGTCTATTCTGGGCAATGGATACTTATTTTTAATGGTCGCCTTATTCAGTTGCCTGTAATTAATGTATAATCTTAAACTACCATCTTTCTTCTTTACAAACAATATAGGTGCTCCTTAAGGTGATACGCTAGGTCTGATAAAGTTCTTTTCTAACAACTCTTCAATCTGCTTCTTAAGCTCTTGCAGCTCCATAAGAGACATTCGATACGGAGTAATAGAAATAGGCCTCGCCTCTGGTGCTAGATCGATGGAAAATTCTACTTCTCTCTTCAGTGGAGGTTCAGAAATCTCAGAGGGAAAAACCTCTAGAAATTCACAAACTATCAGAATCTCAAGCAGTTCCTATTTCATACTCGGGTTAATAGTATACAGGAAAATACATCTTATATCTACATTCCTTATCTCCTTATAGAGTCGGTGAGAACTAATAATGCTATTCTTTTGATCCTCTGGTGGGTCCGAGAGAAACTCAAAAGTCTTATTACAACAATCCAAAATGATTCGGTTCTGACTTAACCAATCCATACCTAAGATAACATATATACCGTCTAGAGGTAGACAGATCAAATCCACTACAAGTGATCTGTCACTCAATACAACGGGACAATTCAAACATATTGAGGAGGTAATTATTTTTCCTCCTATAGGTGTCACCACTGCTAACTCGTATGGTAACTCTGCAATAGGGTGTTGTACCTTCCCCACACATTCTATTGCTATGAAAGAATAGCTTGCACCGGAATTAAACAATACAATCAGAGGTAGATTGTTAATACAACATGTACCTTGCATCAAATCAGGAGTTGATTTTGCTTTAGAACTGCTCAAAGTGAAAACGCTTCCTGTCGTTTGTTGAGTTCGTCTAGTATCTTTCTCATTTTCTAGTGGACAATGCCGTGCCACGTGCCCCTTCTGGCCACATCAGAAGCAAGTAATTGGACCAAAATAACATGGTTTATCCTTATAGAATTTTTCTTATTTTCCACACTAACCCACTGCTGGCTTTTTCAAAAAAGATCTAGGTTCCAAAAGTGATAGTTGTTTACCTCTTATGATATTCTTCCCTTTGGTATTTTTATCCATAATTGGGAACTCTCTCTTCTGCTTCTATTGAGTCCACCTCTCCCTTTCATCCTCTACTGCTTTTAGATTTGTCTCCAACATCCTACATTTATTTACCAACGGGGCATATTCCCAAATCTCTAATGCCACCACAACATTTCTAAGCTCTGGGTTCAGTCCTGATTCCAACTTCACTACCTTTCAAGCTTCATCCGGATTATTCTTCAGAGTACTTGAGAACTTAGACAGTTCTTCAAACTTGGTAATATAGTGCTCAATGGTCCCATTTCCTTGTCTAAGTTAAAGAAACTCAATCTCTTTCTTAACTCTCACATTGTTGGGAAAATATTTGTTCAAAAAAGTCTCTTGGAACAATTGCCATGTAATTTCCCTGTCTTGATGTACCAGTAACTCTCTAGCTCCTCTCTACCAATATTCAGCTTCTTCCTTCAACATATATGTCCCAAAATTGACCTTCTACTCATAAGAACAATTTAGAACTTCAAAAATCTTTTTGAGTTCTGTCAACCATCTCTTAGCAACTATGGGGTCATATGTATCCACAAAAGACGGAAGCCGCATTCTAATAAATTCAGACCATCCATTACCATTTACAATTTTGTTTCAATTTTGGTTTCCTTCATTTTTCCTAGTCAAGTCATTATTATTAATATTCTGAAGGTGCTGCAGAATCTGATTTGTAGCAGCTGCCTGAGCTTGAATAGCTGCAGCTATGTTATTTAAGGTAGCATCTGCGCTGCCTGACAGATTCCTTCTTGGTGGTTTCATAACATTGTATTAGTAAAGCAAAATATTAGTCACTATTGAGGTGATCAAACTCAACAGCAATTCAAAATTTTACAGTAGTTATCACACCACACTAGACTATAAATAGAAAATACAAGTACTTTCCTACTAAATTTATTTGCTACCTTACACAATATTTCCACATAACAATTCAAGACTCCTCTAAGTCAATCTAGGTGACCACCCACGTCATGGTCGCCTAAGATCGACCTTCTCTGATACCAACTTTGTAATGTCTAATTTTTTTTAAATTATTATTTATCTCATTGTTATTATTATTATTTATTTATTTATTTTCACATTTCGCATGTTAAATACACCATATGTTTAAACACAATATATATGTATATATATTACAAACCTCACACATGTAATAATTATATAACACAATATTTTAGTACACAAATAAAAGTCTCTAGATAGCACTCCACCCTTAAAACATAAAGGGTGAGGAGGTGCTGTTGACATCGAGATCTTCATCAGTAATGCCAGTCCCTATTGCATCTCATTTCTTTTTATCTGAACATAACACCTCAATAATAGTGAGAACAAAGGTTCCTAATAGACTTAACATAAATAAAATATAATGAGAAAACATGAGTTATATTCAGTTGTATAAGCTATAGAAAATATTAAGATTTAGAGATAAAATCATTACTTCAGTTGATGCATAATTAACATACTATATATGCATTGAAAATCCACTCATTTGATATACACATAGTGACAGATCGACTATAGTCAGAATAAATGATCAGAGAATGTGAGTTCATCACCCATCTGCTTCCTCACGTTACCTCTGTCACCTGGTTGGAGTGACCATCCCTTGACTCACTCTGGTTAATAAGGCATCCCCTACTCGGTACCGTCTCAAGCCATACAACCCATCGATATTCATCCATACATATAAATGTGTGTGTGTGTATATATATATATATATATATATATATATGCATATTCATCAAATGCAATATATATTTGTCAAGTAACTCACTATGAATTTTACGCTTGCCATTCAATCACATTTATAATATGACATGTATCATTTTTATACTCAATGAGTAATAATCACTCATCACCTACCAATATCCAATATGATTCATTTTGAATCAAATAAAGAAAATGGTAATTTATGATACCAAAATCATCATTTTAAAATTATTTTTCTTAAATATATGTTTTCTAAAAATCTTTCAACAAACAAAATTATTTTTAGGTAGAAAACAGTAAAAAATATATGATAATCCAGCACCCAACGCGGCCTAACCATGTTCAAGACACGGCCATGCTTGAAAAATACTTCAAACATACTAAAAAATAGTGCCGAACATGGCATACCCATGTTGAAGCAACCCAGAGCACGGCCTGACTGTGTTCTGTGACTTTTTTTTAACTTATTCAACCATATCTCTCTCCTACAAACTCTAATTAAGGTGATTTCAAATCCTATAAAAATATAAGACAATTATCTACAATTTTCATGTTTATCATTTCTTCAGATTCCTTATGGAGTATTCCCACAAAATTAAAAATTAAAACGCTTATTTTACCATTCTGGATTCTAGACTAATTCTGACATCTGCACTATTAATCAACCATATATCCTTCATATGTACTCCAATTGAGGTGATGTCAAACCCTATAAAAAGATAAGACAATTATCTATAACTTTCATATTTATCATTTCTTCCTATTCCTTATGAATTATTTTCATAAAATTAAAAACAAAAACACTTAGTTTTACTATCCTAGATTCTGACCTCTGCTCAATTAATCAGCCATATCGCCCTCATATAGATTCCAAATTAAGTGATTTCAAAGTCTATATATCCGTGAGACATATATCTCTTGCCTAATTTTTCCAAAATTACAAAAACAGAAGCTTCCCAAATTACTCCGAAATTCAGCTTAGTCTAACTTCTCCTTTGTTTTTCTTTTATGTAATCCCATGCACCCATATGCATGTTCAAACAATCAAAACAGAATTTTATATAAATATCCAGATCACATGTTATCCAAAATCACATCTAAACAAATCTAAAAGTATATATATATAACTTTGTACAAAATTTATCAGTAGATGTTAAGCCTACCTCAAATAAATCCTTAAACTTGCGTGCTTGATTCCTACCACACAAAAATCCTACATCCATACTGTGAATTAGGATATTTCTAAAGTAAAGATGATGAAATTAGAGAGATGACTAAGAACTTACCTTGATTTTCCTTTCCTCTTCCTTCTCCTTCTTCCTCTTTCTCTTCTTCTTCTTCTTCCTTTTCCTCCTCTTTCTTTTCTTCCTCTTTGTTTTCCTCCTTTTTTTTTCTTTTCTTTCTCTTCCTTAATGACTCTCTCTCCTCTTCCTCATAATTATCAATATTTCTTCCTACCTACCATCCCATATTTACAATTTTTCCATCCTCTATTATTTACAAAAATGCCATCTTAGAGTATTTACAAAACTACCATCTCAAGAAATTTACATAAATACCATTTCAATGAAATTACATAAATTCCATTTTAACCATCCTAAGATCTTGTTTAACTTGAGTAAAATTGTAAAATAATTTAATCCTCCCTTGAGATCCAAAATGCTTTCTCCTCTTTGAAAAAAAAATTCAATGAGTAACATAAGAAAAAATCGGGGATGTTACATCTCCTGTCAACCTGTGGACATGGATTATTTGTGTGAAGTTAACATGATTGAAAGTTTAATTAATGATTCAATTTTAGACTCTTTTGGTAATGATCATATGGAAAAATATTAAACTCATTTCAAAATGGATATAGATAAGGATTGTTTGGTTAGTGAGGTAAACTCTATTAGAGACCACTCCACTAATGGATACTGATAAATGGAAAGCCACAAAAGAAATAGTTTCACCTTCTGAGTCTGTTCCACTGTCATCTGTAGAAAAATCACTCCAGTTATAATTAAAACATTTGCCTAATTCTCTAAAATATGTACTTTTAGACCTTCTAAGACCTTATCTATTGTCATAGCGTCTGATTTAGATAAAGAACAAGAAGATGAACTCATTAGAATCCTTAGTGAGCAAAGAGAAGCCATAGGATAGATAATAGTAAATATCAATGGTATTAATCCATCAATTTGCATGCACATGATACATTTAGAGGATAATGGTAAATTTTCAAGAAATTTACAAGGATGGCTAAATCTAGGAAAACTAAGTTCTCAGTGGTCAAGCCCATTTATTGTTCATACTGTTTACCCACATAGTGCAGTAAAGATTGAAAATGGTGATGTGTTTAAAGTCAATGGCCAAAGATTGAAATCATGTTTGGAATTGCACAACCCAGAGGTAGAGGAGACACTTTTGCGCGATACTATCTACCAAGATTTATTTTCTTCCTTTGTTAGAAGTTACTACACGCTATTTAGGTGAGATCTTTCTTTATTTAGTTTACATTATTTTGTTCCCTTATTGTTATCTTCTTTTGAATTGTTATTGTTTTCTTATTTTTGTTACTTTTGATCTTTCTTCAAAAAAAATTGAATTGAGAATGGAAGACATATTTGCAAACTTAAAAAAACATTTTCCTTCTATTTCACCCAATGTATTGATGAAAATTTATAAAGCACGGGTTGAAAGATTGAGGTTGATGATGAACATGAGAATACCTGCTGATGTCCGTTAGTTAATTGAAGTTAAGATACAATTAGCAGGTGAGTCTGCAAATGGTTTCATTTCTTACATGTCAGGTATAGAAAAAAGTAGTTTTACTAAAAAAATGTAGAGCTAAAAGAATGGGTGTCTGCTACAAATGTGGACGTAAAACTTGCAACACACGTTGCCATTCTTTGGGATGGGTTCATGTAAATTGAGAAGATAAAATAAAATTCATTAAGAATTGCTTGAGTAAGGAGTCATTGGATGATGACTTTCGTCCAATATCTCTTGAGACACATCATAGTAGATCTGTACATATTGGGATTGTTGGTTTATGGCCCAATTTTAAAAAAGAATAGAAATGATATAGTCTTGGGAATCTAACGTTAAAAGACCATCTTTGCCAATTAATAAAAAGTTTGTATGGGAAGCATATCCTTGACCCATAGAGGACATTTAAGCTGTTATTGGATGTAAAACCAAAGGAAGATATGAGTCACAATCACAATCACTGTACATATGCATGCGTGCCATTATTTTTAAAATTTTCACTTTTAATTTAGCTGACATTCACTTGCCTATTCACATGGTTATTGTAATTATGCCGCCATCTTATTTACATAGCTACTGTAAATATGTCCTTATCTGAGTTCTATAAATGCACACATTATTATCTTTACCTTTATATTCAAAGTTAAGGTGAGTGCAGATATGGAGGGAACCGCATTTTGTCAATTTTAAAATATGTTTCTTTTGTAGTTCCAGTCCTAGGAAAAATGGAGAGTATGTAAAAGCAGCACAAAATTTGGGTATTGTACTGGCTAGGAGAAAAATTCATTTAATCTATGATGGAGATTGTAACAACTCCATTTATGTAATTTTTTTTTTTTTTAAAATACCATGAAGTTATTCTCTCGTTACAACTTAACTCAATATAACATTTATTTAATTTATACAATACTGAGTTTCCATACACACTATTATTTTACAAACTACACACCATTATTTTACAAACATTTGTACAAAGATACATATTAGTTCTAATAATCTATATCGACTATTTCCGGGGACACTGGTTCGGGTGGCACGTCCACCGGAATCTCAGTTACATCTACGACAGTTACATCTGAAATAACTGGAAGTTGCCCAAGGTAGGGCACCTCGATCCAACGTACAGAGATAATAAGTGTCATAAAGAATATCTGCATATTTATTCTTCTGAACATGATATGGAAATATAGTGAGAATTAAATCCCAGTAAGTTCAACAATAAATCATAATTTACCATTATAGTTCATCATGTCATGTTCAGCTGTATAAACTGCAGAAAATATCTTTAGGTCACATGAATGCACTTTATCATGCACATGAAAATTATATAGTTATGACATGTATGGCATGAA
This sequence comes from Gleditsia sinensis, assembly GCA_037074535.1. Taxonomy (NCBI): domain Eukaryota; kingdom Viridiplantae; phylum Streptophyta; class Magnoliopsida; order Fabales; family Fabaceae; genus Gleditsia; species Gleditsia sinensis. Next base: position 34,263,973 of record CM073471.1, read on the forward strand.
TAACTATTTTTTCGAATTTCATATGATGGCTATCAACTTATTCTTACTTCAAGATACCCCGGTCAGGGTAAGTATTCTCTACTTTTCGGTATCGGCTTATCTCGCTCCGTCCGACATGGCACACTTTCTCTTTCTTTTCTCATGAATATAATCATAACCGTTGGTAGGGCGTCCCCTACTGGTGCACCACACGGATTGCCATGTGACCGTGCTCATTTCTTTTCTTTTCATATTAATAGCCGAAAATATGATTCCAATAACGAGTATGTTCATTATATTCTCATGCCATAATGTATCAAAACATAATCATTCTCAAAATTCATTGGTAAACTGAAATTATGCCATGAATATAATCATTTTCTAATTTTCACTTTATAAAATATTTCCATGTCAAAATTTCACACTAATACCTCGATAACTGGATAGTAATTGTAGTCTGTAAACAGCGCACCAGGAAAGTTCCCAGAAAAGAGAGGTGGGTCACTAATGGACACGCTTAAGTACCAAGTCTTTCCTTGCCAGAGCTTTCCTTAGACATGCACTTTTCACAAATCACAATTTTTTTTTCCAGTAACTAGAATAATTCTTTTCATTTTCTTTATGTCTAGGCATTTAGTCATTTTATTTCTACTTATATCATTTCCAACACATGTTCTTACAAATTTTATAGAGCATTTTTCCTCAAATTGATTTCTACTATTACCTTAAAAATTCATCTAGAGTAGAAAAATATTGAAAATAGGTTTTACTAACTTTTAACACAGCCTTTGCTTACGAATCAGAGCATAACTCTCTCATTTTAACTCCGATTAAGATGATCTTAGTGTCTATGAAAAGCTAAGACAATTATCTAAAACTATTATGTTAATCATATCAACAAAATAGTATGATATTATGGTGTTATTACTCCTTTAAATTTAGTATTATTTCTTCTCGTTTAGGTTCTGACCTTTACTAACTAATTAGACAATATCTCTCAAATTTGAACTCCAAATTGAGTTATTCCAGTTGGTAAAATTCCATGGGCCATATATCTATAATTGTTATGTTGGCGTGCTATTTTAATTCCCTACAGAATATTCCCAGAAATTCAAAAACTAAAACATTAATAACATACTCTTCCCTGAATAAACATTTTCTGACCTTTGCTTACTAATCGGATCATATCTATCTCATATGAACTCCAAATTGCATAATTTCAGTGAGCATATTTCCATGAGACATAGATATATAAGGTTCATGTTAACCATTTATTTTAATTCTATACAAATAATTCCCAAAAATTAAAATACAAAAGCTGTCCTAACATAATCTTCCCTGATGAACCATTTTCTGACCTTGGCTTACTAATCGGACCATATCTACCACATGTGGACTCCAAATTGAATGCTTCCAGTGGCTAAAAATCCATGACATACATATCTTTAATTCTTATGTTAACCATTTATTTTAATTCCCTACCAATAATTCCCAGAAATTAAATTACCGAAGCTATCCTAACATATTCTTCCCTGATGATTCATTTTCTGACCTTTGACTGCTAATCAGACCATAGCTACCTCCTATGAACTCCAAATGGAATGATTCCAGTGGCTAAAAATCCATGACATACATATCTTTAATTCTTATGTTAAACATTTATTTTAATTCCCTACCAATAATTCCCAGAAATTAAATTACCAAAGCTATCCTAACATATTCTTCCCTGATGATTCATTTTCTGACCTTTGACTGCTAATCAGACCATAGCTACCTCATATGAACTCCAAATGGAATGATTCCAGTGGCTAAAAATCCGGGACACATATATCTTTAATTCTTATGTTAACCATTTATTTTAATTCCTTATAGATTGTTCCCAGAAATTAAAATACCGAAGCTTAAAATTCTGCCACCCATAGCCATAACCATGCAGAACTATCTACACCAACCTAAGTATTCAAACATACATCACATGCAAGATCAATATGTAACATGATATAGAAACATCATGACCAATCATAAAAGTTCTAAGATCAAAATCTCATATAAATATTATAAGTTTCAAAAGTTTTCTTTAAAAAGAAGTATTGTTAAACTTACTTGGAGCACTTAGTCTTCTAGACTTCTCCTTCCTCTTTCTTCCTTTCTTCCTCTCCTTTCCTCACTCTACCTTGCTTCTATTTTTTTCTCTCCCTCACTTGGACGAAATTCTAATGTTGTAAGGGTGGGTTTTCTTATATAGACCACCAAATAATTCACCTTTCATGATCATGGGTCTACCTTATCACAATTAGGATACACTTTGTTGAATTTTTGGAAAACAAACAACTTATGTTCTTGTCTTCCTCTTCCTTAGTCAAGATATGCATAGGAAAAGGAGATTTGTATTTTGAAAATTATGATAATATGTTCTTAAGATATGGGACAAGGTCCCTTTGATTTAGGGATTCATTTCCATTTTCTTTTGTCTTAAACAAGTATGATAGGTTTGCCTTTTTAGGTGGCAAATTTCTAGCTCTTGAATCTCCATTATTTGGTTGATATTATTTGTGTGGGCTATGAATGTTTTGTCCTAATACCATGTATTATCATACCACTTGCTAAAATTATGAGTGTAGGATATATATGTTTTTGTCCTAAAGCCTTGTATTATCATGCCACTTCCTTAAATGATGAATGTAGAATCACACCACTTGCTAAATTTTTGTCTTAATGCCATGTAACCTAATCTTTATTCTTATTATTATATCATCATCTAATTTATTTTATTTTATTTTTCCTCTTGGATTTGGGCTTATTCCTACCCATTATGGGCTTGTCCTACCCATTTTCTTTGCTTTGGATAAAATTCTTCCTTTCTTAGAGGGCTTGGTCACATTTTCATAATTTTTGGGCTATTGGTGAAATTACTATATCCTAGTCCAAGTCTATGTTTAATTTCTTGTTTAGGTTATCCAATGGGCTTGCTAGAAACTTATGTGAAGTGGAAAAACTCTATATGAAGTGTCCATAGGTAAAAGCCCAATGTATGGGTAAAGATTTTAAACTTAGTACCTATAGTTCTTGAATTAGGAAAAATTACCCTAATTCAATGTTCTTTGAAATTTTAAGACCTTTACTTGTTTCTAAAAATTTATCTTCCTTATCCAAGAATTTTGCATCTCTTTAGTATGTTATTTCTAATTTCTTTCCTATTAGATTTTCCTTCTTTATTTGTTCTCTTAATGTTAGAAACATTTTCTATGCATATACATAAGGTGAAGAATTTCTAAGGACTATATTTCCTTAGATATCTAAAATATTGTCTAATAAATTTTATTTCCTTAATTAAATTTTTTTTTATGTTCCTTTATCAATAAAAGAAATGAAATTAAGGATGTTACATTTCTCTCCCCCTAAAATAAATTTTGTCCTCATAATTTCAGAAATTACCTTATAAGAACAATTGCGGATATTTCTTCCTCATGACTTCTTTCAGCTCCCAAGTTGCTTCTTCCGGAGTCAAACCTTCCCATAACACCTTAACTAGGGGAATGGTTTTATTTCTCAGTTGCTTCACGTCAGTGTCCAATATGGATGCAGGTACTAGCTGGTATGTCATGTTCTCCTTTATTTGGATTGGTTCATCCAGTATTATATGTGATGAATCTGAAAGATACTTCCGCAGCTGTGATACGTGGAAAACATTATGCAGGTTGGACAAATTAGGTGGGAGAGCAACTTGATATGCTAATGTCCCAACTTTCTTTAGAATTTGGTAGGGTCCTAAAAATCGCGGACTTAGCTTTCTTGTTTTGAGAGACCTACCAACTCCAGTAGTCGGGGAAAGTTTCAGAAATACATGGTCTCCTTCCTCAAACTCTAGAGGTCTATGTCTCTTATCGTAGTAACTCTTTTTCCGAATCTGAGCTGTAAGTATTTTGTTTCGTATCATCCTGATTTGTTCAGTGGTTTGTTAAACTAGATCAGGACCCAACAAGTTCTTTTCTCCTACCTCGAACCAACATAGTGGAGATCGGCACTTTCTACCGTATAAAGCTTCATAGGGGGCCATCTTAATGCTAGAGTGATAGCTATTATTATAAGCAAACTCTACTAAAGGTAGGTACTTATCCCATCCTTTACGTTGCTCTATCACACAGGCCCTCAACATATCTTCTAGGGTTTGAATGGTTCGTTCTGTCTGTCCGTCAGTTTGAGGATGGTAGGCAGTACTGAACCGCAACTGAGTACCAAAAGCTTCTTGCAACGCCTTCCAAAACCTCGACGTGAACCTCGGATCTCTATCAGAAACAATATTTAAGGGAATCCCATGGAGTCTAACTATTTCCTGAACGTACAATTGGGCCAATTTATCTAGTGAAAAGTTAATTTTTATGGGCAAAAAGTGAGCAGATTTGGTTAATCTGTCAACTATTACCCAGATAGAGTCATGTCCCACTGAGGTCTTAGGTAAACCTACAACAAAGTCCATCGAAATACTATCCCATTTCCATTTAGGGATCTCAAGAGGTTGTAGAAATCCCGCTGGCTTTTGATGCTCCACCTTCACCTTTTGACAAATGAGACATTTCGCCACAAACTCAGCAATGTCATTTTTCATCCCTGGCCACCAATACATCCTTTTTAAATCCTGGTACATTTTAGTGCATCCAGGATGGATTGTTTATTTACTTTGATGCGCTTCCTGCAGTATCTTAGTCCTCAACTCTTGTTCTTGAGGGACACAAATCCTTCCCTGATACATGATTGCTCCATCTTCCATTACAGAAAAATTACCTTGGTCTTTATGATCTTGTAAGTATTGATCGTGAGCTTGAGCTTATTTGATCTGGGCTCTAAGGTCAGACCCTATACTTAAACCATTAATGACTAGATTCTTTGGAGTAAGAGTAGTGGCTAGCTTCAAATTTTGAAACTCCTCTAGCATCTGCATCTCATACACCATCATCTGACCCATATGCAGAGATTTTCGACTCAAGGCATCTGCTACAACATTCGCCTTTCCGGGATGATACTTTATCTCAAACTTGTAGTCATTGAGGAATTCTACCCGTCTTCGTTGCCTCATATTTAACTCCTTCTGATCAAAGAGGTATTTAAGACTCTTATGATCACAATATACTTCAAATGTTGCCCCATACAAATAGTGTCGCCAAATCTTTAAGGCAAACACTACTGCCGCTAATTCAAGATCATGGGTTGGATAGTTTCCTTCGTGAGGTCTCAGTTGCCTAGAGGCGTAGGCAACTACTCTCTTATCTTGCATCAGCACACATCCTAGCCCTTTCTTTGAAGCGTCACTATACATTTCAAAATATCCTGTGGGGTCTGGAATAATTAAAACAGGAGGAGTGGTCAGTCTTGTCTTTAGCTCCTGAAAACTAGCATCACATTGATCAGTCCATTTGAAAGGACTTCCCTTCCTGGTCAATTTAGTCAATGGCAAGGCTATACGAGAGAAGTTTTGTATAAATCTCCTGTAGTATCCTGCCAAACCAAGGAAACTTCTGATTTCCGTAACCGTCTTTGGTGTCTCCCACTTAATCACTGCTTCCGTCTTGCTAGGATCTACGGCTACCCCTCTATTAGAGATGACATGTCCGAGAAACTTCACCTCTGACAGCCAAAATTCACACTTCTCCAATTTAGCATATAACTTTTTCTCTTTCAGCACTTGCAGCACGATTCGGAGATGTTGTTCATGTTCTTTCTCACTCTTAGAATATATCAAGATGTCATCAATGAACACTACAACAAATTGATCTAGGTAGGGTCGAAAAATGTGATTCATGTAATCCATGAAAATTGCAGGTGCATTAGTCAACCCGAAGGGCATTACGAGAAACTCATAATGCCCATACCTAGTCCTGAAGGCAGTTTTTGGTACGTCCTCCTCCTTAATCCTAATCTGATGATATCCTGACCGCAAGTCAATTTTAGAAAAGATGGAGGCACCCTTTAATTGATCCAATAAGTCATCTATCCTAGGGAGAGGGTACTTATTTTTGATAGTCACCTTATTCAGCTGTCTGTAATCTATGCATAGTCTCAAACTCCCGTCTTTCTTCTTAACAAACAATACAGGAGCTCCCCAAGGTGATACACTCGGTCTAATGAATTGCTTGTCTAATAGTTCCTCCAACTGCTTCTTTAGTTCTTGTAGTTCCATCGAGGCCATTCGATATGGTGCAATAGAGATAGGCCCTGTCCCAGGTAGGAGATCAATAGAGAACTCTATCTCTCTCTTGGGAGGTAAGCCTGGAATATCTGATGGAAACACTTCAGGAAACTCGTTGGCTATTGGAATTTCATCAAGCTTCGATTCGACTTCTTGGTTTGATAAATACAAGAGAATGTATCCAAGTACTCCATTCTTCAACTCCCTATTAACTTGATTGGCATTTAACATCAATAACTGGACCTTCTCTTTCGGAGTAGAAGGTAAAAATTCAACGGTCTTGTTACAACAATTCAACAAGACTCGATTTCTAGACATCCAGTCTAACCCTAGAATGACCTCAATACCTCTTAAAGGTAAACTGACGAGGTCTACAGAAAAAGTTTTCTCCTGGATGGTGACTTGACAGTCCTTACATACAGAGGAAGTTAATACCCGTTCCCCTGTAGGGGTTACTACAGATAGCTCATAGGGAGTTTCAGAAATAGGGAACTGAAACTTCCTAATACATTCTTCTGATATAAATGAATGACTAGCACCAGAGTCAAATAACACCATAAGAGCAAATCCATAAATATAGCATGTACCTTGAATCATTTCAGAAGATTGAGCTGCCTCTTGGCCGCTCAGGGTGAAAACCCTTCCTTTCACCTGAGGCCTCTGTTCTGGCTGCTTTCCTACATTCTGTGGGCAGTTTTTCGCAAAATGTCCCTTCTGTCCGCAATTGAAGCAGACATCTTGTCCCATGTAGCATGGCCGGTTACCATGCATGCGTCCGCACTTAGCGCACTTGACTGAGGCGAGGTCTTGTTGAAAAGGCCTAGGACCCGCAATCAATGGCCTCTTACCAGCTCCATATCCACTTCTTCTCACGTTCTTTCTAGGGTTGGGAAAATTTTTCTTCCTTTTCCATAGGTTTCGCCTTTTCTTCTCGTCCTCCACTGCCCTTAAACTCTTTTCCAGGAGTCTGCATTTATTTATCAGAGGTACAAACTCCCTGATCTCCATAGCTATAACAGCATTCTTTAACTCCAGGTTTAGTCCCGCTTCAAACTTAACCGCCTTCCATGCTTCATCTGGGTTATATCGCAGATAAGAGGAGAACTTAGACAGCTCCTCGAACCTTGCAATATACTGGTCCACGGTCATGCTTCCTTGCCTGAGTTGGAGAAATTCGATCTCTTTCTCTGCCCGTACAGTACTTGGAAAGTACTTTTAAAAAAAAATGTCCTTGAACACTTTCCAGGTGATCTGTCTTCCCTGATGAGCTAAAAGTTCTCTAGCTCCACGCCACCAGTATTCTGCTTCATCCTTTAACATATATGCAGCAAAAATGATTTGCTGCTCTTCAGTACAGCCCATCACTTCAAAGATTTTCTCTAATTCCCTAATCCACCTTTCGGCTACCGTTGGGTCATAACCACCTTGGAAACAAGGTGGTCTAGTCCTCAGGAACTCGGATATGCCATTATCTTTTCCAGCCGTCTGGTTGTTAGGACCAATCTCAACATTTGTGTTATTAGCATTCTGGAGATGTTGTAAAATTTGGTTGGTGGTCATAACTTGGTCTCGAATTGCCGTGGCCAGGTTGTGCAGGGTTTCCTCTGCATTGGTTGCTGGATTCCTCCTTGGTGGTGCCATTTCCTACTATGGTACAAAACAAAGTTATGCTGCTATTGAGTTGATCAAGCCCAATAGTTAGTTCAAAAATATTTAATAGCAGTCATAACACCACCTCGGCATATATATAAGAAACACTAGTAATTTCTTACCTATATGAATCACTGATCCCCTACACAGCACAACCACAACATACTCAAGACACTATAAGATCGATTCAGATAACCATCCAACCACTGGCCATCTAGGATCGACCTGCTCTGATACCAATTATGTAACAACTCCATTTATGTAATTTTTTTTTTAAAATACCATGAAGTTATTCCCTCGTTACAACTTAACTCAATATAACATTTATTTAATTTATACAATACTGAGTTTCCATACACACTATTATTTTACAAACTACACACCATTATTTTACAAACATTTGTACAAAGATACATATTAGTTCTAATAATCTATATCGACTATTTCCGGGGACACTGGTTCGGGTGGCACGTCCACCGGAATCTCAGTTACATCTACGACAGTTACATCTGAAATAACTGGAAGTTGCCCAAGGTAGGGCACCTCGATCCAACGTACAGAGATAATAAGTGTCATAAAGAATATCTGCATATTTATTCTTCTGAACATGATATGGAAATATAGTGAGAATTAAATCCCAGTAAGTTCAACAATAAATCATAATTTACCATTATAGTTCATCATGTCATGTTCAGCTGTATAAACTACAGAAAATATCTTTAGGTCACATGAATGCACTTTATCATGCACATGAAAATTATATAGTTATGACATGTATGGCATGAATAACTATTTTTTCGAATTTCATATGATGGCTATCAACTTATTCTTACTTCAAGATACCCTGGTCAGGGTAAGTATTCTCTACTTTTCGGTATGGGCTTATCTCGCTCCGTCCGACATGGCACACTTTCTCTTTCTTTTCTCATGAATATAATCATAACCGTTGGTAGGGCGTCCCCTACTGGTGCACCACACGGATTGCCATGTGACCGTGCTCATTTCTTTTCTTTTCATATTAATAGCCGAAAATATGATTCCAATAACGAGTATGTTCATTATATTCTCATGCCATAATGTATAAAAACATAATCATTCTCAAAATTCATTGGTAAACTGAAATTATGCCATGAATATAATCATTTTCTAATTTTCACTTTATAAAATATTTCCATGTCAAAATTTCACACTAATACCTCGATAACTGGATAGTAATTGTAGTCTGTAAACAGCGCACCAGGAAAGTTCCCAGAAAAGAGAGGTGGGTCACTAATGGACACGCTTAAGTACCAAGTCTTTCATTGCCAGAGCTTTCCTTAGACATGCACTTTTCACAAATCACAATTTTTTTTTTCCAGTAACTAGAATAATTCTTTTCATTTTCTTTATGTCTAGGCATTTAGTCATTTTATTTCTACTTATATCATTTCCAACACATGTTCTTACAAATTTTATAGAGCATTTTTCCTCAAATTGATTTCTACTATTACCTTAAAAATTCATCTAGGGTAGAAAAATATTGAAAATAGGTTTTACTAACTTTTAACACAGCCTTTGCTTACAAATCAGAGCATAACTCTCTCATTTTAACTCCGATTAAGATGATCTTAGTGTCTATGAAAAGCTAAGACAATTATCTAAAACTATTATGTTAATCATATCAACAAAATAGTATGATATTGTGGTGTTATTACTCCTTTAAATTTAGTATTATTTCTTCTCGTTTAGGTTCTGACCTTTACTAACTAATTAGACAATATCTCTCAAATTTGAACTCCAAATTGAGTTATTCCAGTTGGTAAAATTCCATGGGCCATATATCTATAATTGTTATGTTGGCGTGCTATTTTAATTCCCTACAGAATATTCCCAGAAATTCAAAAACTAAAACATTAATAACATACTCTTCCCTGAATAAACATTTTCTGACCTTTGCTTACTAATCGGATCATATCTATCTCATATGAACTCCAAATTGCATAATTTCAGTGAGCATATTTCCATGAGACATAGATATATAAGGTTCATGTTAACCATTTATTTTAATTCTATACAAATAATTCCCAGAAATTAAAATACAAAAGCTGTCCTAACATAATCTTCCCTGATGAACCATTTTCTGACCTTGGCTTACTAATCGGACCATATCTACCACATGTGGACTCCCAATTGAATGATTCCAGTGGCTAAAAATCCATGACATACATATCTTTAATTCTTATGTTAACCATTTATTTTAATTCCCTACCAATAATTCCCAGAAATTAAATTACCGAAGCTATCCTAACATATTCTTCCCTGATGATTCATTTTCTGACCTTTGACTGCTAATCAGACCATAGCTACCTCATATGAACTCCAAATGGAATGATTCCAGTGGCTAAAAATCCATGACATACATATCTTTAATTCTTATGTTAACCATTTATTTTAATTCCCTACCAATAATTCCCAGAAATTAAATTACCAAAGCTATCCTAACATATTCTTCCCTGATGATTCATTTTCTGACCTTTGACTGCTAATCAGACCATAGCTACCTCATATGAACTCCAAATGGAATGATTCCAGTGGCTAAAAATCCGGGACACATATATCTTTAATTCTTATGTTAACTATTTATTTTAATTCCTTATAGATTGTTCCCAGAAATTAAAATACTGAAACTTAAAATTCTGCCACCCATAGCCATAACCATGCAGAACTATCTACACCAACCTAAGTATTCAAACATACATCACATGCAAGATCAATATGTAACATGATATAGCAACATCATGACCAATCATAAAAGTTCTAAGATCAAAATCTCATATAAATATTATAAGTTTCAAAAGTTTTCTTCAAAAAGAAATATTGTTAAACTTACTTGGAGCACTTAGTCTTCTAGACTTCTCCTTCCTCTTTCTTCCTTTCTTCCTCTCCTTTCCTCACTCTACCTTGCTTCTATTTTTTTCTCTCCCTCACTTGGACGAAATTCTAATGTTGTAAGGGTGGGTTTTCTTATATAGACCACCAAATAATTCACCTTTCATGATCATGGGTCTACCTTATCACAATTAGGATACACTTTGTTGAATTTTTGGAAAACAAACAACTTATGTTCTTGTCTTCCTCTTCCTTAGTCAAGATATGCATAGGAAAAGGAGATTTGTATTTTGAAAATTATGATAATATGTTCTTAAGATATGGGACAAGGTCCCTTTGATTTAGGGATTTATTTCCATTTTCTTTTGTCTTAAACAAGTATGATAGGTTTGCCTTTTTAGGTGGCAAATTTCTAGCCCTTGAATCTCCATTATTTGGTTGATATTATTTGTGTGGGCTATGAATGTTTTGTCCTAATACCATGTATTATCATACCACTTGCTAAAATTATGAGTGTAGGATATATATGTTTTTGTCCTAAAGCCTTGTATTATCATGCCACTTCCTTAAATGATGAATGTAGAATCACACCACTTGCTAAATTTTTGTCTTAATGCCATGTAACCTAATCTTTATTCTTATTATTATATCATCATCTAATTTATTTTATTTTATTTTTCCTCTTGGATTTGGGCTTATTCTTACCCATTATGGGTTTGTCCTACCCATTTTCTTTGCTTTGGATAAAATTCTTCCTTTCTTGGAGGGCTTGGTCACATTTTCATAATTTTTGGGCTATTGGTGAAATTACTATATCCTAGTCCAAGTCTATGTTTAATTTCTTGTTTAGGTTATCCAATGGGCTTGCTAGAAACTTATGTGAAGTGGAAAAACTCTATATGAAGTGTCCATAGGTAAAAGCCCAATGTATGGGTAAAGATTTTAAACTTAGTACCTATAGTTCTTGAATTAGGAAAAATTATCCTAATTCAATGTTCTTTGAAATTTTAAGACCTTTACTTGTTTCTAAAAATTTATCTTCCTTATCCAAGAATTTTGCATCTCTTTAGTATGTTATTTCTAATTTCTTTCCTATTAGATTTTCCTTCTTTATTTGTTCTCTTAATGTTAGAAACATTTTCTATGCATATACATAAGGTGAAGAATTTCTAAGGACTATATTTCCTTAGATATCTAAAATATTGTCTAATAAATTTTATTTCCTTAATTAAATTTTTTTTTATGTTCCTTTATCAATAAAAGAAACGAAATTAAGGATGTTATAGAGATAGTCGTGGGTTAATGGGGTGTGTGTCTACAGCTGCACATGTAGGAGGATGCCAAGTTCTAGGTATTATTCCTACAGCTCTAACTGTATCAAACATCATAGGAAAAACAATTGGAAAATAATTTAGTGTAGCCTTCGTGCATGAGCGCATTGTTAGAATGATGGGTAATGTTGATGCCTTCATTACCTTACTAGGTGATTTTGGTACTATAGAAAAAAAATTTCAAATAGCCTCCTAGGCATAACTAAATATCCACCATAAACCTATAGGTTTGTTAAATGTTAACAATTTTTTTGATGATTTATTGTCTTTTCTTTATCAAACTGTGGACACAAAGGTTTATCTTACACTCAACACGACGAATTTTCATCTCAACTTTCAATGCTGATGAGTTAATTGATGCATTACAAACATTTGTCCATGTTCCTGATCCAACTATGACTCAAATAGATTGGACGTCAGACAACCACAGAAAGCACAAACTGAACTTGGATCTTCATTTGTAACTCATTTTATTTGATTGAATAATTTTTTATTCTTTGTTAGTTTGCTTCAGGTTCATCTTTTCTTATATCTCTTTTCAGGTAATATCTTTTTCAATCTTTGTTGTTTGTTTTGTGTTTGTTCATGTTTATAAAAAAAACTGAGTGATGTTTTGGGAATAGGAAAAACTAGCACCAATGATGAAAATGGTTTAAAGTGTTTGTAACATTTGAAAAATAAATGAGTTCTGAGTGTTATGTGTGAATCTAAACTCTATTGTAACATATGTTTTAATTGAGAATCCTAATATCCTGAGCACTTAACCTCTTACATTTGATTGATTTTTCATTCAAAAAATATTTATGTAATTCAGATATGCTAAGTGATCTCATAAGACTCTAGAACTTATTTGATTGTCTCTTGAGGTGAAATTCTAGACTACTCTCTATTTAAGAAATGAATTAGGCATTGTTTGAATTGTTTGAACCTTTCAAACTAACCTATACATTATGCCATCCCTAGTAACCCATTTTGAGCCTATATTTATCTTCTTTTGTTTGTACACCTATATTATTATTTAGCCTTTAAACAAAAATATTTCTAACTTTTACCTTTCACTCACAAGATTGATCATTTGAAAAGCTATGGTTCATGAGTGAATGGAAGAATTTAAAAAAAATAGAAAAAAAATATAGAACTTCCTAAATAAATAAGTTTGGGGGTGTTTATATAAAAAAATGTAGTATAAGCAAATAACGTAAGGATGAGAATAACGTTGGAGATAGAATTCACATGATAATATCAAAAGCATTTGGGAGGACTTAAATGATTATATATGTTGTAAAGTGAATTGAGCTTTTATAAATATCTTTTTATCTATCTTTAACCTGTCATACATTACAAGCTTAATGAAAGTTCTAATGATCTTAAATATTATGATTAGTCTATATTAGTAGAGAGTGACATGAAAAATAAACTTATGAATTCTCAAATGCATAAATATGGAAATTTGTTTTTAATATTTGATTACATAAATTTATCTAAATACAAAAAGTCCAATGTCATAAAATACCACACACACACTTGAGATTCAATAGTAAACTATACGTGCATTTGAATTGAAGCTCTACATAACCTTGAGATTTTGATATTTTCCTCGGTTACACATTTTAAATCCTTGATGAATGCTTAGTAAGCAAAAAATAACTCGTCACTCACTTATCTTTTGAATTTTGAAGTTTGTATGTATTGCTTAAGGACGAACAAAATATTAAGTTTGGGGGTAGTTGATGAGTGAGTTTTATACTCATAAATTAAATATGTTCATCTTATCTTTTTGCCTTAATTAAGTATTTATCTCATTTATTTGTCTTTAGTTTTGTGTATTTTTTACAGATAAATAAAAGAATAGAAAATGGACTCAATTGAAGGAATCAAAGCTAAATTATGATTTTTTAGAAATGATGTTTATAAATCAAACAGACAAAATAAATTCATTGAGGATAACTAAGTAAGGAGTATTATCTTTTTGACTCCTAAGACGCATTCTAATGAATATATGTATCAATTAAATCTTGATTTATGAACACATTTCTAAAAGAATTGAAATATAAAGATTCAATGCAGAACACCTAATGTTAAAAATCGCTTTGCTGCTTACTTTTTAACTTGATCTTACTGTAATATTTTAGGCGTATTTCAAAAAATACGTATATCATTCGTATAAAATTTGGTATATGAATAGATGACACAATTTTATGCAACTTTCATATTTATGTGATCAACAAATTCAGACATCCAAAGAGCCAAAATTGGGCTAGAAGAGAACATGTTTACTGTTGCAATTTAGCCCAACCTTACTATAGTATTTTGGCCCTATTTCAAAAAATACATATTCAATGTATACAAAATTTGGTGGGTGAGTAGCTGACACAATTTTCTACAATTTTTATGTTCACGTAGGCAGCAAATTCGGATATTAAAAGGGTTAAAATTGGGATAGAATAGAATCTGTTACTGTTGCAGTCCAGCTTGACCTTGCTCTAATATTCTAGTCATAAGTCATAAATTACGTATCCAATTTGTCCAAAATTTATATGGCTGTAAAGATAATGAAATTATCTACAATGTTTATATTTATAGGGAAGCAGATTCGGTGGATATGAAGCAATAATTCAAGAATTACTTTCGGTGCCCAATTTATCAATTTAATGCAACTTGTTAGCCACCATTGTTGATAATTACCACACCTAATTGCATATATAAATAAAGGCTTTGAGAAGGCTTATGGGGGAGTTGGGAGAGAGTTTGGAAAATTTTTTGTTAGAATTCTAAGTGCTTGTAATATTTTTCTCTCTTTAGACATTTTGTATCTTTACTTTTTTTCATAATATTATCATGCTTCTTCATCTTTTATTTTGCTTTCTTACTTTGATTATGGAGAACTAATCTCCTAATGCTAAGGTGAAAGGGTGAAACTCTTAGTATAAAAATAATAATTTATCTAACTCTTAATTTTAATGTTTATATTTGATGTTGTATTTATCTTCTTATTTATTTTCTTATTATTTTCTTTCTTAGAAGATGACTTTGTTGCTCCTCTGTTATTTATTTTCTTATTAATTTCTTTCTTAGAGGATGGCTTTATCGCCCCTCTATTATTTATTTTCTTGTTATTTTCTTTTTTAAAGAATGGTTTTGTCGCCCCTCTGTTATTTATTTTCTTGTTATATTTTTTTTAGAGGATGGTTTTGTTGCCTCTCTATTATTTTTTTTTTGTTATTTTCTTTTTTAGAAGATGAATTTTTTGCCCCTCTGTTATTTATTTTCTTTTTTAGAGGATGGTTTTGTTACCCTTTTATTGTTGTTTTATTTCTTAATGGCTGATTTTACTGCCTACTTTATGTTATTATTATTGACTCTGCTACCTATTTGTGGTTATGTTTTTTTACATCTTTTCACTTTTTATTTTATAAAGTGTGAATATTAATACATTGTCGACAATTTTTGATACAATAAATACTTGAATCATTTTTTATTTATTGTAGACAATATAATGATTGACACTGTGTATACTTTAATTCATTTTACAAGAGTTGTTTTATTATTAGTAACACAATAAAAAGAAGGCAATTACACTTCATATATAAATCAAAGCGAGTTTAAGGTAACATATCTTTCAAATGGAACTTCATTTATGTAAGGATTCCATTTTAGTAGTAAAATAGTTAAAATTTATTTTTATTTGATATACCAAGAGTGGATCCCCTAACCTTAGCATGTTTTTTACTTTGAATACATTCTTATTTAATTCTAATATTTTATTTCTTGCATACTTTATTTAAAATTCTTCCCACAAAAAAAAATTTGACAGTTAAGTTAAAAATATTTATTTTGAATTTGAATTAAATTTTCTCTCAATTGATAATCTTTATGAGATTGACTTCGCATACCACTAAATTTATATTCCGATAGATTCGTACGTTTGCGAATTTTAATTTAAATAAAAACAAATGGAATGAATCATTTGTTTGATAATGAATGCATGTTTAAGTGCATTAATTATAAAATTATATATTAAAATCATATAAAATCATTAGTGAAACTACATTAAGGCAAATAACTAATAATTTATCTTATTTTAACTTAAAATCATGCACTATAAATACATACACACACGCTAACTTATCTAACTATTCTATGCAATCAGATGGGAGCATATATGCATCCCTTGTGTGTGTGTGAGAGAGAGACAGAGAGAGGAGAAATGTTTAGGTTGGTCAACATAAGTAGACTCACCAAAAACTTCCACTTTAATTGAGGGAAGGGAGTGAGTTTAACATTGTAATTGGAAAAAATAAAGTGGAGATGGGGTATAAACAGGTAAAGACAAATGTATAATAGACTTTTTAAGTTGGCTGAATAGTAGAAGGGTCGTCTAGTGTGTGACTTTTAAAATGTCTGACATAAAGTTTAATTTAAACAAAGAAGTGTTCATTCAAATGAAATATATGAATTGAGAGTGAGATTGAAATACTTCTTAAATTAAGAGAATTTGGGATATAAATCAAGATAAATAAGTGTAATTTTTTATAAGTATATTATTATGATTTTTAATAGGAATAATTTCTGATGTAACAGTATCTACCTAATAAATTTTCAATAAAAAAAAAGGTTTGTAGTGGTCTTAAAATATATATTCAACTTTTAGGTGGTAATAATGGCTCAATTATTGAGAAGTCGTGCATGTCTTAAGCATTTCCACTCTAATTTTCTATTAGCGTTTGTGACATCCCACTGTCCTCTCATATTTTCAATAATATCTTTCTTTGTTGGTCTTGTCGTGTTAATGAACATTAATGCATTTGAATATTGTCCTTTAAGATTGACCCGTATCTCACATTCATAGATCCTTCATTGTTTGCTAATATCAAACTCCATTTTGTTCTCTTTTTTATTTAATATTTAATTAATTGGGAGTGGAAACCTGCTTAAACTCTTTCTATAACATGATCCAATAGGAATAAGCATTAAATGCTAATGCTCTAATTGTTTATCCTTTGGCTGTGTCATAAGGTTGCCTGCAATGCATATTTCTGAACGGAGGTACTATACATATATACACGAGACAAAAATAATTGTTAAAATTGAATCCTCAATCTTTGCTTTAATCAAAATCCCTTTTTATAATGTTGAAAGACGTCGATGGTGTCGCTTTCCAATTAATATTTCATAAATTTTTTATACTGCTTGACGAACCGGTCCTTGCCTTAGTAATACTAGCTCAATAAAATTATTAATGGAGAGTGCTTACAAAAATGCACTCGCACGCTCAAGTTAGAATTAGAGTGGAGCAATATGTACATGAGGCAAAAGATCCAATATTGAAAAAAAGTTATATACAAAGAAAATTAGAGGTATTTTGGTCATTTTAATCAATTGATATTTTCTTAGACAGTTACGAATGTGGAGGCTTCTGATTGGTCCTACCATTTTTTAGTACAATCTACACAATTGGTTGACGTAATTCTGTCAGCCTAATTTCCAAGTCTCCTTTTGCACCTGATGTGATCATGCTAGGTTGGGTGTAAGATAAGACATGATATTGCTGTGTGAGCTTTAGATTTTGAACCATACAGTTAATCTAATAGGTTAATTTGGCCAACTCTTATTCCTGGTGTATCAACCCGGCCCATCCACCGTCACCACTTTAGTAGACTAATTAATATATTTTGTTTCATTTTTACTTTTATATCAATTCATTATTTAAATAATTATAATATTTCTAAAGAATGAAAATAGAATAAAATCATATTTTTGAACATTTAAAAGTAATACAAAATATATGTGGCATATCCAATTAATAAAGGCACTCAACAATCAAATTTGAGTTTTTGTGTTTCAAAAATCATCAAGAAATTGAATTAGAGCTCTTAGTCAAATGAAATAGTTAATCTAACAATATGAAACAATTTAACAAAAAAAGAGGTCAGCCGCAATCATAGAGTTTAATAATAATAATAATAATAATAATATCATGTATGAGAAAAGAAACTTTTAAACTAATAAATCACTAATGAAGCGAAAAAAAGGTGATGTGAACTTTAATATATTTTTAACCTCTATTTTTTAATTAATCAAAATGGGAGCTTGGTTTCATTGTTTGTGCAAGAAAAGAAACACCACTTTTCCGACCAACATATAATGGAAAAGCATTAGAAGACGCAACATATATAAATGCCCCCAAGCGATTCCGTGCTAGGAAGTGCTTAAATTGCATGCATTTAAAATTAAATGTGGGTAGGTAGTCAGAAATCTTTAGTTACTCTCCCCCTTACCTAGCCCTTATAACTCACTCTATAATTGATGATGAACTTTAGGATATCTCCCTCATGACAATATTTAGCACAAATTACTATTTTTTTTCTTAACAATCAAGTGGTACTTGAATTAATTTTTGTATTCTTCAAATATTTTGCTTTTCCGGTCCAATATGTTTTATATTTTGCCCAGACTAGGGGATATATATAATCAAAACTTATTACGCATTGACTCCCAAAAAAATCGATGAAACTAAATTTGAATTTGTAATGATGTATTTAATTAATCACATATCATATGTTGCTTTTCATCGCCAAGAAAACCTTCGAGTTATAAAACACAGTGTTCTTATTTATCAAGTTTGGTCTTTGCTCATACTAGCCGTGAGAGATGTGCATTATTCATTGATTATGTACCTGAAAACCAAGGAGTTTATTTATGAGAATAGACTTTAGGCCACTGAAGTATTATGCTTTTGAGGTTTTGGAGCGCCAGAATCAACCTTTCTTGTTGTCTTCTTTTGCTATCTTGTCCCACAATTCCACTAAAACGCTTTTTTCTAAGTGCTAGCTAGAGATTTTGATGGACTGCAAGGTTCTTGACAAGAGAAAATGCCTTACATGCATGCCCACTTGAATGGCTATGATTGTGCTTGGGCTGATCAAAAGCACATATTCACAGAAGAGAAGAGTCCATGTTGTGCAATTATTGTATTGTATAAATGGGCATGCACATACACAAATGATTAAAATGTAGAACATATTGTGAACCTTTTTAGTCCTTTTTTGTGTCATATATGTTTTGTCCCTTGCCCAACTGCCCTTTATCACATCACGCGTTAATGTCTTTAATATCACCAATATATTAACCAGAGTCATTTTGGTGCTCCTCAAAGATTAGTCATGCAACAAAAGCATTTTCTTTTAGAAGCATTAGCCTATATCTACCGTTGGCGATAGTTAGAAAAAAACATATTTGAAAAGGCATGTAAGTTTATAAAATAACCAACATATATGCGAAAATACATATAGGTTCCTAAAATAACCAATTTGTCAAAAAGTCTACATATTGATAAAATAACCACTCACTGTGGCTAACCGGTTATGAGTCAAGAGGCAGATAAAATGACCATTGAGTTATGATCAACATACATGATGATTTGACAAGTTGTGTTGGTTAAAGATCAACACATATAATATAACAAGTTGTATTGGTTAAGGATAATAAATATGATGCTTTAAAAAGCTGTGTTAGTTGGTTAATTACTATTGAAAGGGCATACTTGTTCTAAAATATTATTATAAAAACATTCTAAACTAAAATCAAATGATGCACAACAACAATAACTTCTCCTTCATGCACTTCTCTGTTTCTTTTTAAAGTTGTTCTTGAAGATTGGATTTCACAATTGCTAGGTGAAATTCTGATAATTTGCCTTAATCCTACAGCAACCAGTGGGGGTAAATATTTTCTCAAATGACAGTGTAATTTTCTTACGTGTCAAAGCCTACTTTCTATCTCTGTTTTTATTTTATTTTTTACGTTTTTCCTAACATATACTGTATATACCTAAGTGGGGGAAAGAGAATAGATTTATCAAGTTGTAAGATAGTCACTTTAGTCATAAACTTATTAATATTATTTATGTTAATTACCTACAAGCTTGTGGTTTAAATGTTAAAGAAGTTTAAACTCAGCAGTTGAAGAACTCCTACAATATCAAGAGTTCAAAATTGCAAAGGAACACTTGTGAGGAGGGACAATCTTAATACCCTAAGCGAGATTAATCGTATACTTAAAGAGTGTGAGAGATACTCATGCTAAGAGCAAAAAATATTCTTTATGTTAACTTATACCAAAGTAAAAAGAATATTATAAACATATAATAGTTATATTTGCATGGGTTTTTCTTTAATTAAAATTGTAAATCAAAATTTAGGGTTTTAGTTGAGAATTTAAAATTATTAATTAATTGAACATTTTAATTTGATTGTTTTGGATCTTAAGATATATTATCATTAGTAGTGTCTAAATAGAATTTCTCTAATTATATTTCCATTCAATTGAATTAGGATTAATTTTAGTAAAATTAGGTTTGTTTATATCATCTATATATAGAAAGACCTATCATCAGTCTTAGAATTTTACCTCTCATTATTGAAGGAAATATTACTTATCAAAATACAAAAAAAGAAAAGAGAAATTAAAAATGACATTAAACTCATTGTGAAGTATTTTGTTTGGGGCAAGAAAGCTAGAGTTGATGTAATTTGATAGTAATTATGAAAAAGAAATATATTGAAGAGAACTTTATTTATTGTACAAATTAAATGCATGGATAGATGCACTCAGGCATGAACAGCCTTCAAGACATTAAAGAAAGATTAGCATGAACTTTGTACGTAAAATGCTACTAAAGATCTCTCTCTCTCTCTATTTATATATATTAGTATCTTATTTTAATAAAGCCATCAAATTTCCCATTGAAAAGGCTAACATTATATAAACCTATATATATTCCACTATGTTCCCACTAAAAACTCAAACTCTTCCACTTTTGAAGCTTCACATTACTCAAGGAACTTATTGGATTAGAGAGAAGAGAGAAAGGGAGACACCTTGTCTTTAGTATTTATTTCAGGAATAGGCAAACCCACAAACTTGGCCCTTATCCTAGTAAAAAAAATATATAATTGTGTTCCTCCTGTGTTCCTCCAACACAACCGGAAATAATATATGAGTTCATTATAAAACTTGATTATGGCTAGGTTGCCTGCTTTATTTTTGCTAATTTTAAAAGGTTGGTGTAATAACCGTAAAATTTAATGAAAAAGAAATTTAAAATAAAAGAGAGAATTTTGACAATAGAGATAAGAACCGTAGAAAATATGTATATTTATTACATAGAAAAAAAAAATAGTAGAAGTTATATTTTGGCGCGCTATAAGTAAATATATTTTTATTATGTAGAAATAATTATGATTTGTTAAAAGTAAGTGGATTTTTAAGTAAAAGAAGTATTGTGTTGCTTAAAATAATTATACCGGCTTCTATTGAATTTTTATGGTATTTTTAGAAATACTCTTTCTTTTAATATAAATAAAAATATTTGTTTAGAAATTTGTTTTATTACTATTTTTATCAAGAAAAATTATGATGTGAGAGTTTAACTAAAGATTTATGAGAAAGGAAATTTTTAGAAATTTTTAGGATATTTTATGATGAAAAACGGAATTTAAATGAATTTTATAAAGAAAATCTTATTATTAATTATTTAATTATTATTAAAAAAAAAAAAAGTTACTGTAGCATCAATATATGTGCATACGGATGCCAGGCAGAGAGCAGAAAACCCGCAGCCCCCTTCCCCTATTTTCCCTTTTCCCCTTCGAATTTCAAACCTTCATATCTGGAGCTACGGACCTCTGATTGACGAACCGTCTGGACCGTTGGACTCGTGGCAACGAGTACTTCAAAACCCACCGATCAATTTCGCCGGAAAGTCGCCGGAAGGTCGCCGGAAAATCGCGTGAATAGTACCTCCAAAGGTAAAATTTCGTCCCATTGCGTTTTAGGTTTCGTTTTTACCGAAATTCTTCCCGTAGATAGCTTTAGAATCGAATATGGGGTTTTTAGGTTTCAGTATGAATAGTATTTTCCGGCGAGTGAATAGTGTTTTCCGGCGTGAATAGTGATTTTAGAATTTTCTAATTTTCATGTTATGTCTATATTTTCTAGGTTATTGAGCCACTACGAGGTGAAATTCTCGTTGTTGGACTTCTAGTACGGTGAGTGGGTTTTTCATACTATAGCGCATGTTTTAGGAATTTGATTTATAACTCTCTCGTATGATTTTAACTAGTTGGAATGTATGTTAAATTGTTTTACTGCTTTGAAAACCAATATGTTCCAACCATGTTAGAAATTGTAAATTTCAATCCTAGTTGAACCCTAGGTATGCAGGGCAAGCATCTAGACTATTAATTCTCCATTTGAGCTAGATTTATAGAAATGCGAACTTAGTCATAAAAATGAACTAAGTTAGCCATGAAAGGATTTAATGCATGATGAGCATCTATGTGACGTCTACGGACGATCTATGTTTAAAAGGGAAAATTTATGATTGTAAAGGTCTCCATGGGAATTCATGGATGAGATATGTTTTAGAACGAGATTTTATGCATGAAAAGAGCTAGATGGAGAATTATAGCTGTATTGTAAAGTTATTGAAATGTTTTACTTTAAACTCTTTGAATAGCATATTTCACATGTTTTCTATTGGAGGGACCCTTTTAGATCACTGTTAGCTAGCCGCAGGTAGTGCTAGTCCTGGTGCACCTTGATCATGTTACGGCTTCGGCCTAGGATATTGTGACGGGCATATGACTGCCTAAGACATAAAATTTAGGGTGGACTTATGTCTACGCCTACGGTGATTACCCTACCCTTGCTGTGTGCTTGGGGGAGATGATAGATCTGTTAGGAAAGACCTCCAATAAATTAGTGCATTTTTCTTAAAGATTAAATATTTCTAAACAAGCTCATTCATCATTTTTATTGCATAAATATCTTCATGTATTACTTACCATGCATAATTGATTTGCTTACGGTTATTGATTTAATCATGTTTTATCTTTTGAACTGTTTAGCATTCTTTCAATAAATTATGATTAGATGTTTAATGTTTTCTATACCTTGATTTCAATTATTTAATTCATTGCGAAACACTCGTGCTTAGTTTGCCCTGTTTCTGTTATAGTATGATTTATCCATTCACTGAGATGTGGTAATCTCACCCCTCTTCTGTTTTCTCCCCACAGATAGTCAAAGAAACACTGATCCAGCTACAGCTCCATAAGAGGCTGAGTTAGCATTGGTGAGCCCCAGTTTGGGCAAGGCTTTGTTGTACTGGTTGTTTAGTTTAGTTATGTCTAATATATCTCCATGAACATACAGGCAGGATCCTCGCTTCTTGTGTTGTTTGAAAAATGGTTTTACGTTTACAATAATGTTTGTACTATGAGGCCATGGGCCAAGTTGAATCAAGGATGTTGGATTCATGAACTATATATATATATATACAGTATTTTCTGATATTGGATGTGGCGTATGTGGCCAGTTATATTATTATGTACTGGATTGTGTGCTGAATGGTTTTGCATGCTATGTGTTAGGCTTACGGCTAGGGGGAAACCCTTATGCCGTGCCGGTCATGTGTTCCATCATTTGGAGCCGTGACAGTTGGACTTTGAAATTTGATAAATTTTTATGTAAAATGCAATTTGAACTTCAAGATAGATAAATACAATTTTCCCTATATTTATATCTCTGTCAAGAAATTGAGGACATGAATCATTTTTTCTTCATCGTCTTTTCTCAAGAGCTGTTTGGTTTGGAATGGACCTATCATTTAGTGGATCGCATTGACCCTATGAATATATTCAGATTTAGATCAAAATTAATTTGTTGAACAGAATTGAGAAAGATCATACAGATGAAGCTTTCGCCTTCCTGAAAGATATAATTCTTGTGTTTTGCTGTAACTATAGGAATAGGAATGGGGTCATTTTTGAAAGATAGGATCCATCTCCAATCCAAGTTATATCAAATATTAATCGTATCAGACTTAAGATGGGAAAGGCAATTGTTCAGCCAAGAAAGATGACACTGAGTAGGAGTCTTAAGGTTAATCAAAGTGCTCGAAGTATACCTACTTGCCTAGCTTACTAGCTATTCATATTTGCTGTGTTTGTAGAAAGCAAGGTACCGTTGGAAGAAGATATTCATCAGTTTTATAAAAATGGACTACTCCAGACTAAGCAGATTGTACTAGAAGCCCACAGGAGAATGGATTTTTATTGAATTCATTTAGAAGGGTTCAGGGGAGTTTTGGAATCCTGAAACGCCAAAGCTTAATTTCATTTGGATCGGGAAGATCACAATGTCTATATGGGTTTGTCGACATGGGAATATATCCCTCATACACAATGAAAAAAATATAATTGTGCTTATTCTATTATTTAATATTGATGTATTTATTTTTAGAATTTATATTAATGTTATAATTAATTATATTAGAATATTTGAGAATTAGTTAGAGTTATCATGTAGATGTTTGATTTGAGGAAATTGTTATCCCTTATATTTATTTTGTTAAAGTTTAGTTAGTTAATTGTTTAGATCTTAGTTTTACATATCTATAGATAAACTATTATTTTATTTGTTTTAGAGTTTTAGTTAGTTTAGTATTCTGCAACCCATATGTCTGTATATATGGATTTGCCTAGTTATTATTTTTCAAAGTTTAGTTAGTTTAGTATTCTGACTTCAGTGATGATTCTTTATCGTCGTTCTTTTTTTAGTTTTCTATAGTTCTCTTTTTGGTTCTATATCAATTTGGTATCAAAGCCTAATGTCAATTCACCTATGTAACACCTTTTGATTTTGCTTATGTCCTCTCAAAGTTTCAGCACCAGAGAGCTTCATACGTCGCCTCTTGTTGATAAATTTCAATTGTATGAGAGAGTGTTTCCTTGCTTTTAATTATGAATGAGTTATTAGATTCTATTTAAATAAGTTGATAAAATAGAAATTTAGATTCTATTTCATCGATTTATTATGTTTAGTTAATAGATTTGATTATAAATATAATTCTTATGGAATGTTAATTCTTTTTTATATATGAGATGATTTTATCTTATAAAATTGATGGAAAAAAAATATAATGGAATAAAAAATAAAAAGATTAAAATATATTTCACTAATTTAATTTTTTAAGTTAAAATAATTTAATAAAATAAATCTTGTCACCACAATTATGTTTAAAATAAAATTTTCAATAATTTGTTAATATTATTAATATTTTAAAAAAAATTTAGTTCAAAATTTTATATTACTAATTATTTATTTTATTTTTTATTTATAATATTTGAAAATTAATTTTTAAGTTAAAATAATATTATTTTAATACTTTTTATAGTATTTTTATCCTTTTATTAATTTTTTTTATTTTATTTATATATTATTTATAGTATATCAAACTTAGAAAAATAATAAAGTTTTATTTTTTTATGGCATATCAAACATAATTTTAATTATAATATTTTATTTTATATTAATTTTTATTTTTATTTTTTTCCTTTTCTAACAACTAAAGAAGACTTTGATGTTATGAACTTTATGGCTCATCACTATTGATAGCATGATGATTATAGAAGACATCAAATGTATGATCAAAGAGATTCTTATTCTAATTAATATAATTAATTATATTATCATAAACTCTAATGATAAATATATCGATGTTAAATAATAGAATAAGTCATAAATCTATATTTTCATAATGCATCAATCCTCCAACGAAGTGATGGGGAGATTTATATCGCAAGCTAAAATCAAATTCATGTATTTGAGCTTTAATAAGTTACATAATAATAGTATTCCTTACTTAAAAGGCAGTCTAAGACAAGCCAGATATGCTACCATGGCCAGGATGGTACGAAATATGCTAAACTTTGTTAATTTCTATGTTGTTCTAAAAGAAAAAAATCTGAGTTTCTACCCCACAAAAAAAAAAATGCTATTAGTTCTCATTTCTTTTCTTCTTTTTTTTTTTTTTTGGTAAAAGCTCTCATTTCGTTTTTTTCATAGAAAGCATAGAGAGATTTAATATTAATTGACATTAGTAGCCATGGTACCCAAAAAACAAAAAAAGACCAAAAGGGTCACATTAACTGGTCCCCTACACCCTCCCTTTTTTTCCTGGGGCCATCTTTCTTTTCTCTAAACCTGGCCCTTATGTAGAACAGAACGGCAGAATTATCAATTAAAAATTCAATTATGTTGCATATAATTATGGCAACTAGTACTGTCATTTACATTATATCTAGGAGTTGGTAGGGAAGTGTTCACATAGCTCTATTTGGTTTAAAGCTCACTTTGATTTGCATTAACAGTATCTTTTCGATGGACGGCGAAAAAAATTAATCTTTAAAAAAATTAAAATTATAAAAATAAATATATATTTTTTAAATAAATTTATTTTATATGCATTATCTAAATTGGAACTCATAATAATATATTTAAAAGATAGACTCCTTTTCAAACTAACTTTGGTGAAAGTTTTAAACTAATTAAACCAAACTAAATGATTTTTATAATCAAATTAATATTTTTAGTTTGGTTCTTTTAAATAATAATTAATTATTGTTTCAAGTTTTTCTAAATTTAATCATCTTAAACTACAGTAGTAATCGCAAGAAAATTCGAGAAAATACAAATTATAATGTACTTATTGTAAATCACAATAACTGGTTGAATGTGGTTGTAAAAATTATGCCAAGCACTATACGAAATATTTAATAAACAGAATCAATTAAATTGTACCATAAAAAAACAGATTGTTATTCAAAAAAATATTAAGATTAAATAAATGTTTCCGCTTTCAAAATATATATAAACTTTTTTAATGCAATCTCTTTTTTTTTATTTAAAATTTTTAGTGTTTGATGTACTTATTCTTTTTTAATTTGGTCTTTTTGTTAATTTAAATTACTGATATATTTTGTAATATATCAATTAATAAATATGTGTAAATTTTGCTCATCTACGTTATAGTAATGTGGTTAAAGAACATATAATATGAGTTAAAATAAAGTCTAAATTGATAATAAAAAAAAGTTGAATGGAAAAAGGTTTGTATCTTTTAAGCACTAAAAGTTTAATTTACTCAAAAATTAAACCAAATAGCATGCTCAATTAGTTTTACCGGCAAAGTTGAATTTTTTTTAACCACCCATGTATAGTAGCAGCGGAAAGAAGAAAGCAGACAAAGACAAAACAGGCACAGTTCAATCTCCGAACACCAAAAGCTACGCAACACGACTTTCAATTTCTATGTGCCACCACTATACCTTTTCATCTCGCCGAAATCATTACAACTTCGCCCTTTTGTCTATATATCACCACGAGGGTGTGTAGATTCAAGTCGTATTTATATTGAGCCAACTATTCCATGCAAGTCGTATTTCAATTTCAAAATACATATCATGTTATATTTTTTTTTTCGAAAGTTAGATTAACACACGTAATAGATAAATTGTAAGTTTGTAAGTAGAATCACAAAATTTTAACTTTAAATTAAGATTAAATATTACAAAATCAACAGTAAATAAAAAAAATAGTATACATAAAGTTATAAATCATATATTACTTTAATATATTTTTAATGAATTCATAAGAGCTTTAAGATTATATTAAAAAATTAATTTAAATTACTATATTAATTGATTATATATATTATAAAAAATTTATTATCTATTTTTTATCATAAAATAGTTTTTATTTATATATTATATATTACCATATAGCCGGTACGAGTACATAGGTGCGTAGGAGCCTCCCCTCAACTATGATAAATCATACCAAGGACTAAACTACAAAAACAGAAACTTCCCCATTCAATTATTTCCACAGTGATCTGAACCCTATTTCTTTTTTACTTTTTTTTTTTTTTTTCCATCTATCATTCCCCTCAAAACCCACCAAATAAATCCCCACCCAGCACCCTCTCCACACCCCAGCAGAATCCATTGGAACCTGCAACCTTGTCACCCACACATACACAGCTTTTACTGCAACAAACCTCTATAATGATGGTGCTGCTACTGTTGATCCTTCTAAGTCTAACTACCACCATCACTTCCTCCACTTTCTCTGCAACGTCGTCTTCACCAACCCATGACATGACATACCCTCATTTCCAGCAGTTCCACGTGCAAGAAACAATTGCAGGGACGAAACTCAAGCCTACCCAAATATTAGAAAAATCCCAGGATTTCCATGAGCACCACGAAGACCACACCGAGAGCGAGGGAAAAAAATGGAAGCTGAAGCTAGTTCACAGAGATAAAATCGCCCTTGAGAGTTCCCATGACCATCGCAGCCGATTTAATGCACGGATCAAGCGAGATATCAAAAGGGTCGCCTCGCTTATTCGCCGCCTTAGTTCTGGTGGCGCCGCCTTCCCACACGGTGGTGGAGTCAGTTATGAGGCAGAGGCTTTCGGGTCGGAAGTTGTTTCGGGTATGGACCAAGGAAGTGGAGAGTATTTTGTTACAATAGGAGTGGGTAGCCCCCCCAGAAGTCAGTTTGTGGTTATTGATTCAGGGAGTGACATTATATGGGTCCAATGTCAACCTTGTAACCAATGCTACCATCAATCCGACCCGGTATTCAACCCAGCAGATTCGGCATCTTATACCGGAGTTTCTTGTGGCTCCTCCATCTGCAACCGCCTGGAGAATGCAGGCTGCCATGATGGAAGGTGTCGCTATGAGGTTTCGTATGGTGACGGGTCCTATACCAAAGGGACACTTGCCCTTGAAACGCTTACAATCGGGCGGACTGTGATCCGGGACGTGGCAATCGGGTGCGGGCATAAGAACCAAGGCATGTTTGTTGGAGCAGCCGGGTTGTTGGGACTTGGAGGTGGGTCCATGTCTTTCGTTGGCCAGCTAGGTGGGCAAACCGGCGGTGCATTTAGCTATTGTTTAGTGAGTCGGGGCACCGCTTCATCCGGGTCACTTGAGTTTGGACGCGAAGCCATGCCCACAGGCGCTGCATGGGTCCCTCTGATCCATAATCCACAGGCCTTGAGTTTCTACTATGTGGGACTGTCGGGTCTGGGAGTTGGAGGCCTGAGGGTGAACATATCAGAAGACATCTTCCGGCTAACTGATTTTGGCGACGGAGGGGTTGTAATGGACACTGGTACCGCCGTGACAAGGCTTCCAACATTAGCTTACAAGGCATTCCGTGATGCTTTCATTGCACAAACCACAAACTTGCCTCGGGCATCCGGAGTATCCATTTTTGACACTTGCTATGACTTAAACGGGTTTGTGTCGGTTCGGGTGCCTACCGTATCCTTTTACTTCTCGGGTGGGCCAATCCTGACCCTCCCTGCCAGAAATTTTTTGATTCCTGTAGACGATGTAGGAACTTTCTGCTTTTCATTTGCTTCTTCTCCTTCAGGACTTTCCATTATAGGCAACATCCAGCAAGAAGGTATCCAGATTTCAGTTGATGGTGCTAATGGGTTTGTGGGATTTGGACCCAATGTATGTTAAAGTAAGTATGTATATTAACAATCTAAATTTTGCTAGTCTTAGTGGTGCTGCCTTTTGTATTATATATATAAATATATACTCGAAGAAGTAAGTATTGTAGTTTATTTATGAGCTTTCTTTTGATTAGCTGCTAAAAGTTTGTAATAAGTAAAAAGCAATTCTTGTGAAACTGGTTTCATTTGTAGTGATCTTGTGCAAAAGTGAAGCACCCAAGGAGGAAAAAATATATAATGGAGTCAAACATTTGCTGGGGTAACCCTGAGGATAGTCAAAAGAATCATGGAAAATGTCATTTTCTTGGGTATTAGACTAATAATAATATCTTTATGTAGCACAAGTGATCACAAGGAGGATCCAAGAGAACCCGTTTATTTCAGTGGTGGTATAGTAAAAATGATTCAGTCTCTATTGAGGGCTGGACATGGCCCTGACAATTGACAACACAACACTACTGCTATTGCCCAGAGACTACCTTTTTTTTCTTTCACATATGCAGATCCCCTTCTCTGATCATGAGGGAAGGGGAGCCACCACCATTGTGGACATGTGAAACCATCACTAGGGTTTCTAGTCTACCTTTGTTGTGACCTAAGTTGGAGTGCATTCAAGTAATGGCTTTTACAAAGGCGTGCATTGCTTTTTCCACTTTTGAGAGATCTGAGATTAAGGCGAAAAACTCTGCTTTTTTTTTTTTCTTATGTGGTTTATTATAAAAAGAAAACATGAATAGTAAGATCTATCTGAGAAATACAGAACATTGAACTATTTGAGGTGTAAAAACCCCATATATTTTCCCCTCCTAGGGTTTAGTAAGCACTTTAGAGGCCCACCAAAAAGTAGAAAGTTGTTGATGAGAAATGGTGACTGAAAGGATGGGAATCAAGAAAAGCAATATGCATGTGTGCGCTGTGATCAGAAATCAGGATCATTTAGGATATACTTTTCCAATTTTCTAACTGGATTTCAGGGAAACCACAACCATTTTCCGAAACACTGCCTCTTTGACAAAATCAGTTTTTTTTTTTTTTTTTTTTTTTTTTTTTTTTTTTTTTATACTCTCATTGTCTTTTCGTCAAAACCTTAGCTGTATTCTATCTGTAATTACTTAACCTATTATTGCATCCTTATACAAAAAAAAAAAAAAATAATAACCCTATTATTGCACGCTGGACTCAACGTTTTTTTTTATTCTCTAGTTTATATAAATGGATCCAAAGAAACCATTGATTGTTAGGATCAACATTTTATCTTATTTTCCTGTCTTTCTTGTTTTCTTTTCTTGACTTTTGTTCATTTCAAAGGTCAAATTAATATGCCACACATAAATATGAATATTCAAAATTAATTCAAAGTCTCCATAATAAAATCTTTTATAAAATCTTTCCATGCATCCTGAAACAACTCTTTTTTTGAAATTTAACTGAATTGATTTTCAGATTTTCCTCTGATTAGTAAAATTAAAACAACTAGTGTAACACCCATGCGATGCACGGGCTCATGTTTAACTTAATTTTATTAATATAAAAATGATATAAAAATATATTGAGTGTAAATATATTTCAATAGTTATAACAATATTTGTTAGTAAAATTGATATTTCCATACTGATAAGAAAATAAAAAAATAAATTGATACTTCCATATCAAAAAGCAATATGGAGTGGACCACTTGGTCCATAAAATTTTTTGGGGAAGGAATATGGGCTGGCCCAATAGCTGTGGCGTGTAGCCCATATTTGTATTTTACTTTTCTCGGGTATCAACTTTCATAATTTTTTGGGATATTATTTGATAGTGAGATTGATTCTTTCATACTGTTTTTTTAAGGAAAAAAAAGAGAGAGAATAAAATAACTTGATACTTCCACCATGAAATAGTTGTTCATAATGTCAGATTGGAATACAAAAGTTTCTTTCTTTACATATAAGCAAACTATATACAATCAAGGAATATAGTTTCAAAATAGTAATTTGTAACCTAACCAAACTATTATGATATAATAAATCTCTCTCAAAGGAAAAAAAAGTAAAATCCTTTTGACTAATGGATGAGGAGTTCTTTGTAATTTCATTTATGCTAATAATCTCATTCTCTATGTATTTGTCTTGATCTTTGACATCAGCTGTAGAGTCACATACAATCATATCACCATTGTTCAATACTATATCGATGCATCACTATCAAATACCCAAAGTTGTACGCAGTAATCATCGACCAAATTTTGTAATGTGAGTTCTTAATATTGAAAATAAGCACAATTTTGGAGTCGTTGTCTATTGGATCATATCCAAATCCAAATTGATAACTACATAGTAATTATCGTATTTAAACTCAAAAAGAAAAAGTCAAAAAGTAGGAACATGAATTAATCTCTGTCATACAAATTATTTGAATTTGAAACGAACTCAACTTGCTTAGTAGATGGGCTCCAAATAGCCAATTTTGAGAACTGCTAACTGAGAATATGTCATTATCAATAATCCATCTACTATACAGACAAAAGAAATAATCCTTCTTTATCTGCCGAAGATGGAGGCATATTAACCTCATCAACTATAGAATTAATGGGATCCAGCAGGTGGAGAGAAGTATCCAATCCATTGTCACTACCTTCTCTAGCATTAAGCATGACAAAAATTCCTTGCTCCTTTTAACGTTTTATATGCTTCCTCACACATTTCTTATCATTTATAATTTTTCTCTAATTTTTGTTCACCAATTGGAACCTGAGCAAATCTTTAGATGGGAACAAAGCCATTATGTTGACCATAACAACTGATGGAATTAAACTTCTTGAAGAAATAATTCTTCCATGGCATATGTTAGAAGTCACTTAGAAAATAAACAAAGCTTCATTTTATTTTTTGCTTCGCTCTAATTAGGGTAATTATAGAAAAGGTAATATATTTATAGCAAAAAAAGAACAAAGAAGAAGAGCTAGAGGAGACAATTAGAAATATACCAATAGACATGGGATTTGATTTTAATTTTTAATATATTTTAAAATTGTAAATTAATCAAACTGAGTGAAGTTCATGCTCAGTAATTTCAATTTAATGAAGAAGATCATATCAATAGTCTATTGCTTTCACTTTAGTTCAATATGGACATTTAGTAACACCGAATATCTATTAATTCAAGCACAATATTCTGTATGCATTGTATTGCATATTTGTTTCCAATGTTCAATATAATTGATCCACTTGTTTCGTAATGGTTATCTTTTACAGGCGCAAGTAAAAAGTTAAAAATTAAAGTTATGAATTAGAACGGTGCATTATCTAATTCTTTTGTCAAAATTCAATATTTCAATGTTGTATTGATTCATCATACCTTGTAACTTAAACTCATTATAATGATGCATTGGTTCACCATACATCGCAATTTTTTTTTTTTTTTTTTGTCTCTTTTTCCTGCTTCAGCATCTTACTTCCATTTAACCCACCAATAGTTAACACGTCAAATGTGTTGAAGAAAACAAAATACTTGATCATTGATATCTCTAAAGGAAATATTAAAAATGCATATTAATTAACATATTTTATTGAAGTTGCAATTTATTTTCTAATCAAATTTTGTGAGCAGATAATATATATTATAATAGAATAAGACAAACTAGTGGCATGAATTTTTTGTAACAAGTTACAAATTAAAGAGAAGGAACCATTACAAAAAATATAATATCAATTAAAATGTATTTAAGCGGAGTTCAACTATATCAGTAATCAAACCATTTTAAAATGATTATAATAAAACAATCATATAAAGGCAATTCAATAAATTTCAAAATTTATTCTTATCATTATCTTTTCATATAACATAAGGAAGATGTTGGTTAGGAGGATTCCATATATAACTAAATCTATCATCGAGCACTTAGTCTGACAGAAAAATTACCTATAAATCCGTCAAGTATCTCACCCATAAATCTGTCAAGCATGCCGCTTGTAAATTTGTTTGGTATTTTATGTGTGTTGCATGACACACAAAGGCGTGACATCATCTTAGCTAGTTGAAAATTTAAGGTATATCAAGGCTAACATCTGCTGCTAATTAATAATACTTTTAAAATAAGCCTCCTTCCAATAAAAAATGTTATTTAAATAAAAAATTTAAGTATGATAAAAATCAAGAATTTCTTTTATAATATATCTCTCCAACAATCAAACATTGTCCGTGTTCGAGAAATAGCTCATCGACGTTTTAGATCCACTAATCAAAATATTCTTTTATGCCCTAAGGTACAAAGGTCTCCATTTTAATCGTATCAAACATTCTCAATAAATTTTAGAATGCCAATAGATAATTAATCACTACAAAAAAAAAATTTCAATAACAACTTTTTGACAGTAATTAAAAAAGTTGTTACTGAAAATTTTATTTAGTCATTTTGAGAATAGATATTTATATTAAAGTTGGCACTAAAAGGTATTCTTTTAGTAATTTTGAAATATATACTTTTGGCAACCTTAAAAAATATGCTTTCAGTTATTTTGAAATATATATTTTCAGTTCAGTGATAACTCTGAAAATATATATTTCAGTGCTCAAGGATTGAAGGAACCTCTATTATTTTCATATTCTTCTATTGAAAATGGTTAGTATTATCTTTGGATTGCTGTCATATTTGAATTCTTTTAACAGCTGGTGAATTGAAGGATGATTTTCATCGAGTGTCATGAACAGATAAATACAAACGTTAGTGTAATATGAAATTTTGAATATTCACGAAGAAAAAACCATTCCATTAGATTATATCTCATCAAATGCACAACTGTTCTTTCTAGTGTCATGAATTCATTTTCAAAGGGATTTTTATTTCTTATGATGAAATGAAAGTGCTCAAGGATTGAAGGAGCCTCTATCATTTGCATTCAATGTATGGGTAGAAGTATATTTTGTGTATATTTCCTTCTCTGTAGTGCTTGTGGTTGTCCTTTCCTTGATTATCTAGTGTCTGAGTTCATCTGATCCGTACTAAATTTTCATCATTCTTTAATTGTATTGTTTTTCTAAGCTGTTTGGGGGTGGTGATAAATTGATCGATGTTCTTGAACTTGTGGGAATACCAAAGTTGTCAAATATCACTCAGTTTGGTGGAAAACATGTTGAATTTGTTAGCATTGATAAGTGTAAGGTAATAACTCTGGCTTGCTAATTTGCTCCAAGGATCCTGGATTCTTTCAGGTCATTTATGCATTTATGGAAAATGATCTGTTGTTTTATGTAAATCTTAAAAAACTGTAGGAGGAAATTGGTGGCCCCTACAAGGTATTGGTTCCACTGGGTTAGGCCACAAATCCTAAAGCAAATGTTCTACTTGCTTATGAGATTAATGGAGAAGTGAAATGGGCTTCATTTAGTTTGCTATTTTTTTGTATACTGAAGTTTTCAAAATTCTTTTATCTCAGTTTTCGTATATGTCTAAAAGAAACTAATAATGAAACTTATACTCTACGGCTCTTGCCACATTGCTATTTTTTCATTTCTTTATATATAAGAGGAACTACATGTGTCATTTCCTAAGTCAGCAAAAGCTTTAGAAGAAATATGGTGTAAACTTGTTGGGAAACAAAATCGTTGCACGAGTCTATCTCTTCCTTTTGATTTCTTTGTCTCTGTGCACGCTTTGATTGGTACCTATTTATTCATAAGATGATTTAACTCTCAGTATGATAAACTTCTTGTTGCTAGTATTTGGCATCTTGATGTTTACTTTTTAAGTTTTGTTGAGAATAAGAAACACAATAACTAGAAAACACCCAAAACAAAAGCTCTGCATATTGATGCAACAATAATACCCAGCTCTTAAGCTTTCTTAACAGTTAACCCACGGGACAATAGAAAGACAAAGATCTTTATCATAGTATCTATTAGTCAATTAGAAGCACAAATGCCTATCCACTGATTGGAAATTAAAACCAAGCACCAACAAAGAAGACCAAGCCCCTGAACGCAATATTTAAGAGCAAGACAATTGTTTTCAAATTCAATAGTTATTTTTCTTGAAATAAAAGGGCTAGATGCCAAATGCATGCATTTGCAACGGATGTTTTTGGACATTTTCTTATGCTACGAAGAGCTTTCCTTAAAAAACATCTTCCCTAAATACATGTTTCTTACTACTAAGGATAAAATCTCTAACAAGAACTTGGTTATTGATGCATTTAATACTCATGTTTAAAGCAAAAAACTTATTTCATTATAACCCATGGTGAAATTTTTTGGTTCATACACACTATTAGAACCCCCATAAAGAATGTGTATAGGAGAAGGAACTGTAAGAATGATATTGCAGGGGAGGAAAATGAGATGAGTACAAAATTAGCACGTGGGAATGAGAAAAAGACTGAAGGGGACAACTGTCAAAAGAGGATTGGCCAACCTGCCAATACTGTTAGTGCGGGGAAGGACGAAAAAGGGAGGACCAGCAGTGAAGAAAGGCAGGCAGAAAGGAAGGAGGGACGTGGGGATGTACCTGGTAGCCTAGAATGTGCCAGGAGCAGTGCTTTATTTTCTTCTACACCAATACTTCATTTCACCAGATAATTCTTCCAGAGGCTTAGCTGCTGTTCAGGGACTACTGGAGGTATTTTCCTGCATCTACACTCTGTTTTATCTTCATTTCTACTTTAGCACCACACACCACCAGGGGTTCCTATCAATCTGGTATCAGAGTTGTAAAAGATTCCAATGGATGGTTAGCACTAGGATGGATTCCCAAATAGAATATTTGGAACAAGATGTGATACGAGTGATCGATAAGGTGGCGGGTATGGAAGCAAGTATGCAAACTATGATGGGCATGTTGGTGGAACTGCGAGAAGCTATGAACTAGAGGGACCACAATGGCAAATCACCCTTGTTCCTTAAGGCTGAGAAAGGAGGAACCCAGGAGAACCCAAGGGGCAATAGCGATGAAGGAGAAAGTAGGGCTAACATTCTGCTAGGAAACTGAGAAAGATTAGGAGAGTCTATACTGTGAAAGCTAAAGTTGCCTGTCTTCTCTGGTGATGACCCGAGTGGCTGGATATTTCGAGCTGAGCGGTATTTTGCCATTAATGGAATTCTTGAGGGAGAACGGGTGGCATTAGCAACCGTGTGCATGGAGGGAAGGGCTCTGAACTGGGTACTATAACGTCCGGGTTTTTTTTTATACGCATGTTAAATACGCCATATGTATAAACACAATATATATATATATATATACACATATACATATTTATTACAAACCTCATACATGTTATAATTATACAATACCACATTTCAAAACACAATATACATGTTTACATATATATTACAAACCTCACACATATTATATTTATACAATACAACATTTCAGTACATAATTAAGAGTCTTTATACAGCACTTCACCCTTGAAATACAAAGGGTGAGGAGGTGGTTCTGACATCTAGATCTTCATCAGTAACGTCATTTTGTGTTGCATCTCATTTCTTTTTATCTGAACATAACACCACAATAATAGTGAGAACAAAGGTTCCCAGTAGATTTAACATAAATAAAATATGATGAGAAAACAAGAGTTATGTTTAGCTGTATAAGCCACAGAAAAATACCAAAATTTTGAGATAAAATCATAATTTTTGTTTATGCATAATTATTATACTACACATGCACTAGAAAGTCCATTTTTTTTTTCTAATGCTTAGCCCTATCACAGCTTTTAATTTACTCATTTGCTATATGCATAGTGACCAATCGACTACAGTCACAATAAGTGATCAGAGAATGTGAGTACATCACCCTCCTGCCTCCTCACATTACCACTGACACCCAGTTGGAGCCGCTCTTCCTTGATTCACTCAGTCTAATAGGGCGTCCCCTACTCGGTACCGTCTTAAGCCATACAATCCGTTGATATTCATCCATACATATAAATGTATATATATATATATATATATATATATATATATATATATATATATAAATTCATATTTATCAAATACAATATATATCTATCAAGCAACTCGTCATGAGTTTTACGCTTGCCATTTAATTAATTTCATAATATGATGTATCTTTTTTATACCAAATGATTAATAATCATTCATCACATACCAATATTCAATATAATTCATTTTAAATCAAATAAAGAAAAAGAGTAAATTTTAGATACCAAAATCATCATTTTAAAAGTATTTTTCTTGAATATATGTTTCTTAAAAATATTACAATAAAGAAGATTATTTTTAGACATAAAATAGTGAAAAATATGATAATCCAGCACTCAACACGGCCTGACCATGTTCAAGACACGACCATGCTTGAAAAATACTTCAAACATGCTTAAAAACAGCCCCGAACACGGCCTACCCGTGTTGAAGCAACCCAGAACACGGCCTGGCCGTGTTCTGTGACATTTCTTCACTTATTCAATTATATCTCCCTTATACAAACTCTGATTGAGGTGATTTTAAATCCTATAGAAAACGAAGACAATTATCTACAATTTTTGTGTTTATCATTTCTTTAGATTCTTTATGGATTATTCCCCGAAAATTAAAACAAAAAACACTTATTTTTACTATCCTGAATTTTGACCTCTGATAAATTAACTAGACATATCTTCCTCATATGAACTCCGAATTAAGTAATTCTAAAGCCTATAGATCCGTTAGACATATATCTACAATTCATATGTTGACTATGTCTTTAAAATCCATACCAAATTTTCCCAGAATTCCAAAAACCGAAGCTTTCCCAATTATTCCGAAATTCAGCTTAATTTATCTTCTCCTTTGATTTTCTTTTATATAATCCCATGCACCCATATGCATGTCCAAACATCCAAAATAGAATTTCATATAAATATCCAGACCACATGTTATCCACAATCACATCTAAACAAATCTAAAAATGTATATATAATTTTGTACAAAAATTTATTAGAAGATGTTAAACCTACCTCAAATTCTTTTAAACTCGGTGCTTGATTTCTTGATTTCTCTTTACTCTTCCTTCTCCTTCTTCTTCCTCTTTCTCTTCTTCCTTTTTCTCTTCTTCCTTTTTCTCTTCTTCTTCTTCCTCTTTCTCTTCTTCTTCTTTCTCTTCTTCTTCTTCCCCTTTCTTTTTCTCCTTTTCTTTTTCTTCTCTTTCCCTCCGTCACTCCCTCCCCTTCTCATTCTTATCTTCCTATTATTTTATTTTATTTTATTTTTTCCCTACTTACCCCCTACCTACCACCTCTTTATCTCCAAAATGCCCTTGCCATCATCCATAATTACACTAATGCCATCCCCATTAATTACATAAATTAAATGTCATTTTAACCATTCCTACTATCTTATTTGACTTAAGTAAAAATAATTTAATTCTCCCATGAGATCCAAAATCTGTTCTCTTCTCTGAAAGAAATAAATTTCAATTAGTAACATAAGAAAAAAAAATCAGGGATGTTACAAGTACAATGGATGGAAACAAGATTCCCCTTAACTAGTTGGGCAGTATTCAAAATGTAGCTCTTGGATAGATTTTACTCTACTTAGGGCGGCTTAGTATATGAAGAGTTGTTATCTCTTCAGTAGGAGGGAAAGGTAGAAGATTACAGAGAAAGGTTCAAAGCTCTCTTAGCCCCCCTTCACGATCTATTAAACGAACTCCTTAAGGGAGCATTCGTGTTACGTGTGTTTTACTCTATACCGCAAGTGCACGGCGTAGCTGTAGCTAGTCCGGCAAGTACGGGTCGTGTCCCACAGAGAACAATGCCAATTACCAGAATCTCACAAAAAGTGCTATCTAAATCGATATGAGTCGATGGGAAAATATCGCAATGAAACAAGTTAAAATAACCAATTAAACTAAGCCTAGGGTTAGGGTTCACCACGCTTGTGATACTCAACAACTGATATTTACCACTAATTACAAATGTCTAGATTATCGAGGATGGTTTAGCCTAAACTAATTAGTAATCTCTTTCAAGCATTACCAATCGTACTTAGGTTAATCAAATTACCTACTTTCGTGGTTCTTAGTCAACCTAGGTCCATTAAGCTTTATGCCAACCATAGAATGCAACTAATCGGTTTTCTCGTTCCCATTAATTGATTCAAGCCTAGAGTATCTTAAACTACTTTCGTGATTAAGACAACCCTAATTAACTATTGGATTCCAGTTTTAATCTTCACCTATCAGTTCATCGATTAAAAACCTAATATGTGATAGATTGGTGATCAGGCATTCCATTAACTAATTCAAGCATACAATAGTTAATCCATAACAATCTAGTCCCAATTACAATTAGGGTTCCATAATTCAAATCATAGACATAGTATCATTGTATCACAATTGGGGTTTACCAAAACCCTAGATAGAAACTACTCACACATCATAGAATCAGAAACCAAGTTCATAATCATTAAATTAACCATGATAGTTTGATACAATCTCAAGAGAATGAATGGAGGTAGAAGAAGAGATAAAGAACTGAAGTAGAAAGATATAACCTGGTATGGAGCAAAGTTCAGACGAATTACAACTTTCAATGCAGTAAAATCTACTCTAGAACATCAAAATCATCAATGATATATGTAGAAACCTAGTCTAAATGTGTTTCCTAAGCCTAGAAAGTGATTCCCAAGTGTCTCCTACGGTCTCCCTCGTCTCAGCTGTGCATCCCCCTAGCTTATACATCAATTTTGACGGCTAAAACCCTAAAAAATACGGAGCTCGCAGACCCGCAGCACGGCCGTGCTTCGGGCTAGAAATTGGGGAAGCACTGCACCATCTGCCCAGAACACGGTATGACCGTGTTGCAGGCCACCAAGCATGGCCAGGCCATGCTACATGCTGCCATGCTCCTTTCTTCATGATTTTTGACGTGCAGCCTCCTTGCTTCCTCCTTAGCATATCCCAGGTCTTTTAGGGTCTTTCCATGACTATTTTTCCTTGCTTCTTGACTTCTTTTGCTCTCCTGCAATCACAAAATGAACCACAGCAGTACCCAGAACAAAATATAGCCAATAGCATAGAAATATCCAAAAGTTACTATAAATTAGGGGACAAAATATGACCTATAAGCACTCAAAATTCCCCTTTATCAACTCCCCCATGCTTAAACTTTTGCTTGTCCTCAAGCAAATGACATGCCATAACAGAAGGAAAGGGGAGAAGGATGCAATCAGATTCCACAAGATAGAAAAATGCAGTATAGATAACTTTTCACTCAATCCATGTGCACACAGTAGATATATGAATAGACAGTAATCAAAATATCTCTATTCTTCTAAGATCAAACCAGAAATTCTTCTACTAAAAAT
Source organism: Gleditsia sinensis (assembly GCA_037074535.1). Lineage (NCBI taxonomy): Eukaryota > Viridiplantae > Streptophyta > Magnoliopsida > Fabales > Fabaceae > Gleditsia > Gleditsia sinensis. Next base: position 34,304,651 of record CM073471.1, read on the forward strand.
CTTTTTCGATTGTGACTAGTGGTTGTATGTATTAGACTGATTTTCAAACACTTAAGTAGGCTACCTCATCCTTTAGATCTCCCTATGTTGCTTTACCCTTATTTCTGTTTTTCTTAACCCATGTCTTTTATTTCTCATTTTCTTCTTCTCTTGTCTCTTTTCTTTCTCTCTTTTTTTTAGAAATATGCTGTGAGTGCATTTTATGCTCCATCTCACAAGGGTAAAAACATCAAGGAAGGGGGGAAACACGGGTAAAAGAGGGGGAGAAAAAGAAAGAAAAAAAAATTTAAAAGAGGCCTCGCCCGCAGCACGGCCTGGCTGTGCTTCGAGCGGGCCAGCTGCAGCGTTTATTTTTATTTATTTATTTTTTTTTAGAATTACGGGCACGCCCGTGTTCCAGGCGGGAATGCTGCACAAATTTTTTTTTTTGGGGCACGGCCGTGTCCTGGGACACGGCCTGTCCGTGTTGTTGGCTGGAAATACCCTATTCTTCAGTTTTTGCCTCTTCTTTGGATTCACTTCAAGTACCTTTGCTTCTAGCTCTTTTAGACCACTTGGAAACATCGTAATGGACCTGGAAATCAAGGAAAACATTCAACAAACTTCAACCTAATATTTTAAAATGGAAACCAATACTTAAATCAAGAATTCAAACTAAAGAAAACTCTAAAAGTCAAAATGTGGGTTGCCTCCCACTAAGCGCTTGTTTAAATTCATTAGCTCGACTCCTTTGCTCTTCAATGGATTGAGGGGGGCTCTAAGAGAGATTGGGTGGCTCCCTTTTCAACTGGTTGTCCTGTCACAAATTGCTTGAGACGTTGCCCGTTGACCTTGAAAGATCCGATGGATTCACTCCACACCTCCACTGCTCCATAAGGAAAGACTTGAGTCACTCGGAATGGACCGGATCATCGAGAACGAAGTTTCCCGAGAAAGAGTCTCAACCTTGAATTAAACAGCAAGACCCAATCTCCTACTTGAAATTGACGCCTAAGGATGTGCTTATCATGCCATCTTTTCGTTCTTTCCTTGTATAACTTGGCATTGTTATAACCATCAAGCCTTAGCTCATCTAGCTCATTTAGTTGTAGACATCTCCTCTTCCCAGTAGCTGACAGGTCAAAATTAATTGTTTTGACCGCCCAATACGCCTTGTGCTCAAGCTATACCAGCAAATGACAGGGTTTCCCATATATTAACCGAAAGGGTGTGGTCCCTATCGGTGTCTTATAGGTAGTCCTGTAGGCCCATAATGTATCATCGAGTTTTAGAGACCAATCTTTCCTAGCCTTCGAGACGGTCTTCTCCAATATGGCTTTGATCTCTCTATTTGATATCTCTACTTGCCCACTAGTCTGAGGATGGTAGGCTAGAGCCATTTTATGGGTGACTCCATACTTCTTCAAAAGATTTTGGAATTGTTGCTCAGTGAAGTGAGAACCTCCATCGCTTATCACGGCTCGGGGCACTCCAAATCTCGGGAAAATTACCCTCTTAAAGAGCTTGGAAACCAGTCTGGCATCATTGGTGGGGGATGTTACTGCTTCAACCCACTTAGAAACATAGTCCACAGCCACTAGAATGTATTTGTTCCCACATGAAGAAGGAAATTGACCCATAAAGTCAATGCCCCAAACGTCAAATATCTCAACTTCTAAAATGCTGTTCAGAGGCATCTCATTCCTTCTAGATATGTTGCCAACTCTTTGGCACCGGTCACACGCTTTAACAAAAGTGTGCACATCCTTGAAAAGCGTAGGCCAATAGAAACCAGCTTGAAGAATTTTAGCTGAAGTCTTAGAGATGCTGGTATGGCCTCCACAAGGTGAACTATGGCAATGGTATATAACACTATAAACTTCTTCCTCTGGAATACACCTTTGGAATATGCCATCTGCACACCACTTGTATAAGCATGGATTATCCCAATGGTAGGACTTAATGTCAGAGAAGAATTTCTTTCTCTGATGATAGCTCAATCCCTCAGGGAGTATTTTGCATGCAAGAAAGTTCACCAAGTCTGCATACCAAGGAGTATCAGCATAAGTGACCATCAGGAGTTGATCATCAGGAAAGGAATCATCAATAGGCAAATCATCTTTGTCATCTCTCTTCAAATCTTGACTGAGCCTTGAAAGGTGGTCTGCAACCACATTCTCTGTCCCTTTCTTATATCTGATTACAAGATCAAACTCCTGTAGTAAGAAGATCCATCTGATAAGTCTTGGTTTAGCATTCTTCTTACTTAACAGGTATCTGATGGCAGCATGATTTGTGAATACTACGACTTCTGATCCCAGCAGATATTGTCTGAATTTATCAATTGCGAATACTACTGCCAAGAGCTCCTTTTCAGTGGTAGAGTAGTTGACTTGCGCTTCATCTAGTGTCTTACTAGCATAGTAGATGACATAGGGCTTTTTGTCCCTCCTTTGCCCAAGTACAGCTCCCACAGCATAGTTACTTGCGTCGCACATTATTTCGAAGGGAAGGCTCCAATCAGGAGGTTGGATGATGGGTGCAGATATAAGCGCCTCTTTCAACCTGCAAAAAGAACGCAAGAAGTCATTATCAAATTCAAATAGGACATCTTTAACAAGTAAATTAGTCAAGGGTTTAGAGATTTTTGAGAAGTCTTGGATGAATCTCCTGTAGAAGCCCGCATGCCCAAGAAAACTTCTCACTTCCTTAACATTTGATGGTGGTGGCATAGTCTGAATCGCCTCTATCTTTGCCTTATCCACCTCTATCCCCCTTTCAGACACCAAGTGTCCCAAAACTATTCCTTCTCTCACCATAAAGTGGCATTTCTCCCAATTCAGGACCAGATTGACTTCCTCACATATCTTAAGTACCTGCGTCAAATTTTTCAAACAGTCATCAAATGAGGTACCATAGACTGAAAAGTCATCCATAAATACTTTCATTATTTCCTCTATAAAATCAGAGAAAATAGCCATCATACATCTCTGGAAGGTGGCTGGTGCGTTACACAATCCGAATGGCATCCTTCTATATGCAAAGGTGCCATAGGGACATGTGAACGTAGTCTTCTCCTGGTCGTCTGGATGGATAGGAATATGAAAGAATCCTGAGTATCCATCCAGATAACAGAAGTGCGAATGTTTAGCCAACCTTTCCAATAACTGATCAATAAAAGGCAAAGGGAAGTGATCCTTACGGGTGGCCTTATTTAATTTTCTATAGTCAATACACATGCGCCAACCTGAAACAGCTCTAGTAGGGATTAATTCATCATTAACAATTCTAACAACAGTATTACCTCCCTTTTTAGGAACCACATGGACAGGATTTACCCATTCACTATCCGAGATAGGATAGATAATACCTGCATCAAGTAATTTGAGTATTTCTTTCTTGACTACCTCTTTCATGTTAGGATTGAGTCTCCTCTGATGTTCCCTGGAAGGTTTATGGTCATTATCAACACTTATACGATGCATACAAACAGATGGACTAATCCCTTTTATATCATCTAAACTATACCCAATTACCTTTTGAAATTTTCTAAGTACATCAAGCAATTTACCAGTTTCCTCAGTATTCAGATCAGCATTCACTATGACTGGATATGAAGAGTTAGGGTCTAGAAATTCATACCTGAGAGTAGAGGGAAGAGGTTTTAATTCTACCTTAGGTGTTTTGCCTTCCTCTAAATCAGCTGATTTGTGGTTGTGGTCCTGTTCCAGCTTTTCAATTTTCACTTCTGAGGTGAGCATAGGGCTTTCATCAAGCAATCTAGTGTAGGCATCAGCTTCTACCTGCTCAGCACAAGAAACAGAACTATCCAAAAGGCAAAGCTCAAGTGGATCAGTAGGGCACAAACTCATTGCATTATCAACAATATTTTGTTCAATTATATCAATCATACAACAAGTATCACTTGAGGATGGACATTTCATAGCATCATTAAGATTAAATTCAATCTTCTCATCCCCTACATTCAGGGAAAGCCTTCCATCTTTAACATTAATAACGGCACCAGTAGTGGCTAGGAAAGGTCTTCCCAGAATGATGGGGATTTGGCTATCTTCCTCCATCTCTAATACCACAAAGTCATTAGGTATGAAAAACTTACCTACCTTTAGAGGCACATCCTCTAATATACCTACCGGGTGAGTAACGGATTGGTCCGCTAACTGCAGAGAAATAGTGGTAGGTTTCAGATCTCCCATCTGGAGCTTCTTGCAAATGGATAATGGTATAAGGCTTACGCTTGCTCCTAGATCACATAAGGCTTTAGTGATCTGCACATCTCCAATGGAACAAGGTATTGAGAAACTCCCAGGATCCTTGAGTTTAGGAGGCAATTTGTTCTGAATCAGGGCACTGCACTCTTCAGTCAATGCCACAGTGACATATTCCTCAATCTTCCTCTTATTAGAGAGGATTTCCTTCAGAAATTTGGCGTATGAAGGCATTTGAGATACTGCTTGCAAGAATGGAATGTTGATGTACAACTTTTTCATCACATCCAGAAACTTTCCATACTGTCTCTCTAACTTAGCCTTGGCTAGTCTCTGAGGGAAGGGAACTGGTGGCTCATACGGTTCAAGAGCCACATAGTCAGGCTTATTAATTTCCTTCCTCCCACTAACTGGTTCTTCTTCTTCATTCACTGGCTCAGGCACATCCCTTTTCTCAACTTCTTTTTCATCCTCCTTTTCCACTGGTTCACCCAATTGTTTATCACTTCTCAAAGTGATAGCTTTACAATGTTCTCTAGGGTTCTCAGGTTGACCAGGGAACTTACCAAAATTTCTGGTTGAAGAGCTCGCTTGCTGCGCTATCTGGGTCTCTAACATCTTGTTATGGGTAGCAAGTGAATCCACTTTAGAAGCCAGGTCTTTAATTGCTTCATTCATATTGTGATTCTGAGCTCTTAACTCCTCATTCTGCTTGCTTTGTGTGGAGATGAAATTCTCCATTAAAGCCTCCAGATTTGACTTTGGTTGAGGAGGATTGTATGGCCTTGGATTCTGGAAGCCTGGAGGTTGTCTGAAGTTATTCTGGGGCTGCTGACCAGCATTTGGCTTATATGACAAGTTAGGGTGGTTTCTCCAGCCAGGATTGTAAGTATTGCTGTATGGGTTGCTCCTCTGATTGTTCACAAAATTGACCTGCTCATAATCCTGAACTGTAGAACTACCAAGATGACACTCATTGGCTACATGCCCTACACCTCCACAAATCTCACAGGATACAGAAGAAGAAGGTGATGCAACAGCATTGATGCTCAGTTTATCCAGTTTCTGAAATAAAGCATCAACCTTAGAAGTTAGATGATTGAAAGCATCTACTTTATACATACCTGCCGGCTTTCTGGTCTGCCTCTCACTAGACCAAGAGTAGTGGTTTTGAGCCATGTCTTCAATCAACTCATAGGCTTCATCAACCGTCTTGTTCATTAGTGCTCCTTCAGTTACAGCATCCACAGACATCCGAGTGTTGTAAACTAGTCCATTGTAGAATGTATGGACTATCAACCATTTTTCTAGCCCATGATGTGGGCATACCCTGAGGAGCTCCTTGAATCTTTCCTATGCCTCATATAAGGATTCTCCGTCCCTTTGAGCAAATGTAGTAATCTGGTTCCTCAAATGGGCCGTCTTACTTGGCGGGAAATACTTGGCCAGGAAAGCTTGAGAAAGCTGTTGCCAAGTGGTGATAGACCCCGATGGGAGAGAGTGCAGCCAAGCTCGTGCCTTATCCCTTAGTGAGAAAGGGAATAATCTTAACCTGATAGCATTTGAGGAGACCCCATTCAACTTCAAGGTGTCGCAGTACTCCAAGAACATTGAGAGATGTAAATTTGGGTCTTCAGTAGGTGACCCTCCAAACTGATTCTGCTGAACCATCTGCAAGAGAGATGGCTTCAGCTCAAAATTATTTGCTTCTACCACTGGCCTGACTATGCTGGGGTTCAGGCCATGTGTGTCCGGGGCTGTGAAGTCCTTCAGTGACCGGTTATCTCTTTCCCCCATAGTAGCTGCAGAATTCTCTTGCTGCTTACTTTTTCTTATTCTTCGTAGGGTGCGTTCAATTTTCGGGTCAAACTCAGCAATGAACCCACGGTTTCTTCGCATACAAGAGAAACACACCTATGAAGGAAGAAAAGAAGCAAATTCAGCAAATGAAAATTGTGCAGAAAAATAAAGAAGAAAAGTAAACTGAAATTGATCTAGTCTAGCTATTTTGTAAAATATCTAATATTGGCTTTGTTCCCTGGTAACGGTGCCAAAAACTTGTTACGTGTGTTTTACTCTATACCGCAAGTGCACGGCGTAGCTGTAGCTAGTCCGGCAAGTACGGGTCGTGTCCCACAGAGAACAATGTCAATTACCAGAATCTCACAAAAAGTGCTATCTAAATCGATATGAGTCGATGGGCAAATATTGCAATGAAACAAGTTAAAATAACCAATTAAACTAAGCCTAGGGTTAGGGTTCACCACGCTTGTGATACTCAACAACTGATATTTACCCCTAATTACAAATGTCTAGATTATCGGGGATGGTTTAGCCTAAACTAATTAGTAATCTCTTTCAAGCATTACCAATCGTACTTAGGTTAATCAAATTACCTACTTTTGTGGTTCTTAGTCAACTTAGGTCCATTAAGCTTTATGCCAACCATAAAATGCAACTAATCGGTTTTCTCGTTCCCATTAATTGATTCAAGCCTAGAGTATCTTAAACTACTTTCGTGATTAAGACAACCCTAATTAACTATTGGATTCCGATTTTAATTTTCACCTATCAGTTCATCGATTAAAAACCTAATATGTGATAGATTGGTGATCAGGCATTCCATCAACTAATTCAAGCATACAATAGTTAATCCATAACAATCTAGTCCCAATTACAATTAGGGTTCCATAATTCAAATCATAGACATAGTATCATTGTATCACAATTAGGGTTTACCAAAACCCTAGATAGAAACTACTCACACATCATAGAATCAGAAACCAAGTTCATAATCATTAAATTAACCATGATAGTTTGATACAATCTCAAGAGAATGAATGGAGGTAGAAGAAGAGATAAAGAACTGAAGTAGAAAGATATAACCTGGTATAGAGCAAAGTTCAGACGAATTACAACCTTCAATGCAGTAAAATCTACTCTAGAACATCAAAATCATCAATGATATATGTAAAAACCTAGTCTAAATGTGTTTCCTAAGCCTAGAAAGTGATTCTCAAGTGTCTCCTACGGTCTCCCTCGTCTCAGTTGCGCATCCCCTAGCTTATACATCAATTTCGGCGGCCAAAACCCTAAAAAACACGGAGCTCGCAGACCCGCAGCACAGCCGTGCTTCGGGCTGAAAATTGGGGAAGCGCTGCACCATCTGCCCAAAACACGGCCTGGCCGTGTCGCAGGCCACCAAGCACGGCCAGGCCGTGCTGCATGCTGCCATGCTCCTTTCTTCATGATTTTTGACGTGCAGCCTCTTTGCTTCCTCCTTAGCATATCCCAGGTCTTTTAGGGTCTTTCCATGACTGTTTTTCCTTGCTTCTTGACTTCTTTTGCTCTCCTGTAATCACAAAATGAACCACAACAGTACCCAGAACAAAATATAGCTAATAGCATAGAAATATCCAAAAGTTACTATAAATTAGGGGACAAAATATGACCTATAAGCACTCAAAATTCCCCTTTATCAATTCGTAAATGGCCTTTACAAAGAAATACGAGCAAAGTTGAGGATTATGGGATCGAGGACCTTAGCCTAAGCCATAATAATGGCACAATGGGTAGAAGACCGAAATAAGGCATTGGAGAAGAGTAGGGGAACAAGAAGCCTGTGTGGGTGCCCATCAACCCGACCCAGGCCATTTATGGATTTCAAGCCCAAGATATCTAGACCCGTTGAAACCCATTAGGCCCAACCCACTAGTTCTCTAACTTATGCACCTACATCCATGGGATCCAACAGAATGACAAAACAAAGCAGAGTGTGACTTGAGATAGACCAAGGGACGAGGGGGATTCAAAATAGAAGGGCATTTTGTAGGCTATCAAATGAAAAGTATCAATCCAAAAGAGAAAATGGATTGTGCTTCAGGTGCGATGAGCACTACACACCTAATCACCAATGCAAAAACTGGTAGCTGCATATTTTATTTATTGATAATGAGGGAAGCGACAGTGAAGATAAAGAAGGAGCTTTGGCCGAGGAACATGAAATAGTGGCCGAGGCTAACCAAATCAAAATTTCCTTAAATTCAATAGTGGGGCTAGATACTTCAAGAACCATGAAGCTGAAGGGGAAGATTGAGGGTCGTAAGGTGATTGTCTTGATAGATAGTGGGGCCATTCAATTTCATTTTGCAAGAGGTGGTGACCCAACTGAATCTTCCAGTCCTACGCACCCCTTCCTTTAGGGGGTGTTTGGTAAAGGGATTTTTTTTTGGATTCCTGGGAAATTGAACTTGGGAAAGTTTAATTCCTATGTTTGGTTTCTAAATTTTAAAACAGGATTCCTGGGAATGATTTTTTATAAGGATTCCCACCAAAAGTTTCCCATGTAAGGGGGTGAGAATCTAAGTTTCCCATGCCATGGGAATCTTTTTTAAATATAAAAAGACAATAATGTCCTCCATTTTGTCATTTTTTCTTTTATCTCTCTCTTACACATCTCTCTCTCTAACCCATACTTTCTCTCTTACTTTCTTTCTCATAATTTTTTTTCTATCACTTTCTTTGTCATTTCTGCACTTACTTTCTCTCTCTCATCTTAACATAAGTAATGACATTTTTGAAAAAGTACTACAATTCTCAGGAAAGTTCTATTATAACCAAACGTAGTAATAAAAGATTTCCAGATAAATATTTAAAGCCAACCAAACGCATTTTGTACATTCCCAGTAATCATCATTCCCAAAAAACATGTTTCCCTGGAAAGATGATTCCTAGGAATGAAAAATGTTACCGTGTACCAAATGCCCCCTTAAGGTAGTTATAGGGAATGGATATCGGGTCAAGGGAACAAGCATATATAAGAAAGTGGGAGTGATATTGCAAGGATTGCTTGTCATTCAAGATTTTCTACCCTTCAGGGTTGGTAGCACTAATATGGTATTAGGGATAGAGTGGCTCAGCACTTTGGGCAATGTTTGTACTAACTGGAGCACTTTGACGATGTCCTTTGTGTGGGAAGGGAAGCAGATAAGATTGTAGGGGGACCCCTCACTATCCAAACTCATGGTGTATTTAAAGACTATTCTCAAGTTAGTGTAGGGTAGCCATCTGGATTGAGTTTGGTGATATGATGACCAAACGACCAGAAGAGATAGCAACCAGCAGTGAACTACAAAAAATATTGACAGAATTTGTGCCAATATTTGATCCACCCCTTCAGTTATCTCCTAAGCGTAGCCATGATCATTCCATAAGATTGAAGCAAGGAGCAAAACCACCCAACATCAGGCCCTATTGTTACCCGCATTATCAGAAGTTTGAAATCGAGAGAATTGTGAGGGAAATGATGGTAGCAGGGATTATCAAGCCAAGCATTAGCCTATTTTCCAGCCCAGTTTTGCTTGTTAAGAAGAGGGACGATGTATGGTGTTGACTATCGAGCCTTGAACGATCTCACCATCCTTGACAAATTTCCAATTCTGTCAATTAATGAGTTAATTGATGAGCTAGGGGAGCATCAGTATTCTCCAAATTAGATTTGAAATTTGGATACCATTAAATTAGGGTAAGGGAAAATGACACGGAGAAGACAACCTTTAGGACCCATAAGGGGCATTACGAGTTTCCTAATTATGCCCTTCGGATTATCTAATGCACCATCCACTTTTCAATCGCTGATGAATGAGGTATTTTGCCCCTATCTCTGGAATTTTATCTTCGTATTTTTTGATGATATATTGGTCTATAGCCAAAATTTGAAGCCCATTTGTCCTACCTCAAGATGACACTATCCTTATTATTGGAGAATCAACTGTATGTTAATAAAGGCAAGTGCTCTTTTGGCAGCAAGGAAGTGCAATACCCAAGGCATGTAATCTCAGCAGATGGGGTAGTGACAGACTATAATAAAATAATACACATGGTGAATTGGCCCTAACCCAAAACCCTGAAGGAACTTTAAGGATTTCTGGGCATTACTGGTTACTACAGAAGATTTGTGAAGAATTATGGAAAGTTAGCAGGTCCAATTACCCAGCTGCTTAAGAAGGATTCCTTTGTTTGAGGGAATGAAGCTGCAGCTGCCTCTGAGGAACTAAAAAATGCCATGGTCACTTTACTAGTTTTAGGACTGCCTGATTTCCAAATGACCTTCATAGTAGAGACTGATGCTTTAAGGTTAGGATTAGTGCAGTCTTGATGCAAGAAGGTCGACCCATAGCCTACTTGCGCAAAGCTTTATCACCGAGGGGACAAAATAAATCGGTCTATGAAAGAAAATTGATGGCTATTGTGGTGGCAGTCAAGAAGTGGCAACATTATTTGATGGGCCGACACTTCATTATATGAACTGACCAAAAGAGTCTCAAATTACTTATGAAGCAGAGAACCTTGGGAGAATATTAGCAGAAATAGGTAATGAAGTTGATGGGCTGTGACTTTGAGATTCAATATCGTCTTGGGTGTGAAAACAAGGCAGCAGACTGTAACACCTCTAAGATTTAGTAATTTTTATTTATGTATGGATTATTAAAAAAAATAGAGTAGGGATGAAATTGAAAGGTTTTAAGGATGAAAATGAAAGCTTATTAATATTTTTAGGGTCAAATTGCAATTTCTTAAAATTTTAGGGGTTAAAATGTAAATAATAAAATTTGCAAGGGCCTTTTTAAAAAATTTAATATTTACAGAATGGCCCCTCCATCAATATTAAAAAGAAAGAAAGAAAGAAATTTGTTCGTAAACAAGGCGATTCCTATAAAATAGGGGCGTGATAAGTTGGTATCAAAGTATTAGGGTTCCCTGTGGCTATCAGAGCAAAGGATTCTTTAGTAGGACCTTTAGTATAGATATGAGCCAGACATATTTATACTTCAGGTGCTGCTGAGGGATTCTATAGGGTTTCAATTTTCTTTATATTCCAAGTTTGTTAAAGTTCCTAATATAAGGCTGACTAAATATTATGGTATTTTAAAAAAGATATTTTATTTTGTATAGCCTATGATGCCACTAAGAACTTGAGTGGTTGTTAGAGAAGCTGTTGATTGTGCACCTTCTACAGAAGAGTCTGTACAATCTACAGTTTCAGTACAAAGAGACTGTGGTCAAGGCCGACCTAGTGAAAAGGGAAGATGGCGTGCACAGGGTACGAGAACCCCAAGACATGATAAACAAGTCTATGTATCTAATAGAGTCCCTGAGGAGAGAGTAGAACCCCCTTAAGAGCTACGTGATAGAACAGCTGATATGATTGCTGGCATACATAGGAGCTTAGAGACATTGGTTGAATTTGTAACAACTCCATTTATGTAAATGTAAGAATTTTTTTTTTATATTTGTAAAATTCCATGAAGTTATTACTACTTTAATTCTAACCACTTAACTCGTAATAATAATCACTTTAACCAAGCATAATTGTTATTAACAGTGATACAATACTAAGTTTCCATACACACTATTATTTTACAAACTACACACCATTATTTTACAAAAATTTGTACAAAGATACATATTAGTTCTAATCATCTATGTCGACTACTTCTGGGTTCATTGATGCGGCTGGCACCTCCACTGGAATCTCAGTCACATCTACTACAGATACATCTGATATAACTGGTAGTTGCCCAAGGTAGGGCACCTCGATCCAACGTACGGAAATAATAAGTGTCATTGAGAAAATCTGCATTATTCTTCTGAACATGATATGGAAATATAGTGAGAATTAAATCCCAGTAGGTTCAACAATAAATCATAATTTACCATCAATATAGTTCATCATGTCATGTTCAGCTATATAAACTACAGAAAATATCTTTGGTCACATGAATGCATTATATCTATGCACATAAGAATCATACAGTAATGATATGTATGACAGGATTAACTATTTTCAAAATATCATATGATGGCCATCAACTTATTCTCATTTCAAGCTACCCCAGTCAGGGTGAGTATCCTCTACTCTCCGGTACAGGTTTTTCTCCCTCTGTCCGACATGACACACTTTCTCTTTCTTTTCTCATAATCATAATCATAACCGTTGGTAGGGCCCTACTGGTGCACCACACGGATTACCATGTGACCGTGCTCATTTCTTTTCTTTTCACAATGATAGCCAAAAATATGCTTTCAATAACAAGTATGTTCATCAAAATATAACTATTACCATAAATCATTGGTAATCATGCCATGAACATAACCATTTCAAATATCACTTTATAAAATATTTCCATGTCAGAATTTTACACTTAAGATGGTAAGAAGTTCATACAATGGCAATGTGTAACAACTCCATTTATGTAAATTTTTTTTTAAAAAAAATACGATGAAATTATTACCTCGTTACAACTTAACTCAATATAACATTTATTTAATTTATACAATACTGAGTTTCCATACACAATATTATTTTACAAACTACACACCATTATTTTACAAACATTTGTACAAAAATACATATTAGTTCTAATCATCTATATCGACTACTTCCGGGGACACTGGTTCGGGTGGCACGTCCACCGGAATCTCAGTTACATCTACGACAGTTATATCTGAAATAACTGGAAGTTGCCCAAGGTAGGGCACCTCGATCCAACGTACAGAGATAATAAGTGTCATAGAGAATATCTGCATATTTATTCTTCTGAACATGATATGGAAATATAGTGAGAATTAAATCCCAGTAAGTTCAACAATAAATCATAATTTACCATTATAGTTCATCATGTCATGTTCAGCTGTATAAACTACAGAAAATATCTTTAAGTCACATGAATGCACTTTATCATGCACATGAAAATTATACAGTTATGACATGTATGGCATGAATAACTATTTTTTTTCGAATTTCATATGATGGCTATCAACTTATTCTTACTTCAAGATACCCCGGTCAGGGTAAGTATTCTCTACTTTTCGGTACGGGCTTATCTCGCTCCGTCCGACATGGCACACTTTCTCTTTCTTTTCTCATGAATATAATCATAACCGTTGGTAGGGCGTCCCCTACTGGTGCACCACACGGATTGCCATGTGACCGTGCTCATTTCTGTTCTTTTCATATTAATAGCCGAAAATATGATTCCAATAACGAGTATGTTCATTATATTCTCATGCCATAATGTATCAAAACATAATCATTCTCAAAATTCATTGGTAAACTGAAATTATGCCATGAATATAATCATTTTCTAATTTTCACTTTATAAAATATTTCCATGTCAAAATTTCACACTAATACCTTGATAACTGGATAGTAATTGTAGTCTGTAAACAGCGCACCAGGAAAGTTCCCAGAAAAGAGAGGTGGGTCACTAATGGACACGCTTAAGTACCAAGTCTTTCCTTGCCAGCGCTTTCCTTAGACATGCACTTTTCACAAATCACAATTTTTTTCCAGTAACTAGAATAATTCTTTTCATTTTCTTTATGTCTAGGCATTTAGTCATTTTATTTCTACTTATATCATTTCCAACACATGTTCTTACAAATTTTATAGAGCATTTTTCCTCAAATTGATTTCTATTATTACCTTAAAAATTCATCTAGGGTAGAAAAATATTGAAAATAGGTTTACTAACTTTTAACACAGCCTTTGCTTACAAATCAGAGCATAACTCTCTCATTTTAACTCCGATTAAGATGATATTAGTGTCTATGAAAAGCTAAGACAATTATCTAAAACTATTATGTTAATCATATCAACAAAATAGTATGATATTGTGGTGTTATTACTCCTTTAAATTTAGTATTATTTCTTCTCGTTTAGGTTCTGACCTTTACTAACTAATTAGACAATATCTCTCAAATTTGAACTCCAAATTGAGTTATTCCAGTTGTTAAAATTACATGAGCCATATATCTATAATTGTTATGTTGGCGCGCTATTTTAATTCTCTACAGAATATTCCCAGAAATTCAAAAACTAAAACATTAATAACATACTCTTCCCTGAATAAACATTTTCTGACCTCTGCTTACTAATCGGATCATATCTACCTCATATGAACTCCAAATTGCATAATTCCAGTGGGCATATTTCCATGAGACATAGATATATAAAGTTCATGTTAACCATTTATTTTAATTCCATACAAATAATTCCCAGAAATTAAAATACAAAAGCTGTCCTAACATAATCTTCCCTGATGAACCATTTTCTGACCTTAGCTTACTAATCAGACCATATCTACCACATGTGGACTCCAAATTGAATGATTCCAGTGGCTAAAAATCCATGACATACATATCTTTAATTCTTATGTTAACCATTTATTTTAATTCCCTACCAATAATTCCCAGAAATTAAATTACCGAAGCTATCCTAACATATTCTTCCCTGATGATTCATTTTCTGACCTTTGACTACTAATCAGACCATATCTACCTCATATGGACTCCAAATTTAATGATTCCAGTGGCTAAAAATCCGGGACACATATATCTTTAATTCTTATGTTAACCATGTATTTTAATTCCTTATAGATTGTTCCCAGAAATTAAAATACCGAAGCTTAAAATTCTGCCACCCATAGCCATAACCATGCAGAACTATCTACACCAACCTAAGTATTCAAACATACATCACATGCAAGATCAATATGTAACATGATATAGCAACATAATGACCAATCATAAAAGTTCTAAGATCAAAATCTCATATAAATATTATAAGTTTCAAAAGTTTTCTTCAAAAAGAAATATTGTTAAACTTACCTTTAGCTTTCTAAACTTCTCCTTCTTCTTCCTTCCTTTCTTCTTCTCTCTTCTCTCCTTTCCTCACTCTACCTTGCTTCTATTTCTCTCTCTTTCTCACTTGGACGAAATTAAAGTGTTGTAAGGGTGGGTTCTCTTATATAGACCACCAAATAATTCACCTTTCATGATCATGGATCTACCTTATCACAATTAAGATACACTTTGTTGAATTTTTGGAAAACAAAGAACTTATGTTCTTGTCTTCCTCTTCCTTAGTCAAGATATGCATAGGAAAAGGAGATTTGTATTTTGAAAATTATGATGATATGTTCTTAAGATAAGGGACAAGGTCCCTTTGATTTAGGGATTCATTTAATTTTTCTTTTGTCTTAATCAATTATGATAGGTTGCCTTTTTAAGTGGCAAATTTCTAGCCCTTCAATCTCCATTATTTGGTTGATATTATTTGTGTGGGCTATGAATGTTTTGTCCTAATACCATGTATTATCATACCACTTGCTAAAATTATGAGTGAAGGATATAGATGTTTTTGTCCTAAAGCCTTGTATTATCATGCCACTTGCCTAAATGATGAATGTAGAATCACACCACTTGCTAAATTTTTGTCTTAATGCCATGTAACCTAATCTTTATTCTTATTATTATATCATCATCTAATTTATTTTATTTTATTTTTCCTCTTGGATTTGGGCTTATTCCTTCCCATTATGGGCTTGTCCTACCCATTTTCTTTGCTTTGGATAAAATTCTTCCTTTCTTGGTGGGCTTGGTCACATTTTCATAATTTTTGGGCTATTGGTGAAATTACTATATCCTAGTCCAAGTCTATGTTTAATTTCTTGTTTAGGTTATCCAATGGGCTTGCTAGAAACTTATGTGAAGTGGAAAAACTCTATATGAAGTGTCCATAGGTAAAAGCCCAATGTATGGGTAAAGATTTTAAACTTAGTAACTATAGTTCTTGAATTAGGAAAAATTACCCTAATTCAATGTTCTTTGAAATTTTAAGACCTTTACTTGTTTCTAAAAATTTATCTTCCTTATCCAAGAATTTTGCATCTCTTTAGTATGTTATTTCTAATTTCTTTCCTATTAGATTTTCCTTCCTTATTTGTTCTCTTAATGTTAGAAACATTTTCTATGCATATATATAAGGTGAAGAATTTCTAAGGATTATATTTCCTTAGATATCTAAAATATTGTCTAATAAATTTTATTTCCTTAATTAAATTTTTTATGTACCTTTATCAATAAAAGAAACGAAATTAAGGATGTTACACAATGGCTATGGCATATACTAGTCATTTATAAGATTCGTCTTCTTTTTTAAATATTAATTTTATTTCTTTATTTTCTTGATGCAGGTTTTCATCATATCTATCATTCTCTTACTAATCAGATAATAACTCTCTCAATTGAACTCCGATGTAGGTGATCTTAGTGTCAATTTCAAGATAAAACAATTATCTAAAACTATTATGTTGAACATTGTAGCGAAATATTAAGAAATCAAGATGATATTACTCCCTAAATGTACAGGTTATTTCTTCTCGGATAGGTTCTGACCTCTACCTGCTAATCAGTCCATATCTACCTCATATGGACTCCAACTTGAGTGATTCCAGTGGTTAAAAATCCGTGACACACATATCTATAATTCTTAAGTTAACTATTTATTTTAATTCCATACAGATAATTCCCAGAAATTAAAATACAGAAGCTATCCTAACATATTCTTCCCTGATGAACCATTTTCTGACCTTTGACTACTAATCAGCTAATATCTTCCTCATATGCACTCCAAATTGAATGATTCCAGTGGCTAAAAATCCGTGACACACATCGCTATAATTATTATGTTAACCATTTATTTTAATTCCATATAGATAGTTCTCAAAAATTAAAATACAGAAGCTATCCTAACATATTCTTCTCTGATGAACCATTTTCTGACCTTTGACTACTAATTGGACCATATCTACCTCATATGGATTCCAAATTAAATGATTCCAGTGGCTAAAAATCCATGAAACATATATCTTTAATTGTTATGTTAACCATGTATTTTCATTCCCTATAGATAATTCTCAGAAATTAAAACACAAAAGCCATCCTAACATATTCTTCCCTGATGAACCATTTTCTGACCTTTGCTTACTAATCGGACCATATCTACGTCATATGGAGTCCAAATTGAATGATTTCAGTGACTAAAAATTCGTGACACATATATCTTTAATTATTATGTTAACCATTTATTTTAATTCCCTACAGATAATTCCCAAAAATTAAAACACAGAAGCTATCCTAACATATTCTTCCCTGATGAACCATTTTCTGACCTTTGATTACTAATCAGACCATATCTACCTCATATGGACTCCAAATTTAATGATTCTAGTGACTAAAAATCCGTGATACATATATCTTTAATTCTTATGTTAACCATTTATTTTAATTCCCTATAGATAATGCCCAGAAATTAAAACACAGAAAGTAAAAATTTTGCCACCCATAGCCATACCTATGCAGAACTTTCTATACCAGTATAAGTATTCAAACATACATCATATGCAAGATCAATATATAACATGATATAGCAACATCATGACCAATCATCAAAGTTCTAAGATCAAAATCTCATATAAATATTATAAGTTTCAAAAGTTTTCTTTAAGAAGAAATATTGTTAAACTTTCCTAAGAATCTCCCTAGCTCACTTAGTGAATTGGTTTTCTTGTTTCCTCTTGAAAGAAGTAGTAAGATTCCTCCCTTCCCTTAGCTTTTCTAACAGCTTAGGTAAGAGAAGGAGGGTGAGTTTTTGAATTTCAAGGATGAAGAAGAAAAATGGATTCAAGTGGAGATTAAGGTAACTTACCTTGAGTACTTAGCCTTCTAAACTTCTCCTTCTTCTTCCTTCCTTTCTTCTCCTCTCTTTCTTTCCTTTCCTCACTCTAGCTTGCTTCTATTTCTCTCTCTTCCTCACTTGGACAAAATTAAAATGTTGTAGGGGTGGGTTTTGCTTAAATAGACCACCAAATAATACACCTTTCATGATCATGGGTCTACCTTATCTTAGGATACACTTTGTTGAATTTTTGGAAAACAAACAACTTATGTTCTTGTCTTCCTCTTCCTTAGTCAAGATATGCATAAGAAAAGGAGATTTGTATTTTGAAAATTATGATGATATGTTCTTAAGATAAGGAACAAGGTCCCTTTGATTTAGGGTTTCATTTCCATTTTCTTTTGTCTTAAACAAGTATGATAGGTTTGTCTTTTTAGGTGGCAAATTTCTAGCCCTTGAATCTCCATTATTTGGTTGATATTATTTGTGTGGGATATGAATGTTTTGTCCTAATGCCATGTATTATCATACCACTTGCTAAAATTATGAGTGTAGGATATAGATGTTTTTGTCCTAAAGCCTTGTATTATCATGCCACTTGCCAAAATTATGAATGTAGAATCACACCACTTGCTAAATTTTTGTCTTAATGCCATGTAACCTAATCTTTATTGTTATTTCATTATTATATCATCACCTAATTTATTTTATTTTATTTTTCCTCTTGGATTTGGGCTTATTCCTACCCATTATGGGCTTATTCCTACCCATTTTTTTTGCTTTGGATAAAATTCTACCTTTCTTGGAGGGCTTGGTCACATTTTCATAATTTTTGGGCTATCGATCCAATTACTATATCCTAGTCCAAGTCTGCGTTTTATTTCTTGCCTAGGTTATCCAATGGGTTTGCTAGAAACTTATGTGAAGTGGAAAAACTCTATATGAAGTGTCCATAGGTAAAAGCCCAATGTATGGGTAAAGATGTTAAACTTAGTAACTCTAGTTCTTGAATTAGGAAAAATTACCCTAATCCAATGTTCTTGAAATTTTAAGACCTTTACTTATTTCTAAAAATTTATCTTCCTTATCCAAGAATTTTGCATCTCTTTAGTATGTTATTTCTAATTTTTTTTCCTATTAGGTTTTCCCTCTTTATTTGTTCTCTTAATGTTAGAAACATTTTCTATGCATATACATAAGGTGAAGAATTTCTAAGGATTATATTTCCTTAGATATCTAAAATATTGTCTAATAAATTTTATTTCCTTAATTAAATATTTATGTACTTTTATCAATAAAAGAAACGAAATTAGTGATGTTACAGAATTTATAATAGAACAGGGCAGGAGGGATGGCCAACCACCAAAAAATGCTCATGAAGTGCAAGAACTGGAAAGACTAGCTGAATAAGAAAACAAGTTTGCAGAGATTAAGGTTACATTACCGTTATTCCTTAAGCTGAAGCCCCTAACTTTTTTGGGGTCAGAATTCAGGAGGACCCATAGATATTCATTGATGTTGTAGAACGAGTTTTCAGAGCTTTAGGTTGTTCCACTAGAAGTTCTATTGAACTAGTGTCTTTTTAACTATCAGATGTGGCCCAGGTTTGGTTTGAGACTCTGGTACAAGGAAGAGCAGTTACTTTATGTTGTGTGTGTTTTATAAATAACCGCAACCGCACAGCGTAGCTGTAACTAGTTCAGTGAGTACAGGTCGTATCCCATAGAGAACAATTATTAACTACTAGAATTATACGAAATATGTTAGCTAAATCAATGCATTGCGATGAGAGTTTGTCACAATTAAGCTAATAAGTAATTCAATTAATAAAATTCTAAGATTAGGGTTTACCACACTTATGATATTCAACATTCAACATGTACCTTTAATTGCAATTATCTAGGTAATTGGGGATGGTTTAGCCTTAATTAACTAGCAACTTCTTTCAAACATTACTAATCGTACTTAGGTTAATCCAATTGCCTACTTTCGTGTTTCTTAGTTCAACCTAGGTCCATTAAGTTCTATGCCAACCATGGAATACAATTAATCGGTTTTCTCTTTGTAACATCCTGTAATTTTTATTTTTAAATAATAATGTTTTGCTATAAAAAAATATATTTTTATTTGTTTAAAAATGATTATGTTCTGTTAAAAGCAAGTATACTTTTAATTAAAGTAATTATTGTTTTGCTTAAAATAATTATATTAGGCTTTAATAAATTTTTGTTTTATTTTTAGAAATATTCTTTCTTTTGTTATACATAAAGATATTTATTTTGTGCTTTGTTTTATTAAGATTTTTATCAAGAAAAATAATGATTTAAGAGTTTAACTAAAGGTTTATGAGAATGTAAATTTTTAAAAAATTTTGAGATGTTTTAGGATGAAAAATGGTATTTATATGAATATATATGAAATAAAATAAAAATAAATCTAAATATTTAATTATTAAATAATAATAATTATTATTATAAAGAATAAAGAAAAGGGGGAGGGGGAGACGGATGAAGAGAAAATGCGAAGGTTTTTCGTAATCGATGAATAGTATGAACAGTGTGAATAGCATAAATAGTAACCTTCATTTTCTTCTATAAATCTAGAGTGTCTACAGGCCTATAATTTCAAAATTAAGGGTACCACTGGATTCAGGACAGAGAATACTATGATTTTTACTGAACAATTTCTCAAATCAGTTGTAGAATTGCCGTAGATCGAAAGTAAAAAATCTCAGAAAAAGGTAAATTCTGAAACTTTTACTTAGATACCTCAAATTGAAAATTTAACACCGTAGATGAATTCAGGAGCTAGATAAACCTTAGGATATGAAATTTTTCAGCTATCTGACAACTTTTTGTTCTTGGTGAATAGTATTTTCTGGTAGTGAATAGTGATTCAGCCTGTGTGAATAGCATTTTCCGGCTGTGAACTGTGACAAAACTCCCAGAGTCATTTTTTAGGTTTTTGGACCCTCTGGGCTCGTTTTTGAAATCCATTTAATCAGATTTGACTTGGAAAATTAAATTTGAGCTGTCCAACCTGGAGCACTGACCTGTGAGTGGATAATTCTTTCTATGACTTGCACCATACTCTTCTTGATCTTTAAATGTGTATTTGATTATATTTATAAGATATTTACACTTTTATATATATTTCTAAAATGCATTAAAATTATCTAAATTGCTTACAATTTTGATTATAGTTTAAGAAGAGTATAGTTTTGAGAAATAGATTTCTGAACTCATAGTATATCTAATTTCACATGTATTTCTCATTAAATGGTGAAATGAATATTTATGCACGTGATATTGATTTATAAAGCTATATAATTACCTCCAGAAAGGACATGTCTATGTGATTCTAAATGTATTTATCATTATTTGGCAAAGTGAATATTATGTGCATGAGATATTGATTTGTAAAACTATAAAGTTACTGATTATGACTGAATGGCAAGCGTAAAGTTCATGGTGAGTTGCTTGATAATTTTACATTGCATTTTATGAATATGCATTTATATATATATATATATATATATATATATATATATGTACTTATATGTATGGATGAATATCGACGGGTTGTATGGCTTGTGATGGTACCGAATAGGGGACGCCCTATTAGTCAGAGTGAGTCGAGGGAGGGCCGCTTCAACCGAGTGACAGTGGTAATGTGAGGAGGTAGATGGGTGATAGACTCACATTCCCTGATCACTATTGTGACTGTAGTCGATCGGTTACTATGCGTATAGAAAATGAGTGTGTGGGTTGACCAGATCGCCGAATGAGGCAGGTCATTTTAAATTGAGTTGACCAGATCGCTGAATGAGACAAGTCATTTTAAAATTTTATAACTTTATCTCAAAAGATCATTATTTTACTATAGTTTATACAGCTGAGCATAACAACATTTGTTTAATGATCATACCGTGATGAATATGGTTTGGATATCTGAATATCCTTTTATTTGAAAATATTTGAAATATGGGTCCCATATTGATGTAGTTTTGAACTGTATTTTTTAAGTGACAAATTTTAAAATATGAGTACATCCATATGCTGACCTAAGAGATCATAGGAGGTATTATCTGCTCACTGAGTTGTCAAACTCACTACATGATATTTTCACATTTTTCAGATAAGAATACAGAGTTTGATCCTGTAGATAGGTGATCAGTTAGGTGACATATTCTCTGTGTGAGTCTACGTTGCTTTCAAGGCTCACAGTTTTGAATTATACTGTGTTTGTATTCTAGAGTGTGCTCCGAATGCTACAGGCAGGATCTCTACTTCTGTTGTTACTTTGACATTTATAACTTGGTCTGTATAATGTATATACATGAGTGAATATATATGTATCTATTTCCATGACAAAGAATAGTGTTATGCATGTTATGGAAAATATCTTATTGCAGAAAAAAAATGTTTGTTTCACCTGTTTGTAAATTGGGGGCGTTACACTCTTGCCCACTAATTGATTCAATTCCTAGAGAACCTTAAACTACTTTCGTGATTAAGATATCCCTAATTAACTATTAGGTTCCGGTTTTAATTTTCACCTTTTAGTTCATCAATTAAATACTTAAGACGTGATAGATTGGTGATCAAGCATTCTACCAACTCTTATTCATGCACATAATAGTTAATCCTAATTAATCAAGAAGCCATCACAATTAGGGTTTTAACATTCAACTCAACAATGTAGTATCATCATACCATAAGTGGGTTTACCGAAACCCTAGATCAATATCTACTCACACATCATGGAAACATAAACCAAAATCATATTCATTAAGTAAATCATTCAAGTTCAATACAATTCAAGAGAATGAATAGAAGTAGAAGTAGAGAACTAAAGTAAAAAGATGAAACTTGATTTGCAGAATGTAAAGATGAAATACAATGTTTCAATTGCTGTAAATCCTACTCTAGAACATAAATTCAACAATGATCCTAGCAAAAACCTAATCTAAGAGTGTTTTCTAAGCCTAAAAACTGAGTCTAGAATGTGTGTAAGTGTCTGCATCCCTTCCTCTGCGTTTTTCCCATGTATATATAACATCTTGGCTGCTCAAAACTCTAAAAACCACGTGTGTATGGACAAGAAGCATGGCCGTGCTTCGGGTTAGAAATCTAGGAAATTCTCTACTTCTCGTACAGAGCACAACCTAGCCGTGCTTTAGGTACACCAAGCACAGTTTGATTGTGTTTGGGGTTGCCAAGCTCAGAATTTGCCAATTTCTTCAGGGTTTCCTCCTTGCTTCCTCCTCAGCATGTTCCAAGTCCATATGACTCCTCTCATGAGTGTTTTCCCTTGCTTCTTAGCCTCTTTTGCTCTCTTACAAACATAAAATAAACCATAGTAGTATCCAAAGCAAAGCATAACTAAATGCAGGGAAATAATCACAAGTTTACTTTAAATTAGGGGATAAAATATAATCATTAAGCACTCAAATTTCCCCTTTATCGCTTTACCACCAATGGAGTGGGACAAATTTAAGGAAGTATTTATGAATTATTTCCTACCAATGAGTGAAAGGGACAAGAGGGCTAGAGAATTTGAAGAATTAAGAAAGACATCGAACATGCAGTTTCTGAATATGACATTGGTTTTACTCGATTGTCTAGATATGCACTATATCTGGTTCATAATGAAAAAGATAAAATTAAGAGATTTATTTTAGGGTTGATATGTCCATTTTTTAAATCAGTAGGTCCTCAGATGAACCAATTCCTAACTTTTTCAGCGACTGTGGATTGTACGAGAATGATGGAAACACAAGAGTTAGCATATATAGAAGGTCTAAAGAGAAGAAAAAGAGATTGAGATAGTAATATCCAGACTAGTTATAATCTTAATGTAAGAAGACCAAGATTTCAGAATCTACAGCATTTAACTCAAGCATGATCTGGTAGCTCTAGTTAGACATCAGTCAATATCAACAAGCAAAAAATGATTCAAAGAGATATGAGATCCACTAGTCAATAAGATTCAAGATGAATTCTATTATGTCCCATTTGTAGTAGGCCTTATACTAGACAGTGTCGCAGGAAAACTAGTGCATGTTTTAAGTGTGAACAAGTAGGTCATTTAATGAGAAATTGTTCACAATTACGAAATTTGAGTCAAGCATCAGTATAGCTAGCTTCACCCCTGCATTTGTACCAACACGACCAACTAAAGTAGCTTTAGTTCAAGTAAGTAGTGGTGGTACTGGTAGAGGATTAGGAAGTTGAGCTCGAGAATAAGCCCCAATGATTTCCTTGACACGAGAGGATGCTCAGGCTTTAAATATAGTAATGACATGTACATTATCAGCATGTTCCCATAGAGCATATGTATTGTTCGATCTTGGTTCTACTCATTCTTATAAATCACCTTGCTTTGCTATGAAATTAGGTAGAGATCCTACTAATTTACATTGTTCTTTTATGGTTGCTTTTCCATTAGGAGAATTCTTATTAGTAAATGATGTGTATAAATCTTGTGAGATTTTGATAGAAGATAAGGAGACTCTTGTAGATTTGATAGTTCTAGATATGGTAGACTTTGATGTGATATTGGGAATGGATTGTGTCATCATGCCATGTCATTTTAGACTGTCACCTTAAGGTGGTTAAGTTTAATATTACTGAAGAATCTTCCTTCTTGATACAAGGAGTTCATAGTAAGGTATCCAGTAAATTAATCTCTGCTTTAACAACTTATAAGCTATTACAAAAAGGATGCCAGGAGTATTTAGCAATGATCAAAGATTTTGATATGAAGTACACTAATGTAGAGTAGGTTCCAGTGGTTAGGAAATTTTTTGATGTGTTTCTTGATGAATTGCTAGGGTTACCCCTTGAACAAGAAATTGAGTTCGGCATTGATTTACTTTCGAGAACCCAACCAGTGTCTAAACATCTATATAGAATGGCAATGACCGAACTTAAAGAATTGAAAAATCAGTTACAAGACTTGTTAGACAAGGGATTTATACGCCCTAGTACTTCTCCTTGAGGTGCTCCAGTCCTATTTGTGAAAAAGAAATATAGATCGCTACGGTTGTGTATTAATTACAGACAGTTGAATAAGTTAACAGTACGTAATAAGTATCATTTATCTCATATAAATTATTTATTTGACCAGCTACAGGTGCCCAATGTTTTTCGAAAATTAATTTGAGATCTGAGTATCATCTATTAGGGATAAGGAAGGAGGACATTTTGAAAATTGCTTTCAGGACTTGGTATGGGCATTATGAGTTTTTAGTAATGCCATTTGGTTTAACAAATGCCCCAGATGCATTCATAGATTTGATGAATAGAGTATTTAAACCTTTCTTGGATTAGTTTGTTATTGTATTCGTAGATGATATCCTGGTATATTCAAGGAGTTCAAATGAGCATGAGCGACATTTAAAGATAGCTTTGCAAACCTTAAGAGAATACCAACTGTATGCTAAGTTTTCAAAATGTGAATTTTGACTTAGTAGTGTTACTTTTCTAGGGCATGTGGTTACCAAGGATTGTATTCAAGTTGATCTTAAAAAGGTAGAAGCGGTGCAGCAATGGCCACGCTTTACCACAATTACGAAAATCCGTAGTTTTCTTAGTTTAGTAGGCTATTACTGCAGATTTGTTAAAGATTTTTAAAAAATACTGCTCCTTTGACTAGGTTAACAAGGAAGGTAATAAAGTTTGTCTGGTCAAATGAATGTGAAAGAAGTTTCCAAAAACTCGAGGAATGTTTGACTACGGTGCTAGTACTATCTATTCCTTCAGGTACCGGAGGATACATGGTATATTGTGATGCATTGAGAATTAGATTAGGGTGTGTGTTGATGAAATATGGTCGAGTCATTGCATATGCATCCAGACAACTTAAGCCATATGAAAAAAATTATCCGACTCATGACTTGGAGATGGCAACATTGGTTTTTACTCTCAAAATATTGAGGCACTATCTGTATGGTGAGACAAGAGAAATCTATACAGATAATAAAAGCCTCAAATACATTTTTTAACAAAAAGATCTTAACTTGAGAGAAAGACAATGGATGAAATTACTTAAAGATTATGACTGCACAAGACTATATCATTTAGGTAAGGCCAATATAGTGGTTGATGCATTAAGTAGGAAGTCTATGAGTAGTTTGACTCATATCATAGTGGTAAGGAGGCCGTTGGTTAAAGAAATGCATAAGTTGGAAAGTCATGGGATAGTATTGGAAGTAAAGGAGTTTGGAATACTATTGGCCTATATACAGTTTCAATTGTCTTTGGTTGAGAAGGTGAAAAAGGCAAAGGAAGAGGATACCTATTTATGCAAGAAAATTGAAGAGGTGAAGAATGGCAGTGATGTAGAATTTACTGTAGACTTTGAAGGAATTTTAAGATTGGGCAAGCGTTTCTGTGTACCTAACAAAGAAGAACTCTAGAAAGAGATTTTAGAGGAAGCCCTAGATCCATATATACAATTCATCTTGGGGTAACTAAAATGTATAAAGATCTAAAAGAAATTTATTGGTGGGATGGTATAAAGAAAGATATAGTTGATTATGTCTCTCGATGCTTAACTTGCCTGTAGGTAAAAGTAGAACATCAAAGGCATGTAGGATTACATAAATAGATAAAGATACCTGAATGGAAATGGGAAAAAATAACTATAGATTTTGTTACAGGGCTACCGCTAACACCTAAAGGGTTTGATTCAATATGGGTGATCATTGATAGGTTGACTAAATCAACACATTTTCTATCAGTGAAAACCACATACAACGTAGCTCATTATGCAAATCTATATTTGAATGAGATAGTGAGGCTTCATGGAGTGCCAATATCGATTATTTCTGATTGAGGACCACAGTTCATAGCTCATTTTTGGAGAGCCTTCCAAGAAGCTTTGAGCATGGAGTTAAATCTCAGTTCTTCTTTCTATTCTCAAATAGATAGACTGTCTGAGCGAACTATTCAAATATTGGAAGAATGCTTCAGACATGTGTGCTAGATTTTCAAGGTAGCTGGGAAAGATTCTTGCCCTTAGTTGAATTTGCTTATAACAATAACTACCAAGCCAGTATACAAATGACCCATTTTGAGGCATTATATGGTAGACATTGTCATTCTCCGATCAAATGGTTTGAGATGGACAAAACTAAGATTTTAGGGCCTGATTTGATACAAGATGCACTTGACATGGTAAAGTTACTCAAGGAAAGGTTATTAGCAACCTAGAGTAGACAGAAAGTTTATATTGATAATAGACGTCAACCATTGAAATTAGCCATAGTTGAACATGTCTTCTTGAAGATATATACTATAAAAGGAGTAGTAAGATTTGGAAAAAAAGGGAAGTTAAGTCCATGGTATATAGGTCTATTTGAAATTTTTGATAGGATCTGCCTAGTAGCTTATCGTTCGGCTTTGTCACCTGAATTGAGTAATGTCCATCCAGTCTTTCACATGTTTATGCTACAAAAGTATCTACCATACCCAATGTATGTTATTCAATGTCAGGAGATTCAGTTAGACAAAGGTTTGTCAGATAAGGAAAAACCAGTAGCTATAATAGATGATAACTGCATTTCATTATAGTTTCTTCGTGCTATCCATGTTTGTTTACTGAATTTTCCTGGTGTTTTAAGCACTCTTACCCCCTGATTTAATTAAATGGGATGACTCTTCTGGATATAACATTAGCTATCGCATTGCTGCAGCATTTCAGTAAGCATATATAGCAATGATAGCAAAACCCCGGGTGATAGTGGGTAAGCTGCTCCTTCTTTCCTGCAATACGATGATACTGTTTGATATGGTGCAGGTGGCAGAGCTGCGCAGTAGGAGCAGCCACCATTGAGCAGGAGACAACAACAGGGACACTGCAGGCCGCTGGTACAGGACTGCCTCCACTACTAAAAGTGGAGAGGAAAAAGCTGCACAACAAGGGCGCCGGCTGCAGAGCAGAAGGAATGTCAGCAACCCAAGGTACTTTACTAGGACCACAAAGGCTGTCTATAAAAGGCCATAAATCAGCTATTGCAAAGAGAGCTTGCCGAGGAGAAAGAGGAGAGAATTGGGAAAAGAACACCATAGCCTAGAGTGCTGCTAACACCGGGAGGTGCAGCATGAAGGGATAGTGCGCTATTTTAGAAAGGAATTTGATCACTGTTGTTGTTTTACTATTTTATCAAAAAGAAAGAACTGCATTTTGTAATTTAGTTTTTATCTCTTAGAATGCATACCAGTGTTTCTGGAATTCTTGTAACCGGTGTGCCCATGAGGCTTGGCTAGTCTCCAGCTGGGGTTGCACAAGGGTTGTAATGAACTGAGCACATTTTTATGGTTAATCCATTTTGTTACAGTTGTTGTTCGCCATTCAATTACGTTTCCTGTTAGTTTTTCTTTCCTTAATAACGGAAGTTTGGAGGAAGAAAACCAAGGCCACCATTCACCTAGAAGGGTAATGGAGGCTGAGAAAAAGTTGAATGTAAAGGGGTTACCTCATGTAGGGATATACGGGTATCCCATGAGTCCCATAATGAACTTCATGCACAATTTCGAGGTAAGGACTGGTGCAGGAATGCATGTCTGAACCTTGGAATTGTAAGGAATGGCAGTCTGGGAAGACTCCATTCAGGACTAAATTTGGCACTCAGAACAATTGCTACAGCAAAGCCTAGAGTATACATGAGTGCTGTAGTCCATGACAACCCTGAGCAACCCTAGTACTCCCAATATAGTTTCCTCTTCTATTTCCCGTTACTCTTTATTTTTGTCATAGTTAAAGTCAGTCAACCTACTTCTATCCCAATTTTGTGAAACGTCTTAACTTTGCTATAGCATTCACACAGCAAAAGTCTCTAAACAGTTTTAGTTCACTCCTCGTAGGACGATACTCACTCATCACTCTATTACTTGGTCACGACACGTGCACTTGCGTTCTGACATTGTATTCATTTTGTATGAATCACAAACCAACAAGTTTTTGGCGCTGTTGCAGGGGAGTGTCAACTTGAAAATTGTTTTTAGATACCCAACTATGTGTAGGATTGTTTTGTTTTCACTCTGGTGTCTTGTTGAGCAGGTAACGCAGTGCATGAGCAGGGTTGACAGAGAACTTCTGCCTGTAGATCCAGAGATAGAAAGAACACTTTTGAGAAGAAGAAGAGGACAGTTAACACGCCAGCAGCAGGCAGAGATGGAAAATCAGAATGGAGCAGACAACATGGATGATAGAGATAGGGTTTTAAATGCTTATGTTCAACCAAACCTGAATGGGTTGAACCCGAGCATTGTGAGACCAGAGATCGAGGCTCTACATTTTGAGCTCAAACCAGTAATGTTCCAGATGCTACAAACTGCAGGTCAATTCAGTGGCATGCCCACTGAGGACCCTCACCTTCATTTAAGAGTGTTCATGGAAGTCACGGATGCTTTCAAAATGAATAGAGTAACAGAAGAAGTGCTCAGGCTAAAGTTGTTCCCTTATTCATTAAGAGACCGCGCAAGAGCATGGTTGAACTCTCTGCCACCTAACTTTATTGCTAACTGGAGTGATTTGGCAAAAAAATTTCTGCTGAAATACTTCCCGCCCACCAAGAATGCCAGATTGAGAAATGACATCACCTCTTTCCAGCAATTAGAAGGTGAATCCCTGTATGAGACCTGGGAGAGGTATAAAGAGCTATTACGGAGATGTCCCCATCATGGAATTCCTTACTGCATTCATATGGAGACCTTTTACAATGGCCTCAATGCCCAAACCCGTACCATAGTGGATGCAGCAGCTAATGGGGCACTCTTGTCCAAGACGTATAATGAAGCACATGAGTTGCTTGAAAGAATGGCCAGTAACAAATATCAGTGGCCAATGGACAGAGTTTCAACTGGAAAGAAAGCAGCATGCATGCATGAAATGAGTGAAGTGACTTCTCTCACAGCCTAGCTAGCCTCACTAGTTAATGTCTTGAAGAACCAGCAAATTGCCCGCCCTCAAGCAGCCAATGCAGTCCAAGAAACTGGACCATCTTGTGTATTATGCAATGGACCTCATCTATTTAAAGCTTGTCCCTCAAACCCAGAATCAGTGTGTTTTGTGGGTAATATGAATCGCATTAACAACCCTTACTCCAACACATATAACCTAGGATGGAGGTAGCACCCCAATTTCTCCTAGAGTAATTATGGTGCAAGACAAGGGAGCAACTCTGCCCCACAAAAACCACAGGGTCCACCAGGCTTCCAGCAGCAAAGACAACAGCCTCAGGAAGCCCACACTTCACTGGAATCCCAACTGAAGGAATATATGGCAAGGAATGATGCTCTAATATAGAGTCAAGCAGCCTCATTACGGAATTTGGAAACTCAAGTGGGGCAGCTTGCCAATGAACTGGAAAGCAGACCCCCAGGGACACTTCCTAGTAATACTGAAGTCCCTAGGAGAGAAGGGAAAGAGCATTGCAAGGCTATAGCCCTGAGGAGCGGGAAGATGGTGGAAACACCAAAAGCAAGAGGGCAAGACCAAACAGACTCCGCTGCACCCCTAGAGAACAAAAAAATAAGAAGAAGCAAGAGGAGGAGGTTAGCAAGGAGGAAACCATCTCTGGAGAAAATGCTACAGCTATGCCACAGCAAAAGTCAGCAACTTTGCCGCAGCAGGGCATGCAGCAAACCAAGCCACCTCCCTCTTTCCCCCAGATATTTCAGAAGTAGCAGAATGACTAGCAATTTAGAAGGTTCCTAGATGTCCTGAAACAGCTACACATCAATATTCCTCTGGTGGAAGCACTGGAGCAGATGCCGAATTATGTGAAATTCATGAAGGACATCCTGACCAAAAAGAGGAGATTTGGTGAGTTTGAGACTGTTGCTCTCACAAGAGAATGCAGTGCTGTGCTACAAAATAAGTTGCCACCCAAACTAAAGGATCCAGGCAGTTTCACCATACCATGTTCAATTGGGAACCAGTATTTTGGCAAGGCACTTTGTGATTTGGGGGCAAGCATCAACCTTATGCCAATGGCCATCTTTAAAAAGCTGGAAATTAGAGAAGCTTGGCCTACCACAGTCACACTGCAATTGGCAGATAGATCCATTGCCCATCCAGAGGGAAAAATAGAGGATGTCCTGGTTAAGGTGGCTAAGTTCATCTTTTCAGTAGACTTCATAATTCTGGATTATGAAGCTGATGCAGAAGTACCAATTATATTGGGTAGACCATTCCTAGCAACTGGCCAGATACTGATTGATGTTCAGAAGGGTGAATTAACTATGAGAGTCCAGGATGAGTAGGTTACATTCAATGTGCTCCAGACCATGAGGTTTGCCAGTGAAGAAGAGGAATGTGCAGTAGTGTCTATGATAGACACATTAGCATTAGAGCAATTGGAAAAATGCTGCAAGAAGCCACCACCAGCAGCATGGACAGACCACTCAGATTCTGAAGGAGAAGATGAGAAGGAATGGGCCTGGATTGATGTCAGACAAGGCTTTAGGAAGCAGGAGCCAATAAAGGAGCCATTATATGAGACCACGCCAGATTCAAGGCTGCTGAAAGCATCAGTGGAAGAACCACCAGCTTTGGAGATGAAGCCTCTGCCAACACACCTTAAGTATGCATATTTGGGAGAAACAACCACTTTTCCTGTGGTTATCTCAGCACTTTTGACAGAGGAACAAGAGGAGAAATTGGTCCTTACAGTGAAGAAATTCAGAAGGGCCATTGGCTGGACACTTGCTGACATTAAGGGCATCAGCCCCTCATTCTGGATGCATAAGATCCTCTTGGAAAGCAACGAAAAAGGGTCCATAGAACCCCAGCGAAGGCTTAACCCAATAATGAAGGAGGTGGTGAAGAAAGAGATCATAAAATGGTTGGATGCTGGAATCATTTACCCCATATCAGATAGCTCCTGGGTGAGTCCGGTCCAGTGTGTTCCCAAGAAAAGAGGCATGACTGTAGTGGAAACCAATAGCAATGAGCTCATCCCCACTAAGGTTGTAAACGGCTGGAGGATTTGCATGGACTATAGGAAGCTGAACAAGAGCACTAGGAAGGAGCACTTCCTTCTGCCATTCATTGATCAAATGTTAGATAGACTTGCTAGAAGGGAATACTATTGCTTCCTGGATGGGTACTCAGGGTATAACCAAATTTCTATAGCACCAGAAGATCAGCATAAGACCACATTCACATGTCCTTATGGTACCTTTGCATTTTGAAGGATGCCATTTGGGCTGTGCAATGCTCCAACAACATTCCAGCGATGCATGATGGCAATATTCACAGAAATGGCTGAGCAGTTTGTGGAAATCTTCATGGATGATTTCTCAGTCTTTGGGGACTCCTTTGACCTATGCTTGGGAAACCTTGCTAAAGTCTTACAAAGGTGTGAGGAAACAAACTTGGTGCTGAATTGGGAGAAGTGCCAGTTTATGGTAAAGGAAGGGATTGTGCTGGGGCATAAGGTTTCTCAAAGAGGACTTGAGGTTGACAAGGCCAAGGTGGAAATTATTGAGAAACTGCCTCCTCCCACCTCGGTCAAGGGCATTCGAAGCTTCTTGGGACATGCAGGATTTTATAGGAGGTTCATTAAGGACTTCTCTAAGGTTGCCAAACCTTTATGCAGTTTGCTCGAGAAGGACAAAACCTTTTGTTTTGATGAAAGCTGCATGACAGTATTATGTGATCTCAAACAAAAATTGAGTACAGCCCCAGTTATTGTGGCACCAGACTGGACCTCCCCATTTAAGCTGATGTGTGATGCTAGTGAAACAGCATTGGGGGCTATCCTCGGGCAGTGCAGAAATAAGCTGTTTCACTCTATTTACTATGCTAGCAAAATGCTGCAAGGTGCCCAGCTGAACTACACTGTGACAGAGAAGGAATTGCTTGCAGTAGTGTTTGCCTTTGAGAAATTCAGAGCATATCTGGTAGGAACAAAGGTGATAGTGCACACAGACCACTCTGTCATCAAACACTTGGTTAGGAAAAAGGATTCCAAACCCAGGCTCATTCGGTGGGTGCTTTTGCTTCAAGAATTTGATCTAGAGATCAGAGACAGGAAGGGGACTGAAAACAAAGTGGCAGACCATCTCTCCAGGTTAGAAGGGCACAGATCTCGAGCAGAGGACATTAATGAAAGATTCCCAGATGAACAACTCTATCTCCTGTCCCAAGATTATGTGCCATGGTATGCTGATTATGTAAATTACCTTGTGAGTGGAATGCTCCCACCAGACCTGACGTGGCAGCAGAAGAAAAAATTTCTGCATGAAGTCAACTCATACTACTGGGATGAACCATATCTTTACAAGCAATGTGCTGATCAAATGATAAGGAGATGCATACCCAGCGAAGAGATGGAGCAAATCTTGCAGCAATGCCATGCTTCACCTTATGGAGGTCATTTTGGAGGAGTTAGAACTGCAAACAAGGTGCTGCAGGCAGGGTTCTATTGGCCCTCTCTATTCAAAGACTCCCACTCCTATGCAAGGCAATGTGACCAGTGTCAGAGGACAGGGAATATATCTCGCAGACATGAAATGCCACTGAACAACATCCTGGAGGTGGAATTATTTGATGTCTGGGGCATAGATTTCATGGGACCATTTCCCTCGAGTTTTGGCAATCAATACATCCTTGTAGCTGTAGACTATGTCTCAAAGTGGGTGGAAGCCAGTGCATCCCAGACCAATGAAGCCAGAGTCGTGACCAGATTCCTGAAGAGGAATATCTTTACAAGGTTTGGAACCCCCAGAGCCATCATCAGCGATGGAGGGACCCATTTCTGCAATCGGCAGTTCAAGGCACTACTTTCCAAATATGGAGTCTGACACAAGGTAGCAACCCCTTATCACCCACAAACAAGTGGGCAGGCTGAAGTCTCCTACAGATAGATCAAGAGAATCTTGGAAAAAACAGTAGGTCCCACGAGGAAGGATTGGTCCTCAAGGTTGGATGATGCACTTTGGGCATATAGAACAGCTTATAAGACACCTCTGAGCATGTCACCTTACAGGTTGGTATTCGGGAAGGCTTGTCATATACTAGTAGAGTTGGAACATCGAGCATATTGAGCAGTGAAGAAGCTTAACTTGAACCTGGAAGCTGCGGGTGAGAAGAGGATGCTGCAACTAAATGAGCTAGATGAATTTCGTGGTCAGGCCTATGAAAATGCCAAACTATACAAGGAGAAAACAAATCAATGGCATAACAAGAAGATACAACTCAGGAACTTTGAAGTGGGACAGAGAGTACTACTGTACAACTCCAGGCTGACCCTGTTTCCTGGGAAGGTTAAATCACGTTGGTCTGGTCCTTTTTGCATAAGTAAGGTCTTCCCATTTGGGACTATTGAATTGGAAGAAGAAAAGGAAGGGAGGACATTCAGGGTTAATGGACAAAGAGTCAAGCACTATCTGGGGGGTGACGTGGATAGACAGCACACCTCCATTCAGCTGCAAGAGGAATGAACCGGAGGAAAGTCAGGCTGAAGACTATAAAACAAGCGCTCATGGGAGGCAACCCATGTTTAAATTTGTGTTGTTTAAGTTTTAAGATAGTTTAAATTATGAGTCTTATAGCTTTGTGTTTGTTACGCAGGTTAAGAAGCAAAGAAGTTGCAAAGCCAGTTTCTGTTTTGCTGTAGCAACTCTACACTAAAGATAGTCCCTGCTTTGCTACAGCAGGATTGATAACAAGCACTTTCTGCTGCAGCAAAAATTCTTGGTAACCTAGTTTTGCTGCAACATTGCTGTAGCAACGTAGTCAGCTCAAAATCAAGGGTTCCCCTCTGCTATGCTTCATTTAAAAAGAAGAAGAAGAGAGAAAGAATTAAAAAGTGGGCGGGAAAACTGGTAGAAGGCCATAAGACACCCATTGTCTTTAACCCTCTGCAACTTCCAACCCACTTCTCCCCTGAGTTAAGACACCCACGTTTTCACCTCTGCAACTCCCCTTTTCATTTCACCTCTCCTGAGTTCTCAAAGCCCTACAACCTCCTCACCTCCTTCGTTCCAGAAAATCTCTACCTCCAAACCCTTGAACCAATCATGCCAAGAATCAAGATAGTGGCTAGGAAGGCAAGCAAGGTGAAAAAATTCAACTCTAAGGAAAACCGGAAGAAGCACGACGAAGAAAGCGTGCCCAGAAACTTCTGTGCCGAGAAAGGGTTCGTCTTTACCTCTGCTGGAGATTTGGGGATGCCAATGTACGTTGGCACAGTGGTAAAGCAGAGGGTTTGGGAAAATTTTGCAAGCCACCCGCAAACGGCCCTCATTCCTCTGGTTCGGGAGTTCTATGCGAACTTCTCACCAGAAACTGACAAGTGGGTGAAAGTTCGGGAAACGAAGGTGCGTTTTGACTAAGCTTCAATTAACAAGGCCTACAATTTACCCGACGAGGAGGACAAGTATGAGGACTATCTGCATAGTTTGCGGGATGAAGACTGGTAAGCAATGCTCACCCGGGTGTGCCTTCCTTGGGATAAATCTCCTCAAGGCTCCACCACTGTCAATCGAATCTCCCTGGTGCCGGTAGCGAAAGTCTGGTATCATTTTCTCAAGACCCGTCTGCTACCTTCCACCCATGGGCAGACTGTGAGTAGGGATAGAGTGACAATGGTGGACGCACTCATCCTTGATAGGCCACTCAACGTTGGCTGCATTATCAGTGGCCAAATCCGAGCATGCGCCAGCCGAAAGAAGGGAAGCCTACTCTTTCCTTCCCTCATCACCATCCTGTGCAAGAATCATGGAGTACCAGTCTCCCTTGATGAAGAAGTCTTGAAGGACACCAACCCCATCACACCTACCACCATTGCTCGCATTGTTCTGGAGAAAGCAGCCCCGCACCCACCAGCTGCCTCTCGAGACCCTCCACTAGCTGCTGGCCCATCTGCTTCTTCCTTTGCCACTCAGCTTGTTGACAAGACCCTTCAGCACATTCTACAGCAGCAAGCAACAATCCTCAGACAGAAAGTACAGCTGCTGTAGCACCAGCAGACCTTTTGGTGCTACGAACAGAAGAGGGACTTCATCCTCCACACCACCTTGGAGCAGAACTTTAAGCAATTCTTCCCATTCCCAGAGTTTCCAACTGACTTGCTCCATGCCACTTTCGAAGACTCAGCCCCAACACCTGAATCACAACTAGAGCAACCCAAGGACTCTAAAGGATCCTCCTCCAGCAAGGAGCCTTGTCTGGAACCCCACCAGACACTAGCGGAAACTGAGTCCTCTGATGACGATGAGCCCGTTGCAAAACAGGTAGCAATATTACGCAAAGGAAAGGCCCCGCAGCAATCAACACAGCGGAGGAGTGGGCTTAGAAGTTCATCAAGGTCTTCTGGGGGTCAATGACCCTAGGGTGTTACAGCATACCTGCTAGCACCCTCAGGAAGTTCCCTCAACCCTTATTCCTTCTCTGCTGTATTTGGAAGTCCTTTGTTTCTGCTTCTATTTTTGGGTGTCTTTTTGTTTTATGGCAATTGCATCAGCAGTGAGGACACTGCTCACTTTAAGTTTGGGGGGAGGGTGTGATATAATGTCTATTGGGAATAATATTGCTGTGGCACTTTTGTGTTTTGTTCATTGCTGTAGTATTGCTGGAGCATATGTTAGATTTTAACTTGCTTATTTGTGTATAGGTGACTGTTTGTATTGCTGTTCACTTATGTTTCTGCCTACCTGTGTTGAATGAGTCTGCTTTAGTAATCACTGATTTGGATGAATACAGTTATAATTGTATGATAAAAAGCTACACTAAAAAAAAGGGTCTGCATATTGCATAGCCTGCTGAAAGTTCTAGGATACTCCATGAGGAGGATTGGGTAGTTTGCTAGAAACCAGAGTAGGAGACCTATAACCTCACCCAATCACATAGAACCCTCTTCTAATGAGCACAGGATTATGGGCAGTTTGCCAAAGAAAGATTTGGTGATCTTTCAGAAATTGGACCTAAGTCTTAGAGCTAGTATTGAGAGCTCTCTGTAGAATTATAAAAGAGGCAGACGCATAAGGGTAAAAAAGGCTTAAGTTTGGGGGGGGGGGAAGTAGGAAATAAAAAGAAAACTTACTTCGTAGTTCCTTAGTAACCAGGGGTATGCATGAGCTCCATGTGTGCCTTTGCGTAAAATAGGGACATAGAGTAGACACTCCAATGCTTTGTAGTTCCTTAGTAACCAGGGGTATGCATGAGCCCCATGTGTGCTTTTGCATAAAACAGGGATATAGAGTATGAGTGGGAAGCAGTTTAAGGTTGATAAGGCTGAGTAACCAGGTGCCTGCATTGAACATGTTGGCATTCACGTCAAAAAGCTATCATGACCTCTGCTAGAGCAAGATCTATGCCAAAAAAAAAGAAAACAATAAAGAAAGAAAATCAGTAAGCTGCCACCCCCCCCACATTTGCTGCCCTGTCTGCACCAATGATGAATGTCAGCTTAACCAAGGAAGCACGATATACTAGCATAAAAGTCTTAGGAACTCTGGTTGTTTTTGACCCAAGTAACTCTTTAGGGAAACTGTCCATATCACACACACACAACTTCAAGGAAGGTTCTTGCTGTGATTGGGAGAAAGGTTTGTGGTGTCCTGTATATGAAAGAAATCCTGAGAGTTGAGAGCTATCAGCAGAGCTATGGATTCTTGCATGAGAAAAGGATGGAATTTTTGAGTGGTAGGATTGTAGTGAATAGAGTAGGATGCTTGGGGACAAGCAATCCTTTCAGTTTGGGGGGATTTGATAACTGCATTTCATTATAGTTTCTTCGTGCTATCCATGTTTGTTTACTGAATTTTCCTAGTGTTTTAAGCACTCTTACCCCCTGATTTAATTAAATGGGATGACTATTCTGGATATAACGTTAGCTATCGTATTGCTGCAGCATTTCAGTAAGCATATATAGCAATGATAGAAAAACCCCAGGTGATAGTGGGTAAGCTGCTCCCTCTTTCCTGCAATATGATGATACTGTTTGATATGGTGCAAGTGGCAGAGCTGCGCAGCAGGAGCAGCCACCATTGAGTAGGAGACAACAGTAGGGACACCGTAGGCCGCTGGTACAGGACTGCCTCCACTACTGAAAGTGGAGAGGAAAAAGCTGCACAACAAGGGCGCCGGCTGTAGAGCAGAAGGAATGTCAGCAACCCAGGGCACTTTACTGGGACCACAAAGGCTGTCTATAAAAGGCCATAAAGCAACTATTGCAAAGAGAGCCTGCCAGGGAGAAAGAGGAGAGAATTGGGAAAAGAACACCATAGCCTAGAGTGCTGCTAACACCGGGAGGTGCAGCATGAAGGGATAGTGCGCTATTTTAGAAAGGAATTTGATCACTGTTGTTGTTTTACTGTTTTATCAAAAAGAAAGAACTGCATTTTGTAATTTAGTTTTTATCTCTTAGAATGCATACCAGTGTTTCTGGAATTCTTGTAACCGGTGTGCCCATGAGGCTTAGGTAGTTTCCAGCTGGGGTTGCACAAGGGTTGTAATGAACTAAGCACATTTTTATGGTTAATCCATTTTGTTACAGTTGTTGTTCGCCATTCAATTGCATTTCCTGTTAGTTTTTCTTTCCTTAATAACGAAAGTTTGGAGGAAGAAAACCAAGGCCATCATTCACCTGGAAGGGTAATGGAGGCTGGGAAAAAGCTGAATGTAAAGGGGTTACCTCATGTAGGGATATACGGGTACCCCATGAGTCCCATAATGAACTTCATGCACAATTTCGAGGTAAGGACTGGTGCAGGAATACGTGTCTGAACCTTGGAATTGTAAGGAATGGCAGTCTGGGAAGACTCCATTCAGGACTAAATTTGGCACTCAGAACAATTGCTGCAGCAAAGCCTAGAGCATACATGAGTGTTGTAGTCCATGACAACCTTGAGCAACCCCAGTACTCCCAATATAGTTTCCTCTTCTATTTCCCGTTACACTTTATTTTTGTTATAGTTAAAGTCATTCAACCCACTTCTATCCCAATTTTGTGAAATGTCTTAACTTTGCTACAATATTCACACAACAAAAGTCTCTAAACAGTTTTAGTTCACTCCTCGTGGGACGATACTCACTCATCACTCTATTACTTGGTCACGACACGTGCACTTGCGTTCTGACATTGTATTCATTTTGTATGAATCACAAACCAACAGTAGATAAATAAGGGAAGAAGCTGCGTTCAAAGAAAATACCCATGGTGAAAGTAATGTGGCAAAATCATTCTTCGGAAGAAGCTACTTGGGAAAGAGAGGAGGATATGCACGCCAGATACCAACATCTTTTAGAATCATGAGGTTAGTTTTATTTGTAAAGATGGATGTGAAATTCAAGGACTGAATTTCTTTATGGGGTGAAGAATGTAATAACTGTAACAACTCCATTTTTTTTTACATATATACATATATATAAATTTTTAAAGTCCCATGAAGTCATTACCTTTATTTAACTCATAATAACGTACAATTAATTTAACCAAGCATAATTAAGGTTTACACATCATTAATTTACATAATCCATACACAAACCAAACATATATATGTCTACAAATTATTCATCCATATTGACAAGTTTCGGGGATACAGGTGCAGGTGGTTGCACCTTCACCGAGATCTTAATCAACTCGACTAGAAACACCTTATTTATTTATGGGATCTGCCTAACATAGAGTAACTCGATCCAACGTACACTAAGAGCTAGAGCCAAAGGAAAATTTGTAAAACCAGTTTTCTGAATATGACATGTATGGAATGATTAACTATTTTCATATTACCATATGATGGCTATCAACTTATTTTCATATCAAGCTACCTCGGTCAAGGTGAGTACTTTCTACTCTCCGATACGGGCTTTTCTTACTCTGTCCGACGTGGCACTCTTTCTTTTTTCATTAACATAATCATAGCCGTTGGTAGGGCGTCCCCTACTGGTGTACCACACGGACCGCCATGTGATCGTGCTTATTTTTTTTCTTTTCTTTTCTCATTAATAGCCAAAAATATGATTTCAATAGCAAGTATGTTCATTATACTCACATGCCATAATTTTCATCAAAATATAATCATTTTCAAAAAATCATTAGTAATCATGACATAAATATAATCATTTCAAATATCACTTTATAAAATATTTCCATGTCAAAATTACACACTTAAGATGGTAAGGAGTTCATGCGATGGTAATGGCTATGGTATACACTAGTCATTTATTAGTTTCATTTATAAGATTCTTCTTTTTTAAATATTATTTTTATCTCTTCATTTTCTTTATGTTTGGCCTCTAATCACTGTCCTCCTACTTATATCATTTCCAACACATGTTCTCACAAATTTAATACGGCATTCTTCTTCAATTTAGTTTCTAATAATAACCTATAATTAATGGGATTCATTTAGGGTAGAAAAAAATGTTGAAAATAAGCTTTACCCGCTTCCAACACGGCCTAAATGTATCATGCAACACGACTTAGCCATTTCCTGTAAAATAGCCATGCTTTAGGCTTGCCCTTTCCAGCATAGAACACGGCTTGGATGTGCCTTGGAACACGGCCATGCTCTATGTTGTGTTATTCCCTAATGCAGGTTGTTGTACCGCCAGACCTTCTATCACTAATCAGAGCATAACTCCCTTATTTTAACTTTGAATTAGGTGATCTTGGTGTCCATTTAAAGATAAAACAATTATCTAAAATGATTATGTTACAAATTTTAGCAAGATATTAAGGAATCTTGGTGATATTACTCCATCAAATTAAACGTTATTTCTTCTCAGGTAGGTTCTGACCTCTACTTACTAATATGACCATATCTCCCTCATATAAACTCCAAATTGAGTGATTCTAGTGACTAAATTTCTGTGTGATATATATCTATATTTTTTTATGTTAACTAGTTATTTTAATTCCTTACATAATTTTCCCAAAAATTCCAACATATAAGCTTTCCTAACAATTTCTTCCCTGGTTAATCATTTTATGACCACTTCTCACTAATCTGACTATATCTACCTCATATGGACTCTAAATTGAGTGATTCCAGTGGATACAACTCTGAGAGACATATATCTATATTTTTCATGTTAATTATGTCTTTTAATTCCTAACTAATTCTTCCTAAAATTTGAAAAATAGAAGCTTCCCTAGTTACTCCGAAATCCAATTTCCTAACCAAACCTTTTCTAAGGTTTTAGTTCATCATTTTATTATGTCCTCTTCCATTTGCTTCCTAATTTACATCTAATCATATTCCATTAATTTTTCACCACATTTAAATATACAAAATAGAAGCATAAAAATCTTAAAGTTTTGCCACCCATAGCTATACCTGTGTAGAACGTTTCATACCAACCTAAGTATTCAAACATACATCATATGCAAGATCAACATGTAACATGATAAAGTAACATCCATGGCCAATCATCAAGGTAACAAATATAGTAAATTTCATCAAAGTTCTAGGATCAAAATCCCATATAAACGTTTCTAATTTCAAAGCTTTTCTAAAAAAATTATATTATTAAACCTACCTAAAGATCTCCCTAGCTCACTTAGTGAATTCTTTTTCTTGTTTCCTCTTGAAGGAAGTAGCAAGATTCCTCCCTTCCCTTAACTTTTCTTGCAGCTTAAATAAGAGAAGGAGGAGGAGGGTGAGTTTTTGAACCCCAAGGATGAAGAAAAAAGATGGATTCAATTAGAGATTAAGCTATTAGTCCTCTAGACTTCTCCTTCTTCTTCCTTCCTTTCTTCTCCTTTTTTTCTCTCCTTTCCTTACTCTAACTTGCTTCTATTTTTCCTCTCCCTCACTTGGACGAAATTATGATGTTATAGGGGTGGTTTTTGCTTATCAAGTGGTTCACCTTTCATGATCATGGGTCTACCTTATCACAATTAGGATGCATTTGGTTGATTTTTGAAAAAAAACAACTCATGTTCTTGTCTTCCTCTTCCTTAGTCAAGATATGCATAGCAAAAGGAGATTTGTTTTTTGAAAATTATGATAATATGTGCTTAAGACAAGGGACAAGGTCCCTTTGATTTATGGATTCATTTTTTGTTGTCTTAATCAAGTATGATAGGTTTGCCTTTCTAAGTGGCAAATTTTCAGCCATTCGATGTCCCTTACTTGGCTGAAATTATTTGTGTAAGATAAGGATGTTTTGTCATAATGCTATGTATTATTATCCACTTGTTGAAATTATGAATGTAGAATATATGTTTTATCCTAATGCAATGTATTATTACCTACTTGTTGAAATTATGAATGTAGGATATAGATGTTTTGTCTTAATGTCATGTGACCTAATCTTGATTATTATTGCACTATTATTTCCTCACACGATTCTTATTTTTTTCACTCTTGGATTTGGCTCATTCTTACCCATTTCTTTTGCTTTGGTTAAAATTCTACCTTTCATGGAGGCTTGGTCACATTTTCATAATTTTTGGGCTATCGGTCCAACTTCTATATCCTAGTCTAAGTCTATGTTTTATTTCTTGCTTGGGCTATCCAATGGGCTTGCTAGAAACTTATGTCAAGTGGAAAAACTCTATATGAAGTGTCCATAGGTGAAAGTCCAATTTATGGGTGAAGATGTTAAACTTAGAAATTTCTAACTCTTGAATTAGGAAAAAATACCCTAATCCAATCTTCTTAAAATTTTAAGACCTTTACTTAGTTCACAAAAATTTATCTTCCTTACCAAAGAATTTCGCCTCTCTTTAGTATGTTGTTTCTAATTTTTTCTTTTTGGTTTTCTCTCTTTACTTGTTCCCTTAATGTTAGAAACATTTTCTATGCATACACATAAGGTGAAGAATTTTTAAGGATTATATTTCCTTAGATATCAAAAAATTGTCTAATAAATTTTATTTTCTTAATTAAATATTTATGTACCTTTAAAGAAAAAAAAATAGGGATGTTACATTAAATATTTATGTATCTTTATTAATAAAAGAAATGAAATTAAGGATGTTACAATAACCCTAAAAAAAAGAAAAAGAAGAAGAAAGAAAACCCTAAATAAATGAGAAAGCATAAAATAATTTTTTTTGAAGGTAAGGATTTTGAAAAAAATACCATTGGAAATATATTTATTTATCATATTGTTTGAGAAATTATGAAGGTAATTTGAGGATTTAAGTTTTGGGATCAAAATGTAATATTTTAAAAATTGAGTGTCAAAGAGTAAATAAAGAAAATTTGCAAGGACCTCCTCGAAAATTAAATTTTTGAAGAATGGTCCCCTTGACATTATTAAATAATCTGCAGAAGAGAGGTGTAGGAAATTCAGACTCTCTCTCCCAAAATTTGCTTTCTCTCTCTAAAAATCCTAAAACTTCTCTCTAAATTTCTAGCGCTTCTGGACATCGGATTTTGACACCTCCACTGCCTACGGATTCAGAATGACAAGAACTATAAATCTGTCCAATTGATTTCCAGAAATCAAGCCAGAAATCTACCGAAAAATGGAGGAGATATCCTAGGAAGGTAAGTTCTAAAACTCTTACTTAAAGTACTCAAATTGAAAATTTGACACCATAGATAGATTCAAGAGGTGGAAAAATTTTAGGATATGAAACTTTTTAGCCATCTTACAACTTTATGTATGTCACGAACAGTAAATTTGACATGCATGAATAGTGATTACGGCGGTGAATAGTAATTCTGATCATGAATAGTATCCCATCAGTTGCTCAGTGTTGACCAAGTTCTCAGAAGCAAAATTTCGTGATTCAGGAGTCATTTTCTAGGTTTTTGGACCCTTCGGACTCGTTTTTGAGGTCTATTTGGTCAGATTTGGCTTGAAAAAATATATTTGGGGATATCCAACTTGGAACCTTAATTTGGTGAGTTGATAATTCTTTCTATGACTTATCTTATGCTTTTCTTGAACTTTAAATGTATAATTGGTTATGTTTACAAGTTATTTATAATTTATGTCTCTAAAATGGATTAAATTAATTGATTTATTTACTATCTAGCATATAGTTCAAGAAGAGTATGGTTTTGAAAATGTGATTCTTAATGTTTTTTTTTCATCATCTGGTAAAGAAAATATTTTGTGCACATAGCATTGATATGTAAAGCTATAAAGTTGCCTTGGAAAAAGACATGAATATGTAATAACCCTGATTGTAAAGTTTTTGACAAAGGAATTGTACTGAAATTGGAAATTCTGAATTATACTAAAACCTTTATTTTGACTATAATGGCATATGTGCAAATAATGATTTCTTTGGAGGAATCCTATTGGAAACACTGTTTACTAACAATAGGTGATGTTAGCCCTAGTGCAACTTGATACCTCAGCTAGTAGAGGTGGTGCTAGCCTCATGTGAAGGCCAACACACGAGATATGATATGGGAAGGAGAACGGGATTTCTCATATCTAGGTGAGATGTCGACTATATAATATGTGATTTGCCCTCCCTTACTGTGTACTTGAGAAATGCCCATATTGGAGTTCCTTCGCGTGTAACAACTCCATTTATGTAAAAAAATTTTTTTTTCTATATTTGTAAAATTCCATGAAGTTATTACCTCGCCACAACTTAACTTAAAATAACATTTATTTGATTTATACAATACTGAGTTTACTTACACATCATTAATTTATAAACATATGTATAAAAGTCTAACATATACATATTAGCCCTAATCATCCACGTAGACTACTTTTGAGGACACTGGTGCAGGTGGCAGCACCTCCACCAGAATGTCAATCACGTCTATTATAGATATAT
Organism: Gleditsia sinensis; assembly: GCA_037074535.1. Classification (NCBI taxonomy): domain Eukaryota; kingdom Viridiplantae; phylum Streptophyta; class Magnoliopsida; order Fabales; family Fabaceae; genus Gleditsia; species Gleditsia sinensis. Next base: position 34,349,100 of record CM073471.1, read on the forward strand.
CTGATATAATCGGTAGTTGCCCAAGGTAGGGCAGCTTGATCCAACGTACAACAATAATAAGTGTCATGGAGAATAGCTGCATAGTTAATCTTCTGAACATGATATGGAAAAATAGCGAGAATTAAATCCCAGTAGGTTCAAGAATAAATCATAATCATCATCAATATAGCTCATCACATCATGTTCATCTGTATAAACTACAGCAAAAACCTTTGGTCACATGAATGCACTTTATCTATACTCATGAAAATCATACAGTAATGACATGTATGGCAGGATTAACTATTTTCAGAATATCATATGATGACTATCAATTTATTCTCATATCAATCTACCCCGGTCAAGGTGAGTATTTGCTACTCTCTGATATGGACTTTTCTCACTCCGTCTGACATGGCACACTTTCTCTTTCTTTTCTCATTAACATAATCATAACCGTTGGTAGGGCGTCCCCTACTGGTGTACCACACAGATTGCCATGTGACTATACTCATTTCTTTTCCTTTCACAATAATAGCCAAAAATATGATTTCAATAACAAGTATGTTCCTTAAACTCACATCAAAATATAATTATTACCAAAAATCATTGGTAATCATGCCATGAACATAACCGTTTCAAATATCACTTTATAAAATATTTCCATGTCAAAATTACACGCTTAAGATGGTAAGAAGTTCATGCAATGACAATGACTATGACATATACTAGTCATTTATTATTTTCATTTATAAGATTCTTCTTCTTGTTTAAATATTATTTTTATCTCTTTATTTTCTTGATACAGGTTTTCATCCTATCTGACCTTCTCTTACTAATCAGAGAATAACTCCCTCATTTTAACTTTGATTTATATAATCTTGGTGTCAATATAAGGATAAAACAATTATCTAAAACTATTATGTTGAACAATTTAGCTAAATATTAAAGATTCTTGGTGTTATTATTCCCTCAAGTGATAGGTTATTCCTTTTCGGGTAGGTTCTACCTCTACTTACTAATCTATCCATATCTCTCTCATAAGCATTTCAAATTGATTAATTCTAGTGGTTAAAATTCTATGACACATATCTATAATTTTGATGTTAATCAGTTATTTTAATTCCTTATAGAATGTTCCCAGAAATTCAAACACAAAAGCTTTCCTAACAGAATCTTCCCTGATTAATCATTTTCTGATCACTGCTTACTAATCGGACCATATCTACCACATATGGACTCCAAATTAAGTGATTCTAGTGGCTCAAAATCCGTGAGACATAGATCTACATTATTTATGTTAACCATTTATTTTAATTCCTTACCGATTCTTCCCAGAAGTTTAAAAACATAAGCTTAAAATTTTTCCACCTATAGCCATACCTATGCAAAACTATCTACACCAGCCTAAGTATTCAAACATACATCACATGGAAGATCAATATGTAACATGATATAGAAAATCCATGACCAATCATCAAAGTTCTAAGATCAAAATCGCATATAAATGTTACAAATTTCAAAAATTTTCAAAAAGAAATATTGTTAAACCTACCTAAGGATCTCCCTAGCTTACTTAGTGAATTCGTTTTCTTGTTTCCTCTTGAAGGAAGTAGCAAGATTCCTCCCTTCCCTTAGCTCTTCTAGCATCTTGAGCACTTAGTCCTCTAGACTTCTCCTTCCTCTTTCTTCTTCTCCTTTCCTCACTCTACCTTGCTTATGTTTTTCCTCTCCCTCACTTGGACGAAATTCTAAAGTTGTAAGGGTGGGTTTTACTTAAATAGATTATCAAATAATTCACCTTTTATGTTCACGGGTCTACCTTATCACAATTAGGATGCACTTGGTTGATTTTTGGAAAACAAACAAGTCATGTTCTTGTCTTCCTCTTCCTTAGTCAAGATATTCATAGGAAAACGAGATTTGTATTTTGAAAATTATGGTAATATGTTCTTAAGACAAGGGACAAGGTCCCTTTGATTTAGGGATTCATTTCCTTTTTCTTTTGTCTTAATCAAGTATGATAGGTTTACCTTTCTAAGTGGCAAGTTTCTAGCCCTTGAATCTCCCTTACTTGGTTGAAATTATTTATGTGGGATATGAATGTTTTGTCCTAATGTCATGTATTATGATACCACTTGCTAAACTTATGAGTGTAGGATATAGATGTTTTGTCCTAATACTTTGTGTTATCATACCACTTGCTAAAATTATGAATGTAGGAAATAGATATTATCACACCACTTGCTAAATTTTTGTCTTAATGCCATGTAACCTAATCTTTATTATTATTACATTATTATTTCATCACATGATTTATTTTATTTTATTTTTCCTCTTGGATTTGGGCTCATTCCTACCCATTTCCTTTGCTTTGGATAAAATTCTACCTTTCTTGGAGGACTTGGTCACATTTTCATAATTTTTGGGCTATCGGTCCAACTTCTATATCCTAGTTGAAGTGTATGTTTTATTTCTTACTTAGGTTATCCAATGGGCTTGCTAGAAACTTATGTCAAGTGGAAAAACTCTATATGAAGTGTCCATGGGTGAAAGCCTAATTTATGGGTGGAGATGTTAAACTTAGAAATTTCTAACTCTTGAATTAGAAAAAATTACCCTAATCCAATCTTAAAATTTTAAGACCTTTACTTACTTCACAAAAATTATTTTCCTTACCAAAGAATTTCTCCTATCTTTAGTATGTTATTTCAAATTTTTCCTATTAGGTTTTCTCACTTTACTTCTTCCTTTAATATTAGAAACATTTTCTATACATACATAAGGTGAAGAATTTCTAAGGATTATATTTCCTTAGATATCTAAAAATTGTCTAATAAATTTTATTTTCTTAATTAAATATTTATGTATCTTTAAGGAAACAAAATTATGGATGTTACATTAAATATTTATGTACCTTTATTAATAAAAGAAATGAAATTAAGGATGTTACATCGCGTGTCCTCTTGAACGATGGTAGGGCAAACCTTAGCTGAAATACTGAGTTTAGGAAAATCTTACACCACCAAAGTATGGAAAGGCTTGAACTATGATATGGTGGTTCTGATATGGGATCCACATAATGTTCTAATGAGAAATATTTTGATTTATAACAATATTTGATTAATGATCATACTGTAGTGCATATGATTTTGAATAACTGAATGTGATTTGAATTGAGAATATTTGAAATGTGGGTCTCATATGGATGTACCTTTGACCTGTAAATTTTCTATGTGATAAGTTTTAATATATGAGTACATCCATATGCTGACCTAAGAGGTTAAATGAGTTATTATCTGCTCACTGAGTTGTCAAACTCACTACATGATTTTTACATTTTTTTTAGATAAAGATACAAAGTTTTCTCCTGCAGCTATGTGATCAAATATGTGTCATACTCTCTGGGTGAGCCTATGTTGCTTGCAAGGCTCATAGTGTTTAAATTATTATGTATTTATAATCTAGAGTATACTCTAAAAGCCACAGGCAGGATCCCTGCTTCTGCTATAATATATATGAATATAGACCTGGCATGTATATTTGGATATATTGGAAAACATGTGGAGGTATATGATTATCCCTATTATGTGATTTACTTGGAGCATGTATGTATTAAATTAAGAGTAAAGTTATTTTTTATTCGTGAAAATCGCAATTCCTATAAAATAGGGACATGACAAGTTGATTCCAACTTATCACACTTAAGAGCACGTGAAACACATACTTTACGGGCAGATCTTTACTATAATAAGTATAATACAAGTGTTCATTATGGAAACAGATACATATAGGTTCTCTCATTTAAACACAATATATAGATCAAGTTTATAAATATCAGAGTAACAACAGAAGTAAGGATCCCGTCTGTGGCATTCAAAGCATACTCTAGAGTACAAGTACAATAAAAATAAAAATCTATGGGCCATGGAAAGAAAATAGGCTTACCAGAGAATATGTAGCCTAACTGATCACCTATCTAAAAGGAAATGATCAAACTCTGTATTTTTAACTGAAAGATTGTGAAAATATCATGTAGTGAGTTTGTCAACTCAGTGAGCAGATAATACTATTTATGACCTCTTAGGTCAACATATGGATGTATTTATATTTTTAAATTTGTCACATAGAAAATACAGTTTAGAAGTACATCCATATGGAACCCGCATTTCAAATATTCTCAAAACAAAGGATATTTAGATATCCAAAATCTTATATTGTATTGTATGATCATTAAACAAATGTGGTTATGCATCAAAATATTTCACATGAAAACATTAGGAGGATCCCATATCAGAGTTCAAGCTCTTCCGTACTTTTGTGTTGTAGGATTTTCCTAAACACAGCATTCCGCTAGGGTTTTCCCTACCATCATTCGAGAAGGCGCGCAAAAGGACTCTAATATGAGTATTTCCCAAGCAGACAACAAGAAAAGACAAATCACATATCATACAGTCAGAAACTCAACCAAATAGGAGGTATCCCATTCTCCTTCATATGTCATATCTTGTGTGTTGTCCGTCACATAAGGCTAGCACCACCCCTGCTAGTTGAGGTGTCAATGTGCACTAGGTTTAACATCACCTGCTGTTAGCAAACAGTGTTTCCAATAGGATTCCTCCACAAAATCATATTTGTACTTATGTCATATTGTTCAAAATAGAGGATTTATTCTAATACAAAATTTTTAGTCTCAATAAAATTCCTCTGTTAGAAGTCTCCCAGTTAGAGTTATCACATATACATGCCTTTTTCCAAGGCAATCTTATAGCTTTATATATCAATGCCACGTGCACAATATATATCCTTTAGCCTATGATGAGAAATACATTTAGAATCATATATTCATTAAGTTCAAAAATCCATTTTCAAAACCATACTCTTCTTAAACTATATGCTAAATAGTAAACAAATTAGGTAATTTAATCCATTTAAGAGATATATTAAAGTACAAATAACTTGTATACAGAACCAATTATACATTTAAAGTTCAAGAAGAGTTTAGGATAAGTCAAATAAAGAATTATCTACTCACAAAGTAAGGCTCTAGGATGGACAGCCTCAAAATTCTCTTTTTCAATTCAAATTTGACCAAATAAATCTAAAAATTGAGTCTGGAGAGTACAAAAATCTAGGAAATGACTCTGGGGGATTGGTCATCGCTGGTCAACTGATGGATACTGTTCATGATCAAAAACCCTATTATACTGGTGGAAATTACTGTTGACACCTACTGGAATCACTATTCACGTTGGTTGGAGTTACTATTTACAACACGAAAAGTTGTCAAATGATTGTAAAATTTCATATCCTATAGTTTACCTATCTCTTGAATCTATCTATGGTGTCAGATTTTCAATTTGAAGTCTCTAAATAGGAGTTTTAGAACTTATCTTTTTCTAAGATTTTCTACTTTTGATCTGCGGTGATTCTGCAGCCGATTTAAAAAAATTATTCAGCCAATATCATAGTACTCTTTGTAACATCCCTAATTTCGTTTCTTTTATTAATTTAGGTACATAAATATTTAATGTAACATCCCTAATTTTGTTTTTTTTAAAGATACATAAATATTTAATTAAGAAAATAAAATTTATCAGATAATTTTTAGATATCTAAGGAAATATAATCCTTAGAAGTTCTTCACCTTAATTGTATGCATAGAAAATGTTTCTAATAATAAGAGAACAAGTAAAGGGAGAAAACCTAATAGGAAAAATTAAAAATAACATATTAAAAAGATGCGAAATTCTTGGGAAAGGAAAATAAAATTTTGGAAACAAGTGTCTTAAAATTTCAAGAACATTGGATTAGGGTAATTTTTCCTAATTCAAGAACTAGAGTTACTAAGTTTAACATCTCCACCCATACATTGGGCTTTTACCTATGGACACTTCATATAGAGTTTTTCCACTTCACATAAGTTTCTAGCAAGTCCATTGGATAACCTAAGCAAGAAATAAAACATAGACTTGGACTAGAATATAGAAATTGGACCGATAGCCCAAAAATGATGTAAATGTGACCAAGCCCTCCAAGAAAGGTAGAATTTTATCCAAAGCAAAGGAAATGGGTAGGAATGAGCCCATAATAGGTAGGAATAAGCCCAAATCCAAGAGGAAAAAATAAAATAAAATGAATTATGTGATGATATAATAGTGTAATAATAATAAAGATTAGGTTACATAGCATTAAGACAAAAATTTAGCAAGTGATGTGATCCTACATTCATAATTTTAGCAAGTGGTATGATAATACAAGGCATTAGGACAAAACATCTATATCTTACACTCATAATTTTAGCAAGTGGTATGATAATACATGGCATTAGGACAAAACATTCCAATCCCATACAAATAATTTCAGCCAAATAATGGAGATTCAAGGGCTAGAAATTTCCCACCTAAAATGGAAAACCTATCATATTTGATTAAAACAAAAGAAAAAGGAAATGAATCCCTAAATCAAAGGGACCTTGTCCCTTATCTTAAGAACATATTATCATAATTTTCAAAATACAAATCTCCTTTTCCTATGCATATCTTGACTAAGGAAGAGGAAGACAAGAATATAAGTTGTTTGTTTTCCAAAAATTCAACCAAGTGTATCCTAATTGTGATCAGGTTGACCCATGATCATGAAAGGTGAATTATTTGATAGTCTATTTAAGTAAAACCCACCCCTATAACATTTTAATTTCGTCCAAGTAAGGGAGAGGGAGAAATAGAAGCAAGGTAGAGTGAGGAAAGGAGAGAAAGAGAGGAGAAGAAAGGAAGGAAGAAGAAGGAGAAGTCTAGAGGGCTAAGTACTCAAGGTAAGTTAGCTAAATCTCCACTTGAATCCATTTTTCTTCTTCATCCTTGAGGTTCAAAAACTCACCCTCCTTCTCTTATTTAAGCTACTAGAAAAGCTAAGGGAAGGGAAGAATCTTGCTACTTCTTTCAAGAGAAAACAAGAAAACAAATTCACTAAGTGAACTAGGGAGATTCTTAGGTAGGTTTAACAATATTTCTTTTTAAAGAAATTTTTTGAAATTTGTAACATTTATATGGGATTTTGATCTTAGAAATTTGATGATTGGTCATAGATGTTGCTTTATCATGTTACATATTGATCTTGCATGTGATGTATGTTTGAATACTTAGGCAGGTGTAGATAGTTCTGCATAGGTATTGTTATGGGTGGTAAAACTTTATGCTTCTATTTTTAAAATTATGAGAAGAATCGATAAGGAATTAAAATAATTGGTTAACATGAAACATGTAGATCTATGTTGCACGGATTTTTAGCCACTGGAATCACTCAATTTAGAGTCCATATGAGGTAGATATGATTCGATTAGTAAGCAGTGGTCAGAAAATGGTTAATCAGGGAAGAATCTGTTAGGAAAGCTTCTGTGTTTGAATTTCTGGGAACATTATGTAGGGAATTAAAATAACTTTTTAACATAACAATTATAGATATATGTCTCACGGATTTTTAGCAACTGGAATTACTCAATTTGGAGTCCAAATGTGGGAGATGTGGTCAGATTAGTAAGTAAAGGTCAGAACCTACCCGAGAAGAAATAACATTGAGTTTAAGGGAGTAATAAAACCAATATTTCTTACTATTTTTCTGATATGATTAACATAATAATTTTAGATAATTGTCTAAGATTTCTATAGATACCAAGATCACCTCAATCAGAGTTAAATTGAGGGAGTTATGCTCTGATTAGTGAAAAAAGGTCACCGAACACGGCTAGGCCATGTTTTGGGTTACTTCAAGCACGGGTAAGCCGTGTTTAGGGCTATTTTTAAGTACGTTTAAAGCATGGCCGTGTCCTAGAACATGGCCAGGCTGTGTTGGAAGCTGGTAAAGCTTATTTTTAACATTTTTCTACCCTAGATGAACCTCTTTAACTATAGGGTAATAATAGAAATTAAATTGGAAAAGAATGTCCTATAAAATTTGTAAGAACATGTGTTGGAAATGATATAAATAGGAAGAAAGTGACTAAGGCCAAGCATAAAGAAAATGAAAAGATGAAAATAATATTTAAGAAAGAAGAAGAATCTTATAAAATGAAAATAATAAATGCCTAGTGTATGCCCTAGCCATTACCATTGCATGAACTTCCTACCATCTTAAGTATGTAATTTTGACATGAAAATATTTTATAAAGTGAAATTCGAAAATGATTATGTTCATGGTATAATTGCATTTTACCAATGAGTTTTGGGAATGATTATGCTTTGATAAATTATGGCATGAGAGTATAATGAACATACTTGTTATTGAAATCATATTTTCGGCTATTAATGTGAAAAGAAAAAAGACAAGCACGGTCACATAGCGGTCCGTATGGTGCACCAGTAGGGGACGCCCTACCAACGGCTGTAATTATGATAATGAGAAAAGAAATAGAAAGTGTGCCATGTCGGACGGAGTGAGATAAGCCCGTATTGAAGAGTATAGAGTACTCACCCTGACCGGAGTAGCTTAAAATAAGAATAAGTTGATAGCCATCATATGATATTTTGAAAATAGTTATTCATGCCATACATGTCATAACTGTATGATTTTTCAAGTTCATAGATAAAGCGCATTCATGTGACCAAAAGATAATTACTGTAGTTTATATAGATGAACATGACAGGATGAACTATATTGATGATTTATTGTTGAACCTACTGGGATTTAATTCTCACTATATTTTCATATCATGTTCAGAAGAATAATTATGCAGATTTTCTCTATGGCACTGTCTTTAAGCGTACGTTGGATCGAGTTACTCTATTTTGAGCTGATCCCAGAAATATATATGGTGTCTATGGTTGAGTTGACTAAGATCCCAGTGAAGGTGCAACCACCCGCACTTGTATCTCCAGAACTGGTCAACAGGGATGAATAAGATGTAATTATATATGTGTTAGACTTTTGTACAGATGTTATTGATTAGTGATATGTATGTAAACTCTGTATTGTATAAGTTAAATAAGTGTTATTTTGAGTTAAGTTGTAACGAGGTAATAACTTCATGGTATTTTAAAAAAAATTGTTACATAAATGGAGTTGTTACACTCTTCGTCTTGAATCTTGTACTATCCTTAGTTTTTAGATCGGAGGCTCAAAAGTACTCTAGATCTAGAGAAAAAAAATGAGGAGAGAGAAAACACTATTCATTTGCCTTGTTTACATAAATTTTTATTTCTTTCTTTTTATTTTAATATTAATGGAGGGACCATTATGCAAATATTCAATTTTTGAGGGTGGTCCTTACAAATTTCATTATTTACATTTTAACCCCTAAACGTTTAAGTAATTATAATTTGAACTCAAAAATATTAGTAAGTTTTCATTTTCATCCTTAAAACCTTTCAATTTCATCCCTACTCCTTTATTTTTTTTAAGAGTCCATACATAAATGAGAATTACTAAATCTTAGGGGTGTTACATTCTTCCCTCTTAAGAAATTCGGTCCCCGAATTTCAAACCATCCTATCACAAGTAGGGAATGGAGCCTATGCATATATTACAGTTATTAACCTCATTGCTCAAACTATTGGGGATATCGTTTTTGTATATCATCTTTACTTTCTAAGAAGTTTCTTCACTTGAGTGATTTTACCATATAACCTTAACCATAGGGATTTCCTTCAACCATAAGTTTTTCACCTGTTGATCAACAATAGATATCGACTTTTCCTCATAATTAAGTTAAATTCTTCTCCAATTAAGTTTCTTGGAATTAGATAACATGAGAAGAATCTAATATGCCCTTCCTTAGTATTGATGGAAGAAAGACTGTATCAACATCACTTAATTCTGACGGTAAGGATAGGTGATATACTACTATGCCTACTTTTTTCAAGAATTCAAAAGAGCTTACATACTAGAGCTTAAAATTTTCCTTCTTTTCCAAACCTCATTACCTCTTTCATGGGTGAGTCCTTCAAGAATATTTGGTCACCAACTAATAATTTCTAGTGCTCAACATTTATGGTCTTTATAGATTTTTGACCTGTATTGAATTGCTTGTATTCTTTTCCTAATCTATTTCACTTTATCAACGACATCTTGCAATAAGTCAGACCCCACTAAATCATTTAACAGAAAGTTAGTAACATCTCTTACATAAGGATTTAAGTCATCCAATATCACTTTATTATAGGCGAATTCTGCTAAGAGATCTCTCACCCAACTCAAAGACATATGCTTGAAGCATGCTCTCCAAATTAGCATCATCATTTTTGGTTAGTCATATTCTATCTATTGTATGTTATTCCAAATTAGATTCCAAAAGCTTAACTTTAATCAACTCATTCACTTATTAGGAGACCTACGATGTTCATGTAAAACCTCAAATGGTGCCATTTGTATACTGACTTGGTAGCTATTGTGTTAAGAAGATTCATCTAGGGACAAGAATCTTTCCCAACTACCTTGAAAATCTAGCACACATGCCTGAAGCTTGTATTCCAATATTTGGATGGTTTGCTCAGAGTGTTCATCTCTTTGAGGATGGAAAGAAGTATTGAGATTTAAATTCGTGTGTAAAGCTTCATGGAAGACTCTCCAAAAAAGAGCTGTGAACTGTGGTCCTCGATTAGAAATAATTGATATCAGTATCCTATGAAGTATCACTATCTCGTTCAAATACATATTTTCATATTGAGCTACGTTATATGTGGTTTTCACTGGTAGAAACTGTGCTGATTTAGTCAACCTATCAATGGCCACCTATATTGAATCAAACCCTTTTGGTGTCCGCGGTAGCCCTATAACAAAATGCATAGTTATTATCTTCCATTTCAATTCAGGTATTTCTATTTGTTAATGTAACCCCACAGGCCTTTGATGTACTGCTTTTACTTGTTGACATGTTAAACACTAAGAAATATAATCGACTATATCTTTCTTCATTCCATTCCACCAATAAATTTCTTTTAAATCTTGATACATTTTAATTTATTCAGGATGAATAGTATACATAGATTAACAGACTTCTCCTAGAATCTTTTTCTTAAGTTTTTCTTTATTAGGTACACAGAACCACTTGTCCAATTTCATAATTCCTTTAGAGTCTATAATAAATTCAACATCACTGCCATTCTTCACCTATTCAATTTTCTTATATAAATAGGCATCATTTTCTTATGTCCTTTTCACCTACTCAACCAAAGATGATTCAAAATGTATATAGCCCAATAGTATCCAAGGCTCCTATACTTCCAATACTACCCTATGACTTTCCAACTTATGCATTTCTTTAACCAATGGCCTCCTTACAATTGTGATATGAGCCAAACTACTCATTGACTTCTTGCTTAATGTATCAGCTACTACATTGGCCTTATCTAGATGATATAGTATTCTACAGTCATAATTTTTAAGTAATTTCATCCATCGTCTTTGTCTCAAGTTAAGATCTTTTTGTTGAAAAATGTATTTGAGACTTTTATGATCTGTATAGATTTCACATCTCTCACCATACAGATTACAGATAATTCCTCTAAATGTTAAGAGCAAAAACCACCTCTGCCATTTCCAAATCATGAGTCAGATAATTTTGCTCATGTGGTTTAAGCTGTCTAGATGCATATGTAATGACTCGACCATGTTGAATCAACACACACCCTAATCCAATTCTCGATGTATAACAGTATACTGTGTATTTTCGGGTACCTGAGAGAATAGACAATATTGGCGCCATAGTCAAACATTCTTTAAGTTTTTAAAAACGTTTTATTTTTACTTTTATATGTCTCTGACATAGATTAAATTACGTGATTTGTTTATTATCTGACATATAGTTCAAGAAGAGTATGGTTTTGAAAATAGATTTTTGAAGTTATTGAATATGTGATTCTAAATGTATTACTCATCATATGGTAAAGGAAATATATTGTGCACGTGGCATGATATGTAAAGCTATAAGATTGCCTTGGAAAAGGGCATGTATGCATAGAAAGTATAATATACTCACCGAGTTGTCAAACTCACTACACGATATTTCCATAATTTTTCAAATAAGAATACAAAGTTTGGTCATTTTCCTTTAGATAGGTGATCCGCTAGGCAACATATTCTTTGGTGAGCCTATTTTATTTCTAGGGCTCATAGATTTTGATTTATATTGTACTAGTACTCTAGATTAATGTGATTCTAAATGTATTTTTCATCATATGGTAAAGACTTATCAATGCCACATGTACAATATATTTCCTTTACCATATGATGAGAATTACTTTTAGAATCACATGTTTAATGAGTTCAAAAATCCATTTTCAAAACCATACTCTTCTTGAACTATATGCCAGAATGAGGGAAAATAACCTTGCATTTAATGCAAAACATTAATGAGGGAGGATGCAGTAGAACAGACGAAAAGCATAATAGAGAGTGGTGCCAAAATAGAAAGTCAAAAGCTTGGACAAAGCATTGAAGATAATTAAAATTGGTGCTCGTAACTCTTGAAAAGTTGTAAACATAACTTAGGTGCTATTTTGGAAAAAATCGGTGGCCACAAGTTTTGTATATATGTGCCAAAATCTAATTCAAAACTACTGTTATTTGGTGGAAGAATATCGCATGAAAAAGAAGCATTTCTAAGCTTATAAAAGTTTGTGAAAAATAAAGAGCATGTAGTTAACTGGTAGGATGCAGTTGATTGCTTCAAAACTGATGTAATCGATCAACTGTAAAATAAACCAGTCTAAATTAAAAAATTTCAAAATAACTAGTCAACTTAATAATACCAATAGTCGACTGGCAAGAATATTAGGAAAAAAGATAAATAATTTGATTATCCCTCTTCAACATTAACTGGTTTGAATTTTCACTCTTTTTTTTATACAGTGACGTCTATCACTTATAACTTCCCTACAGGAATCAAGACATCAATGATTCATCGAGGACAACAAGGAAAAATAAAATTTTTGGTCATACCTTAATCTTATTCTCTTTATATGCTTAATATGCGTTATAATCACAACTACTGTACATATGCATGCATGCCATCATTTTTAAATTTTCACCGTCAATTTAGCTGAATTCCACCGGTCACTCACATAGCTATTCTAATTATGCCCGGGCTATTCTCATAGCTATTATAAATATGCCCTTCTCTGAGTTCTATAAATGCACACATTAGTATTTTTACCTTCATACTTAAAGTTAGGGTAAGTGCAGTTATGGAGGGAACTACATTCCGTTAGTTTCAAAATATGTGTCTTTTGTGGTTCCAGTCCTAGAAAAGATGGAGAGTATGTGAAAAAAGAACAAAATCTGGGTATGGTGCTGGCCAGGAGAAAAATTCATTTAGTCTATGGTAGAGGTAATCGTGGGTTAATGGGGTGCATGTCTACAGCTGTACATGTATGAAGATGTCAAGTTCTTGATATTATTCCTACAACTCTAACTGCATCCAATATCATAGGGAAGAAAATTGGGGAAGAATTTAGGGCAGCTTCCATGCATGAGCGCATGGTTAGAATGATGAGTAATGCTGATGCCTTCATTGCCTTACTAGGTGGTTTTGGTACTTTAGAGGAGAATTTCCAAATATTCTCTTGGGCACAATTGAATATGCATCACAAATCGATAGGTTTGTTAAATGTTAATCACTTCTTTGATGGTTTGTTGTCTTTTCTTGATCAAGCTATGGAACAAAGGTTTATCTTATACTCAATACGATGAATTCTCATCTTGGCTTCTAATGTTGATGAGTTGATTGATGTTTTATAAGTGTTTGTTCATGTACATGATCCAACTACATTTCAAATAGATTGGACGACAGACAACTGCAGGAAGTACAAATTGGACTTGGATCTTCATCTGTAACTGTAGTAGGATATGGCCATTACTGTACCACTTCTACTTTCTTAGGATCTACTTGAATACTATCCTTGTTAACCACATGCCCTAAGAAAGTAATACAAGTAAGCAAGAATTCACATTTTTGAATGCTTAGCATATAGCTGATGTTCCCTTTGAGTTTGTAAAATTATCTACAAATGTTGCTTATGATCCTTTGAACTTGGAATATACTAGTATATCATCAATAAATACAATAACAAGTTGATCTAAGAATGGCTTAAGTATTCTATTCATAAAGTCCATAAACGTAGCTGGGGCATTTGTCAAACAAAATGACATCACTAAGAACTGATAGTGCTCATATCGAGTTCTGAAAACTATTTTTAGAATATCCTATTCCCTTATCCTTAATTGATGATATCCATATCTCAAATTTATTTAAAAAAACACTAAGCATACTATAGTTAGTCAAACAAATCATTATACGAAGTAATGGGTATTTATTAATCACTGTCACTTTATTCAATTATTTATAATCTATGTATAACCATAGTGATCTATCCTTCTTTTTCACAAATAAGACTAGAGCACCTCAAGGAGAGTACTAGGGCATATAAATCCCTTGTTTAACAAGATTTGTAACTAATTCTTTTTTTAATTCTTCAAGTTCATTCGATATCATTCTATATGGTGATATAGATACTAGTTGGGTTCCAAGAAGTAAATCAATATCAAATTCTATTTCTCGCTTTGGGGGTAATCCAGGAAATTCTTCTAAAAACACATTAAGAAATTTCCTAACCACTGGAACCTGATCTACATTGTTATACTTTATATCAACATCTTTTACCACTACCAAATATCATTGGCACCCTTTTTGTAATAACTTATGGGCTGTTAAATCTGAAATTAAATTACTGGGTACATGCTTCCACTGATTGTTCACTACTTGCAACTCATTTACTAACCTTTTATGTTATTGATGACATCTTCCTACTGTATAAGCTAGAACACACTTTAAAACACTTAAATAAGGTCAACCCATTTTGACTTTATTCTTTAACATGCTTATGCAATGTCTTAACAATCAATCATGAAAAACTTACGTCTATCCAAGAGTCCTTCACATGAATTGCCCATTTTGAATACCTCAAATTTTAAATTTCCATTGGCAAAACTTTCTTTTCCATAATGCTTGTACAAAATATTATTAAAAACCAAATTGTCTTCAAATCCTTTATATAAACAAAATCTATTATTGAAAGCATTATCTTCAGAGATTCCTTGCTTTAAAATTCAATCCACCCCACAGCTTGCCAAATCCATTTATAGACATAGTTTTTAACTCATCCATCCAAAAAGAGATTTACATCTATTTCCAAAACACTCACTTTATTACAAACCGTTATCTTGGAGTGAACAACCTCGATCACAACATAACCCACTATCAATATTGTATTAGCCATTCATTATATTGTTTTACATAAGAAAATCAAACAATCAATTCAAACCTTCTTGACATCTAAATAAACCATTACCTTTGTGTTCAGATGAAATCTTCTTATTTTAAGCTAATTCTTTTTCCTTGTACCCAAGAGGGTTCTCTTTTTCACTGTTCATCAAAACGAGTTCAAAATCTGAACTGATAATCCACGCTCAAGAGGCACCGTCTAGGACATATGTATCGATGCTTAAATATCGCATACATAAGGATAAGGGTCAGAAGGAAGAAGAGGATGACACCCTATAGAATTTCACAACAGCACCATGAGTATAAATATGTCCGTGGTTACATACCCATACTCAAAGTCCTACTACAAAATCCTTTGCTCCGATAGCCACAAGGAAACCTAATGCTCTAATAGCAACTTGTCACGTCCTAACTTTTAAGGATATGTGAAACACATACTTTACGGACAAATCTTTACTATAATAAGTATAATATATGCATTCATTATGAAAACAAATACAGATAGGTTCTCTCATGTAAACACAATATACAAACCAAGTTTATAATTATCAAAGTAAAAACAGAAATAAGGATCCTGTTTGTGGCGTTCAGAGCATACTCTAGAGTACAAGTACAATATAAATCAAAATCTATAAGTCATGGAAGTAAAATAGGCTCACTAGAGAATATGTCACCTAGTTGATCACCTATCTGAAGGGAAATGACCAAACTTTGTATTCTTATATGAAAAATGTGGAGATATCGTGTAGTAAGTTTGACAACTCAGTAAGCTGATAATACCTCCTATGACCTATTAAGTCAGCATATATATGTACTCATATGTTAAAATTTGTCACATAAAAAATAGAGTTTGGAAGTACATTCATAGGGGATCCACATTTCAAATATTCTCAATTCAGGACAAATTTAGATATCTAAAACATATGCAATACGATATGATCATTGATCAAATATTGTTATGCATGAAAATATTTCTCATGAAAACATTAGGAGAATCCCATATCAGAACCACCATATCAAAGTTCAAGCCCTTCTGTACTTTGGTGGTGTAGGATTTGCCTAAACTTAACATCTTAGTTAAGGTTTGCCCTACCATTATTCATGAGGACATGCGAAGGGACTCTAATATGGGCATTTCCTAAGCACACAGCAAGGGAGGGCAAATCACATATCATATAGTCGGCATCTCATCCAGATAGGAGACATCCCACTCTCCTTCACATATCATATCCCGTGTGTTGGCCGTCACATAAGGCAAGCACCACCTCTGCTAGCTGAGGTATCAAGGTGCACCAGGGCTAATATGACCTACTGTTAGCAAATAATGTTTCCAATAGGATTTATTTATAGGAATCATATTTGTACATATTCCATATCGTTCAAAATAGAGGTTTTAGTATAATACAAAATTTTTAGTTCAGTATAATACCTCTGTCAAAAACTTTCCAACTAGGGTTATCACATATTCATGGCCTTTTCCAAGGCAATCTTATAACTTTACATATCAATGCCACGTGCACAATGTAATATCTTTAATTTCGTTTCTTTTATTTATAAAGATACATAAATATTTAATTAAGGAAATAAAATTTAATAGACAATTTTTAGATATCTAAGGAAATATAATCTTTAGAAATTCTTCATCTTACGTGTATGCATAGAAATGTTCTAACATTAATGGAATAGGTAAAGACAGAAAACCTAAGAAAAAATATTAGAAATAAACATGCTAAAGAAAGGTGATATTTTTGAGTAAGGAAGACAAATTTTTATGAAGTAAAGGTCTTAAAATTTGAAGAAGATTGGATTAGAGTAATTTTTCCTAATTTAAGAGTTAAAGTTACTAAGTTTAGTATCTCCACCGATAAATTGGGCTTTCACCTATGGACACTTCATATAGAGTTTTTCTACTTCACATGAATTTTTAGCAAGATAATAGGATAGCCCAAGGAAGAAATAAAACATAGACTTGGATTAGGATATAGAAATTGGACCGGTAGCCCAAAAACCATGAAAATGTGACCAAGCCCGTTATGAAAGGTAGAATTTTAACCAAAGTAAAGAAAATGGGCAAGAATGAGCCCAAACCCAAGAGGAAAAATAAAAATAAAATAAAAATAAAGTGATGAAATAATGGTGTAATCAAGATTAGGTGACATGACATTAAGACGAAAATTTAGTAAGTGTTGTGATATCCTACATTCATAATTTTAGCAAGTGGTATCATAATAGATGGCATTAGGACAAAACATCCATATCCTACACTCATAATTTTAGCAAGTGGTTAATAATACATAGCATTATGAGAAAACATCCTTATCCTACACAAATAATTTTAGCTAAGCAAGGAAGATTCAAGGGTTGGAAATTTGCCACCTAAAAAGGTAAACTTATCATACTTGATTAAGACAAAAGAAAAAGGAAATGAATCCCAAAATGAAAGGGACCTTGTCCCTTATCCTAAAAACATATTATCATAATTTTCAAAATACAAATATCCTTTTCCTATGCATATCTTGACTAAGGAAGAGGAAGACAAGAACATGAGTTGTTTGTTTTCCAAAAAAATCAACCAAGTGCATCCTAATTGTGATAAGGTAGACCCATGATCATGAAAGGTGAATTATTTGATAGTCTATTTAAGCAAAACCCAACCTTCTAACATTAAAATTTCGTCCAAGTGAGGGAGAGGAAAAAATAGAAGCAAGGTAGAGTGAGGAAAGGAGAGGAAGAAAGAGGAAGGAGAAGTCTAGAGGACTAAGTGCTCAAGATAAGTTTAACAATATTTATTTTTGAAGAAAAGTTTTGAAATTTGCAACATCTTTGTGGGATTTTGACCTTAGAACTTTGATGATTGGTCATGGATGTTGCTTTATCATGTTACATATTATGTATGTTTGAATACGTAGGCTGGTGTAGATAACTCTGCATAGGCATGGCTATGGGTGGCAAAATTTTAAGCTTCAATTTTTAAAATTCTGGGATGAATTGGTAAGGAATTGAAACACATGGTTAACATTAAAATTGTAGATCTATGTCTCACATATTTTTAGCCACTGGAATCACTCAATTTGGAGTCCATATGAGGAAGATATGGTCCGATTAGTAAGCAATAATCAAAAAATGGTTAATCAGGGAAGAATATGTTAGGATAGCTTATGTGTTTTAATTTATGGGAATATTTTGTAGGGAATTAAAATAAATGTTTAACATAAAAATTATATCTATATGTGTCACGGATTTTTAGCCACTGGAATCATTCAATTTGGAGTCCATATGAGGAAGATATGGTCCGATTAGTAAGTAATGGTCAGAAAATGTTTAATCAGGGAAGAATATGTTAGGATAACTTATGTGTTTTAATTTCTGGGAACATTATATAGGGAATTAAAATAAATGGTTAAGATAACAATTATAGCTATATGTGTCACGGAGTTTTAGCCACTGGAATCATGCAATTTAGAGTCCATATGAGGTAGATATGGTCCGATTAGTAATGGTCAAAAAATGGTTAATCAGGGAAGAATATGTTAGGATAGCTTCTGTGTTTCAATTTCTGGGAACATTTTGTAGGGAATTAAAATAAATGGTTAGCATAAAAATCATATATATATGTATAACAGATTTTTAGCCACTAGAATCACTCCATTTGGAATTCCTATGAGGGAGATATGGATATATTAGTAAGTAGAGGTCAGAATCTACCCGAGAAGAAATTACCTGTATATTAAGGGAGTAATATCACCATGATTCCTTAATCTTTCGCTAAACTGTTCAACATAATAGTTTTAAATAATAGTTTTATCTTTAAATTGACAGTAAGATCACCTAAATCCGAGTTAAAATGTGGGAGTTATGCTCTAGTTAGTAAGAGAAGGTCAAATAGGATGAAAACTTGCATCAAGAAAATAATGAAATAAAAATAATATTTCAAAAAGAAGAAGAATCTTAAAAATGAAAATAATAAATTACTAGTATATGCCATAGCCATTTCCATTGCATGAATTTCTTACCACCTTAAGTGTGAAATTTTGACATGGAAATATTTTGTAAAGTGATATTTGAAATGGTTATGTTTATGACATGAATACCAATAAGTTTTGGTAATAATTATATTTTGATGAACATACTTGTTATTGAAATCATATTTTTGGCTATTATTGTTAAAAGAAAAGAAATGAGCACGGTCACATGGCAATCCGTGTGGTGCACCAGTTGGGGACACCCTACCAATGGTTATGATTATGTTAATGAGAAAAGAAAGAGAAAGTGTGCTATGTCGGATGGAGCGAGAAAAGCCCGTACCGGAGAATAAGAAATACTCACCTTGACCGGGGTAGCTTGATATGAGAATAAATTGATAGTCATCATATGATATTCTGAAAATAGTTAATCCTGTCATACATGTCATTACTGTAAGATTTTCATGTGCATAAATAAAATGCATTCATGTGACCAAAGATATTTGCTGTAGTTTATACAGATGAACATGACGTGTTGGGCTATATTGATGATGATATATTGTTGAACTTACTGGGATTTAATTCTCACTATATTTCCATGTCATGTTCAGAAAATTAGTTATGAAGATTTTTCTATGGCTTTGGCTTTTAGTGCACGTTGGATTGAGTTACTCTATGATGGGTAGATCCCAGAAACAAATAAAATGTTTGTGGTCGAGTTGGCTCAGATCCCAGTGAAGGTGCAACCACCCGCACCTGTATCTCCAGAATTGGTCAACCAGAATAAATAAGCTGTAGATATTTATGTGTTTGATATGTTGTACGTACGTTTTGATTAATGACGTGTATGTGAACTCTATATTGTATAATAATAATAATAATAATAATAATAATAATAATAATAATAAAAGTTGTTACACACAATATATTTTCTTTACCATATAATGAGAAATACATTTAGAATCTCATATTCAATGAGTTCAAAAATCAATTTTCAAAACCATACTTTTCTTGAATTATATGTTAGATAGTAAAAAAATCAGGTAATTTAATCCATTTCAAAGACATATAAAAGTATAAATAACTTGTATATAGAACCAATTATACATTTAAAGTTTAAGAAGAGCACATGGTAAGTCATAGAAAGAATTATCTACTCATGTGGGTAAGGTTCTAGGTTGGAAATCCCTAAAATGCACTTTTTCAATCTAAATTTGACCAAACAAACCTTAAGATTGAGTCGGGAGGGTCCAAAAACCTAATAAATGACTTTGAGAGTTTAGTCAACATTGGTCAACTGAAGGGTTACTATTTACGACTGAAAATACTATTCACATAGGTCGAAATCACTATTTATGTCAGTCAAAATAACTGTTTTACACTTACTAAAATCACTATTCACGCTATTCAGAGTTACTGTTCATGACACCAAAATTTGTCAGATGACTATAAAACTTCATATCCTTTAGTTTATCTATCTCCTGAATCCATCTATGGTATCAGATTTTTAATTTTAGGTCTCTAAATAGGACTTTTAGAGTGTACCTTTTTCTAAGATTTTTTACTTCCGATCTACAGCGATTCTGCAGCTGATTTAAAAATTTTATTCAGCCAATATCGTTGTACTCTTCATCCTGAATCCAGTGGTACCCTTATTGTTTAGATCGGATGGTAGAAAGTACTCTTGATCTAGAGAGAAAAAAGGAGGAGAGAGAAACACTATTCATCATCATTTTATAGAAAACAAATTTCGTCTTTTTTTTTAAATAAATGATGGAGAGACCATTTGAAAATTTGCTAATAGTTAGATGAAGTCCTTGCAAATTTTATTATTTACATTTTGACCGCTAAAATTTTAGGAATTTACAATTTGATCCCAAAAATATTAATAAGTTTTCATTTTCATTTTTAAAATATTTTAGTTTCATCCATACTCCTTTATTTCTTTACATTGGCCTTATTTGGATGATATAGTATTGTACAGTCATAATCTTTAAGTAATTCTATCCATTGTCTTTGTCTTAAGTTAAGATCTCTTTGTTGGAAAATATATTTGAGACTTTTATGATCTGTATAGATTTCACATGTCTTACCATACAGATAATGCCTCCAAATTTTGATAGCAAAAATCACCGCTGCCATTTCCTAATCATGAGTTAGATAGTTTTGCTCATGTGGTTTAAGTTGTCAAGATGCATATGTAATGACTCGACCATGTTGCATCAACACACACCTTAATCCAATTCTTGATGCATCACAGTATACTGTGTATCCTCTGGTTCCTGAGAGAATTGATAGTATTGGCGCCGTAGTCAAACATTCTTTAAGTTTCTGAAAACTTTTTCTCACATTCATCTGACCAGTTAAACTTTATTCCTTTCCTTGTCAATCTCATCAAAGGATCATCAATTTTTTTTGAAATTTTTTTAACGAATCTACAGTAATAACCTGCTAAATCAAGAAAACTACGGATCTCTCTAATTGTGGTAGGGCGTGGCCATTACTACACTGCTTCTACCTTTGTAAAATCAACTAGAATATCATCCTTGGTAACCAAATTCCCTAGGAAAGTAACACTACTAAGTCAGAATTCACATTTTGAAAACTTAGCATACAATTGGTGTTCTCTTAGGGTTTTCAAAGCTATGCTTAAATGTTGCTCATGCTCCTCAGAACTCCTTGGATATACCAAGATATCATCTTTGAATACAATAACAAATTGATCTAAGAAAGGTTTAAATACTCTACTCATCAAATCCATGAATGCATCTGGGGAATTTGTTAAACCAAATGGCATTACTAAGAATATAAAGTGCTCATACCGAGTCATGAAAGCTGGTTTCGTCATATCCTCTTCCCTTATCCTTAATTGATGATATTCAGATCTTAAATCAATTTTTTTAGTTCCTTATGTTCAGTCAATATCATTCTATATATGGATATAGATATTATTTGGGGTTCCACGAAGTAAATCAATATCAAATTCTATTTCTCATTTCGAGAGTAATCCAGGCAATTCTTTTGGGAACACATCAGGAAATTCCCTAATCATTGGAACCTAATCTACATTAGTATACTTGATATCAACATCTCTCACCACTGCCAAATATCCTTGGCACCCTTTTCATAATAATGTATGGGCTCTAAAGTTGAAATTAAATTATTGGGTACATGCTTCCACTGATTATTCACTACTTACAACTCCTTTACTAACCTTTTATACTATTGATGAAATCTTCATACTGTATCGGCTAGAACACACTTCAAAACACTTAAACAAGGTCAATCCATTTTGACTTTATTCTTTAATATGCTTATGCAATGTCTTAACAATCAATCATGAAAAGCTTATGTCTATCCAAGAGTCCTTCATATAAATTACCCATTTTGCACCCCTCAAATTTTAAATTTCCATGGGCAAACCTTCCTTTCTCATAATGCTTATACATAATATTATTGAAAACCAAACTGTCTTTGAATCCTTTATATGAACAATATCTATCATTGAAGGCATTGTCTTTATAGATTCCCTACTCTCAAAGTCAATCCACCGCACAGCTTGCCAAATCCATTTATATACATATGTTCCAACTCATCCATCCAAAAAGAGATTTATATTTATTTTCAAAACACTCACTTTATTACAAACTGTTATCTTGGAGTTAACAACCTCGATCACATCATAACCCACTATCAATATTGTATTAGCCATTCGTCATATTGTTTCACATAAGTAAATTAAACAACCAATTCAAACCTTCTTGACATCCAAACAAGCCATTACCTTTGTGTTCGGATGAAATCTTCTTATTTTCTGCTAATTCTTTTTCTTTATACCCAAGAGGGTTCTCTTTTTCACTGTTCATCAAAACAAGTTCAAAAGTTGAATTGGTAGTCCACACTTAAGAGGCATCGTCTAGGACATACGCATCGATGTTTAAACATCGCATACCTAAGGACAAGAGTTAGAATGAAGAAGAGGATGACCTCCTATAAAATTCCATAACAGCACCGTGAGTATAAATATGTCCACTGTTACATACCCATACTCAAAGTCTTACTACAGAATCCTTGCTTTGATAGTCATAGGGAAACTTATTGCTCTGATACCAACTTGTCACACCTATACTTTTAAGGGCATAGGAAACAAATACTTTACGGATAGATCTTTACTATAATAGGTATAATACAAGTGTTCATTATAGAAACAGGTACATATAGGTTCTCTTATGTAAACACAATATACAGACCAAATTTATAAATAACAAACTAACAATAGAAGCAAAGATCCTACTTATGGTGCTCAGAGCATACTTTAGAGTACAATTATAATATAAATCAAAATCTATGAGCCTTGGAAACAAAATAGGTACACCAGAGAATATGGTGCCTAGCAGATCACTTATCTGAAGGGAAATGACCAAACTCTATATTCTTATCTGAAAAATAATAGAAGTATCGTGTAGTGAGTTTGAAAACTATGTGAGTAGATAATAATTTCTATGATCTCTTAAGTTAACATATGGATGTACTCATATTTTAAAATTTGTCACATAAAAAATATTGTTCGAAAGTACATTCATATAGGACCCATATTTCAAATATTCTCAAAACAAAGGATATTAAGATATCCAAAATCTTATACTATACTGTATGATCATTAATCAAATGTTGTTATTCATCAAAATATTTCACATGAAAACATTAGGAGGATCCCATATTAGAATCACCATATCAGAGTTTAAGCCCTTCCGTACTTTGGTAGTGTAAGATTTGCCAAAACTTAGTATCTTTGCTAAGGTTTACCCTACCACCATTCAAGAGGACACGCGAAGGGACTCTAATAAGGGCATTTCCCAAGTACATAGCTAGTGAGGGCAAATCATATATCATATAGTCAACATCTCGCCCAGATAAGAGGCATCCCACTTTCCTTCACATATCATATCCCGTGTGTTGGCCATCTCACAAGGTTAGTACCACCCCTGTTAGCTAAGGCGTCAAGGTGCACTAGGGCTAACATCACCTGCTGTTAGCAAACAGTGTTTCTAATATGACTCCTTCACAAAAATATATTTGCTCATATGTCATATCATTCAAAACAGAGGTTTCAATGGAATACATAATTTTCAATCTCAATAAAATTTTGAAATTTCCCAATTAGGGTTATGGTGCGTACTGTCGCAGGTACACCCAAATTAATACCATACCTCAAAACTAACCTTTAGTAGTTGGAGTAAGGGTCGATCCCACAGAGACTGGAATTACCTTATGTGATTGAGAAAGGGGGGATTGATAATTGCAAATAAAACTAAGTGAACAATAACTAAAGTAATTAAGAGAGAGTGATTAATGATAAAAATGTTGGTTTCGGTTGATATCCACCGTCAAGGGATTACATTGATCATTGATAACATAATCAATCTGTAATTGAATATCTATCATTAGGTTTCTAACCCTGTTCCTCCTTAAGTCTAGTAAATTAATGACAATCACACTAATTAAACTCTAATTAACAAGCAATCCTTTAGCACATCGGTAAAACATAACTTGTTAACCGCATGAAGAACTAGAGAAACTGACAGAGCTAAAAAAATATAAACACATCGATTATATCTAATTTAGTTAATCATTCATCATAGGTTCAATGATTTATAATCCAAAATCCTCAAACCTATTTGCCTTATGAATCGCAGAATTAAAGACTTTGTTCAAAACACAATTCAGCGGTAGATTAAGACAGACAATATATTAGTAGGCCTCCCTAGCAATCATATGAATAATCATTGAGAAGAAGAGAAGATGAATAATCAATACTCAATTCAAATTGAAATAATAAAATCAAGTCTACATCTCAAAATGTATGAAAATCCCTTGAGGTTTCAATTTACCTCAACCAACTAAAAAGAAATAGCCACGCAGGGCCATAAGAAAATCTAAAGAAGAATTGAAGAATGTAACTAAGAATTTGGATGAAGAATTCAATGAATTCTCTACTTGTTTTGTTCCCTTTTTATAGATTAACTTCTCCTAATCGAAGTAGGATTGTATTTAGGTCAAATCCCAGTCCATTGGGCTTCAATTGGAGTGAAAAAGACCTAAAATCGCAAAAATTATCTTTCTGGTGCGACAGCGGGCACTGCGGCGCCCAGAAAATGCCAGAATTTGCGAATATACCGAGCACGAAAGTTGTAGCTCTATGTCTCTTCTTTCCATAACCGCTAGAATTACCTTAATCCAATCTAAATGGAAGGAGAAATGATAAAATTAGTGACCAAATGTCAGAATTCAACTTGCTGCACTGTGATGCTGATTTGCAAGCTCTAGAATGCCATGAAATATCCCTAATTTGACCACGTGTTCAACATAAAAGTTGTAGATGATTGTGTTATCTTTTCATAGCCACTTGAATAACTTTGATTGGACTTCATAAGAGGTAGATATGCTCAAAACAGTATTGAAAGGTCTGGAATAACTGCAATGTAGCATTTTCCATGAATTTCTTCTCTTTTTCTTCTCTTTTCTTCTTCCTTTGTTCCTACAACACAAAACACAAAAATAAGGTAATTCCTAATTATATTTTACTTAAATCAAACAAAAAGTAAGTTTAAAGGTATTAATATTGTAACATCTTTTTTTATTATTATTATACAATATTGAGTTCACATACACGTCATTAATCAAAACGTACTTGCAACATATCAAAGACATAGATATTTACATCTTGTTTATTTTGGTTGACCAATTCCTGAGATACAGGTGCGGGTGGTTGCATATTCACCGGGATCTGTGCCAACTCGCTCACAAACATTTTTTTTTGGGATCTGCCCATCATAGAATAACTTGATCCAACGTGCACTAAAAGCCAGAGCTATAGAAAATCTGTATAACTAATTTTCTGAACATGATATGGAAATATAGTGAGAATTAAATCCCAGTAAGTTCAACAACAAATCATCATCAGTAAAGCTCATCACATCATGTTCAGCTGTATAAACTACAGAAAATATCTTTGGTCACATGAATGCATTATATATACGCACATAAGAATCATACTGTAATGATATGTATGACAGGATTAACTATTTTCAAAATATCATATGATGGCAATCAACTTATTCTCATTTCAAGCTACCCCGATCAGGGTGAGTAGCTTGTACTCTCCGGTACGGGCTTTTCTCGCTCCGTCTGACATGGCCCAGTTTCTCTTTCTTTTCTCATTATCATGATCATAACCGTTGGTAGGGCATCCCCTACTGGTGCACCACACGGATTGCCATGTGACCGTGCTCATTTCTTTTCATTTCACAATGATAGCCAAAAATATGCTTTCAATAACAAGTATGTTCATCAAAATATAATTATTACCAAAAATCATTGGTAATCATGCCATGAACATAACCATTTCAAATATCACTTTTTAAAATATTTCCATGTCAAAATTTCACACTTAAGATGGTAAGAAGTTCATACAATGGCAATGGCTATGGCTATACTAGTCATTTATTAAGATTCATCTTCTTTTTTTTAAATACTAATTTTATTTCTTTACTTTCTTGATGCAGGTTTTCATCCTATCTAACCTTCTCTTACTAATCAGAGCATAACTCCCTCCATTTAACTCTGATGTAGGTGATCATGGTGTCAATTTCAAGATAAAACAATTATCTAAAACTATTATGTTGAACATTGTAACGAAATATTAAGAAATCAAGGTGATATTACTCCCTAAATGTATAGGTTATTTCTTCTCAGATAGGTTCTGACCTCTACCAACTAATTGGACCATATCTACCTCATATGGACTCCAACTTGAGTGATTCCAGTGGCTAAAAATCGGTGACACACATATCTATAATTCTTATGTTAACTATTTATTTTAATTCCATACAGATAATTCCCAGAAATTAAAATACAGATACTATCCTAACATAATCCTCCCTGATGAACCATTTTCTGACCTTTGACTACTAATAAGCTCATATCTTCCTTATATGGACTCCAAATTGAATGATTCCAGTGGCTAAAAATCCATGACATACATAGCTATAATTGTTATTTTAACCATTTATTTTAATGCCATACCGATAATTCCCAGAAATTAAAATACCGAAGCTATCCTAACATATTCTTCCCTGATGACCCATTTTCTGACCTTTGACTACTAATCAGCTCATATATTCGTCATATGGACTCCAAATTGAATGATTCAAGTGGCTAAAAATCCATAACACACATATCTTTAATTCGTATGTTAACTATTTATTTTAATTCCCTATAGATAATTTCCAGAAATTAAAATACCGAAGCTATCCTAACATATTCTTCCCTGATGACCCATTTTCTGACCTTGGACTACTAATCAGACCATAGCTACCTCATATGGACTCCAAATTGAATGATTCCAGTGGGTAAAAATCCGTGACACATATATCTTTAATTCTTATGTTAACTATTTATTTTAATTCCTTATAGATAGTTCCCAGAAATTAAAATACCGAAGCTTAAAATTCTGCCAACCATAGCCATACCCATGCAGAACTATCTACACCACCCATGCAGAACTATCTACACCAACCTAAGTATTCAAACATACATCACATGCAAGATCAATATGTAACATGATATAGCAACATCCATGACCAATCATCAAAGTTCTAAGATCAAAATCTCATATAAATATTATAAGTTTCAAAAGTTTTCTTCAAAAAGAAATATTGTTAAACTTACCTGGAGCACTTACTCTCCTAGACTTCTCCTTCCTTTTTCTTCCTTTCTTCCTCTCCTTTCCTCACTCTACCTGGCTTCTATTTTTCCTCTCCCTAACTTGGACGAAATTCTAATGTTGTAAGGGTGGGTTTTCTTATATAGATCACCAAATAATTCACCTTTCATGATCATGGGTCTACCTTATCACAATTAGGATACACTTTGTTGAATTTTTGGAAAACAAACAACTTATGTTCTTGTCTTCCTCTTCCTTAGTCAAGATATGCATAGGAAAAGGAGATTTGTATTTTGAAAATTATGATGATATGTTCTTAAGATAAGGGACAAGGTCCCTTTGATTTAGGGATTCATTTCCATTTTCTTTTGTCTTAAACAATTATGAAAGGTTTGCCCTTTTAGGTGGCAAATTTCTAGCCCTTGAATCTCCATTATTTGGTTGATATTATTTGTGTGGGATAGGAATGTTTTGTCCTAATACCATGTATTATCATACCACTTACTAAAATTATGAGTGTAGGATATAGATGTTTTTGTCCTAAAGCCTTGTATTATTATGCCACTTGCCAAAATGATGAATGTAGAATCACACCATGGTGCGCACTGTCGCAGGCACGCCCAAATTAAAACCTTACCTCAACACTAACCTGTAGTAGTGGGAGTAAGGGTCGATCCCACAGAGACTGGAATTACCTTATGTGATTCAGAAAGGGGGGATTGAGAGTCGCAATTAAAATTAAGTAAACAATAGCAAAAATAATTGAGAGAAAGTGATTAATGAGAAAAGCGTTGGTTTCGGTCGATATTCACCATCAAGGGATTGCATTGATCATTGACAAAATTATCAATCTTAAACCAAATATCTATCATTGGGATTCTATCCCAGTTCCTCCTTAAGCCTAGTAAATTAATGACAATCGCACTAATTATACTCTAATTAACAAGCAATCCTTTAGCACATCGGTAAAGCATAACTTATTAACCGCATGAAGAACAAGAGAAACTAATAGAGCTAAACGAATACAAGCACATCGGTTATATTCAATTTAGTTGATATTCATCATAGGGTTAACGATTTATAATCCAAAATCCTTAATCCTATTTGCTTCACGAATCAAGTAATAAAAGCTTTGTTCAAAACCTAATTCAGCAGCTACACATACAATATACTAGTAGGCCTCCTAGCAATCACATGCATAATATTAAGAAAATAAGAACAGATGAATAAACAATACCCGGTTAAGATTGAATGCAATGAAATCAAATCCGTATCTCACAATGACATCAAATCCCTTGAGGTTTCAATCTCCCTCAACCAACTAAAGAAAATTAGCCGCGCAGGGCCATAGAAAACTAAACAAGAAGTAAAGAAAAGAGTTGAGAACTTGAATGAATTCTTTGCTGAAAGGATAGATCCCTTCTCTGCTTACTTTCCTTCCTTTTTATAGATTAAACCCTCCTAGTCGAAGTAGGAAAGTTTTTAGGTCAAATCTCCATCAATTAGGCTTTAAATCAGGCGAAAAAACTCTAAAATCGCGACTTCCGGAGCGGCGGCGCCGCGGCGCTGCGAAGCTTCATCCACGGGGTGCCGCGGCGCACCATGCAGCGCCGCGGCGCTCCATTCTTCGTACACGGGCGCCGCGGCGCACCCATGCTGCGCCGCGGCGCTCGTGGTTCTGGGGCAAGGGCGCTGCGGCGCTACGAGACATCCATGATGGGCCGCCGCGGCGCTGTATTGTGAGTGCCGCAGCGCCTAGAAAACGCCGGATTTTGCCAAAGTTCCCAACATGAAAGTTGTAGCTCTATGTTTCTTCTTTCCATAGCCGCTAGAATCAGCTCAATCAGAGCTCAAATGAGTGAGATATGCTTCCATTAGTGACGAAAGGTCAGAAATCAGCATTTTTCATGATTTTCTTCTATTTTTCTCTTCTTTTCTTCTTTATTATTCCTAAAAACATAAAACACACAATTTAATTAAAACCTATCTATTTATCATTTAAATAAAATAAAAAGAAACATAAAATATGCTAAATACATGCTTAATTTAAAGCATGTCAAATACCCCCACACTTGCTCTTTTGCTTGTCCTCAAGCAAATTAAACCATGTGAACAATATTCAATAAATAAGGTAAGTGAAAGTCTTTCCAATATATTGCCTCATAGTGAAAATTGAATGCTCTTAAAGAAATTTCAGAAAATTTAATGACTATGTGCAATATTCAATTTAAATGCAATTCAGAATTCATTTTTCTAGAGCCCTGAGTGTGTGTGTGTTTTGAGCAGTTCAATCATCTTTCATTCAAATGAGTTTATATATCTCAAGAAATCAAGTATGGATCTCCTCGTAGGATTTCCATAAGCTTATTTTTCCTGCTGCTCTCCACTAATGTAGGTCAAAACTACTTTTAAGATCAAAAGGACTTTATTTAGCTTGTAATGTGGCCAAGGTGAAGGGTGGGACAAAGGATATCAATGTAGGATCAGTCACCCAGCACCACATGATTAAAATTGATCTCTTGAGCTCTTTGCTTTCCTCCAATAATTTTGGAAAGATTTTCTCCCCACACTACTTTTCCTGCTTCAATCCATCATTGTCCTCTTTTTCTTTCACCCACAACATTTGTTCTTATATATATATATAATTTTCTTTTTCTTTTTCTTTTGAAAATTTCTTTTCTTTTCCTTGCTCCACCCTTCCACCCTTTTTGTAAATAAAGCAATACAATACAAATATTCATCAAAATAATCATGGAGTGAGTGAATAGGGTAAAGAAAAAAATAAGGATATACAAACTTTGGCTTATGGCTCAGTTATGGTTTTTAGAAGGAAAAGTTCATTAAGCTCAAAATAAAGGAACTAGTGTTATTTTATTACTTAGGTTAGGCTTGAAAGGCTCAATCTATCAAATAATGCCTAAATCATCTCCTAATTAATAGTATCAACCTAGGATTTCGCCTCAAGCATCATTCAAATAAGTTCTAGAATTCTTTCTGAGATCATAAAAAATTTCTTTAAGTTGTATAAACTTTCTTTAAATAAAAGATAAATTAAATACTCAAAGTTGTTGTGCAAAATAGATTCAGGATTCTAGAAAATGGATAATAAATTGCAAAAAAAATTAAAATTACACATAATTATGATTTTCCTACGTTTCTTCGGAGCTATTAGCAATTTAAACATTTATGTCATTGGCTATTGGTTTCACTAATACAAACCCATAAATTGAAATTTTGTTCACATGCTCACCTCATGACAGGAATAAAAGTGCACACATCATAGAATTATAGTAATGCATCAAAGTAAAAAAGTGCACAAGTGTATGAGTTATTATACAGTCATCCAGCTGAATCATAAAGTGACCCCCCCACACTTAAAAACATACATTGTCCCCAATGTAAGAATATCAAAGAAAAAACACAATAGAGACAAGTAATAAAATAAGGAGGGGTCCAGGGAAACTTCCCTGATCAAGTGTCACCATTCATCGCATCATGCTCGGTGTCAGGCCGAAAGGGTGGTTCAGGAGGCGCCGGGAATGCAATTGGAAGGTTCAGGGCATGGGCTAGCTGACTGAAGCAGGCATGATTATGTTGTGCAATAGAGTGCTGGTAGAGGGCCAGATCGTGCAGTTGGTGGCTCAGATACTCTGTGCGTTGCCATAAATCTTCAATGGTATGCTGGGATGGTGGTGGAGCTGAACTGCTGCCTGGTCCCTCTGTAGGGATTGGCTGAATCCCTAACTCCTCCTCTACTGCTTCTTCATGGCCCTTGTACTTTTGGATATCTGTAGAGGAAATAGGCTTCATAGGGTGAATGAGAGCCTCAGTGGAATCCCAGCTGACTCCCGCCTGCTGACATAGACCAGAAATTAAACTGGGAGCAAAGAGGGATCCGCCTCTAGTATTAATAAAGCCGAGCATCTGCCTATGAATAATTTTGCCTACATCAATAGAAAGGCCCTTTAGTATCGCATAGAGCAGAATGGCCCTGTCCCTCCTGACTTGACTCACATTGAAGCTGGGCATGAGTCGTGCTGACACAAAATAATACCATGCTTTAGCCAACTTATTCATATCAGCTCTAGCAAAGTACAACGGTTGGCCATGGCTATCCAATTTCCAGGAGGCCCCTCTATGGCAAAGAGTGCCTATGACGTCTTCAAAATCAATAAATGATTGAAGAAGAGCAGTATATTCATCATCCTCAATGTCAGGCAGGGAATAGAATTCATTGATGGCATGCGGAGAAAATGGTACCCTCTTGCCTCGAACCCGTGCATGATGATGTTCATGAACTGTAGCATTGGAATAGAACTCCTGGACCACGGGGATAACTCCTAGCTCTGGGTTCCTGCAGAAAATCTCCCAGTGCCTATAGAGGATATTGTCTCTGAGAGGTAGCCCTTCGGTGATCAGAAATCCACGTTCTGGAACAATAGGTTTATGTACCACCACTTTGATGTGGTGTTGATAAACCGGTTCAGTCACAAATGCCACAGTGTCGAATGCTGGAGGGTCCTCAGCTCTGTTCTTCCTCTTTGAAATACTCAATTTAGAAGCTTTTGGAGCCATTAGTTGAAAAAATTCACTAGGGCCTTTTACCGAACACCTTGTGGGCGCTTGTAAAATTTGGAAGAATGAGTGGTGAATTTTCAACTAGATCTCCCAAACTCAGGACAAACCCGTAGCAATCAAGTATAAGGATCAATTGCAGCCAGAAAGAGGAAGAGAACTGTACCCAAATTGCCTTGAATGGTGGCTGGGAATTGCAAGCTCAAGAATACCTCAGAACCCTAGAAAAGTGTCTTTGAATTCGACTCAATTGCTGATATGAGGTGTATAATCCTGCAAAAGTAGATGAAAAATCAAGTTATGCAAGCAATATAATTGAATGGGAGGTGAGTATGGGTGATTGGAGGCAAGAAAAGGGATTTGGGGGTGAGAGAGAGCAAAAACCGCGGGTAGGAGAAGAGGTTCTCGCGAACCTCTTATAGAGAGCGCCGCGGCGCTATCTTCAGGCGGCGCGGCGCTAACCCAATCTGGGTAGGGGCGGCGCGGCGCTGTTCTTGAGCGCCGCGGCGCTCGCCCAGCCTAGGCGATGGGCGCCGCGGCACTCTTGTGAAGCGCCGCGGCGCTTGTGTGCGTCCACAGCTTCTTCTCTTCTTTTTTTTTTGAATAAACAAAATTAAAATTATGAAAAAGAAAAATAAGAAGAAGAAGAATAGATGTTGGGTTGCCTCCCAACCAGCACCTTTGTTTTACGTCGTTGGCTCGACTCAGCTCCCTATCTTTGTTCATGGAGGCTCTTTGAGGTTCACTTTAAATTTCTGGGACTGATTCAATCTTTGAAATTCAACTGCATAACCAGAAGGCACATCAGTAATAACAAGTGGACCTAACCAAGGGAGCGATTTCTTACCTTGAAAGGGTTCAACCCCTTTCATTTCTAGAACTTGATGCAATTTTATAGTCGGGTCTATGCCTTTAAGGTTTGCAATTGTTCTTATAATGGCATTTCTTTTTTCTTGAAAAATATGCATCAATTCCTCTTCTTTTTTAACACCTAAACTTTTTGCAACTATAATAGGTGATGCATCTCCTATTTCCAAGTATTTCAGGTGATTAGGCAGAGATGACAAAATTGATCCACGGTCCTGCAAAACAGAAGGTGCAAGAATGGTATCAAAATTTGATAATTCCATTTAAGAAATCTTACCCTTTGGTGGTTCTTTCGAAGAATCATTGAGTGCAGCCAGTTTCTCCTTTGTTTTTTCATCTAAGTTTATCTCACCATCATCTGCTGCTATAGATTTGTTCACACTTTCCTCCATTTTATCCTTTTCATCTAATTCAAACACATCGTATGCTAATGAATCAAGCACATCAATGGAATAGACAGGAGTATCATCACCTGGGTATTTTATGGCTTCATACATATTGAATTTTATTACTTCACCGTCAAATTCCATAGTGAGTGTGCCATTGTGAACATCTATCTTGGTTTTGGAGGTTTTCAAAAATGGTCTCCCTAATAATATTGGAGAAGTAAAATCCCCATTGTCCATGTCAAGCACATAAAAATCTGCAGGGAACACCAAATCATCTACCTGCACCAAGACATCCTCAATTATTCCCTTAGGATATGTAGTGGACCTATCTGCTAGTTGAATTATCAAATTTACAGATTTCAATGGTCCCAAATTCAAAGATGTATATACAGAATATGGCATAACATTGATGGAAGCTCCTAAATCTAACATAGCCTTTTCAATGCGATTTCCCCCAATTTTGCATGGAATAGTAAACATACCTGGATCCTTGCATTTAGTGGGGAGTTTTGTCTGTATCATAGCAAATACATTCTGACTCATATGAATCTTTTCAAAATCTTTTAATTTTTGCCCTTCTTTTTGAGTACATAGTTCTTTCAAGAACTTTGCATATCTTGGCACCTGTTTAATGGTATCTAGAAGGGGAAGATTAACTTCACATTTTCTAAAGATGTCATACAATTCAGAGGTTTTCTCATTTAGCCTATTCTCTTTAAGAGCTTCTGGAAAAGGAGGCACTACTTCATACTTTAAATTAGAAAGAGACTTACCTGTAGTTGCTTCATTCTCCTTAATTGATTTTTCTTGCTTTTTAGGAGAAGAAACAGATGGTGGACTTTCAATTTCCTTACCATTTATTGAAATAATTGAACTGACATTTTCTCTAGGATTCACCACAGTTTGTGAAGGTAACTTACCTGAGTTTTGAGCATCCAGTCGACTCACTGTGGTTGCTAACTAACCCATTTGAGTTGTCAGGTTCTGAATGCTAGCTCTTGTCTCTTGCTGAAATTGATGAGAGCTATGCACAAGAGTCTTCACAATATCTTCCAATGGATTACTTACCTGATGCTCCTGGGATGCATTTTGTTTAGGATAATAGGCCTGTTGGTTTTCTTGAAAATTCTGTCCTGCAGGCCTATTTAGTGCATTCCCATATCTGAAATTTGGATGATCCTTCCATCCAGGATTGTATGTATTAGCATATGGATCATACCTCTTTGGTTGGCCAGGAAAACCTCCTACAGCATTAGCTTGTTCTGTGGCTTCCTCTTGAAGTGTAGGGCACATATCAGTAGGGTGCCCTGTTACTGAACATATCCCACAGACTTTAACTTGTTGGAGTGTACCTGTAGCCATTTGGCGCACAAGAGAAGTAAGTTCAGATATTTGATTCTGAAGAGAAGTTGTACTTACCTCATGGGCATGTCTAACAGGAGGATCATGCCTAACGCCAAATTGTTGTGAATTGGCAGCCATATTTGATATGAGAATTTTGGCTGCCTCAGGAGTTTTATCTACTAGTGCTCCTCCACTAGCTGCATCTATCATGCTCCTGTCTCCCTGCAAAAGGCCTTCATAGAAATATTGGATTAGTAGCTGCTCACTAATCTGATGATGTGGGCAGCTTGCACAAAGTTTCTTAAACCTCTCCCAATATTCATAAAGGGTTTCACCATGCAATTGCCTAATGCCGCATATTTCTTTCCTAATAGTGGCGGCTCTAGATGCAGGAAAATAACGTTCTAAGAACATTCTTTTCATCTCATTCCAAGTAGTAATAGTACCAGAGGGTAAATAATACAACCAATCCTTGGCTGAATCTTTTAAAGAAAAAGGAAAAGCCCTGAGTTTAATTTGTTCCTCAGTTACTCCAGGGGGCTTCATACTGGTACAAACCACATGGAACTCCTTTAGATGTTTATGCGGGTCCTCACCTGCAAGACCATGAAAACTAGGTAAGAGATGAATTAATCCAGATTTTAATTCAAAGTTCACATTATCATCAAGATTAGGGAAAGTAATGCATAAGGGTTGTTGATGCAAATCTGGAGCTGCAAGCTCCTTCAAAGTGGGGTGTCTGGCCATGATCACTTCCTCCTTATCCTGATCAACGTCTTCTTGAATTCCTCTTCTGTGCCTGTATACAGATTTTCCAATATCTCGATTGAACAGTAAATCTTGACAATTAGCAGAACGAGTCACAGGCATAAATAAATTAAAAAACCACAAAAGTAATGACGCAGTCCCCGGCAACGGCGCCAAAATTTGGTGCGCACTGTCGCAGGCACGCCCAAATTAAAACCTTACCTCAACACTAACCTGTAGTAGTGGGAGTAAGGGTCGATCCCACAGAGACTGGAATTACCTTATGTGATTCAGAAAGGGGGGATTGAGAGTCGCAATTAAAATTAAGTAAACAATAGCAAAAATAATTGAGAGAAAGTGATTAATGAGAAAAGTGTTGGTTTCGGTCGATATTCACCATCAAGGGATTGCATTGATCATTGACAAAATTATCAATCTTAAACCAAATATCTATCATTGGGATTCTATCCCAGTTCCTCCTTAAGCCTAGTAAATTAATGACAATCGCACTAATTATACTCTAATTAACAAGCAATCCTTTAGCACATCGGTAAAGCATAACTTATTAACCGCATGAAGAACAAGAGAAACTAATAGAGCTAAACGAATACAAGCACATCGGTTATATTCAATTTAGTTGATATTCATCATAGGGTTAACGATTTATAATCCAAAATCCTTAATCCTATTTGCTTCACGAATCAAGTAATAAAAGCTTTGTTCAAAACCTAATTCAGCAGCTACACATACAATATACTAGTAGGCCTCCTAGCAATCACATGCATAATATTAAGAAAATAAGAACAGATGAATAAAAAATACCCGGTTAAGATTGAATGCAATGAAATCAAATCCGTATCTCACAATGACATCAAATCCCTTGAGGTTTCAATCTCCCTCAACCAACTAAAGAAAATTAGCCGCGTAGGGCCATAGAAAACTAAACAAGAAGTAAAGAAAAGAGTTGAGAACTTGAATGAATTCTTTGCTGAAAGGATAGATCCCTTCTCTGCTTACTTTCCTTCCTTTTTATAGATTAAACCCTCCTAGTCGAAGTAGGAAAGTTTTTAGGTCAAATCTCCATCAATTAGGCTTCAAATCAGGCGAAAAAACTCTAAAATCGCGACTTCCGGAGCGGCGGCGCCGCGGCGCATAAGTTCAGCGCCGCGGCGCTGCGAAGCTTCATCCACGGGGTGCCGCGGCGCACCATGCAGCGCCGCGGCGCTCCATTCTTCGTACACGGGCGCCGCGGCACACCCATGCAGCGCCGCGGCACTCGTGGTTCTGGGGCAAGGGCGCCGCGGCGCTACGAGACATCCATGATGGGCCGCCGCGGCGCTGTATTGTGAGCGCCGTGGTGCCTAGAAAACGCCGGATTTTGCCAAAGTGCCGAACACAAAAGTTGTAGCTCTATGTTTCTTCTTTCCATAGCCACTGGAATCAGCTCAATCGGAGCTCAAATGAGTGAGATATGCTTCCATTAGTGACGAAAGGTCAGAAATCAGCATTTTTCATGATTTTCTTCTATTTTTCTCTTCTTTTCTTCTTTATTATTCCTAAAAACATAAAACACACAATTTAATTAAAACCTATCTATTTATCATTTAAATAAAATAAAAAGAAACATAAAATATGCTAAATACATGCTTAATTTAAAGCATGTCACACCACTTGCTAATTTTTTGTCTTAATGCCATGTAACCTAATCTTTATTATTATTACATTATTATATCATCACCTATTTTATTTTATTTTTCCTCTTGGATTTGGGCTTATTCCTACCCATTATGGGCTTATTCCTACCCATTTTCTTTGCTTTGGATAAAATTCTACCTTTCTTGGAGGGCTTGGTCACATTTTCATAATTTTTGGGCTATTGGTCCAATTACTATATCCTAGTCCAAGTCTATGTTTTTATTTCTTGCTTAGGTTATCCAATGGGCTTGCTAGAAACTTATTTGAAGTGGAAAAACTCTACATGGTATGTCCATAGGTAAAAGCCCAATTACGGGTGGAGATACTAAACTTAGTAACTTTTGCTCTTAAATTAAGAAAAATTACCCTAATCCGATCTTCTTGAAATTTTAAGACCTTTACTTACTTCACAAAAATTTATCTTTCTTTACCTAAGAATTTCACCTTTCTTTAGCATGTTTATTTCTAATATTTCCTCTTAGGTTTTCTTTCTTTACCTATTCCATTAATATTAGAACATTTCTATGCATATATGTAAGGTGAAGAATTTCTAAGGAAAATATCTAAAAATTTCGAGATGTTACATTCTTCCCCCCTTAAGAAATTCAGTCCCCGAATTTCAATCCTTCCTACCACACGTAGGGAATGAAATTAAGGCATTATTTAGAGTTACCAACCTTATTACCTAAATAATTAGGGATATCTTTTATGTATAACATCTTTACTTTTTAATATGTCTATTCACTTGAGTGATTTTTCCATATAACTTAACCATAAGGATTTCTTTCACTCATAAGTTCTTCAATTGATATCCTCTAACCCGCATGGATATATCTATGGGTCGATATAAGAAAACACACACATAAAGGAACATATTCACCTTCAAATTGGGTAACTATCTTTTCTTATTCTATACTTCTATCAAGTCTTTTTTTTTTCATATATCAATATCATCCCCTAAATATCATTGTCTTAATTTATCATATATTTTTATCCTCATATCCTTTAATCAATATGTTAAACATACGTTGCACTAAATCCTTCAAACCTTTAATAACATTTATGTACCATTGATACATGTCTAATAATTTCAACTTTCCTCATCACAGTAATTCTATACCAACTTATTAACACCATTAAACTCTTTGTCAAAAATTTCAATTATTTCTTTTATCATCTCCAAAAGCACCTCATTCTAGCTTATGTCAATTCCATTTAATTCACCCAATCATTTCAAGAAGATTTTTCCTAACAATTACTCATACATGAATTCTCAATTCCAACATAATTTACATCCTCGATACTAGACTCAATTCAGCATGATATAATCCTTTAACACAAATATCTTGATCACTTACATTATTTTCGGACATGGTTCTCAGAATATTCTCTATATTTCCAAATTAAGAGTTCAAAGACTAATTTAAATCCTACTTCCTATATTTTATTCCTCAAGAACTTCAATGCCACTAATTCTCTTGATTACATTCGTCAAAACACCATAAGACCATCATCCGTCCATTCTTTTCAAACTTTTCATTACTTTAACCTACTAACAACTTAGACACCATAATAACCGAGTTTTAAAGAAAAGAAATTATCTTTCATTGCAATGAGGAAAAATAACCTTGCATTTAATGCCAACCGTTAATGAGGGAGAATGCAGTGAAACAGACGAAAAGCATAATAGAGAATGGTGCCAAAAGCGAAAGTCAAAAATTTGGACAAAGCATTGAAAAATATTAAAATCGGTGGCCGTAATTCTTGAAAATCTGTAAACAAAATCTATCTACGATTTCAGCAAAAATCGGTGGCCGCAAATTTTGAATATATGTGTCAAAATCTACTTTAAATCTGTTGGTATTCGGTGGAAAGATATCACATGGAAAAAGAAACATTTATGAGCTTATAAAAGTCTGTGAAAATCAAAGAATACGTAGTTAACTGGTAGGATGCAGTTGATTGCTTCTAAATAGATGTCATCAATCAACTGTAAGATAACCAGTCTAAATTAAAATTTCTCAGAATAGCTAGTCGATTTCATAATACCGATAGTCTACTGGCAAAAACATTGAGAAAACAAGAAAAATGTCCCTCTTCACTAATTATTTGGTTTGCATCTTTTTTTTTTTACAATGACGCCTATCATCTACAACTTCCCTACATGCCTCAAGACATCACTCCTTCATCAAGGACAACAAGAAAAAGAAAATTTCCTGGTGATATCCTAACCTTATTCTCTTTATGTGCTAAATATGGGTCACAGTCATAACTACTTTACATATACATGCTTGCCGTCATTTTTGAAATTTTTTTTTACCTTTAATTTAGCTGATATCCACCAATCACTCACATAGTTGTTCTAATAATACCCGCCCTATTCGCATAGCTATTATAAATATGCCATTCTCTGAGTTCTATAAATACTTAGATTAGTATCTTTGTCTATACTCAAAGTTAAGGTGATAAAAATTATGGAGGGAACCGCATTCCGTCAGTTTCGAAATATCTGTGTCTTTTGGGGTTCCAGTCCTGAAAAAGATGAGGAGTATGTTAAAGCAGCACAAAATCTGAGTATGGTGCTGGCTAGGAGAAAAATTCATTTAGTGTATGGTGGAGGTAACTGTGGGTTAATGGGGTGTGTGGCTACAGCTGCACATGTAGGGGGATGCCAAGTTCTAGGTATTATTCCTACTGCTCTAGCTACATCCAGCAACATAGGGAAAATAATTGGGGAAGAATATAGGGTAGCTTCCATGCATGAACGCATGGCTAGAATGATAAGCAATGCTGACACCTTCATTGCCTTACCAGGTGGTTTTGGTACTTTAGAGGAGATTTTCCATATAGTCTCTTGGGCACAACTGAATATGCATCACAAACCGATAGGTTTGTTAAATGTTAATCACTTCTTTGA
Source organism: Gleditsia sinensis (assembly GCA_037074535.1). Classification (NCBI taxonomy): domain Eukaryota; kingdom Viridiplantae; phylum Streptophyta; class Magnoliopsida; order Fabales; family Fabaceae; genus Gleditsia; species Gleditsia sinensis. The sequence continues at coordinate 34,389,574 of CM073471.1, forward strand.
TGGTATGTTATCTTTTCTAGATCAAGCTGTGGAATAGAGGTTTATCCCACACTCAGCACGACAAATTCTCATCTCGGCTTCAAATGCTGAAGAGTTGATTGATGCTTTACAAGCCTATGTTCATGTACCTGATCCAACTATGACTCAAATAGAATGGACGACAGATAACCGCAAGAAGCGTAAATTGGATTTGGATCTTAATCTTTAAATGTAGTAAAACGTAGCCATTATTGTACTACTTTTACTTTCTTAGAGTCTACTTGGATACCATATTTACCAACCATACTCCTTTAGAGTTGGTAAAACTATCTTTGAATGTTGCTTATGATCCTCTAAACTTTTGAAATAGTCTAGTATATCATCAATATATGTAATAACAACTGAATCCAGGGATGACCTAATTACTATTCATTAAATCTATGAATGCAACTAAAATATTTGTCAATTTAAATGCATCACCAGGAACTCATAATGCCCATAATAAGTCCTACATCCTCTTCTCTTATCCTTAATTAATGTTACTCATATCCCAAATCTATTTGTGGAAAAATATTGAACACCTTATAACTGGTCAAACAGGTAATCCATACGAGCTAATGGGTTTCTATTCTACATTGTCACCTTATTCAACTGTTTATAATCTATGCATAGTCATAGTGATCCATCTTTCTTTTTCACAGATAGAACTGGAGCACTCCGAATAAAAGTACTGGGGTATTTAAATACCTTGTCTAACAAGTCTTGTAACTAATTTTTTTTAATTCGATCGATATCATTTTATATAGGGATATAGATACTAGTTGGGTTCTAAGGAGTAAATCAATACCAAATTCTCGAATTGCTGTGGCAAGGTTGTGCAAGATTTCCTCCGCATTGTTTGCCGGATTTCGCCTTGGTGGTGCCATTTCCTACTGTGGGAAAAAATAAATTTATGCTGCTATTGAGGTGATCAAGCCCAATAGTTAGTTTAAAAAAAAAATATTTAACAGCAGTCATAACACCACCTCGGCATATAGATAAGAAACACTAGTAATTTCTTAGCTATATGAGTGACTGATCCCTTCCACAGCATAACCACAACATACTCAAGACACTATAAGATCGATTCAGATAACCATCCACCCACTGGCCATCTAGGATCGACCTGCTCTGATACCAATTATGTAACATCCTTTTTTTATTATTATACAATATTGAGTTCACATACACGTCATTAATCAAAACGTACATGCAACATATCAAAGACATAGATATTTACATCTTATTTATTTTGGTTGACCAATTCTGGAGATACAGGTGGGGTGGTTGCACCTTCACCGGGATCTGTGCCAACTCGCTCACACACATTTTTTTAAGGATCTGCCCGTCATAGAATAACTCGATCCAACGTGCACTAAAAGCCAGAGTTATAGAAAATCTGCATAACTAATTTTTTGAACATGATATGGAAATATAGTGAGAATTAAATCCCAGTAAGTTCAATAATAAATTATCATCAATAAAGCTCATCACATCATGTTCAGCTGTATAAACTACAGAAAATATCTTTGGTCACATGAATGCATTATATCTACGCACATAAGAATCATACTGTAATGATATGTATGACAGAATTAACTATTTTCAAAATATCATATGATGGCCATCAACTTATTCTCATTTTAAGCTACCCCGGTCAGGGTGAGTATCCTCTACTCTCCGGTACGGGCTTTTCTCGCTCCGTCCGACATGGCCCACTTTCTCTTTCTTTTCTCATTATCATGATCATAACCGTTGGTAGGGCGTCCCCTACTGGTGCACCACACAGATTGCCATGTGACCGTGCTCATTTCTTTTCTTTTCACAATGATAGCCAAAAATATGCTTTCAATAACAAGTATGTTCATCAAAATATAATTATTACCAAAAATCATTGGTAATCATGCCATGAACATAACCATTTCAAATATCACTTTTTAAAATATTTCCATGTCAAAATTTCACACTTAAGATGGTAAGAAGTTCATACAATGGCAATGGCTATGGCTATACTAGTCATTTATTAAGGTTCATCTTCTTTTTTTTAAATACTAATTTTATTTCTTTACTTTCTTGATGCAGGTTTTCATCCTATCTAACCTTCTCTTACTAACCAGAGCATAACTCCCTCTATTTAACTCTGATGTAGGTGATCATGGTGTCAATTTCAAGATAAAAAATTCTCTAAAACTATTATGTTGAACATTGTAGCGAAATATTAAGAAATCAAGGTGATATTACTCCTTAAATGTATAGGTTATTTCTTCTCAGATAAGTTCTGACCTCTACCAACTAATCGGACCATATCTACCTCATATAGACTCCAACTTGAGTGATTCCAGTGGCTAAAAATCCGTGACACACATATCTATAATTCCTATATTAACTATTTATTTTAATTCCACACAGATAATTCTCAGAAATTAAAATACAGAAGCTGTCCTAACATAATCTTCCCTGATGAACCATTTTCTGACCTTTGACTACTAATCAGCTCATATCTTCCTCATATGGACTCCAAATTGAATGATTCCAGTGGTTTAAAATCCATGACACACATGGATATAATTCTTATGTTAACCATTTATTTTAATTCCATATAGATAATTCCCAAAAATTAAAATACAGATGCTGTCCTAACATATTCTTCCCTGATGAACCATTTTCTGACCTTTGACTACTAATCAGCTCCTATATTCCTCATATGGACTCCAAATTGAATGATTTCAGTGGGTTAAAATCCATGACACACATATCTATTATTCCGATGTTTACCATTTATTTTAATTCCATACAGATAATTCCCAGAAATTAAAATACAGAAGTTGTCCTAACATATTCTTCCCTGATGAACCATTTTCTGACCTTTGACTACTAATCGGACCATATCTACCTCATATGGACTCCAAATTGAATGATTCCAGTGGATAAAAATCCATGACACACATATCTATAATTATTATGTTAACCATTGATTTTAATTCCATACCGATAATTCCCAGAAATTAAAATACCGAAGCTATCCTAACATATTCTTCCCTGATGACCCATTTTCTGACCTTTGACTATTAATCGGCTCATATATTCGTCATATGGACTCCAAATTGAATGATTCTAGTGGCTAAAAATTCATCTTTTTGTTTTTAAATACTAATTTTATTTCTTTACTTTCTTGATGCAGGTTTTCATCCTATCTAACCTTCTCTTACTAATCAGAGCATAACTCCCTCCATTTAACTCTGATGTAAGTGATCATGGTGTCAATTTCAAGATAAAACAATTCTCTAAAACTATTATGTTGAACATTGTAACGAAATATTAAGAAATCAAGGTGATATTACTCCCTAAATGTATAGGTTATTTCTTCTCAGATAGGTTCTGACCTCTACCAACTAATCAAACCATATCTACCTCATATGGACTCCAACTTGAGTGATTCCAGTGGCTTAAAATCGGTGACACACATATCTATAATTCTTATGTTAACTATTTATTTTAATTCCATATAGATAATTCCTAGAAATTAAAATACAGATACTATCCTAACATAATCCTCCCTGATGAACCATTTTCTGACCTTTGACTACTAATCAGCTCATATCTTCCTCATATGGACTCCAAATTGAATGATTCCAGTGGCTAAAAATCCATGACATACATAGCTATAATTGTTATGTTAACCATTTATTTTAATGCCATACCGATAATTCCCAGAAATTAAAATACCGAAGCTATCCTAACATATTCTTCCCTGATGACCCATTTTCTAACATTTGACTACTAATCGGCTCATATATTCGTCATATGGACTCCAAATTGAATGATTCCAGTGGCTAAAAATCCATAACACACATATCTTTAATTCGTATGTGAACTATTTATTTTAATTCCCTATAGATAATTTCCAGAAATTAAAATACCGAAGCTATCCTAACATATTCTTCCCTGATGACCCATTTTCTGACCTTGGACTACTAATCAGACCATAGCTACCTCATATGGACTCCAAATTGAATGATTCCAGTGGGTAAAAATCCGTGACACATATATCTTTAATTCTTATGTTAACCATTTATTTTAATTCCTTATAGATTGTTCCCAGAAATTAAAATACCGAAGCTTAAAATTCTGCCAACCATAGCCATACCCATGCAGAACTATCTACACCACCCATGCAGAACTATCTACACCAACCTAAGTATTCAAACATACATCACATGCAAGATCAATATGTAACATGATATAGCAACATCCATGACCAATCATCAAAGTTCTAAGATCAAAATCTCATATAAATATTATAAGTTTCAAAAGTTTTCTTCAAAAAGAAATATTGTTAAACTTACTTGGAGCACTTACTCTCCTAGACTTCTCCTTCCTTTTTCTTCCTTTCTTCCTCTCCTTTCCTCACTCTACCTGGCTTCTATTTTTCCTCTCCCTAACTTGGACGAAATTCTAATGTTGTAAGGGTGGGTTTTCTTATATAGACCACCAAATAATTCACCTTTCATGATCATGGGTCTACCTTATCACAATTAGGATACACTTTGTTGAATTTTTGGAAAACAAACAACTTATGTTCTTGTCTTCCTCTTCCTTAGTCAAGATATGCATAGGAAAAGGAGATTTGTATTTTGAAAATTATGATGATATGTTCTTAAGATAAGGGACAAGGTCCCTTTGATTTAGGGATTCATTTCTATTTTCTTTTGTCTTAAACAATTATGAAAGGTGTGCCCTTTTAGGTGGCAAATTTCTAGCCCTTGAATCTCCATTATTTGGTTGATATTATTTGTGTGGGATAGGAATGTTTTGTCCTAATACCATGTATTATCATACCACTTGCTAAAATTATGAGTGTAGGATATTGATGTTTTTGTCCTAAAGCCTTTTATTATTATGCCACTTGCCAAAATGATGAATGTAGAATCACACCACTTGCTAATTTTTTGTCTTAGTGCCATGTAACCTAATCTTTATTATTATTACATTATTATATCATCACCTATTTTATTTTATTTTTTCTCTTGGATTTGGGCTTATTCCTACCCATTATGGGCTTATTCCTACCCATTTTCTTTGCTTTGGATAAAATTCTACCTTTCTTGGAGGGCTTGGTCACATTTTCATAATTTTTGGGCTATTGGTCCAATTACTATATCCTAGTCCAAGTCTATATTTTTATTTCTTGCTTAGGTTATCCAATGGGCTTGCTAGAAACTTATTTGAAGTTGAAAAACTCTACATGGTGTGTCCATAGGTAAAAGCCCAATTACGGGTGGAGATACTAAATTTAGTAACTTTTGCTCATAAATTAAGAAAAATTACCCTAATCCGATCTTCTTAAAATTTTAAGACCTTTACTTACTTCACAAAAATTTATCTTTCTTTACCTAAGAATTTCACCTTTCTTTAGCATGTTTGTTTCTAATATTTCCTCTTAGGTTTTCTTTCTTTACCTATTCCATTAATATTAGAACATTTCTATGCATATATGTAAGGTGAAGAATTTCTAAGGAAAATATCTAAAAATTACGGGATGTTACAAATATCATGCTTAATTAAGATCACATCAAATACCCCCACACTCAACCTTTTGCTTGTCCTCAAGCAAATTAATCCCTAAAGACAAAGAAAACAACAATCAATAATGCCTCGAATATTAGGCTTACCAAACGTTTGCCTTATATCATAAAAATATACTCTAGAAAAATTTTGGAAGGTCATAATCATGCACAAGATTAACACAAATGCAATCTATTATTTTATCCTTCTGAATCCCTAGTGTGTGTGTGTTTTTGGGTCAATAAATTTTCTTTTACCCGGATGAGTTTATATATCCCAAAATTTTTATTGTAGATCTCTAATTAGTTTAGGATTTCCATATGCTTATTCTTCATGCCACTCTCCACTAATGTTGGCCAAAACTACCTCTAGGATCAATAGGACTTTATTTAGCTTGTAACGTGGCCATGGTATAAGGTAAGATAAAAGATACAAATTTAGGTTCAATCACCTAGCACCACATGATTAATTTGATCTCTTGAGCTTTTCTAAATTTGGGGTGATTTCTCCCCCCACACTTATTTTCTTGTTCTAATTTAATCCATCCTTTTCCTTGGTTCCCAAATTTTTTTTTTCACAACATTTGGATTTTTCTTTTATTTTCTTTGCATAATTCTTTTTTTTTCTTCATAATTCTTTTCTTTTCCTTGCTCCACCCTTCCACCCTTTTGTAAATAAAGCTCTACAAAACAAGTATTCAGAAAAATAATCATGGAGTGAGTGAATAGGATAAAAAATAAGGATATTCATACAAAATATAAAACTTTCGACTTGTTTGTGGTTTTTAGAAGGAAAAGTTCATTAAGCTCAAGATAGAGGAACTAAGGATATTTCATTGCTTAGGTTAGGCTAGAAAGGCTCAATCTATCAAATAATGCCTAAATCATATCCTAAATAATAGTATTAACCTAGGATTTCGCCTCAAGTAACATTCGAATAAGTTCTAGAATCCTATGGAGATCATGAAATATGTTTGAATTATATAAACCTTCTCTAAGTACAAGATAAATTTAATGCCCAAAGTTATTGTGCAAACATATTTCAGGATTCTAAAGTCAAAAGTAATAAATTGCAAAAGGGATAAAATTGCATACAACCATGAAGTTTCTACATTTTTCAAGAGCTAAAAAAAAATTGGATAGTCATATCATTGGCTGTTGGTTGTGCCTAACATCCCAAAACATAAATTGAATACTCACACAATCACTCAACTTGCTAAACGCAATAAAAGTGCATTGATAGTGAAAATCAGAAAATTAATGCTCATAATAGAGTCACAATAATTCAGAAAAATATACTTCCACCCTCACACTCAAACTTTACATTGTCCTCAATGTAAAAGAAAGATAAGAATTAGGGAAGGATATAGGAAAACATATTGGTCAAGTGAACTTCCCTGAATTTGTTTGGGGTGGCATGAGCGTGTTGCATTATTAGACCTTGAATTTCTCCAATTTTCACCTTTTTTTTAATGTTGGGCTGCCTCCCAATAAGCGCCTTTGTTTAATGTCGTTGGCTTGACCTAGCTCCTTATCTCTGTTCATGGAGACTCTTTGATGTTCACTTTAAATTTTTGGGACTGATTCATTCCTTGAAATTCAACTTTAAGGGGTCTAACCCCTTTGATTTCTAGAACTTGATGCAACTCTATAGTCGGGTCTATGCCTTTAAGGTTTGCAATTGTTTTTATAATGGCATTTTTTTTCTGAAGAATATGCATCAATTCCTCTTCTTTTTTAACACCCAAATTCTTGGCAACTAAAATAGGTGATGCATCTCCTACATCCAAGCATTTCAAGTGATTGGGAAGAGGTGACAAATTTGACCCAGGATCCTACAAAATAAAAGGTGCATTTGCATTAGAATTTGGTGCTGAAGTAAAGGGATCCTTACCTGTTTGCTGCACTTTTAGAGTTTCTACATTATTCTCCTGCAAGTGAACACTCAAGGTTGATTTCTCAACCTTTGTCTCTAAAGGCTCAACATCCTGTGCTATAGAATTTACCATATTAATAGCATAGGCGGTGAGATCTTTCATGGCACTGCATTTACTGAATTTCATAATTTTTCCTTCAAATTCCATTGTCAGTGTGCCACTATGAACATCTATTATGGCCTTGGATGTTTTTAAGAATGGTCTCCCTAATAAAATTGGAGTTGTTTGATCACCACTCTCCATGTTAAGTACATAAAAATCAGCAGGAAAAATCAAATCACCAACTTGTACTAAAACATCATCAACTACACCCTCAGGAAGGTTGTTAGATTTCTCAGCCAATTTTATTATAACACTAGTTTCTTTCAGAGGTCCTAGTGCTAAAGATGCATAGATAGAGTATGGCATGACATTAATAAATGCTCCTAGATCTAGCATGGCCTTATCAAATGTATTGTAGCCTATAGAGCAGGGAATAGAAAACATACCTGGGTCCTTGCATTTTGTAGGGAGTTTTCTCTGAATAATTGCAGAAACATGCTCACCTACTTTTACTTTCTCAGCTCCTTTCAACTTCTGCTTCCTCTGTTGGGTATGTAATTCCCTTAAGAAATTGGCATGGTGAGGTTCCTGACTGATTGCATCCAAAAGAGGAAGATTTACCTCGCACTTTCTAAAGGTATCATATAGTTCAAAAGTTCTCTCATTCATCCTATTTTCCTTCAAAGCTTTAGGAAAGGGAGGTTTAGATTTATATTCAGAGAAAGGTTTAGACTTACCTTTTGGATGCTTACCTACCATGGTTGCATCATTCTTGTCTTCCTCTTGCTCAGTTGGTGCATGTAACTCTTGCATTTGGGTCTCAACTTCTTCATCACCTTGTAGCATGATTGCACTCACATTTTCCCTTGGGTTTACCACAGTTTGTGAAGGTAACTTACCTGAGTTTTGAGCATCCAATCGACTCACTGTGGTTGCTAACTGACCTACTTGAGTTGTCAGGTTCTGAATGCTAGTTCTTGTCTCTTGCTGAAATTGATGAGAGTTATGTACAAGAGTTTTTACAATGTCTTCCAATGGATTACTTACCTGGTGATCCTGGGATGCATTCTGTCTAGGATAATAGGCCTGTTGGTTTTGTTAAAAATTTTGTCATGCAGGCCTATTTTGTGTATTCCCATACCTGAAATTTGGATGATCCTTCCATCCAAAATTATATGTATTAGAATAAGGATCATACCTATTTGGTTGGCTAGGAAAACCTCCTACAGCGTTAGCTTGTTCTATGGATTCCTCTTGAAGTGTAGGGCACATATCAATAGGGTGTCCTGTCGCTAAACATATTCCACAGACTTTAACTTGCTGAAGTGTACCTGTAGCCATTTGGCGCACAAGAGAAGTAAGTTCAGATATTTGATTATGTAGAGAAGTGGTACTTACCTCATGGGCATGCCTAATAGGAGGATCATGACTAATGCCAAATTGTTGTGAATTGGCAGCCATAATTAATATCAGGATTCTGGCTGCTTCAGGAGTTTTATCTACTAGTGCTCCTCCACTAGCTGCATCTATCATGCTCCTATCTCCCTGCAAAAGACCTTCATAAAAATATTGGATTAGTAGCTGCTCACTAATCTGATGATGTGGACAGCTTGCACAAAGTTTCTTAAACCTTTCCCAATATTCATAAAGCGTTTCACCATGCAATTGCCTAATGCCGCATATTTCTTTCCTAATAGTTGGGGCTCTAGATGCAGGAAAATAACGTTTTAAAAACATTCTCTTCATCTCATTCTAGGTAATGATAATACCAGAGGGCAAATAATACAACCAATCTTTGGCTGAATCTTTTAAGGAAAAAGGAAAAGCCTTGAGTTTTATTTGTTCCTCAGTTACTCTAGGGGGCTTCATACTGGTACATACCATATGGAACTCCTTCAGATGTTTATGCGGGTCTTCTCCTGCAAGACCATGAAAATTAGGTAAGAGATGAATTAATCCATATTTCAACTCAAAATTAACATTTTCATCAAGATTAGGAAAAGTAATGCATAAGGGTTGCTGATGCAAATCAGGAGCTGCAAGCTCCTTCAGAGTAGGGTGTCTGGCCATGATCACTTCCTTCTTATCCTGATCAACGTCTTCTTGAATTTCTCTTCTGTGCCTGTATACAGATTTTCCAATATCTGGATTGAACTATAAATCTTGAGAATTAGAAGAACGAGTTACAGGCATAAATCAAAAAATCATAAAAAGTAATGACGCAGTCCCCGGCAACGGCGCCAAAATTTGGTGCGTACTGTCGCAGGTACACCCAAATTGATACCTTACCTCAAAACTAATCTATAGTAGTGGGAGTAAGGGTCGATCCCACAGAGACTAGAATTACCTTATGTGATTGAGAAAGGGGGGGATTGATAATTGCAAATAAAACTAAGTGAACAATAACTAAAGTAATTAAGAGAGAGTGATTAATGATAAAAACGTTGGTTTCGATTGATATCCACTGTCAAGGGATTACATTGATCATTGACAACATAATCAATCTGTAATTGAATATTTATCATTGGGTTTCTAACCCTGTTCCTCCTTAAGTCTAGTAAATTAATGACAATCGCACTAATTAAACCCTAATTAACAAGCAATCCTTTAGCACATCAGTAAAACATAACTTGTTAACCGCATGAAGAACTAGAGAAACTGACAGAGCTAAACAAATATAGACACATCGGTTATATCTAATTTAGTTAATCATTCATCATAGGTTCAATGCTTTATAATCCAAAATCCTCAAACCTATTTGCCTTATGAATCGCAGAATTGAAGACTTTGTTCAAAACACAATTCAGCTGTAGATTAAGACAGACAATATACTAGTAGGCCTCCCTAGCAATCATATGAATAATCATTGAGAAGAAGAGCATATGAATAATCAATACTCAATTTAAATTGAAATAATAAAATCAAGTCTACATCTCACAATGTATGAAAATCCCTTGAGGTTTCAATCTACCTCAACCAACTAAAAAGAACTAGCCACGCAGGGCCATAAGAAAATTTAAAGAAGAATTGAAGAATGTAACTAAGAATTTGGATTAAGAATTCGATGAATTCTCTGCTTGTTTTTCTCCCTTTTTATAGATTAACTCCTCCTAATCGAAGTAGGATTGTATTTAGGTAAAATACCAATCCATCGGGCTTCAATTGGAGTGAAAAAGACCTGAAATTGTAAAAATCATCATTCTGGTGCGACGGCAGGCGCCGCGGCGCTCACTTGCTGCGAAGCTTTCTGGGTTGTTCAGCGCCATTACGATCTTTTGTGAGCACCGCAGTGCCCAGAAAATGCCATAATTTGCGAAAGTTCCGAACAAGAAAGTTGTAGCTCGATGTCTCTTCTTCCCATAGCCGCTGGAATCACCTTAATCCAATCTAATTTGAAAGAGATATGCTAAAATTAGTGACCAAAGGTCAGAATTCATCTTGCTGCATTGTGATGCTGATTTGCAAGCTCTGTAACGCCATGACATATCCCAAATTTGACCAAGTATTCAACATAAAAGTTGTAGATGATTGTGTTATCTTTTCACATCCACTTGAATAACTTTGATTGGACTTCATAAGAGGGAGATATGCTCAAAACAGTATTGAAAGGTCTGGAATCGCTGCAATGTAGCATTTTTCCATGAATTTCTTATCTTTTTCTTCTCTTTTCTTCTTCCTTTGTTCCTACAACACAAAACACAAAACAAAGCTAATTCCTAATTATATTTTACTTAAATCAAACAAAAATTAAGTTTAAAGGTATTAATATCATGCTTAATTAAGATCACATCAGGTTATCACATATACATGCCCTTTTTCAAGGAAATATTATAGCTTTATATATCAATGCCACGTGAACAATATATTTCTTTTACCATATGATGAGAAATACATTTAGAATCACATATTCAATGAGTTGAAAAATTCATTTTCAAAACCATACTCTTCTTGAACTATATGCTAGATAATAAACAAATATGGTAATTTAATCCTTTTAAGAGACATATAAAATTATAAATAACTTGTAAACATAATTAATTATACATTTAAAGTTCAAGAAGAGGATAGGGTAAGTCATGGAAAGAATTATCTACTCATAGGGTAAGGCTCCAGGTTAGACAGCCTCAAAATGCACTTTTTCGATCCAAATTTGACCAAATAAATCTAAAAAATGAGTCTGGTAGCTTGGTCAATTGATGGGAACCATTTATAGTTGGAAACACTGTTCATATCGGTCGAAATCACTTTTCATATCGATCGGAATTACTGTTCACAGCTATTAGAATCATTATTCACGCCAGTCAGAGTTATTGTACATGACACCAAAAGTTGTCAAATGACTGTGAAATTTCATATCTTATAGTTTAACTATCTCATCAATCCATCTACAGTGTCAGATTTTCAATTTGAAGTATCTAAATAGGATTTTCAGAACTTACATTTTTCTATAATTTTTTACTTTCGATCTGCGGCAATTTTGCGGTCGATTTGAAAAATTATTCAGCCAATATCGTAGTACTCTTCGTCCTGAATCCAGTGGTACACTTATTTTTTAGATAGGAGGCTCGAAAGTACTCCAGATCTAAAGAGAAAAAATGAAGAGAGAGAAAACACTATTCATTTTCCTCGTTTACAAATTTTTTTTTTTTTTTTTTAAATATTCATGGAGTGACTATTTTGAAAATATTCAATTCTTGAGGGAGTTCCTTGCAAATTTCATTATTTACATTTTAACCCCTAAACATTTAAGAAATTACAATTTGACCTTAAAAGTATTAATAAGTTTTCATTTTCATCCTTAAAACCTTTCAATTTCATCGCTACTCCTTTATTTCTTTTTAATAATCCATACATAAATTAAAATTACTAAACCTTAGGGGTGTTACATTCGTCCCCCTTAAGAAATTTGGTCCCCGAATTTCAAACCATCATATCACAAGTAGGGAATGAAGCCTATGCATATATTACAGTTATTAACCTCACTGCTCAAACTATTGGGGATATCTCTTTTGTATATCATCTTTACTTTCTAAGAAGTCTCTTCACTTGACTAATTTTGCCATATAACCTTAACCATAGAGTTTTCCTTCAACCATAAGTTTTTCACCTGTTGATCAACAATAGACATCGTTTTTCCTCATAATTAAGCCAAATTCTTGTATAGTTAAATTTTTTGGAATTAGATAACATGAGAAGAATCTAATATGTACTTCCTTAGTGTTGATGCAAGAAAGACTGTGTCAACATCACTTAATTCTGATGGCAAGGCTAGGCGATATATTACTATGCCTACTTTGTTCAAGATTTCAAAAAAGTCTATATACTAGAGCTTAACATTTTTCTTCTTTCCAAACCTCATTACCTCTTTCATGGGTGAGTCCTTCAAGAATATTTGGTCACAAACTAATAATTTCTAGTGCTTAACATTCATGGTCTTTATAGATTTTTGATCTGTATTGAGTTACTTGTATTCTTTTCCTAATTAATTTCACTTTATCAACGATATTTTACAATAAGTCTGACCCCACTAAATCATTTAACAGAAAGTTAGTAACATCTTTTACATAAGGCTTTAAGTCATCCAATATCACTTTATTATAGGCAAATTCTGTTAAGAGATCTTTCACCAAACTTGAAGATATATGCTGGAAGCATGCTCTTCAAACTAGTATCATCAATTTAGTTTAGTCATATTTTATCTATTGTATGTTATTCTAAATTAGATTCCAAAAAATTAACTTTACTCAACTTGCTCACTTATTAAGAGACCTACGATGTTCATGTAAAACCTCAAATGGTGACATTTGTGTCACGCCCCTACTTTTAAGATCACGTGAAATAAATACTTTACAAATAGATCTTTACTATAATAGATATAATACAAGCGTTTATTATGGAAACATATACAGATAGGTTCTCTCATGTGAACACAATATATAAACCAACTTTATAAATATCAGAGTAACAACAGAAACAATGATCCTGCCTATAGCATTCAGAGCATACTCTAGAGTACAAGTACAATAGAAATCAAAATCTATAAGACTTAGAAGCAACATAGGCTCACCCAGAGATTTTGTCGTCTAGTTGGTCAACTATCTAAAGGGAAATGACCAAACTCTATATTCTTATATGAAAAATGTGGAAATATCGTGTAGTGAGTTTGACAACTCAGTGAGCAGATAATACCTCCTATGACCTCTTTGGTCAGCATATGGATGTACTCATATTTAAAACTTTGTCATATAGAAAATACAGTTTGAAAGTACATCCATATGGGACACGCATTTTAAATATTCTTAAATTAAAGGATATTCAGATATCCAAAATCATATTTAGCACTGTATGAACATTAAATAAATATTGTTATGCACCCAAATATTTCACATGAAAATATTTAGAGGATCCCATATCAGAACTATCAAATAATCCCTAGCACATAGCAAGGGATAATGTTATGTTCAGCTATATAAGCTATAGAAAAATATCAATCTTTTGAGATAAAATCATAACTTTTGTTGATCCATACTTAACATACTATATATAAACTGAAAATTCACTCTTTTTTTGATAATGCTTAAGCATGTCATAGCTCTCAATATACTCAATTCACTCATTTGCTATACGTATAGTGGCCGATCGACTACAATCACAATAGTTAATTAGGGAATATGAAAAAATTACCCTCCTGCCCCCTTACATTACCACTGTCACCTAACTAGAGCGGCCCTCCCTTGGCTCACTCAACCTAATAAGGTGTCCCCTACTTGGTACCGTCTCAAGCCATACAATCCGTCCATATTCATCCATATATATATATATATATAAATGCAATTCATTAAATGTAATGTAAAATTATCTAGCAACTCATCATGAGCTTTACGCTTGCCATTCAATCAAAATCAGCAACTTTATAGCTTTATAGATCAATGCCTCATGCATATAATATTCACTTTATCAAATAATGATAGATACATTTAGAACCACATATTCAATGAGTTTCAAAATTTATTTGCAAAACCATACTCTTCTTGAAATATATTCCAGTTAGTAAGCAAAGCAGATATTTTAACATATTTCAAAAACTTATGATAGTATAAATAATTTGTAAATAGAACCAATTATACATTTAAAGTTAAAGAAGAGCATAGAGTAAGTCGTAGAAAGAATTATCTACACACAGATTAAGATTCCAGATTGGACAGCTCCAAAATGCACTTTTCCAATCCAAATTTAACCAAATAGACTTTAAAAACGTGTTTGGAGGGTCCAAAAACTTAGGAAATGACTCAAAGAGCTTGGTCATCACCGGTCAACGATGGGGTTACTGTTCATGGCCAAAAATTACTATTCATATCAGTCAGAGTTACTGTTTACACATTTACCTTGGTCAGAGTTACTATTCATGATACCAAAAGTTGTTAGATGATTGAGAAACGTCATATCATATTGTTTTTCTATCTCTTGAATCTATCTGTGGTGTCAGATTTCCAATTTAAAGTCTCTAAATAAGAGTTTCAGATTTACCTTTTTGTAAGATTTTCTACTTCTAATCTGTTACGATTCTACGACTGATTTGAAAAATTGTTCGGCCAATATCGTAGTACTCTTCGTCCTAAATCCAATGGTACCCTTAGTTTTGAGATCGGATGCTCGAAAGTACTCCAGATCTAGAGAGAGAAAATGGAAGAGAGAGATTGAATAGTAATCTCCCTAAAAATCTACTTAAGCTTTTTAAAAAATTGATGGAGGGACCAAATAGCAATTTGCTAATCATTGGAGGAAGTCCTTTAAATTTTATTATTTACATTTTGACCTCTAAAATTTTAGAAAATTACACTTTGACCCTAAAAACATTAATAAGTTTTCATTTTCATCCTTAAAAACTTTCAATTATATCCCTACTCCTTTATTTCTTTTAATAATCCATACATAAATGAAAATTACTAAATCTTAGGGATGTTACAATTTGTATACTGGCTTGGTAGCTATTGTTATAAGTAAATTCATCTAAGGGCAAGAATCTTTCCGAACTATTTTGAAAATCAAGCACACATTCTTAAAGCATGTCTTCCAATATTTGGATGGTTTGCTCAGACTGTCCATCTGTTTGAGGATGGAAATTAGTATTGAGATTTAGCTTTTACCCAAAGTTTCTTCTATGACTCACCAAAAAAGAGCTATGAACTATGGTCCTCAATCAGAAATAATCGATATCGGTACCCCATAAAGTATCACTATCTTGTTCAAATACATATTTTCATATTGAGCTACGTTATATGTGGTGTTCACTGGTAGAAATTGTGCTGATTTAGTCAACCTATCAATGGTCACCCATATTTAATCAAACCCTTTTGGTTTCCACGGTAGCTTTGTAACAAAATCCATAGTTATTCTCTTCCATTTCCATTTAGGTATTTCTATTTGTTGATGTAACCCCGCAGGCCTTTGATGTTATGCCATTACTTGTTGACATGTTAAACACTGAGAAACATAATCAACTATATCTTTCTTCATACCATCCCACCAATAAATTTCTTTTAAATCTTGATACATTTTAGTTGATCTAAGATAAATGATATACCTAGATTAATGGGCTTATGCTAGAATCTCTTTCTTGAGTTTTTCTTTATTAGGTACACATAATTGCTTGCCCAATCTTAGAAATCCTTCAGAGTCTACAGTAAATTCAACATCACTGCCATTCTTCATGTCTTTAATTTTCTTATATCAATAGGTATCCTTTTCCTGTGCCCTTTTCAACTGCTCAACCAAAGATGATTGAAGCTGTATATAGACTAATAGTATCAAAGGCTCCTATACTTCTAATACTACCCCATGACTTTTCAACTTAAGTATTTCTTTAATCAATGACCTCCTTACCATTGTGATATAAGCCAAACTACTCATTGACTTCCTGCTTAATGCATCAGCCACTACATTGGATTTACCTAGATGATATAGTATTGTATAGTCATAATCTTTAAGTAATTTCATCTATTGTCTTTGTCTCAAGTTAAGATCTTTTTGTTGAAAAATGTATTTGAGACTTTTATGATCTATATAGATTTCACATGTCTCATTATACAGATAATGCCTTCAAATTTTGAGAGTAAAAACCACCATTGCCATTTCTAAATCATGAGTAGGATAATTTTGCTCATGTGGTTTAAGCTGTCTAGATGCATATGTAATGACTCGACCATGTTGCATCAACACACACCATAATCTAATTCTCGATGCTGTTGTTGTTTTAATTAAAACTTGCAAGCGCACAAATCTATTAGAGTATAGATTTAGTGATATGCAAGGTAGAAAGGACAAGTGAATGTAGTTTTCTCTTGATCCTCAGGTGCAATAAGAATTTGGTTATAACTAGAATATCCATCAAGAAAGTAGTAATATGCATGTCCAGCTAACCTTTTTAGCATTTGGTCTATAAAGGGAAGTGAAAAATGGTCTTTCCTTGTAATAACATTCAACTTGCGGTAGTCGATACAAACACGCCACCCAATTTGTACTCTAGTGGGAATCAATTCATTATTCTCATTATTGACTATAGTAATGCCAGATTTCTGAGGAACTACCTGAACAGTACTAACCCATGGACTATCAAAAATTGGGTAAATGACACCCACATCAAGAAGTTTAATCACTTCAGCTCTCACAACCTCTTTCATGTTTAGATTCAAACGTCTTTGTGGATCTCTGCCTTGTCCTCCAAATGTATCCTGTGCATTAAAATTAATGGATTAATACCTTTAATGTCTGCTATTGTCCAACCTATGGCTTCACTATGCTCACTGAGGACTTTTATGAGTTCAACTTCCCGTTCTCTATCTAAGTTAGATGCTATGATAACAAGCAAGGTCTTAGAGGGTCCTAGAAACACATATATCAGAGAATCTGGTAAAGGTTTTAACTCTACCTGGGGAGGTTTCTCTATGGATGGCAATAGAACAGACTCAGAAGGTGTAAGTATCTCTGTTTTACCTTTTAATTTATTGGTATCCATCAATGGAGTGGTCTCTAACAGGAAATTTACTTCATTGATCAAAGAGTCCTCATCTAAGTCCATATTGAAGTGAGCCAAACATTTTTTCAAAGAAAAGAACTTACAAATGAGTCATAGACTATACTCTCAATCATGTTGACCTCACATACATCACCGGTGTCCACAGGTTAATGGGAGACATTAAAGACATTTAGTTCAACTGTCATATTTCCAAAAGACAGATTTAAGACATCATTACGACAATTGATGATTGCATTAGATGTTGCCAAAAATGGTTTACCTAAAATGACAAGTATTCATGTATTTACATTCTCAATAGGTTTAGTGTCAAGAATAATAAAATCTACTGGAAAGTAGAATTTATCAACCTTTATGAGAACATTCTCTATGACACCTCTAGGAATTTTTGTGGACCTATCGGCTAATTGAAGGGTCACTGATGTAGGCTTTAACTTTTCTAGCCCAAGTTTTACATATACAGAGTATGGCAACAAATTTACACTTGCTCCTAGATCAAGTAAGGATCGGTTAATCACATAATCATCTATCACACAAGAAATTGTAGGACAACCAGGATCTTTATACTTGGTAGGAGTTTTTTTATTGAATTATAGAGCTCACTTGCTCAGTCAAAAATGCATTTTTTGGAACATTGGTTTTTCTTTTCACCGTGCAAAGGTCTTTCAGAAATTTTGAGTAAGCGGGTACTTGTTTGATAGCGTCCAGAAAAAGGATGTTAATGCTTACTTGCTTAAACATCTCTAAAATGTCACTATACTTAGTACCTTTCTTAATTGATGCAAGTCTTTGTGGGAAAGGAGCTTTGGGGGCATAAGAAATTTGTTCACTTTTATTCTTACTTGAGTCATTAGTTTGGGATTCATGTTGACTCTGTTCCTCATTTTTTGGCATGTGAACATGATTATCAATTACCTTTCTAGATCTAAGGGTTGTCACAGACTTTCCTTCTTCCTTAGGATTTGTTGATGATCCTACTTCAAATTGACCCTTAGGATTAGGAATTGGTTGACTAGGGAATTTTTCTTTTTCTCTCTCTCCTTCAATATTAGCTATTTGACCCAATTGTGTTTCAAGCTTTGAAATAGCTTGAGTGTGAGATTGTAAAGCTTGTTGGATTGATTGCATAAATTGTTGCAAGGTATCCTCAAAATAAGGTTTTCTTTGTTGTGGTACCCTGAAAGGAGGAGCATGTTGAGAAACTTGAGGGTATGAATTGGGAGGGGCAAATTGTTGCCCACCTTGATTCATTGCAGGTTGATTTTTTCTACATGAAAAATTTGGATGGTTTCTCCAATTTGGGTTATATGTTGGTGCAAATAGACTATCTAATGACTTTCCCTAAGACTGAAAGGAATTAATTGGCTCAGAGAATGCTTCTTAGTAAGTTGGTATGGATGGATAAGATTGTGCAATGTGAGATGTACTAGAACATAAATCACATGCTTCATTCCTTGTATTGGTAGAAGAGTTCAGAGTATGGCTTAAATTCAAAGCTTCTACCTTTCTAGTAAGATTGGCCAAAGTAGCCCTCTCATCTGTATCATCACTCACTTCATAAATTTCTCCTTTTTTTGTGGTTTGAGACTTTCTATCCTTTGAATCAATGCAGTTCTAATGTTGAGAGTTTTCAAATAGAGATCCTAAGGATCCCCAAGCTTCAGCTTCATTTAACTGTAAAAACTTTCCACCATGCATACTTTGGATCATTTGACAGTTTGATGGAGTCAAACCGTCATAAAAATATTTCACGAGTCTTCAAGTTTCAATACCATGATAAGGACACTTCAAAAGAAGGTCATTAAATCTTTCCCAACACTCAAAAAATTGTTCACCCTCTTTTTGAAAAAAAATCAAAACAATTTCTCCTACAGGCATTAGTTTTAGACATGAGAAAAATTTGGCTAGATACTTATTTACTAATTGATTCTAACTAGTAATAGTTCCTGTAGGAAGAGAATTCAACCAGGTTTTAGCTTTATCTTTTAATGAAAATAGAAACATTCTAAGTTTGATTGACTCATCATTGAAATTTTGAAAGCGAAATGTCGAGCAAATTTCAAGAAACTCTTTAATATGCATGTATGGATCTTCTCTTTCTAATCCATAAAATGATGGCAATAGTTGAATTATGGCTGGTTTAAGCTCAAAGTGAGTTGTATTAGTTTGTGGCAACACTATACAAGATGAAGTACTAGCTATGACAGGTGAGAAATATTCCATAAGAGTTTTTCGTATACAACTTGTTCTTCCATTTTTGATGATGTCCCAACAAAGTCTAATGTTTCAATTTTAAAATCAATGGGTGATCTTAAACTTTTTCTAACCAGATGCTTATCTTTATCACATTTCCAAGCATACATAAACTAACAAAAAAATTATAAACAAGTATTTCTAATAGCACACAATATAAACAAAATGAAAATACGACAAAAAAAATCACAAAATTATACAGCAAAAAATATATTTTTTTGGGTGTTAGTAATAATGGGTAATATTTCATTGGAGGATTCCTAGGAAAGTGTGGAGGAGTCATAGTAGTCTCACTTAAAATCCATATTCCTTAGGCACTTTTAGCCTTGTTGACAGAATCAACCAATTTTATACACCCAAATTACTGCACCAATGTTCAAAAAACGCTTCTAAAAAAATTACTATACATAGAATAAAAAAAAATTTTCTAAATTATAACTAGTGGAAGAATTATACTTACCTGGATCCAAAGAGCCTTTTTGTGATATACAAGGTCGATCCCACAGGGATTGCCAATTGAGAGAAAATTTTAATTTAGATCCAAAATAGATAATTCTAACCTAGTTGCGAATGTCTTGTTTTGTGAGAAGAGTATTGAACAAAATATGTAAAGAACTAATATACTAAAATTAAATAAAGATGTATTCAAAGTAAAGAAACATTCTAAGGTTAGGGGATCCACTCTTTGTATATCAAATAAAGATAAATGTAACTCTTTTATTACTCAATTAGAATCCTTACATGAATAAGTTTCCAATAGGAAGATATGTTAATTTAAACTCACCTTTGCTTATACGTGAATTGTATTTACCTACTTTTTATTGTAAAATGGATTCAAGCGTACATTGTGCCAATCGTCATATTGTCTACAATAAATTAAGACTTATTCAAGTATTTATTGTGCCAACAATTGTCTACAATGTATCAAGGTTCACACTTTACAAGATTAAAAATACAAAGATGCAAAAGATAACTTGTAAATGGATTTAAGCATAAATTGTGCCAATCATTATATTGTCTACAATAAATCAAGATTAATTCAAGCATTTATTGTGCCAAAGATTGTCTATAGTATATCAAAATTCACATTTTACAAGATTGACTTATGTAGAAAATGAAAGAGGTAGAAAACTAATTAACATAAAAAATAAAATGAAATAAAATAGGTGGAAGAGCTAACCAATAATAAAATAAAATAAAGTATGTGGCAAAGTCAACCATGAAAAATAAAAATAAGAAGTAGACAGTATAGCTAGCCATTAAACAACAAGAAGAAGAAATAGGTGGCTCAGCCAGCCATTAAAACATAACATAAGAAAATGAGGGTGTAAATACAACATCAAATATAAACACTAAAATTAAGAGTTAGATAACTTATTATTCTCATACCGAGAGTTTCACCATTTCACCTTAGCATTAGGAGATTAGTTCTCCATAATCAAGGCAAGAAAGCAAAATAAAAGATGAAGAAGCATGATAATATTATGAAAGAAAGTAAAGATACAAACTTTCTAAAGAGAGAAGAACATTACAAACACTTATAATTCCAACAAAACTTTCCCAAGCTCTCTCAAAGCTCCCTAAATCACTCCTCAAGTCCTCTATTTATAGATACAATTAGGTGTGGTAGGTGTGGTAATTGTTAAAATTGTTAGATAGGAAGTTATACAAAGTTGACAATTTAGATTCCATCATGTGCAACCAAATTGAACCTTGAATATCTTCTTGAAACCCACAAAATTTGTATCAACATGAAAGTTGTAGAAAATTTCATTATCTTTCTGTCAAGACAAATTGTGGACAAATTAGATACGCAATTTGTGACTTATGGTCAAAATACTATAGCAAAGTTGGGCTGGACTGCAACAGTAGACATATTCTCTAATGTTCGTATTTTTTGACCACTTGAACATGAAAGTTTTACCTAATTGTGTTAGCTACCCACCCACCAAATTTTATACATATTGGATATGTATTTTCTGAGATACGGCCCAAATACTGCAGCAAGGTTCGACTGGACTACAAACAACAAACATATTCTCAATATTGGGTGTTTTTCCTTGAATCTTTATGTTTTAGTTCTTTTGGAAATATGGTCATAAATCAAGAATAAATTTGTGCATATATCTATTAGGATGTGTCTCAGAAGTCAATATGATAATGCTCCTTAATCAGCCATCCTCAATGAATTTGTTTTATCTGCTTGATTTATAGACATCATTATCAAAGAACCACAATTTAGCTCTGATTCCTCCAATTGAATCAATTTTCTATTCTTCTCTCCATCTGTAAAAAATACACAAAACTAAAGACAAATAAGGGAGATATATGCTTAATTATGGAAAAAAATAAGATTAAAATATTTATTTTATGAGTATAAAACTCCCTCATCAGATGTATCATAATATATTGTGTATCCTCCGGTTCTTGAGAGAATAGACAGTACTAGTGTCGTAGTCAAACATTCTTAAGTTTCTGAATTTTTTTTCTCACAGTCATCTAACAACTTTTGGTGTCATGAACAGTTTTTCCAATCGGTGTAAATAGTGATTCCGGTAAGTGTGAACAGTAATTTCGATCGGCATAAATAGTGATTTTGGCCAATGTGAATAGTGTTTCTGGCTGTGAACAGTCTGTCAGTTGACCAACGTTGACCAAGCTCCTAGAGTCATTTCCTAGGTTTTTAGACCCTCTGGACTCATTTTTTAGATTTATTTGGTCAAATTCGAATTGGAAAAGTGCATTATGAGACTGTCTGACCTAGAGCCTTATTTTGTGAGTAGATAATTCTTTCTATGACTTACCTTATGCTCTTCTTGAACTTTAAATGTATAATTGGTTATGTTTACAAGTTATTTATACTTTTATATGTCTCTGAAATGGATTAAATTACCTGATTTAATTACTATCTTGCATATAGTTCAAAAAGAGTATGGTTTTGAAAATGGATTGTTGAACTCATTGAATATGTGATTCTAAATGTATTTCTCGCCATATGGTAAAGGAAATATATTGTAAACGTGGCATTGATATGTAAAGCTATAAAATTGCCTTAGAAAAGGGCATATATATGTGATAACCTTGATTGGGAAATTTCTGACAGAGGAATTTTATTGAGACTGAAAAATTCTATATTATACTGAAACCTTTGTTTTGAATGATATGGAATATGTGCAAATATGATTTTTGTGGAGAAATCCTATTGGAAACATTGTTTGCTAACAATAGGTGATGTCAGCCCTGGTGAACCTTAACACCTCAGCTAGTAAGGGCAGTGCTAGCTTCGTTTGATGGTCAACACACAGGATATGATATGTGAAGGAGAGTGGAATGCCTCTTATCTGGGTGAGATGCTGACTATATGATATGTGATTTGCCTTCCCTTGTTGTGTGCTTGGGAAATGCCCATATTAGAGTATATTGTCATGTTATCTTGAATGGTGGTAGGGCAAACATTAGCTGGGATACTGAGTTTAGACAAATCCTATACCACCAAAGTAAGGAAGTGCTTGAACTCTGATATAGTGATTCTGATATAGGATCCTTCTAATGTTTTCATGTAAAATATTTTGATGCATAACAACGTTTGTTTAATGATCATACGGTACAATATAAGATTTTGGATATCTGAATATCCTTTATTTTGAGAATATTTGAAATACAGGTCCCATATGGATGTATTTTTGAATTGTATTTTCTATGTGACAACTTGTTACACCCCCATTTTATAGGAATTGTGATTGTCACGAATATGATATAACTTTACTCTTAATTTAATACATACATGCTCCAAGTAAATCATATAATAGGGATAATCATATACGTTCACAAGTTTTCGAGTATATCCAAATATACATGTTAGATTTATATTCATATATATTACTGTAGAAGTAGGGATCCTACCTATGGCATTCAGAGCATACTCTAGATTACAAATACATAATAATTTAAACACTATGAGCCTTGGAAGAAACGTAGGCTCACCCAGAGAGTATGACACCTAGTTGCTCCAGGACCAAACTCTGCATCCTTATCTGAAAAAAATGCAAATATCGTGTAGTAAGTTTGATAGCTAAGTGAGTAGATAATGCCTCATATGACATCTTAGGTCAGAAAATGGATGTACTCATATATTAAAATTTATCACATAAAAAATTTACAGATCAGAGTTATATCCATATAAGACCCGCATTTTAAATATTCTCAATTCAAATCACATTCAGTTATTCAAAATCATATGCACTATGGTATGATCATTAACCAAATATTTTTATGCATCAAAATATTTCTCATTAAAACATTAGGAGGATCCCATATCAGAACACCCATATTAGAGTTCAAGCCCTTCCGTACTTTGGTGGTGTAGGATTTGCTTAAAATCAGCATCCTAGCTAAGGTTTGCCCTACCACCATTCAATATGACACGCGAAGGGACTCTAATATGGGCATTTCCCAAGCACTCAGCAAATGAGGGCAAATCACAAATCATATAGTCAGCATCTCGCCCAGATAGGAGGCATCCTACTCTCCTTCACATATCATATCTTGTGTGTTGGCTGTCACACGAGGCTAACACCAACCCTGCTAGCTGAGGTATCAAGGTGCACCAGTGATAACATGACCTACTGTTAACAAACAGTGTTTCTAATAGGATTCCTCGACAGAAATCATTTTTTGTATATATGCCATATCGTTTAAAATAGAGGTTTCAGTATAATTCATAATTTTTAGTCTCAGTATAATTCCTCTGTCAGAAACTTCCCAATCAGGGTTATCACATATTGATGCCTTTTTCCAAGGCAACTTTATAGCTTTACATATCAATGCTATGTGCACAAAACATTTCTTTTAGCATATTATAAAAAATAGATTTAGAATCACATTTTCAAAACCATACTTTTCTTGAACTATATGCCAGATAGTAAACAAATCAGGTAATTTAATCTATTTCAGAGACATATAAAAGTATAAATAACTTATAAACAGAACCAATTATACATTTAAAGTTCTAGAAGAGCATAGGGTAAGTTATAGAAACAATTATCTACTCTCAAAACCAAGGTTCCAAGTTGGATATCCCTAAATGTATTTTTTTTCAAGCCAAATCGGATCAAATGGACCTAAAAAACGAGTCTAGAGGGTCCCAAAACCTAGGAAATGGCTGTAGAATTGCGATATTTGCCTTTCGAGAGCTTGGTCAACACTGTTCAACTGATGAGGTACTATTCACGGTCGAAATTACTATTCACCACCGGAATCACTATTTATGCTGGCTAGATTTACTGTTCACAATGCACAAAAAGTTGAAAGATGGCTAAAATATTTCATATCCTAAGGTTTTTCCACTTCTTGAATCCATATATGGTGTTAGATTTTCAAATTTGAGGATTCTAAGTACGAGTTTTAGAACTTACCTTCCTATGGTTTCTCCTCCATTTTTCGGCCCAATTTCTATAAATCAATCAGACAGATTTGTAGTTGTTGTCATTTTGAATCCGTAGGCGATGGTGGTGTTGAAATCTGAGGTTCAGAATTGCTAGAAATCTAGAGAGAAGTTTTAGAGTTTTTAAAGAGAGAAAATGAATTTTGGAAGAGAGAGAGTCTGAATTTCATACACCTCTCTTCTGTAGATTGTTTAATAATGTTAGAGGGACCATTCTACAAAAATTTGATTTTTGAGGGAGGTCCTTGTAAATTTTCGTTATTTACACTTTGACCCCTCAACTTTTAAAATATTACATTTTGGCCCTAAAACTTAAATCATCATATTACCTTCATAACTTCTCAAATAATATGATAAATAAATATATTTCCAATGGTATTTTTTCATAATCCTTACTTACCTTTAAAATTTTCTTTAATTTGCAGTTTCTCATTTATTTAAGGTTTTTTTTTTCTATAGGGTCATTACATTCTTCCCCACTTAAAGAAATTCGGTCCCTGAATTTTACATCCATATTTACAAATAAAGCTAACCTCGTGATTCAAAAAGATGTGGGTATCTGGCGTGCATATTCTCATCTCTTTCCCAAGTAGCTTCCTTCGAAGAGTGATTTTGCCACATTACTTTCACTCTGGGTATTTCCTTTGAATGCAACTTCTTCACTTGTCTATCTACTATAGCCACTGGTTTTTCCTCATATGACAAATCTTTGTCTAACTGAATCTCTTGACATTGAATAACATGCATTGGGTTTGGTAGATACTTTCCTAGCATAGACATGTGAAAGACTGGATGGACATTACTCAATTCAGGTGGCAAAGCCAAACGATAAGCTACTAGACTGATCCTATCAAGAATTTCAAATGGACCTATATATTGTGGACTTAACTTCCCTCTTTAACCAAATCTTACTGCTCCTTTCATAGGAGATATCTTCAAGAAGACATGTTCACCTATGACAAATTCCAATGGTCGGCATCTATTATTAACATAAGCTTTCTGTCTACTATTGTCTGCTAATTACCTTTCCTTAATTAACTTTACCTTGTCAAGTGCATCTTGTACCAAATCAGGCCCTAAAATCTTAGCTTCGTCCATCTCAAACCATTTGATCGGAGAACGACAACATCTACTATATAATGCCTCAAAAGGGGCCCTTTGTATATTGGCTTGGTAGCTATTGTTATAAGCAAATTCAGCTAGGGGCAAGAATCTTTCCCAGCTACCTTGAAAATCTAGCACATATGCCCAAAGCATGTCTTCCAATATTTGGATGGTTCGCTTAGACTGTCCATCTATTTATGGATGGAAAGCAGTACTGAGATTTAGCTTCGTCCCCAAAGCTTCTTGGAAGGCTCTCCAAAAAGGAGATATGAACTGTGGTCCTTGATAAAAATAATCAATATTGGCACTCCATGAAGCATCACTATCTTATTCAAATATAGATTTGCATATTGAGCTACGTTGTATATGGTTTTCACTGGTAGAAAATGTGTTGATTTAGTCAACCTATCAATATCACCCATATTGAATCAAACCCTTTTGGTGTCTACGGTAGCCCTATAACAAAATGCATAGTTATTCTTTCTCATTTCCATTTAGGTATCTCTATCTGTTGATGTAATCCTATAGGCCTTTGATGTTTTGCTTTTACCTGCTGGCATGTTAAGCATCGATAGACATAATCAACTATATCTTTCTTCATACTGTCCCACCAATAAATTTCTTTTGGATCTTTGTACATTTTAGTTACCCCAAGATGAATGGTATATATGGATCTATAGGCTTCCTCTAAAATTTCTTTCTTGAGTTCTTCTTTATTAGATACACACAAACACTTGCCCAATCTCAGAATTTCTTTAGAGTCTACAGTAAATTCCACATCACTATCATTCTTCACCTCTTCAATTTTCTTGCATAATTAGGCATCCTCTTCCTATGCCATTTTCACTTGCTCAACCAAAGATAATTGAAATTGTATATTGGCCAATAGTATCCTAGGCTCCTTTATGCAATGACTCGACCATGTTGCATCAACACACACCCAAATCCAATTCTCGATGCATCACAATATACCGTGTATCCTCCGTCACCTGAAGGAATAGACAGTATTGGCATCGTAGTCAAACATTCCTTGCGCTTCTAGAAACTTCTTTTACATTCATCTGACCAGTCAAACTTTATTCCCTTCCTTGTCAACTTCGTGAAAGGAGTAACTATTTTTGAAAAATATTTAACCAATCTGTAATAATAGCATGCTAAACAAAGAAAACTACAGATCTTTGTAATTGTGGTAGGGCGTGGCCATTGCTGCACCGCTTCTACCTTTTTAGGTTTAACTTGAATACCATCCTTGGTAACCACATGCCTTAGGAAAGTTGTAACACCCAAAATTTTGTTAATGATATTCATAAAATGGAGTGGTGAGAAAAGGGTTTAAAAGATTTAAATGAGGGAGTTATAGAGGAATAACAATAAATGTTTAATAAAGACTTTTCTTACTTTTGGGAAAATTTGTTGAGAAAGAGGTAGTAATTTTCTTGTTTGCAGGGTTACAAGTAGATAGCAAGGATAGAGATATGGAGCTATAAAGAGAGTTGCACAAAAAGTCATTGAGGTAAGGCCAAGAAGATATTAAACACCTAGCAATTTTCCTTCACCCAAACAAAGCCTTAGCCAACCCCTTAGTCACACTTTAATGGGATGGCACTCTTGAAGTTTTTAGACAAGGAAGGGGTAAAGGTTAAGGGATTGGATGGCTTGTTGAGGAAGCTGCCATATTTTATTATTTTTCTATTGACTTAGAAGACCAAGCCACCAGTTTTTCCAGCCAAGCCCAAGGGAACCCCACGGCAAAAGGAGAGAAGGGAGAAAGAGAAGAAAGAAAAGAGAAGGAGAAGAAGAAGGGAGAGAGGGGAAAGAGGAAAGCTAGAGAAGAAGGAGAAAGAGCAAGGAGAAGAGAAGGAGAGGAGGTGTAGAGCAAACTAAAGAGACAACTTGTAGAAAGAGAAAGGTAAGATCAACATCATTTACGATTTTGGTTGGTTCTGGAGGTTACTTTTTATGTAGAATCTGGAAATATGTTGAACATATGAATTGTAGCCCTGTGTCTTAGCGTTAAAAAGCCCCTGGAATCACCTTAATCGGATTCGAAATGAGAGAGATATGCCCTGTTGAGTGAGGGTAGGTCAGATCTAACGCGCTGAGTTCCGACGTTGTTTTCAAGCAACTTTTTCCCCTGATTCTGTTTCTTATTTGTTGAAGTTGTAGAAATAAATGTTGTGGATAATTGTTTTATCTTTCCATAGACACCGAAATCACATTAATCGGAGTTGAAATGAGTGAGTTATGGTCTTTGTAGTAAGGAAAGGTCTGGCTGAACGAAAATCTGGACAGATCTAACGCGCTGAGTTCCGACGTTGTTTTCAAGCAACTTTTTCCCCTGATTCTATTTCTTATTTGTTGAAGTGGTAGAAATAAAAGTTGTGGATAATTGTTTTAGCTTTCCATAGACACCGAAATCACCTTAATCGGAGTTGAAATGAGTGAGTTATGGTCTTTTTAGTAAGGAAAGGTCTGGCTGAACGAAAATCTGGACTGCAGGGAAAAACCCGAAGCATGGCCATGCTTGGTGACACGGCCAGGCCGTGCTTGAGGCTGTTTTGCTCTGTTTTTCATTTTGAAGGCTCTAAATGAACCCCAATGAATGGATGATGTTAAGGGGAACTAAAATATATAGATATACCTTTTTAATGATACAATGTAGTGTGAATTCCATCCATTTATTATGAGATATTAAATTACACATTGCTTAATGATGACATGCATGTTGATTGATGTCTATGCTAGTATATTAATGCATGAGGAATGATGCATGATTGTCATATTTGCATATTATAGACTGCTTGTGTGCATGGCTGTAAGTGAGTTATTGATGCATGTGCTTTTGGGAGGCTATAGAAGCACGTATGTTATTTATGAGAAATAAATATGACATGTTTAAGGATGAATATGATTTATGCGCTGGATAATTATTGACATGCATATCCTTGTTATGATAAGTGGCTAAAGAGAGGTAAAAGACTTAATCTGGTCAGGAGGACCCTCTCTGAAGCAGGGTGGCCCAGAAATGGGTGTCTCCCTTGCTGTATTGAGGCGACTGACGGTCAGAATGATCCTCTCTGAAGCAGGATGTCCTGGCAACAGGTGTCTTCCTTGCTGTATTGAGGAGACTGACAATTCCAGGATGACCTTTACCCATTAAGGTGACCCAGGATAGTGGCACCTTACGAGGTAAAGCGACTGAAGGGTCGTGGCTTGTGATACGGTACCGGGATAGGGGACGCCCTATAGCCTAGAGTGGTCAATACAGGAAGAACCCTCCGACCAATGGCCCTCAAAGGGTGGGTGAGTAGCTGGAGGAGAAGACTCACACCACATTGAGGATTGCAATTGAGAGAAATTATCGGCTTATGAGCCACTATGAGTGATAATGAGTCACTGTGTGTGGCATGGATCATGGACGACAGCACAGGTATTGTATAAATACATATTTTGATATTTTGCATGATATTGATGCATAACCTACAAAAAGGCTGGTATGTACCTTATTGTATCTTTACTGCATAAAAGAGAAAATGTTTTCTGTAGCTTATACAGCTGGACATAGCATGTGAGTTTTCGCATATTTATATGTTTTGGAATGTTGATCTTGCTGGGATTTTCATATCTCACTATGTTTTAATGCTATGTTCAGATCAGTAGAAATGGCATTCGTGGTGCTGACACTGCTTCTGGAGTTGCAGACCGTGGATGTCCCTTACTTGGGACAGTTCACGATTATTGTGAACCTATTAGTGACTAGTATGATAGAGATCCCTACTCCTGGCCCACCTCCTCCACCAGTAGCACCCCAAGGGTGAGGGCTAGGGATAGGATGTAGTGTAGCAGTGGAAGTCTAACTTTTGCCTATGTAAATGGGTTAACCCATTGTTTTGATGTAACTCCATGGTACTCTGCCTTTTGTGTTGTGAGCTCAGTACCTCGGGTTACATATGTATGTATGTATATATATATATCGCTGAACTCTGATGTATATAGTTTTGAATATATGAATGTATGGGTTGCTTAGCTAATGGTATATCTGATCTCTGCTTTAAAAAAAACCGGGCGTTACAAAAGTAACACTACTAAACCAAAATTCATATTTTGAAAACTTAGCATATAGCTGGTGTTCTCTTAGGGTTTGCAAAACTATCCATAAATGTCGCTTATACTCCTCTAAACTCCTTGAATATACCAGGATATCATATATGAATACAATAACAAACTAATCCAAGAAAGGTTTAAATACTCTATTAATCAAATCTATGAATGCAACTAAGGCATTTGTTAAACCAAATGGCATTACTAAAAACTCATAGTGCCCAAACCGAGTCTTGAAAGTAGTTTTTGAAATATCCTCCTTCCTTATCCTCAATTGATGATACCTATATCTCGAATCAATTTTTGAAAAAATATTGGGTACCCTGTAGCTGGTCAAATAAATTATCTATATGAGGTAATGGATACTTATTACGTACTGTCACCTTATTCTACTGTCTGTAATTAATACACAACTGTAGCGATCCATCATTCTTTTTCACAAATAAGACTGTAGCACCCCAAGAAGATGTACTAGGACGTATAAATCCCTTGTCTAACAAGTCTTGTAAGTATTTGTTCAATTCTTTAAGTTCGGTTGGTACCATTCTATATGGAGGTATAGACATTGGTTGGGTTCCCGAAAGTAAATCAATACCGAACTCAATTTATCATTCTGGGGGTAACTCTGGCAATTCATAAGGAAACACATAAGAAAATTCCCTAACCACTAGAACATGCTCTGCATTGGTGTACTTTATATCAACATCTTTGACCACTGCTAAATACCATTCGCATCCTTTTTATAATAGCTTATGAGTTGTTATAGCAGAGATTAAATTACTGGGTACCTCACTACGATCTCCTTGTATCAAAAAGGAAGATTCTCTGGGAATATTAAACTTAATCACCTTAAGGTGACATTCTAAAATGGCATGGCATGATGATAACCAATCCATTCCAAGTATCACATCAAAGTCTACCATATCTATAACTATCAAATCTATAAGAGTCTCCTTATCTTCTATTGAAATCTCACACGATTTATAAACATAATTTACTAGTAAGAATTCTCTCAATAAAGTCGCAACCATAAAAGAACAATGTAAACTAGTAGGATTTTTACCCAATTTATTTACAAAGCATGGTGATATATAAGAATAAGTAGAATTAGGATCGGATAGTACATCTGATCTATTGAAACATACTGATAATGTACCTATCATTACTGCATTTGAGGCTTGAGCATCTTGTCATGTCATGGTAAAAACTCGGGCTTGTTCTTGGCCTCGACTTCTTGATCCTCTACCGGTACCACCACTATTTGCTTGAACTGAAACTACTCTAACTATTCGTGTTGGTACAAATACTAGGGGTGAAGCAGGCTGTACTAATGCCTGACTCAAATTTCATAATTGTGGATAATTTCTCATCAAATAACCTACACTTAAAACATGCGCCTGTTTCTCTCCGACACTATCCAGTATGAGACCTGCTATAAATGGGACATAATGGAATTGATCTTGAATCCTGTTGACTAGTGGGTCTCATATCTCTTTGAATCACTCTTTGCTTATTGATATTGACTGATGTTTGGCTTGAGCTACCAGATGCTACTTGAGTTAAACGCTGTGTATTCTGAAATCTTGGTCCTCTTACATTAGGATTATAACTAGTCTAGATATTACTATCTCGATCGCTTTTTCTTCTCTTTAGACCTTTTATGTCTACTAACTCTCATGTTTCCATTATTCTTGCATAATCCACAATTGCTGAATAAGTTAGGAATTGGTTCATATGGGGACCCACCAATTTAAATAATGGATATATTAACCCTGAAACAAATCTATTAATTCTATCTTTTTCATTAAGAACCAGACATGGTGCATATCTTGACAATAAGGTAAAACATATGTCATATTTAGAAACTGTCATGTTTGACGTCTGTATTAATTCTTTAAATTCCTTAGCCCTCTTGTCCCTTTCACTCATTGGTAGGAAACAATTTATAAATGCTTCCTTAAATTCATCCTACTCCATTAGTGGTAAAGTAACTGTTATTCCTTATACCAGAGTCTCAAACCAAAACTGGGGCACATCTGTTAGTTGAAAAGATAGTAGTTCAACAGATCTTCTAGTGGAACACTGCAAAGTTATGAGAACTCGTTCCACAACATCAATGAATATTTGTGGGTCCTCTTGAATATCTAACCCAAAAATAGTCAGGGGCTTCAACTTAAGGAACTACGGTAATGTCACCTCAATCCCAGCAAACTTATTTTCTTGCTCAGCTGGTCTTTCTAGTTCTTGCGCTTCAAGAGCATTTTTTGGTGGTTGGCCATCCCTCCTACCCTATTATACTATAAATCCAACTAATGTCTCTAAGCTCCTATGTATGCCAGCAATCATATCAAATATTCTATTATGTCTTGGGGTTCTCGTACCTCATGAACCCCCTCTACCCCTTCCTCTAAGTTGGCCTTTACCATGACCTCTTTGTACTGGAATTGCAGATTGTGTTGTCTCTTCTATAGAAGGTGCACGATCTACAACTTCTCTAGCAACCGCTTTAGTTCTTGGTGGCATCATAGGCTATAGAAAACAAAATACCTTTTTTTTTAAATACTATAATATTCAGTTAGCCTTATACTAAGAACTTTAACAAAATTAGAATAGAAAGGAAATTGAAACCCTGTAGAATCCCTTAATAGCGCCTGAAGTATAAATATTTTCGGCTCATATCCATACTAAAGGTCTTACTAAAGAATCCTTTGCTCTGATAGCCACAAGGAAACCTAATGCTCTGATATGAACTTGTCACACCCCCATTTTATAGGAATCACGATTGTCATGAATGGAAAATAACTTTACTCTTAATTTAGTACATACATGCTCCAAGTAAATCACATAATATGGATAATCATATACATTCACAAGTTTTCCAGTATATTCAAATATACATGCCAGGTTTATATTCATATATATTACAACAAAAGCAGGGATCCTACCTGTGGCGTTCAGAGCATATTCTAGATTACAAATGCATAATAATTTAAACACTGTGAGCCTTGGATGACATAGGCTCACCTACAGAATATGACACATTGTTGATCACATAGCTGTAGGACTAAACTCTGTATCCTTATTTGAAAAAAATGTAAATTTTGTGTTGTGAGTTTGACAACTCAGTGAGCAGATAATGCCTTATATGACCTCTAAGGTCAGCATATGGATGTACTCATATATTAAAATTAATCACATAGAAAATTTATAGTTCAGAGTTACATCCATATGAGATTTGCATTTCAAATATTCTCATTTCAAATCACATTCAGCTATTCAAAATCATATGCACTATGGTATGATCATTAATCGAATATTGTTATGCATCAAAATTTTTCTCATTAAAACATTAGGAGGATCCCATATTAGAGTTCAAGCCCTTTCGTACTTTGGTAATGTAAGATTTGCCTAAACTTAGCATCCCAGCTAAGGTTTGCCCTACCACCATTCAAGAGGATGTAACATTCCTAATTTCATTTTTTTATTAATAAAGGTACATAGATATTTAATTAAGGAAATAAAACTTATTAAACAATTTTTTGATATCTAAGAAAAAATATAAGCCTTAGAAATTCTTCACCTTATGTGTATGCATAGAAAATGTTTCTAACATTAAGGGAATAGGTAAAGAGAGAAAACCTAATAGGAAAAATTAAAAATAACATCCTAAAGAGAGACAAAAATTTTGGGTAAGGAAGATAAATTTTTGGAAGTAAGTAAAGGTCTTAAAATTTCAAGAAGATTGGATTAGGTTAATTTTTCTTAATTCAAGAGTTAGAGTTACTAAGTTTAACATCTTCACCCATACATTGGGCCTTCCCTAATGGACACTTCATAGAGTTTATTTTTCCACTTCACATGAGTTTTTAGCAAGCCAATTGGATAGCCCAAGCAAGAGATATAACTTAGACTTGGACTAGGATATAGAAGTTGGACTGATAGCCCAAAAATTATGAAAATGTGACTAAGCCCTCTATAAGATGTAGAATTTCAGCCAAAGTAAAGGAAATGGGCAAGAATGAGCCCAAATCCAAGAGGAAAAAATAAGAACCATGTGATGAAATAGTAGTTTAATAATAATCAAGATTAGGTCACATGGCATTAAGACAAACTAATAATTTCAGCAAGCCATGTGATGATATAGTAGGTAATAATACATGGTATTAGGATAAAACATCTATATCTTACACTAATAATTTTAATTAGCCATGTGACGATATAGTAGGTAATAATACGTGGTATTAGGACAAAGCATCCCTATCCTACACAAATAATTTTAGCCAAACAAGGGAGACTCAAGGGTTGGAAATTTGTCACTTAGAAAGGCAAATCTATCATACTTGAGTGAGACAAAAGAAAAAGAAAAAGAATCCTTAAATCAAATGGACCTT
The DNA here is from genome assembly GCA_037074535.1 of Gleditsia sinensis. Taxonomy (NCBI): domain Eukaryota; kingdom Viridiplantae; phylum Streptophyta; class Magnoliopsida; order Fabales; family Fabaceae; genus Gleditsia; species Gleditsia sinensis. The sequence continues at coordinate 34,424,460 of CM073471.1, forward strand.
GTCCCTTGTCTTAAGAACATTTTATCTTGATTTTCAAATACAAATCTTCTTTTGCTATGCATATCTTAACTAGGGGAGAGGAAGACAAGAATATGAGTTGTCTTCCCCCAAACAGCAACCAAGTGTATCCTAATTGTGATAAGATAGACCTATGATTATGAGAGGAAGACCACTTGATAATTTATTTAAGAAAAAAACCAACCTTATAACATTATAATTTCCTCCAAGTGTGAGAGAGGAAAAACAAAAGCAAGGTAGAGTGAGGAAAGGAGAGGAAGAGAGGAGAAAAGAGGAAAGAAGAAGAAGAAAAAGTCTAGAATACTAGGTACTCAAGGTAAGTTAGCTTAATCTCCACTTGAATCCATCTTTTCTCTTCATCCTTGGGGTTCAAAACTCACCCTCCCTCTCTTATTCAAGCTATTGGAAAAGTTAAGGGAAGGGAGAAATCTTGCCACTTCCTTCAAGAGGAAACAAGAAAAATAATTCGCTAAGTGTGTTAGGGAGATCTTTAGGTAGGTTTAACAATATCTCTTTTTGATGAAAAACTTTGAAATTTGTAAAATTTTATGGGATTTTGATCTTAGAACTTTGATGAAATTTACAATATTTGCTACTTTGATGATTGGCAATGGATGTTGCTATATTATGTTACATGTTGATCTTGTATATGATGGATGTTTTGAACACTTCGGTTGGTGTGGAAAGTTCTACATAGGTGTGGCTATGGGTGGAAAAATTTTAGGATTTTTATGCTGTTATTATGTATATTTGAATGTGGTGAAAATTTGATGGAATATGATTAGATTGATAAAATGAGTATGGCCTTAGAAGAAGACGATGAGACATTTCTGTTGGGAAACACCCTTAATAATACATGATTTGATTTCTGTTTTCTTGAGAAGTAGATGATGGAATATGTTAAATTAAGTATAAGAATCTAATCAAAATTTTGGAATGAGTAATCTTATGATTAGACGTAAATTAGGAAAAAAATGGAAGATGACATAATAAAATGATGAACTAAAACCTTAGGAAAGATTTTGTTAGAAAATTAGATTTCGGAGTAATTAGAGAAGCTTCAGTTTTTGAAATTCCAGAAAGAATCGATTAGGAATTAAAAGAAATGATTAACATAAAAAATGTTGATATATGTCTCACAGATTGTTAGCCATTGGAAACACCCAAATTGGAGTTAAAATGTAGGAGATATGTTCCGCTTAGTGAGCAGTGGTCAAAAAATGGTTAACCAGGGAAGAATCTGTTAGGTAAGCTTTTGTGTTTGAATTTTTGGGAAACCTATGTAGGGCATTAAAAGAAATGGTTAACATGAAAAATATAGATATATGTGTTAAAAATATTTATCCACTAGATTCATTCAATTTGGAATCCATAAGAGGGAGATAAGATCAGATTAGTACGTAGTGGTCAGAAACTAGTTAACCAGGGAAGAGTCTATTAGGTTAGTTTATGTGTTTAAATTGCTGGGAACAATTTGTAGGGAATTAAAAAAAATTATTATCATGAATATATATATGACTCACTAATTTTTATCCATTGAAATCACTCAATTTAGAGTTCATAGGAGGGAGACATGGTCAGATTAGTAAGTAGAGGTTAGAACTTACCTGGGAAGAAATAACATTAAATTTTAGGAAGTAATACCACCATGATTCATTACGATTTCACTAAAATGTTAAACATAAGAGTTTTAGAGGATTGTCTTGGCTTTAAATGGACACCAAGATTACCTCAATCGGAGTTAACATGATAGAGTTATGCTATGATTAGTGAGAGATGAAAATAATATTTAAGAAAGAAGAAAAATCTTATAAATGGAAATATTAAATGACTAGTGTATGCCCTAGACATTGCCATTGTATGAACTCTTTACCATCTTAAGTGTGTAATTTTGACATGGAAATATATTATAAAGTAATATTTGAAAATTATTATGTTCATGGCATAATTGCATTTTTACCAATGATTTTTGTTAATGATTATGCTTTGATTATAAATTATGGCATGTGAGTATAATGAACATACTTGTCATTGAAATCATACTTTTGGCTATTAATGGGAAAAAAAGAAGAAAAGAGATGAGAAAAGAGATGAGCATGATCGCATGGTGGTTCATGTGGTGCACCAGTAGGGGATGCTCTAATCACGACTATGATTATTCTAATGAGAAAAGAAAGAGAAAGTGTAACATCCCTAATTTCGTTTCATGTATTAATAAAAGTACAAAAGTATTCAAAGTAACATCCATAATTTAATTTCTTTTATTGATAAAGGTACATAAATATTTAATTAAGGAAATAAAATTTATTAGACAATTTTTAGATATCTAAGGAAATATAATCCTTAGAAATTCTTCACCTTACGTGTATGTATAGAAATGTTCTAATATTAATGGAATAGGTAAAGAAAGAAAACCTAAGAGAAAATATTAGAAATAAACATGCTAAAGAAAGGTGAAATTCTTAGGTAAGGAAGATAAATTTTTGTGAAGTAAGTAAATGTCTTAAAATTTCAAGAAGATTGGATTAGGGTAATTTTTCTGAATTTAAGAACAAAAGTCACTAAGTTTAGTATCTCCACCCATAAATTGGGCTTTCACCTATGGACACTTCATATAGAGTTTTTCTACTTCACATAAATTTTTAGCAAGCCAATAGGATAGCCCAATGAAGAAATAAAACATAGACTTGGACTAGGATATAGAAATTGGACCGGTAGCCCAAAAATCATGAAAATGTGACCAAGCCCATTATGAAAGGTAGAATTTTAACCAAAGTAAAGAAAATGGGCAAGAATGAGCCCAAACCCAAGAAGAAAAATAAAAATAAAAATAATAAAATTAAAGTGATGAAATAATGGTGTAATCAAGATTAGGTGACATGGCATTAAGACAAAAATTTAGCAAGTGGTGTGATATCCTACATTCATAATTTTAGCAAGTAGTATGATAATACAAGGCTTTAGGACAAAACATATATATCCTACACTCATAATTTTAGCAAGTGGTATGATAATACATGGCATTAGGACAAAACATTCCTATCCCACACAAATAATTTCAACCAAATAATGGAGATTCAAGGGTTAGAAATTTGCCATCTAAAAAGGAAAACCTATCATACTTGATTAAGACAAAAGAAAAAGGAAATGAATCCTTAAATCAAAGGGACCTTGTCCCATATCTTAAGAACATATTATCATAATTTTCAAAATGTAAATCTCCTTTTCCTATGCATATCTTGACTAAGGAAGAGGAAGACAAGAACATAAGTTGTTTGTTTTGCAAAAATTCAACCAAGTGTAACCTAATTGTGATAAGGTAGACCCATGATCATGAAAGGTGAATTATTTGATAGTCTATATAAGCAAAACCCACCCTTATAGCATGGAAATTTCGTCTAAGTGAGGGAGAGAATAAAAAATAGAAGCAAGGTAGAGTGAGGAAAGGAGAGGAGGAGAGGAAGAAAGAGGAAGGAGAAGTCTAAAGGACTAAGTGCTCCAAGTAAGTTTAACAATATTTCTTTTTGAAGAAAATTTTTGAAACTTGTAATATTTATATGGGATTTTGATCTTAGAACTTTAATGATTGGTGATGGATGTTGCTATATCATGTTACATATCATGTATGTTTAAATACTTAGGTTGGTGTAGATAGTTCTGCATGGGTATGACTATAGGTGGCAGAATTTTAAGATACTATTTTTAAAATTCTGGGAAGAATCAATAAAGAATTGAAAGAAATGGTTAACATGAAAAATGTATATCTATGTCTCACGGATTTTTAGCCACTGAAATCACTTAATTTTGAGTCTATATGAGATAGATATGGTCTGATTAATAAGAAAAGGTCAGAAACTGGTTAATCAAGGAAACATATATTAGGATAGCTTCTGTGTTTTTATTTCTAGGAACATTATATAGGGAATCTAAATAAATGGTTAACATAAAAAATGCATATCTATGTCTAACGGATTTTTAGCCACTCGAATCATTCAATTTAGAATTCATATGAGGTATATATGGTCTGATTTGTAAGCAAATGTCAGAAAATGGTTAATCAGAGAGGAATATGTTAGGATAGCTTCTGTATTTTAATTTTTGGGAACATTTTGTAGGGGATTAAAATGAATGGTTAACATAAGAATTATATCTATATGTGTCTTGGATTTTTAACCATTGGAATCACTTAATTTAGATTTTTTATGAGGGAGATATGGACTAATTAGTAGGCAGAGGTCAGAACCTATCCGAGAAGAATTAACTTGTACATTGAGGGAGTAATATCACCTTGATTTCTTAATATTTTGCTACAATGTTCAACATAATAGTTTTAGATAATTGTTTTATCTTGAAATTGACACCAAGATCACTTACATCGGAGTTAAATTAAGGGAGTTATGCTATGATTAGTAAGAGAAGGTTAGATAGGACGAAAACCTGCATCAAGAAAATAAAGAAATAAAATTAATATTTAAAAAGGAAGATGAATCTTATAAATGAAAATAATAAATGACTAGTACAGCCATAGCCATTGCCATTGTACGAACTTCTTACCATCTTAAGTGTGAAATTTTGACATCGAAATATTTTATGAAGTGATATTTGAAATGATTATGTTCATGGCATGATTACCAATGATTTTTAGTAATAGTTATATTTTGATGAACATACTTGTTATTGAAAGCATATTTTTGGCTATCATTGTGAAAAGAAAAGAAATGAGCACGGTCACATGGCAATCCGTGTGGTGCACCAGTAGGGGACGCCCTACCAACGGTTATGATCATGTTAATGAGAAAAGAAAGAGAAAGTGGGCCATGTCTGACGGAGCGAGAAAAGCCCGTACCGGAGAGTAGAAAATACTCACCCTGACCGGGGTAGCTTGATATGAGAATAAATTAATAGTCATCATATGATATTCTGAAAATAGTTAATCCTGTCATACATGTCATTATTGTACGATTCTCTTGTGCATAGATATAAGGCGTTCATGTGACCAAAGATATTTGCTGTAGTTTATACACTTGAACATGACGTGATGGGCTATATTGATGATGATTTATTGTTGAACTTATTGGGATTTAATTCTCACTATATTTCCATATCATGTTCGGAAAATTAGTTGTGCATATTTTTCTATGGCTCTGGCTTTTAGTGCACGTTGGATCGAGTACTTTAAGTTGGGCAGATCCCAGAAGCAAATAAAATATTTGTGGTCGAGTTGGCTTAGATCCCGGTGAAGGTGCAACCACCCGCACCTATATCTCCGGAATTGGTCAACCAGAATAAATAAGATGTAGGTTTTTATATGTTTGATATGTTGTACGTATGTTTTGATTAATGACATGTGTGTAAACTCTGTATTGTATAAATTAAATAAATGTTATTTTGAGTTAAGTTGTAACGAGGTAATAACTTCATGGTATTTAAAAAAAATTGATACTTAAATGGAGTTGTTACAGAAAGTGCCATGTCAGACGGAGCGAGAAAATCCCGTATCAGAGATTAGAAAATACTCTCCTTGACCAGAGTAGCTTGGTATGAAAATAAGTTGATAGCCATCATATGATATTCTAAAAATAGTTATTCATGCCATACATGTCATTACTATACGATTTTCATATGTATAGATAAAGCACATTTAGGTGACCTATGGTAGTTACTGTAGGTTATATAGATGAACATGACATGATGAGATATATTAATAATAATTATGATTTATTATTGAACTTACTGAGATTTAATTCTCACTATATTTTTATATCATGTTCAGAAGACTAAATATGCATATATTCTCTATGACCGGCTTTTAGTGTACATTGGGTTGAGTTGGCTAAGATCCCAATAAAGGTGCAACTACTCGCACCCGTATTCTCGAAACTGGTCTATTTGGATGAATCAGATGTGGACATATATGGGTTTGATTTTTGATTGGATGTTTTTAATTAATGATGTGTATGTGAACCCAAAATTATATCAGTGTTATTAGTATACCATAAACCTCAATTATGCTTGGTTAATTTAATTGAATGTTATTATGAGTTAAATAATTTAATTGGTGTCAGAGCAGGTCGATCTTAGATGGCCAATGGGTGGATAGTTATCTGAATCAATCTTATAATGTCTGGAGTATGTTTGTGGTAATGTTGTGTGGGGGAATTAGTGATTTCATATTGGTAAAAAATTACTAGTGTTTCCTATCTATATGCCGAGGTGGTGTTATGATTGCTATAAATATTTTTGAATTGACTATTGGGCTTGATCAACTTAATAGCAGCATAACTTTGTTTTTGCCATAGTAGGATATGGCATCACCAAGGAGGAACATAGCAAACAATGCAGAAGAAACCCTGCACAACTTGACTACAATAATTTGAGACCAAGTCACATCCACCAATCAAAGTTTGCAAAGTCTCCAGAACAGTAACAACCTGAATGCAGAAAATACTACAAACAATCGGATGGCCGGAAATGATAATGGCCGATTTGAGTTCTTGAGAACCATACCACCTTTTTTCAAAGGTGGCTATGACCCAACGGTAGTCAAAAGGTGGATAAGGGAATTAGAGAAGATCTTCAAGATGATGGACTGTATTAATGATCAGCAAGTTATCTTTACTGCATATATGCTAAAAGATGAAGCTGAGTGTTGGTGGCGAGTGGCCAGAGAGCTGCTAACTCACCAGTGGAGGCAGATCACCTGGTAAGTGTTTAAGGATATTTTTCTAAAGAAGTACTTTCCAAGTACTATGCGGGCCCAAAAAGAGATAAAATTTCTCCGACTCAGACAGGGTAACATGTCAGTCGACCAATACATCACTAAGTTCGAGGAGTTGTCTAAGTTCTCTTCTTACCTGAAGTTTAACCCTAATGAAGCATAGAAAACTGTTAAGTTTGAAGAAGGACTGAACCCAAAAATTAGGAATATGATGATATTCTTGGAAATAAGGGAGTTTGTGCCATTGATAAATAAATATAGACTTCTGAAGAAGAGTTTAAGGGTAGTAGAGGAAGAGAAGCTGAGACAAAACCTATGGAAGAGGAAGAAAAGTTTCCCCAACCGTGGCAAAAATGTAAGGGGAAAAGGATATGGAGTTGGTAAGAGGCCATTGACTGTGGGTCCCCGACCTTTCCAACAAGACCTCACCATAGTCAAGTGCACTAAGTGCGGATATATGCATGGTAATCGGCCATACTACATGGCACCAGATGTCTGTTTCAAATGCGAACAGAAGGGCCATTTTGTGAAAAGCTACCCACAAAATGTGGGGAAGCAACAAGATCAGAGGCCTCAGGTGAAAGGAATGGTTTTCACCCTGAGTGGCCAAGAGGCAGCTCAATCCTTTAAAATGATTCAAGGTATGTGCTACATCTATAAATTTTCTTTTATGGTGTTGTTTGACTCTGGTGCTAGTCATTCATTTATATCGAAAGAATCTATTAGAAAGCTTCAGTATCCTATTTTTGAAACCCCCCTATGAGCTATCTGTACTAACTTCCACAGGAGAAAGGGTCTTAACTTCCTCTGTATGTAAAGATTGTCAGGTCACCATCCAGGAGAAATTTTTTTTTGTAGACCTTGTTTGTCTACCTTTAAGAGGTATTGATGTCATTCTAGGGTTAGAGTGGATGTCTATAAATCGGGTCTTGCTAAATTGTTGCACCAAGATCGTTGAATTTCTACCTCCTACTCCACAAGAGGAGATACAATTATTGATGCTAAATGTCAATCAAGTCAATTGGGAGTTGAAGAGTGGAGTACTCAATTACATTCTCTCGTTTGTATCAAACCTAGAAGTCGAACCGAAGCTTAATGAAATTCCAATAGCTAATGAGTTTCCTAAAATATTTCTACTGAATATTCCAGGCTTACCTCCTGAGAGAGATATAGAGTTCTTTATTGATCTCCTACCCAGGACAAGGCCTATCTCTATTGCACCTTATAGAATGGCCTCGAATGAACTATAAGAACTTAAAAAACAATTAGAGGAATTGTTAGACAAGCAATTCATTAGACTGAGTGTATCACCTTGAGGAGCTCTTATATTGTTTGTTACGAAGAAAGAAAAGAGCCTGAGATTGTGTATAGACTACAGACTACTGAATAAGGTGACTGTAAAAAATAAGTACCCTCTCCTTAGGATAGATGACATATTGGATCAACTAAAGGGAGCGTCCATCTTTTCTAAAATTGACTTGAGGTTTGGATACCATCATATTAGGATCAAGGAGGAGGATGTACCAAAAATAGCCTTCAGGACTAGGTATGAGTACTATGAGTTTCTCGTAATGCCCTCCGGGTTGACAAATGCACCTGTAATTTTTATGGATTACATGAATCACATTTTTTGACCCTAACTAGATCAATTTATAGTGGTGTTCATTGATGACATCTTGATATATTCTAAGAATGAGAAAGAACATGAACAACATCTCCAAATCGTGCTGCAAGTGCTAAAAGAGAAAAAATTTGTATGCTAAATTGAAGAAGTATGGATTTTGACTGACAGAGTTGAAGTTTCTCGGACATGTCATCTCCAATAGAGGGGTAGCTGTAGACACTTATTATGCTTGTCATACAATTTTCTATCATTTAGGGTTTGCAACACTATTCGAAGGTGATTCCCATGTTCTTCAAGGCTCTTAGAATAAATTAAGATGTCATACATGAAAACCATAACAAACTTATCCAGGTATGGCCTAAAAACCCTATTCATATAATCCATGAAAATGGCTGGGGAATTGGTTAACCCAAAAGGCATGACTAGGAACTCATAATGTCCGTATTAGGTTTAGAATGTCTTTAGGACATCTTCGGCCTTAATTCTCAACTGATGGTAACCTGACCTCAAATCTATCTTAGAGAAGACTGACGCTTCAGCGTAGGTCATCTATCTTAGGTAGTGGATATTTATTATTGATGGTCACTTTGTTTAATTTCCTATAAGCTATATACAACTTAAGGCTACCATCTTTCTTTTTAACAAACAAGATTGGTTCAACCCAGTGGGATACACAAGGTCTGATGAACCCTTTCTCTAAGATTTCCTCTATCTTTCTCTTAAGCTCAGCTAGCAATATAGGAGCCATCCTTTAGGGAGCCTTAGATATGAGACCTATATTAGGCACTAAGTCAATGGAGAACTCTACTTTCCTATCAGAAGGGAGACTGCTAAACTCTTTAGGAAATACTTCTGGGTAATCCCTAACAACAGTTATATTTTCTATGCCCTCTTCTACTTCTTCTTGCAAAGAAAAGAAGACTAGGAACCCTTGACAACCCTTCTTAAGGTATCTCTCAGACTGGGTGGTGGATAAGTAAGAAGTTTCAGTGGAGTGTTTAGAAGTAGAACCACAAATAGGTAAGGAAACAGATTTTCTAGAACAATCAAGAGCATTATTAGCAGACAATCAATCCATCCAAGAATAACATTAATATCAAATAGAGGAAGGCATACGAGATCCAAAGTGGTACATTTATAATCAAATTGCACAACACAATTGATAGAAGCATAAGAAGTTTTGACTAGTAGGGGTGGAAATAGAAAGATCATATGGAAAAGTATCTATAGTCAAACCCAGACTCTTAGCACAATCATATGAAATAAAAGAATATGTGGCACCAGAATCAAAGAATGCATCTACAAGCGAGTTTTGGATAATTAACGTACCTCTGATCAAATTTGGAGACTAGCTAACCTTTTACTGGGAAAGAACAAACACCCGTCCCTGATCCTGTGGTCTACCATCAGGAAGTGATCCCCTCCTTGCTTGATAATCCCTAGAGTAGTGGCCAGGCTTTCCACAACTAAAGTAGACATTCTAACCAACTAAACAAGGTTGATCTCCATGCTTCTTCCCACTTTTATTACAAGCAGGCTGGCTAGAGGTTTAGCCACTACTGGTCAGCATTCTCCTACCCTGAGAACTTTTCCTCTCAAACTTTTTGTTCCAAGGTTTTCCTCTTCCTCCAGTGGGCTCACTGTCTCTCAATCTTTTCTCAGCCCTAGCACTCATCAGAGTTTCTTCGGCTATTCTACATTTACTTGCTAACTTGGCAAAATTTTGTATCTCTAAGGTAGCCCCTCTTTCTCTAATCTTAGGTTTCAAACCTCGCTCAAAATTTACTGCCATCCATACATCATTATGGGTATACTTTAGGAAAATTTAGAGAGATCTTCATACTTAACCTCATATTGGGGTACAATCATGTTCCCTTGTTTCAACTGTATGAATTCAACCTCTTTTTGATTATTCACATTATCTGGAAAATATTTATCATAAAATGTTTCTTTAAAATTATCCTAGGTAATTGGAGTATCATTAGTCTGCCATAGTCTCTGCATACTTTTCCACTAATGCTTTGCCTCACCTTCTAACATGTAGGTGGCTAAGGGAACTTTTTGGTCTGTTCTGCACTTTAAAACCCCAAAATATTTCTCCAGTTGCATGATCCATTGCTCTGCTATCACTAGGTCATACTTTTCAAGAAATGAAGGAGGGTTGGCCTTCTTGAATTGGACCAGGAGTTTATTCATTTGGCTTGGCCTATTTTCCTCTCTAGCACTCTCAAGATTGTTTCCTTGCGGCACTTGTCAAAGGGCTTCTTAAACTTGTTAAAGAATTTGTGCTGTGGTGGCTTGGGCTGGCTGTAGCTTGCCCATCGAGCTTGGCAGCTAAGGCTTCTATATTCTCAGATATTTTTTCTAGGGTCTCAACCTGGGTTCTCTTATATGCCATTTCCCTGTGTGCACATTTATATATACAAACATTTTTCATATAATTAGTCACAGGACCATAAACTATGTTTACTATATTTAACAACCCCTAAAACAAATGCCAATTTCACAATAATTTAACTCTAAAACAATTTAGAATATCCTAGGATTCGTCCAAACACATAGATAATTTCCTGAACTATTGCTCTGATACAAAAAATGTTAACACTTCACGACTAGCATCTTATTTCATACATCTACATCATAGAATATTCCCCAAACTACCTTTTAGTATTATATTTTTTTTCTTATCAATAAATTTCTAGTAATGTCTACCTAGCCCATAAATTCCCCTATTCACTTATATTGTTAGTTATCTTTCTTGGATAAGCATACAAGTGCTTTAGGCTATTCTGAGCATTTTCAAATTTCATTCCCTTATAGGCAACTAACTAGGCATGATATGCAATACTTACAACAAAAAGGCTCTCATTCCATAAAAGAAAAGGGTATAGTCCATAACTTATTTTACATCATATTATAAGCTGTCTAAAAGGGACTTGGCACTCAACTAAGCCATCCCACATATATGACACATCCAAAGAAAATACAATCCATATCCATATTCATATGAGTCGACCTTGGGACCCCTGTTGCTCACTTTTTGCTGGAGTACCTAGAATGTGATTATGTGGACATAAAAAGATGAGATGACAATCTCAATAGCTAGCAAAATTTTCAAAAAAATAGTATACATTCCATTCCTTAAAACATCTCAAATTATTTCACTAAAACATAAGCATTGACCACACAAACATACATCATCATGGTCGCACTAGGGACCTATAACATTTTGGTTTACTTACCCAATGCAGTGCCATACCTGCAAAAAGGTTATGCATCTCCTATTATTGACCAATACGTGGAGGAAATGGGGCTTACTTGGCACAATTTGGGCACTCTTTAATTCCCAATAATGCATTCGTAACATATCTTTAAACCATCATTCATCATAGCATAAAAATCAAGCAACCAATGAAATTGATAAATTCAAGTTCACAAACATACAGAGTGTTTTAAGGAAAAGCTAGCTACCTCAATTCCTGCATAATCGATTCCTTCCCAAGTTAGCCAATGTTACAACCAACAACTCAAACTAAAACATATAAGAGCTTTTGGTTAATGCATGCATATTATAACCTAAAATCATAAGTCTCTAGTTTAAGAGCTTTTGCTCCTCAAAACAAAACTGTGATTCTGTTTAGATTTAGGGTTATTATTAAATATGACAAAAGTCCTCTAAAAATTATAAAATTTTCCATGGAGCTTCCTCGACATTTCTATTTTATTTTTTGGATCTCTCAGCCGTTAAATATTCCATTCACCCTAAGAAGTACCTCTATAACCAAGAACATTACAGATTGGTTTCGGTTCCATTTCAATTCTATTTTCCATTCCTTTGGATGGGTAACACTTCTTCAAAATTAGTGATATTTGATATGTGAAATTATAGATATTTTATATAATCACCAAAAAAATTTCAAGTAAAAACCAATTCATTTGACCCCTCAAATAACACACTTTTTATGGCTGTCCCCAGTTCTGGTTTGTTCTGAATCACTTTCTATCCCACCAAATTCCCATATTTTATTATATGCAATGAACTGTCTAAAATTTGGTGGGGTCCTTAATTAGGATCCCTATAACATGTCATAAACTTTTCATACGAAAATTCAACATCTAACCCCTTCATTGTTTAGTATTTCCAACAACAGCCTAAGTTGTCCAACAGATTTTTCTCAGCACTATTTTGATTTTAAATGGCCTATTCGTAGGTTCTCAAAAATCTTAAAAATTTCCAGAATTTATTATCAATATTTCAAGACCTTTTTCACCAAATATTAGAGAATTGAAAGGCCATTTACACAATCTAACAGTCCAAGAACACGGGGCCTAAAACTTTTGGGTACAGAATGTAAGGTGCTTTACCATGTTTCATACTTAGATGGCAAAGATTGTTCCCTACCACTAGAGTTCCATGTTTTCAACTTTAACCTCTTGCATCTCATGCTCAAGAATCACCCATGCAGAACCCAAAATGTGATCAACTCACTACAAAACCAACTTTCCTCAAGAAGGGAAACTCATCTTATGCAGAAATACTCCTATGGCTCGTAAATTTCAACTTACTTCTCCTTTTGGTTTTCCTTGCAAATTAGCTACGTTTTTCTGGTTGTTCTCCCCCTTTGGCTTGAAATTTTCTAGCTGCCTTCTCTCCCTCTTGGTGCTGATTGCATGAGGAATGGGTGGTTTGAATTTGTTGCCCAAAATAATGCCTAGTGCTGGCCGTTGGTTTCCACCACTCAAGAGGAAAAGGAGGGTTGTGTTTTGCAGGGATTCCCTTGTGTTTTTGTAGGGATTCCTATGTGGTTTCTACAGGGAGGGCATGAAGATGTAGAGCATGGTGTGGGGCAACAACTTTTGCATTTTTTTTATTATGGGTAGAAATATGGCTGAAGTGGGTGGCTGTTTCTTGGCTGGAATGTGGCTGAAATATTTATGGCTATGTGGCAGGATTTCCTTGCTGAAAGGTGGTGATTTCCTTGGCTAATTTTGGCTGACGTTTTTGTGGCTATGTGACATTCTTTGGTAGGTGCAAGGTGGTTACAATTTTGTTGCCAATGTGGCATGCTATGTGGCTACAACTTTGTGAGAATGTGGCAAGCTTTGGTAAGTGCAATGTGGCTGCATGGTGGGTACAATTTTGTGGCCAGTTGCATGCTATGTGGCTGTAACTTTATGGGCAATGTGGCATGCTTGGGTAGGCGCAAGGTGGCTACAATTTTGTGGGAAATGTGGCATGCTTTGGTAGGTGCAAGGTGGCTGCAATTTTGTGGCCAATGTGGCATGCTATGTGGCTGCAACTTTGTGGGTAATGTGGCATGCTTTGGTAGTTGCAAGATGGCTACAATTTTGTGGGCAATGTGGCATGCTATGTGGTTGTAACTTTGTGGGCAATGTGGCATGCTTTGGTAGGTGTAAGGTGGCTGCATTTTTGTGGGCAATGTGGCATGCTATGTGGCTAAAATTTTATGGTTATACTTGGCAGCTCCTTAGTTGTTTTATATTGCCTTAGTTTACTTCTAATCCTAGATAAGTAATGTCTTAAAAATGTATTTGTATCTTCTCCCCATCCATTATGGTCCTAAGTATATGATTGATTATTAACTATATGTCACCTATTTTATATATGTCTTATTGTTACATAACTAAGCATTTCAATTCTGTCATATGTATTTTCTACTTATTCTTAGATTTATATAACTTTATTAGAGACTTAGGATGTTACAGTTATCACATATTCATGCCTTTTCCAAGGCAACTTAATAGCTTTACATATCAATTCCATGTGCACAAAATATTTCGTTTACCATATGATGAAAAATACATTTAGAATCAAATTTTCAAAACCATACACTTTTTAAACTATATGCCAAATAGGAAACAAATCAGGTAATTTAATCCATTTCAGTGGCATATAAAAATATAAATAACTTGTAAACATAACCAATTATACATTTAAAGTTGAAGAAGAACATAGGGTAAGTCATAGAAAGAATTATGTACTCACAAAACCAAGGTTACAAGTTGAATTTTCCCAAATGTATTTTTCCAAATCAAATATGATCAAATAGACCTAAAAACATGTCGAAAAGGTTTGAAAACCTAGGAAATGACTCTGGAATAGTGAAATTTATCCTATGGTATCTTGGCGAACTGATGGGGTACTATTCACAGTCATAATTACTATTTACCACTGGAATCACTATTCATGCATGCTGAATTTATTGTTCACAATGCACAAAAAGTTGTAAGATGGCTGAAAAATTTCATATCGTAAGGTTTTTCCACCTCTTGAATCCATCTTTGGTATCAAATTTTCATTTTGAGGACTCCAAATAGAAGTTTTAGAACTTACATTCCTAGGGTTTATTCTCCATTTTTTGGTAGATTTTTGTCCTGATTTCCAGAAATCAATCAGAAAGATTTGTAGTTCTTGTCGTTTTGAATCCATAGGCGGTGGTGGTGTCGAAATCTGAGGTCTAGAAGTGCTAGAAATCTAGAGAGAAGAGTTAGGGTTTTTAGAGTGAGAAAGTGAATTTTGGGAGAGTGAATTTCCTACGCCTCTCTTCTACAGATTGTGTATTAGTCAAGGAGACCATTCTAAAAAAATTAATTTTTGATGGAGGTCCTTGTAAATTTTTGTTATTTACACTTTGACCTCTCAACTTTTAAAAAATTGCATTTTGGCCTCAAAACGTAAATCCTCATATTACCTTCATAACTTCTCAAACAATATGATAAATAAATATATTTCCAATGGTATTTTTTTCATAATCCCCACTTACCTTCAAAATTTTCTTTAATTTACGGTTTCTCATTTATTTAAGGTTTTCTTTCTTCTTCTTTTTTTAGGGTTATTACATTCTTCCCCCCTTAAAGAAATTCAGTCCCCGAATTTCACTTCCATATTTACAAATTAAAAGTTGTAAAATGGCTGAAAAATTTCATATTATAAGGTTTTTTCACCTCTTGAATATAGCTATGGTGTCAAATTTTCAATTTGATGACTCTAAGTAGGAGTTTTAGAACTTATGTTCCTAGGGTTTCTCCTCCATTTTTTGGCATATTTTTGGCCCAATTTCTAGAAACCAAACAGATAGATTTGTAGTTTTGGTCATTTTGAATCTGTAAGCAGTGGTGGTGTTGAAATTCGAGATCCAGAATTTCTAGAAATCTAGAAAGAAGTTTTAGAGTTTTTAGAGATAGAAATTGAATTTTGGGAGAGAGAAAGTCTGAATTTCCTACGCCTCTCTTCTACAGATTGTTTAATAATGTCAAGGGGACCATTCTACAAAAATTTAATATTTGAGGGAAGTCCTTGAAAATTTTCGTTATTTACACTTTGATCACTTAACTTTTAGAAAATTACATTTTGGCCCCAAAACTTAGGTCCTCATATTACCTTCATAACTTCTCAAACAATATGATAAATAAATATATTTCCAATCGTATTTTTTCATAAGCCTCACTTACCTTCAAAATTTTCTTTAATTTATGGCTTCTCATTTATTTAGGGTTTTCTTTCTTTTTTTAGGGTTATTACATTCTACTACCCTTAAAGAAATTTGGTCCCCAAATTTTACATCCATATTTACAATTAAAACTAACCTCATGATTCAAAAAGATGTGGGTATCTGGTACACATATCCTCCTCTCTTTCGCAAGTAGCTTCCTCCGAATAGTGATTTTGACATATTACTTTCACCATGGATATTTCCTTTGAATGTAGCTTCCTTAATTGTCTATCTACTATAGGCACTGGTTTTTCTTCATATGACAAATCTTTGCTTAACTGAATCTCCTGACATTGAATAACATAACATGCATTGGGTCTGGTAGATACTTTTGTAGCATAGACACGTGAAAGACTGGATGAACATTACTCAATTTAGGTGACAAAGCCTAACGATAAGCTACTGGGCCGATCCTATCAAGAATTTCAAATGGACCTATATACTGTGGACTTAAATTCCATTTTTTCCCAAATCTTACTGCTCCTTTCATAAGAGATATCTTCAAGAAAACATGTTCACCTATGGAAAATTGCAATGGTTGACGCTGTAACATCCTAAGCCTCTAATAAGTTAGATAAATTTAAGGATGAGTAGAAAATACATATGACAAGTAATTAAGATGCTTAGTTATGTGACTATAAGGCAAGTATAAAATAGGTGACATAGTTAATATTGAATCATATAAATAAAATTCTTAGGATCATAATGGATGGAGAGAGGACACAAATACATTTTTTTTAGACATTACTAATCTAGGATTAGTGATAAATTAAGACATATAGGAACAAGAATTAAAATGTGTAATTGTTTGACAATAAAGACTTTATAAAATATGTGGTACCATTTCATGGTTAGAAGTAATATAAATAAAATATTTTTAGAGCATAAATGAGAGGAATAGGATACAAATATATTCCTTAGGATGCTACTAATTTAGGATTAGCAACATAATAAGGAAGGAAGAAGCATTATGTGATGCAATATATATATATATATATATATATATATATATGTATATATATATATATATGTATATATATATATATATGTATATATATATATATATATATGTATATATATATATATATATGTATATATATATATATATATATATGTATGTATGTAATTCCTCTCACCTCCACCATGCATATTATATTATACATTTACACATGCAAAGGAGAAGCTTTACTTATATATACCCTTGCCTCATTTACACCATGCATAACATAATACATATATTTACCCATTCATGCACGTGAGGATGTGAAGCAATACACCAGTAGCTTTGGTGGGTTAAAAACACACATGCAGCGTAGGAAATACAAGCTGAAAACACCATTCGTCCTTGCTCCACATCTAGCAAAAACACATCCCGTAAAGCAAGAAGAGAACCTGCCCCACATGCAGTAGATTCAAGCCTATCTTGCTCAGCAGAAACACGCCTAACCTTGCCCCAAAAATCTAGCAGAACCATGCTCCATTAGACAGTAGAATCAGCGCCACATCAAGCAGAAAAAGACATCCCATATGGTAGCATCTTCATGCCAACCTTCTCCACCAAGCCAGCAGAAACAAGTGCTAGAATCCAAGCTGAAACACGTCCCACAAAGCCAGCAGAATGCACGCCATCCCTTGCTCTATGAGACAAGCAGAAACACACACCCACAAGTAGCTGAATTCACACACCTTCTGCAGCAGCTTCACGCCAGAAAGCAGAGCACTCACATAGGTAGGATGTGTGGCAGCCTAGATCCCTCTTACGTGTAAAACACCCATCCCCCTTTGAGCATATTATAATATAGTTATGCATGCATAAACCCACGTGGAGAGGCAGCAGAAAACCAACTCCCTTTCCCTGCAGAATCCAAGGAATTCCTACAACCTTTAGCGCCCAGCAACATGCATCTCTGGTAGCAGCAAAAAATGCCTGGACTTGCCTCACGTTAGCAGGAGAAATGAGAGAGGGAAGGTAGTCAAAAACTCAAGAGGAAAGAGGAAGGAAGAGGGAGAGAGTAGCCAGGAAGAAGAAGAAGGTTGAGAGAGGAGGAAGAGAGTGAAATAACCAAAAAATGTGGAGAGTTTTCTTCCCTCACCATAAGGCAGTGAGAGTGAGAGTGAGTGCTGAGGTTTGAAGCCTTGCTCACCCCATATTTGGTGCAAGAAACGTGGCTGAGTTGCCAAGGAAACCAAGAGGAGAAGAAAGCTGCAAATTGAGAGCCATAGGAGTAGGTTTACACAAGGTAAGTGTGGATCCTTATAAAAATCCGGTTTAGTGTTTATTGGGCTAAATTTATGCTCTTCATGGACGATGTTCTGTCTAATATATGAACACGTGTTCAACATAGAAGTTGTAGCCCTATGTCTTACCTTTCTATAGCATTTGGAATCACATCAATCAGACTTACAATGAGAGTGTTATACTCCAGGGAGTGATGAGAGGTCAGAATCGGGTCTGGAATTCAGGTTGGTGAAGAATAGCTTCTATTTCAATTTTCTGGTACTAACCTATAAGGAATATGAAGACATGGTTAACATGAAAGTTATAGATATATTTCGAAGGGTTACATAGACACTGGAATAACAAAATTTCGAGTCCATATGAGTGAGTTAGGGTCTGATTAGTGAGTAAAGGTCATAGAGCACAGAAGGGTTAGGTTGAGAACATAGAAACCTTTTAGCACCTGAAACTATTGGCTTATTAAATTTAGTAAATGGCCTTTAAATTCTCTAATTGTTGGTGAGAAAATTCTTAAAATGTTCATAATCAATTCTGGAAATTTTCGTGATTTTTGAGAACCTACAACTAGGCCTTTTGTAATTAAAACAATGTTGAGAACAACTTTCTGGACAGCTTAGACTGTAGATGGAAATACAAAATATTGAAGGGGTTAGATGTTGAAATTTTGTATGAAAATTTTATGACATGTTATAGGGATTCTATTTAAGGATCTCACCAAATTTTAGGGAATTATCGGTAGGTTAAAGCATATAATAAAATGTAGAAATTAGGTAGGTCAGGAAATGAGTTAGAACAGACCATAACAGGAGACAGCTTTAAAACTTGAGTTATTCGAGGGGTTAAATGAATTATTTTTTACATGAAATTTTTATGGAAATATATAACATATCTATTATGCTCCATATAAAATATTATGAATTTTGAAGAAGTTTTACTAATTCAAATGAATGCAAAACAGAATAGAAATGGAACTGAAACTAATATGCATTGTTTTGGGTTATAGAGGTAGTTTTTAGGTTGAATGGAAGAGTTAAGGGTTGAGCGAATTATGAAATAAAATAAACATGTAAAGGTACCTCCATACAAAATTTTAGAATTTTTAGAGGACTTTTGTCATATTTAATAATAGCCCCTAGGGGTGTTCAAATGTTCGGTTCGGTTCGGTTTTGGACCTCAACCAAACCGAACCGACCATAAAAAAAAAAAAAAAATTTGGACCCATTCGGTTCGGTTGGGGTCCAACCAACCGAACCGAACCGAACCGCCAAAAGGCGGTTCGGTTTGGTTCGGTTGGTTCGGTTGGTTCGGTTCTTTTAAAAAAAAAAAAAAAATTTTTTTGCCAAATTTTTTAAATTTTTGGCCCATTTAAATTTTTTTGGGCCTAATTTTTTTTTAATTTTTGGGCTTATTTCGAATTCTTTGGGCCCATTTCAAAAAATTTTAAAAAAATTATGTAAAATATTTTTAAAATATAATAAAAAATAAATTTAATAATATTAATTAAATATATTAAAAATAATTTGGTTCGGTTCGGTTTGGTTCGGTTGGACCGTCCCAACCGAACCAAACCGAACCGAACCGGTCGGTTTTTCAAAAAAAAAAACCGAACTAAACCGATTTTAATCGGTTTGGTTCGGTTTTTGGTCGGTTCGGTTCGGTTTTTTCGGTTTAGTTCGGTCCGGTTCGGTTTTTGTTCACCCCTAATAGCCCCAAATCTCAACAAAATTATAGTTTTGTTTTGAGGAGCAGAAGCTCTTAAACTAGAGATTTATGACTTTAGGTACTAATATGCATGCATTAACCAAGAACTCTTATATGTTTTAGTTTGAGTTGTTGGTAGTAACATTGGCAGCCCTGGAAAGGAAGTGATTGTGCTGAAATTAAGGTAGCTAGCTTTTCCTTAAAACACTCTTTATGTTTATGAACTTGAATTTATCAAATTTCACTGGTTGCCTGACTTTTATGCTATGATGAATGGTGGTCTAAAGATATGTTATGTCTGCATTCTCAGGAATTAAGGGGATGCATAAAGTGTGCCAAGTAAGCCTTATTTCCTTCACGATTGGCCAATAATAGGAGATGCATAGCCCTTTACAGGTATGGCCATATGTGATTGCACTGGGTAAGTAGACCAAAATGTTATAGGTCCCTAGTGTGACCAAAATGATGTATGTATGTATGGTCAGTACTTATGTTTCAGTGAAATAAATTGAGATGTTTTGAGGAATGGAATGTGCACTATTTTTCTAAAAAATTTGCTAGTTATTGAGATTATCATCTCACTTTTTTTATGTCCACATAATCACATTCTAGGTACTCCAACAAGAGGTGAGCAACAGGGGTCTCATGGTTAAATCATCTGATTATGGATTGTATTTTCCTTGGTTGTGTAATATATGTGGGATGGCCTAGATGAGTGTTAATTCCCTTTTAGATAGCTTATAATGTGATGTAATATAAGTTATGGATTGTACCATTTTCTTTTATGGCATGAGAGCCTTTATGTTGTAAGTAATGCATATCACGCCTAACTAGTTGTCTATAAGGAAATGAAATTTGAAAATGCTTGGGATAGCATGAAGCACTTTTACGCTTTCCCAAGAATGATAACAAACAATATAAGTGAATAGGTTAATTTATGGGCTAGGTGGTCATTGCCAAGAATTTATAGATAATAAGGAACATTCTACGATTTAGATATATGAAAAATGATGCTAGTACTTAGGTCTTACAGATGTCTATTATCAACATACAATTTTTGTCTACTCTGAGCTGCTAATAACCTTTCCTTAATTTACCTTACCTTGTCAAGTGCATCTTGTACCAAATCAGATATTAAAATCTTAGCTTTACCCATCTCAAACCATCCGATAGAAGAACGATAACGTCTACCATATAATGCCTCAAAAGGGGCTATTTGTATACTAGCTTGGTAGCTATTGTTATAAGCAAATTCAGTTAGGGGCAAGAATCTTTTCCAGCTACCTTGAAAATCTAACACACGTGCCCAAAGCATGTCTTCCAATATTTAGATGGTTCCCTCAGATTATCCATCTGTTTGAGGATGGAAAGCAGTACTGAGATTTAACTTTGTGCCCAAAGCTTCTTAGAAGGCTCTCTAAAAAGGAGTTTTGAACTGTGGTCCTCGATAAAAAATAATCGATATTGGCACTCCATGAAGCTTCACTATCTTATTCAAATACAGATTTGCATACTGAGCTATGTTGTATATGGTTTTCACTGGTAGAAAATGTGATGATTTAGTTAACCTATCGATGATCACCGATATTGAATAAAATCTTTTTGATGTCTGCGGTAGCCCTGTAACAAAATCTATAGTTATTTTTTCTCATTTCCATTCTGTTATCTCTATCTGCTAATATAATCCTGTAGTCCTTTCATTTTTTGCTTTGACCTACTAGCAAGTTAAGCATCGAGAGACATAGTCAACAATATCTTTCTTCATACCGTCCTATCAATAAATTTCTTTTAGATCTTTATACATTTTAGTTACCCTAGGATGAATAGTATATATTGATCTATGGGCTTCCTCTAAAATCTCTTTCTTAAGTTCTTCTTTATTAGGTACACAGAATCACTTGTCCAATTTCAAAATTCCTTCAGAGTCTACAATAAATTTCACATCACTGTCATTCTTCACCTCTTCAATTTTCTTGCATAAATAGGCATCCTCTTCTTGTGCCTTTTTCATCTACTCAACCAAAGAAGATTGAAACTGTATATTGGCCAATAGTATCCCAGGCTCCTTTACTTCCAATACTACCCCATGAATTTCCAACTTATGCATTTCCTTAACCAACGGCCTCCTTACCACTATGATATGAGCCAAACTACTCATAACTTCCTACTTAATGTATTAGCCACTACATTAGCCTTACTTGGATGATATAGTATTGTATAGTCATAATCTTTAAGTAATTCCATCCATCTTCTTTGTCTCAAGTTAAGATCTTTTTTGTTGAAAAATTTATTTGAGGCTTTTATGATATGTATAGATTTCACATGTCTCACCATACAAATTATGCCTCCAAATTTTGAGAACAAAAACCATTGCTGCCATCTCCAAATTATGATTTGGATAATTTTGCTCTTGTGGCTTAAGCTATCTTGATGTATATGCAATGACTCGACCATGTTGCATTAACACACACCCTAATCCAATTCTTGATGCATCACAGTATACTGTGTATCCTCTGGTACTTGAAAGAATAGACAGTACTGGCGCCATATTCAAACATTCCATGAGTTTCTAGAAACATCTTTGAAATTCATTTGATCAATCAAACTTTATTCCCTTCCTTGTCAACATTGTCAAAGGAGCAGCTATTTTTGAAAAATATTTAATGAATATACGATAATAGCTTGTTAAACCAAGAAAACTACAGATCTCTGTAATTGTGGCATGACCATTGCTGGATCGCTTCTATCATTTTAGGATCAACTTGAATACCATCCTTGGTAACCACATGCCCTAGGAAAGTAACACTACTAAACTAAAATTCACATTTTGAAAACTTAGCATACAGTTGCTATTCTTTTAGGGTTTGGAAAGCTGTCCTTAAATGTCGCTTATGCTCTTCTGAACTCCTTGAATATATCAGGATATCATCTATGGTACAATAAAAAACTAATATAAGAAAGGTTTAAATACTATATTCATCAAATCCATGAATGTAGTTAGGGCATTTGTTAAACCAATTGGCATTACTAAGAATTCTTAGTGCCCATACCGAGTCTTGAAAGCATTTTTCAGAATGTCCTCCTTCCTTATCCTCAATTGATGATACTCAGATCTCAAATCAATTTTTGAAAAACATTAGGCACCCTGTAACAGGTAAAATAAATCATCTATATGAGGTAATTGATACTTATTACATATTGTCAACTTATTCAATTGTTTGTAATCATTACACAGCTGTAACGATCCATCTTTTTTTTTCACAAATAGGACTAGAGCACCCCAAGGAAAAGTACTAGGGCATATAAATCCCTTGTCTAACAAGTTTTGTAATAGATTTTCAATTATTTAAGTTCGGTCAGTGCCATTCTATATGAAGGTATAGACACTGGTTGGGTTCTCGGAAGTAAATAAATATTGGACTCAATTTCTCATTCTGGGGGTAACCCTGGCAATTCATCAGGAAACACATTAGAAAATTCCCTAACCACTAGAACCGGATCTATATTAGTGTACTTTATATCAACATCTTTGACCCCTGCTAAATACCTTTGGCATCATTTTTGTAATAGCTTATGAGCTGTTGGAGTAGAGATTAAATTACTGGGTACCTCACTACGATCTCCTTGTATCAAGAAGGAAGATTCTCCGGGAATATTAAACTTAATCACCTTAAGTTGACAGTCTGAAATGGCATGGTATGATGACAACCAATCCATTCTTAGTATCACATCAAAGTCTACCATATTTAGAACTATCAAATCTACAATCGTCTCCTTATCTTCTATTGAAATTTCACACGATTTATACATATCATTTACCAATAAGAATTCTCCCAATGGAGTAGAAACTATAAAAAAATAATGTAAACTAGTATGATCTTTACCCAATTTCTTAGCAAAGCAAGGTGATATATAAGAATGACTAGAACTAAGATCGACCTTTTCTTATACGAATTATGTAACAACTCAAATTTTCTAACATATATATATATATATATATATATATATATATATATATATATATATATATGTAAAATCCCATGAAGTCATTACCTCTTTACTTCTAACTATTTAACTCATAATAACATTCAATTAAATTAACCTAGCATAATTAAGGATTATGGTATACCATTAACACTGATACAATTCTGGGTTCACATACACATCATTAAATAAAAACGTCCCTACAAAAATCAAACACATATATGTCTACATCTTATTCATCCATATTGACCAATTTCATGAATATAGGTACGGGTGGTTGCACCTTCACCGGGATCTTAGCCAACTCAACCCAACGTATGCTAAAAGACAGTCATAGAGAATATCTGCATATTTAGTCTTGTGAACATGATATAGAAATATAGTAAGAATTACATCCCAAGAAGTTCAACAATAAATCATAATTATCATCAATATAGCTCATCATGTCATGTTCATCTATATAAGCTACAAAAAATACCTTAGGTCACATGAATGCACTTTATCTATAAACATGAAAATTGTATAGTAATGACATGTATGGCATGAATAAATATTTTTAGAATATCATATGATAGCTATCAACTTATTTTCATATAAAGCTACCCCAATCAGGGTGAGTACTTTCTACTCTCCGGTATGAGCTTTTCTCACTCCATTTGACATTGCACACTTTCTCTCTTTTTTTTTCTCATTATCATAGTTATAGTTGTGAGTAGGGTGTCCCCTACTGGTGCACCACACAGACTGCCATGTGACCGTGCTCGTCTCTTTTCTTTTTATGTTAATAGCCAAAAATATGATCTCAATACTAAGTATGTTCATTATACTCACATGCCATAATTTATCATCAAAGCATAATGATTACCAAAAATCATTGGTAAAATACAATCATGCCATGATCATAACCATTTTTGAATATCACTTTATAAAATATTTCCATGTCAAAATTTCACAATTAAGATGATAAGGAGTTCATGCAATGGCAATTAGGGCTGTACAAAGTTCGATTCGGTTCGGTTTTGGAGGCTCAACCAAACTGAACCGAACCACTAAAAAACAAAAAAATTTAAGCCTGGTCGGTTCGGTTCATGTCCGGAAAACCGAACCAAACCGAACCGTCTAAATGGCGGTTCGGTTTGGTTTGGTTTTTCGGTTTTCTGATTTTTTTTTTGGGCCAAATTTTCAATTTTTTTGGCCCAAAATTTTTTTTGAGCCCATTCCTTTAAATTTTTTGTATCCATTCAATGTTTTGTTTGGCCCAAAACCAACTTTTTTGTTAATCCACTTCCCTTACTATTTTGTGAATGGTGCCTGGGCTTAGATCTATTATCTGATCAGCTAGCTTTAAATATGATTTCAAACTGGATTTAATATTGTCACTGTTTAAATTACAAGAATTATTTTGAATGGCTCTCTTCTCTACTAATTTATTTATTCTTATATTGATATTACTTGAATTTATATGAAAGTATATCTTTAAATAACGTAAAATTAATAGTGAAAACCACTTTATTTCCAATAATGCTAGTGAAATATTTTTCATCTGATTACTAGACGAAAAGCTTATATCAAACCAGCTTCTAACAAATAAAATCATTCCCATAAATTAGAAGTATATGTCTTTCAACATCAAATGTCATAAGCAGAGGTTTAATGCTCAGCATTTAGTCTATACAAAACTTCATATGTACAAGCATTGACATTAATCAGCATTTCGTCGTCTCTTTAATTGGATATGAAATTCTACGTGATAAAATTCCATATAGGAAATACCGTGCACCTATATATTAACCTTTAAGCTCTATTATGGGAAAATAGGCCAAAGAATTATTTTGCTAAAAAAAAGGAAGAAGAAAGTGGGTTTCATACGTTTGTCAATATTAATGAAGATACAATGACGACATATGCCAGAAAAAAGAAAACAGCAATTTGAATGAAGAACTTCCGATTTTTCCTCATGTTTGGGGATGTCGCTGCCCTGAAATGCAGAAAATGTATAATATTAAAAAACATTTGAAATCCATGGAGGCTGAAAGGAAAAAAAATGCAGAAGAGGAAGAGGGCATATAAGTTGATGTCCACATGATCTGATTTCATTTTGTCACTGCGCAATGTTACCTAGCTATTCGCTGAGAGAGTCGATGAAAAGGTAAACTCTGTATGAAGACAATGCTTGGCCCTTTTAGAAGAGCCGTTACTACATTGTCACCATGCAATTTCGTGATCACAATTACAAACACCAACCAAGTTCTTTGGCAAAATAAATGGATGTATGTTGAAACTTGAAAAGTAGAGCTAAAACTTAAAGAACAAGAGGCATGATAGTATTTCAAGATAAAAAATACTTGGCTCTGTCCAAAAAAAAAGAAAGATAACAAATATTTGACGAAAAAAAAGGGAACAAAAAGGCTTCATAAATAGGAGTCACTTACCCCAAAAAGAGTGTCTATGGACCAGATTTTGGGCATCAGTCACTCACAACCATGACCCAAAAATTGACAAACAATCAATCCAAAAACACATTTCATGCCCATGGTATCATTTGGAGCAAACAAGACTACAATGAAGACATGGCAGTGTAACATCCCGTAATTTTTAGATATTTTCCTTAGAAATTCTTCACCTTACATATATGCATAGAAATGTTCTAATATTAATGGAATAGGTAAAGAAAGAAAACCTAAGAGGAAATATTAGAAATAAACATGTTAAAGAAATGTGAAATTCTTAGGTAAAGAAAGATAAATTTTTGTGAAGTAAGTAAAGGTCTTAAAATTTCAAGAAGATCGGATTAGGATAATTTTTCTTAATTTAAGAGCAAAAGTTACTAAGTTTAGTATCTCCACCCGTAATTGGGCTTTAACCTATAGACACTTCATATAGAGTTTTTCTACTTCACATGAATTTTTAGCAAGCCAATAGGATAGCCCAAGGAAGAAATAAAACATAGACTTGGACTAGGATATAGAAATTGGACCGGTAGCCCAAAAATCATGAAAATGTGACCAAGCCCATTATGAAAGGAAGAATTTTAACCAAAGTAAGGAAAATGGGCAAGAATGAGCCCAAACCCAAGAGGAAAAATAAAAATAAAAATAAAATTAAAGTGATGAAATATTGGTGTAATCAAGATTAAGTGACATGGCATTAAGACAAAAATTTGGCAAGTGGTGTGATTCTACATTCATCATTTTGGCAAGTGGCATAATAATACAAGGCTTTAGGACAAAAACATATATATCCTACATTCATAACTTTAGCAAGTGGGTAATAATACATAGCATTATGACAAAACATCATTATCCTACACAAATAATTTTAGTTAAGTAAGGAAAATTCAAGGGTTAGAAATTTGCCACTTAAAAAGGCAAATCTATCATACTTGGTTAAGACAAAAGAAAAAGGAAATGAATCCCTAAATCAAAGGGATCTTGCCCCATATCTTAAGAACATATCATCATAATTTTCAAAATACAAATCTCATTTTTCTATGCATATCTTGACTAAGGAAGAGGAAGACAAGAGCATAAGTTGTTTGTTTTCCAAAAATTCAACAAAGTGTATCCTAATTGTGATAAGGTAGACCCATGATCATGAAAGGTGAATTATTTGGTGGTCTATATAAGAAAACCCACCCTTACAACATTAGAATTTCGTCCAAGTGAGGGAGAGCAAAAATAGAAGCAAGGTAGTGTGAGGAAAGGAGAGGAAGGAGAAGTCTAGGGGACTAAGTGCTCCAGGTAAGTTTAACAATATTTCTATTTGAAGAAAACTTTTGAAACTTATAATATCTATATGAGATTTTGATCTTAGAACTTTGATGATTGGTCATGGATGTTGCTATATCATGTTACATATTGAGCTTGCATGTGATGTATGTTTGAATACTTAGTTGGTGTAGATAGTTCTGCATGGGTATGGCTATGGTTGACAGAATTTTATGCTTCGGTATTTTAATTTCTGGGAACACTCTATAAGGAATTAAAATAAATGGTTAACATAAGAATTAAAGATATATGTGTCACGAATTTTCACCCACTGGAGTCATTCCATTTGGAGTCCATATGAGGTAGCTATGGTCTGATTAGTAGTCAAAGGTCAGAAAATGAATCATCAGGGAAGAATATGTTAGTATAGCTTCGGTAATTTAATTTTTGGGGATTATTGGTAGGGAATTAAAATAAATGGTTAACATAGGAATTAAATATATGTGTGTCATGGATTTTTAGCCACTGGAATCATTCAATTTGGAGTTCAAATGTGGTAGATATGGTCCGATTAGTATGCCAAGGTCAGAAAATGGTTCATCAGGGAAGATTATGTTAGGACAGCTTTTGTATTTTAATTTCTGGGAATTATCGGTATGGAATTAAAATAAATGATTAACATAAGAATTATAGATATGTGTGTCGTGGATGTTTAGACACTAGAATCATTCAATTTGGAGTACATATGAGGAATATATGAGCTGATTAGTAGTCAAAAGTCAGAAAATGGTTCATCAGGGAAGAATATGTTAGGGTAGCTTCTGTATTTTAATTTCTGGGAATTATCTGTATGGAATTAAAATAAATGGTTAACATGAAAGTTATATATCTATGTCTCATGGAAATATACCCACTGGAATTATGCAATTTGGAGTTCATATGAGGTAGATATGATCCGATTAGTAAGCAGAGGTCAGAAAATGTTTATTCAGGGAAGAGTATGTTATTAATGCTTTAGTTTTTGAATTTCTGGGAATATTCTGTAGGGAATTAAAATAGTGCGACAACATAACAATTATAGATATATGGCTCATGGATTTTTACCAACTGGAATAACTCAATTTGGAGTTCCAATTTGGGAGATATGGTCTAATTAGTCAGTAAAGGTCGAAACCTATCCGAGAGGAACTATCCTGTACTTTGAGGGAGTAATATCACCTTCGTTTCTTAATTTTTCGCTACAATGTTCAACATAATAGTTTTAGATAATTGTTTTATCTTGAAATGGACACCAAGATCACCTACATCGGAGTTAAATTGAGGGAGTTATGCTCTGATTAGTAAGAGAAGGTTAGATAGGATGAAAACCTACATCAAGAAAATAAAGAAATAAAATTAGTATTTAAAAAAGAAGATGAATCTTAATAAATGACTAGTATAGCCATAGCCATTGCCATTGTATGAACTTCTTACCATCTTAAGTGTGAAATTTTGACATGGAAATATATTTATAAAGTGATATTTGAAATGGTTATGTTCATGGCATGATTACCAATGATTTATGGTAATAGTTATATTTTGATGAACATACTTGTTTTTGAAAGAATATTTTTTGCTATCATTGTGAAAAGAAAAGAAATGAGCACGGTCACATGGCAATCCGTGTGGTTAACCAGTAGGGGACGCCCTACCAACGGTTATGATCATGATAATGAGAAAAGAAAGAGAAAGTGGGCCATGTCAGACGGAGCGAGAAAAGCCCGTACCGGAGAGTAGAGGATACTCACCCTGACCGGGGTAGCTTGAAATGAGAATAAGTTGATGGCCATCATATGATATTTTTAAAATAGTTAATCGTGTCATACATATCTTTACAGTATGATTCTTATGTGCATAGATATAATGCATTCATGTGACCAAAGATATTTTCTGTAGTTTATACAGCTGAACATGACGTGATGAGCTTTACTGATGATAATTTATTGTTGAACTTACTGGGATTTAATTCTCACTATATTTCCATATCATGTTCAGAAAATTATTTATGCAGCTTTTGTTTCTAAGGCTCTGGCTTTTAGTGCACATTGGATCGAGTTACTTTATGTTGGGAAGATTTCAGAATCAAATAAGATGTTTGTGGTCGAGTTGGCTCAGATCCCGGTGAAGGTGCAACCACCCGCACCTGTATCTCCGGAATTGGTCAACCAAAATAAACAAGATGTAAATATCTATGTGTTTGATATGTTATACGTATGTTTTGATTAATGACATGTATGTGAACTCAATATTGTATAATAATAATAAAAAAAGGTTGTTACAGGCAGCACACACATATTGCAACATCTGGAGTGCAAGAAGTCCATTTTCTGTAATGTGTCAAAAGATAACAATATTCAAAAGAAACTAAATAGGTAAAATGGAAAACAAATTTGAAATCCCCATTTTCTCACCTCAGCTCCAGCAGCTACGTTACGTCCCCTCTGATCAACTGTATTGTTAACCTTCACATCATTGACAGAGCAAAGAAAAGCATCTGGCAACATAAAATTCAAAAAAGGTTATGTTATACTCATGCCCTCAAAGATTCAAAAAGAAAATCAGCAAAAGGTGCCCCATAAATATCCAATATTGAGTATCTAAATTCACTCTAAGAAAACGTTATACAAACATACAAGTGGAACAACAAAAGTAAGCACATTACTCACTTGACATAAAATCTCTCCATTAAACATTGCCAAATCAATCTGTATTTACATGTGTAATAGACATATATAAAATGGAGTTCAGTCAGTTGGATCCAACTATATGTTTCAGATTATGAATTTGGAGATTTGAAATGAAGATTAGCAAGGCATTATTCAAATTTCAAATTTTTGGACATGTGTGAAAGCACAAACCGGGAGAATTCTTCCAAGAGAAGGTGTGGAAATTCCAACAAATCCATCACTTGGTCCAGGATTGCGAAGAACAATGCTAGTTATAGTCTTGCCAAATAACCACTGCCACATGCTTACTTCATTTTCTGGAAGGTAGACATTATCCATTTCAACGAATCCAGACATAAAGCAAAATAAAACCTTCACATAACAGTTGCACAGAGATTAACATTAAAATAAAGATAGATGCGATCTACAAATTTAAATTTCATATTATTTATACACAGAAACACAAACGTGTCCACACATCACAATGAAGGCTACTTGGCAAACTCCAAAGAAACTATCTACACAAATCCACCCACACTAAAGAATCACTTCAGGTAATCCCATAATCAAGGCATCTACTACACCTTCAAGAATTAGGTGGAGGTTGAAATATCAAAGACTCGGCTTACAGGCATTCTTCTGGACCAACAATCTCAATAAAAGAATGTAGGGAGTCATTCAAAAAATAATTTCAACAAAGTGATCTAAACCAAAGATTTTAAACAAATTAGAACATATATTTATATATATAAAAAGATCAATATATATATATATATATATATATATATATGCAAAGAAAGTAAGTTCTAAACATCAACACAAATAATTGCAGTAAGCCTCCAGTCCATTATCCTTTATTGTCCATTTCTGTGTACATCAGTATTATATTTAAGAATATAATCAGTATTCACAGTTCAATATGACAAGTAACTGTCATCTTAAGTCTACAAAGAAAGTTCATCACAAAAGTGGGGGAAGTCAAGGCCCATGCATAAGAGTGCGCTCTGCCCAATATCTTACCAGGCTTTACAATGATTTTTTCTTGTGGCTTCAACATTATCTGTATTGCACCAACCAACACCAAAATAACAATTTAAAGTTGTGAATAAGAGGCAGAAAATTTTAAAAAGTTGCTATTTCAATCTTAAGATGGTCATACACATACCTGAACCACTCTTATGGCTTCAACATTATCTGTATTGCACCAACCAACACCAAAATAACAATTTAAAGTTGTGAATAAGAGGCAGAAAAATTTAAAAAGTTGCTATTTCAATCTTAAGATGGTCATACACATACCTGAACCACCTGAGCTTCCCCCCCTAAAATCTGAAAAGGTATAATTGCATCCTGCGGACTCTAAACAACATAACAACATAAAATAAACTATGAAACTAAGCAGGATTATAAGATAAAATAAATAATCCTGGTATCATCAATTGTTAAAAAAAATTCAAATTCAAATAAGGGTCAGACATACCAGAGGAGGTGCACATGCAAAACAAGCATTTTCACCAGGAATAAGTAACTAAATATGACCAGAAACAGCATCCTCAGACACACCTGTTCAAATTGTTATATTTTATATGAGTTTCCACCCAAAATATAATTGGTCTTTCTTCATATATAGCAAATAGAGAAATCACCTGTTGTGAAGTTTGAATCTTTGTATAGGGAAGATGTGGGAGAGGACAGAGACTTGGCCATTTGCAATTGCAGATGAAATGCAAGAAGAAAATAATAATTCCATAATGCAAATCTAAATCTTATTCCACAATACTACCAACAGAAGTCTATAAAACATAATGATTCTATAATGCTACCAACAGAACTCCACAAATTATAATGATTACATAATACTACCAACAAAAATTCATAAAACATACATAATAAGTCCATAATGCTATGCTATCATTAGAAAGTCCACAAAACATAATAATTCCATGTTTCTCTGAGACTAAGATTCCCATAACCAAGTGCATAACCTATTAAAATATAATAATAATTAAAACATAATTAGTACAATGTAAAATGTATTGGGTAAAAAGACATAAATAATTTATTTGGTTAAATTAATGCCCATACCACTTAAAACATGTTCATTTACAAATCTAAATCTGATCCTGATTCAGCCAACGGACCCGCTTCATCTAATAATTGAATAGACATATTAAGTCAAGAAAGAAAAAAAATTATTACAAACCCTTTTAACCACAAGCAATTTATTAAATAATGCTAGTTGAAACAAAAATAATATTACCTATCTCAGCCTTATCAAGGTCATCTGCTTGCTCTTCCATGTCAAGAGATAAAGGAGTAGATTGAAACCAATTTTGTGCACAAATAAGAGCCTATACTGTTCTAGGAGATAAAGAACTCCTATATTGATCAAGAACTCGGCCCCCTGTACTAAAAGCTGATTCAGAAGCAACTGTTGACATTGGTATTGCCAATACATCCCTAGCAATTTGAGCAAGAATGGGAAATCTAGTAGAATTCACCTTCCACTAACTAAGAATGTCAAACTTTGGTGACATCTTTTCTCGGGGATCCGTTAAATATGTTTCCAACTCAGATTTGTGCTCTGAATTATCATTCTTACTCATATCTATGTCAAATTCCATAATAAAAGAATCTTTAGCATCCACTGATGAAATATTCACCTCTCTACTAGATTGGGAAGATTGACCAACATCTTCTGATTTTTTAACACCATAACAAGATTTATATTTATCATGCATACCATTGAGTATTTCCTTTACTTTGTCAACCATAGAAGTAGCCAAGTCTTGATCAAAGAGTTTTGAAAGGCTCCATTCAACAAATTTCAACTTGTATCTTGGATCAAGAATTATGGCTACAAAAATAAACATGTTCATATTTTTTAAACTCTCCTAATATTTGTCATGTTTAGCTTTCATTCTAATAGCCATATTCTTTAATAGTGCATCATCATCACTCTCACACCAACCCTTCAAAGTCTTCATAATAAGACAATATTCATGAAAATATTGAGAAGAAGTCACATGCAAAGAGCTTGAAACATTTTTAGTTGCATGAAAAAAAATCTTCAAAAACTTCACAAAATGTCTTGCATTAAGCCAATCCTTTGTGTTTGGGGGACCAAGTGGAGAATCAAAAAGAAATTAAGCATCCCACTCTTCTAACCTAAGAAATGCCTTTTGAAACTTCAAGGCACTCTCAAGCATAAGATAAGTAGAGTTCCACCTTGTTGGAACATCCAATTGAACCATGCTCTTATCCTGTATCTTAGCAAACTCTATACATTTCTTAAATTTTTGCATTCGTGTAGGAGAAGCATGCACATATTTGCAAGCATCCCTAATTTTACTTATTGATTCATGCATTTCTTTCAAGCCATCACCAACAACAAGATTTAAAATGTGAGCACAACATCTAATATGCATGTATTCCCCCTTCATCACGCTTGCATTCCACTCATTTATTTGCCTTCGCAAGTATGCTATGGCAACATTATTTGAACTAGCATTATCAACTGTTATGGTGAAAACTCGTTCAATTCCCCAATCAGTAAGACATTTTTCTATGGTTTGACCAATTACTTCTCCTTTATGACTAGCAATTGGACAAAAGTTCAAAATTCTCTTATGCAACTTCCATTCAGCATCAATAAAATGCGCAGTAAGACAAAGATAACTCAAATTTTGCACAGAAGTCCAGCAATCAGTAGTCAAACAAACACTTTGAGAATTCAAGGATAACACATTTTTCAATTTTATTTTCTCATCTAAAAAAAGCCTATAGCAGTCTCTAGCCACTATAACACGAGACGGAATAGAAAATAATGGCTGAACAACGCTCATAAAATACCGAAACCCTTCACCTTCAACAAACTTGAAGGGTAATTCATCAACAATAGTCATTCTAGCTAGAGCTTGCCTACATGCATGAAGATCAAAACTAACTGCTGATAAATTACTCCCAGTCCCTTCCCCTTGCTCTTTTCTTTTTGGTTGGAAAGAAAGAATAACTTGGCTAGAGTCTAATGATTCTCTAGGAAATTTTTTGCATTGCTTTTCTAAATGGTGGGCCATGTTAGAAGTTCCATTTCTTTTTGTATGACAAGCATAGCTAGCCCCACACCAATTACATGAAGCTTTAGGCCAATTTGGATCACGATTCTTAATACTAGTAAAATGCTGCCATACCCAAGATTCAGGTCTAGTGGGTTTTCTCTTACCTTCTTCAATGTCATCCTCTTCATTGTTTTGCCCCTCTTGCACTTTTTTCTTCTTCGAAGTTGATGTATTAATATCTTTATTTCTTTTAGAAGGCACTAAAGCTACTTCATGCACACTTGGAGTTGGAGATCTTGATCTTTCAATGGCATTTGCATCCTCCAAAATTTTTTGTTGTATTTCTTCTGACTCATTCATATTTGACTACTCTTTGTCTCTAACTTTCTACCCAAAAAGAAATTATAAAAGGCATAAAATAGGAATCCCAACAAACATTAAGCTATAACAGTAATTGAAATGTATTTAATTTTCTTATATAACAATCATCTATAAGATTCAAGAATAAATGAAATGGATTTAAGGAACAAAATTGCTAGTATAAATTTTGGGGCAAAATAAAATGGCAGATTACCTCAGATGTCAAGATATTCAGCCTGGGAACTCTGTAACCATGGAAAAATGACTAAGCCAACACACATACCATTTGTGTTCAACTTCAACCCACACACATACCTCAACCTAGATATTTGTTTTTTTTAGGAGCTAGCGACCAGTCCTGAGGGTGGGAGTCAAATAGAAAGGGACAAAGATATAAAGTTTTTATTAATCTCTCTAATAATCTTCTTTTCTTCATATATTCTATATATCTAGAATCCAATGAACACAACCCCACCATTATCGATCGTTCGTTGTCTTTTTCCACACAAGGAGGGAAATCTATGGAATGCATTATTCCTCACAAAAACCACTGAAATTACACCATGAATGATCGATCAAACCCCAACAAGTTAATGTCAAATTTATCAAACCCTACCTTAATTATTATGACTGAATAAGTCACAGGGGAGGAAGCCGCCAAAGATTTTAAATCAAACAGTCATAAGAAATTAAAAGCATTAAAATTTAAAGGATCTGCAAGAGAAATAGAAATCATACCAAGGCCTCAGCCAGCGCCGGAGGTAGTAGACCAAGTGAGCAGATGTGGCGAGGTGGCGAGGAAGGCTCGAAATGAACCAGACCAGCAACGCAGCTCGAGACTCACGGCAGTTCGCAGTGGCCCAGTAGGCAGCCCGAAGGAGAGATCGATTACTCAGCTGGAGGTCACAGAGATCGCAGCTTAGGGATTTCAGATTTGGGGGAAGAAAATCAAGAAAGTCTCGCGTTCAACAAGAAGAAAAGAATACAAGTCCCGTAGCTCGGAGGCGCAGTAGAATTAAGGGCAAATATGAAAGATAAAAACATGTAAAATATATATAAAAATTAAATTTAATAAAATTATTTAATATATTTAAAATAAACTGGTCGGTTCGGTTTGGTTTGGTTTTTGTCCAAACCGAGAACCAAACCGAACCAATCGGTTTTTTTTAAAAAAACCGAATCAAAGCGATGTTAATCGGTTTGGTTCGGTTTTTAATCGGTTCGGTTCGGTTTTTAATCGGTTTGGTTCGGTCCGGTTCGGTTTATGTACACCCCTAATGGCAATGGCTAGGGCATACACTAGTCATTTATTATTTTCATTTATAAGATTCTTCTTCATTCTTAAATATTATTTTCATATTTTTATTTTCTTTATGATTGGCCTCTA
The DNA here is from genome assembly GCA_037074535.1 of Gleditsia sinensis. NCBI lineage: Eukaryota > Viridiplantae > Streptophyta > Magnoliopsida > Fabales > Fabaceae > Gleditsia > Gleditsia sinensis. The sequence continues at coordinate 34,460,475 of CM073471.1, forward strand.
GTTACTTTTCTCCTACTTATATAATTTCCAACACATGTTCTCACAAATTTTATAGGACATTCTTCTTCAATTTGGTTTATATTATTACCCTATAGTTAATGAGGTTCATTTAGGGTAGAAAAATGTTGAAAATGAGATTTAAAGGCTCCTACCACAGCTTTACCTTGTTCCAGGACACGGCCATGCTTTAAAAATACTTCAAATGTACTAAAAAATATTCTTGAACACGGCCTACCCATGCTAAAGCAACCCAGAACACGGTATGATCATGTTTTGTGACCTTTCCTCACTTATTCAACCATATTTCCCTCATACAAACTCCAATTGAGTTTATTCCAAAGCCTATTAAAATCTAAGACAATTATATATAACTTTCATGTTTACCATTACTTTAGATTCTTTACTAATTAATCCCAAAAATTTGAAAATGAAAACGCTTAAATTTATCAACCTAGATTCTATACTGATTCTAACCTCTAATAATTAATTATCCATATCTCCCTCATATGGACTCAAAATTAAGTGCTTTCAAAACCTATGGATCCATTAGACATATATCTATATTTAGTATGTTAATAATTTCCTTTAATTCCCTATAAATTTCATTCAAAAATTTAAACACAGAAGCATACTTAACGGATTCTTCCATGGTTAGCTAGTTTCCGATCACTGTTTTCTAATCGGACCATATCTCCCTCATATAGAATCCAAATTGACTGATTTCAGTGCCAAAAAATCCATGAGATATATATCTACATTTTTTTGTTCACTATTTCTTTTTAATTCCCAACCGATTATTCCCAGGATTCCAAAACCAGAAGCTTCCCTTGTTACTCTGAAATTCAGTTTTCAAACCAAACCCTTCCTATGGTTCTAGTTTATCATTTTATTACATTATTTTCCATTTTATTCCTAATTTATATCTAACCATAAGATTACTCATTTCAACATTTTAATTAGATTTCTTACCTTAGCTTTTCCAGTAGCTTGGATTCAAAGTGAGATTAAGCTAACTTACCTTGAGTACATAGTCCTCTAAACTTCTCTTTCTTTTTCCTTCCTTTCTTCTCCTCTATTTCCCTCCTTTCCACACTCTACCTTGCTTCTATTTTTTCTCTCCCTCACTTGGATGAAATTATAATGTTATAAGGTTGGCTTTTGCTTAAATAAATTATCAAGTGATCATCCTCTCATAATCATGGGTCTACCTTATCACAATTAGGATGCACTTGGTTGCTTTATAAGGGAAGATAACCCATGTTCTTATCAGCCTCTCACTTAGTCAAAATATGCATAGAAAAAGGAGATTTGTATTTAAAAATCATGATAAAATGTTCTTAAGACAAGGGATAAGGTTCCTTTGATTTTGTGATTTATTTTCTTTTTCTTTTGTCTCACTCAAGTATGATAGGTTTGCATTTATAAGTGCCAAATTTTTAGCCCTTGAGTCTCCCTTGCTTGGCTGAAATTATTTATGTTAGATATGGATGTTTTGTCCTAATGTCATGTATTATTATCTACTATATCATCACATGGCTTGCTAAAATTATTAGTGTAAGATATAGATATTTTGTCCTAATGCCATGTGACATAATCTTGATTATTATTACACTATTATTTCATCACATGGTTCTTATTTTTCCCTCTTGGATTTGGGCTCATTCTTACCCATTTCCTTTGCTTTGGCTGAAATTCTACATCTCATGGAGGGTTTAGTCACATTTTCATGATTTTTGGGCCGTTGGTCCAACTTCTATATCCTAGTCCAAGTCTATGTTATATCTTTTGCTTGGGCTATCCAATTAGCTTGCTAGAAACTCATGTAAAGTGGAAAAACAAACTCTATGAAGTGTCAATAGGTGAATGCCCAATGTATGGGTGGAGATGTTAAACTTAGGAACTCTAGCTCTTGAATTAGGAAAAATTACCCTAATCTAATCTTTTTGAAATTTTAAGACCTTTACTTACTTCCAAAAATGTATCTTCCTTTCCTAATAATTTCGCCTCTTTTTAGAATGTTATTTCTAATTTTTTTCTATTAAGTTTTCTCTCTTTACCTATTCCATTAATGTTTGAAACATTTTCTATGCATACACATAAGGTGAAGAATTTCTAAGGCTTATATTTTTTCTTAGATATCGAAAAATTGTTTAATAAGTTTTATTTCCTTAATTAAATATTTTTGTACCTTTATTAATAAAAGAAATAAAATTAGAGATGTTACTTTTCTCCCCCCTAAAAGAAATTTTGTTCTTAAAACTTTAGAAATTACCTAATAAGAATAATTATGGATAGTTCTTCCTCATGACTTCTTCCAACTCACAAATTGATTCTTCCGTAGTCAAACCTTCCCATAACACCTTAACCAGGGGAAACCTTCAGAAATGCATGATCTCCTTTCTCAAAATCCAAAGGTCTATGTCTCTTATCATAGTAACTATTTTGCCCACTCTGAGCTATAAGTATTTTGTCTCATATAATCCTTATTTGCTCAATGATTTGTTGAATTAAATTAGAACCCAGCAAGTTCTTTTCCCCTACCTTAAACCAACAGAGTGAAGATTGGCACTTCTTACCATATAAAACTTCGTAGGGGGCCATCTTAATTCTAGAATGATAGCTATTATTGTAAGCAAACTCCATTCAAGGTAGGTACTTATCCCATCCTTTACCTTGCTTTATCACATAGGCCTTAGTATATCTTCTAGGGTTTAAATGGTCCATTCTATCTGTCCGTCAGCCTGAGAATGGTAGGCAGTACTGAGCCACAACTGGGTTCCAAAATCTTCCTTCAACACCTTCCAAAATCTCAACGTGAACCTCAAATCTCTATCAGAAACGATTTTTAAGGGAATTCCATGTAGTCTAACTATTTTCTAGACATACAAATGGGCCAATTCCTTCAGTGAATAGTTAATCTTTATAGGCAGAAAGTTAGCAGATTTGGTTAATCTGTCTACTATTACCTAGATAGAGTTATGTTCAACTGAAGTCTTAGGTAAACCCACTACAAAGTCAATCAAAATACTATCCCATTTTCATTCAGGGATCTTAAGAGGTTGTAGAAATCTCACTGGCTTTACTTTCAACTTCTGACAAATGAAACATTTTGCCACGAACTCAGCAATATCATTTTTCATCCCTGGCTACTAGTACATCTTCAAATTTTGATACATTTTAATGGATCCAGGATGACTGTGTACTTACTTTGATGTGCTTCCTGTAGGATCTTAATCAGTAACTCTTTTTCTTAAGGGACACAAACCCTTTCTTGATATATGATTACTCCATCTTCCGAGACAGAAAAATCATTTTGTTATTTGTGATTCTGTAAGTATTGGCTGTGAGTTTGAGCCTCTTTAATCTTAGCTCTAAGATCGCACTCTATACTTAACCCATTGATGATTAGCTTCTTTAGGGTAAGAGTAGTGACCAACTTCCAATTTCGAAACTCCTTTAGTATCTGCATCTCATACACCATTATTTGACCCAATGTATAGAGATTTCTGACTTAAGGCATTAGCTACAACATTCACCTTCCCTGGATGATACTTTATCTCAAACTTGTAGTCATTGAGAAATTCTACCTATCTTCATAGCCAAATATTTAACTCCTTCACATCAAAAAGGTACTTAAGACTTTTATGATCACAGTATACTTTAAATGTTGCTCCGTATAAATAATGTCAACAAATCTTTAAGGCAAACACTACTGCTGCCAATTCAAGATCATGGATTGGATAATTTCCTTCATGGGGTCTTAGTTTCCTAGAGGCGTAAGCAACTACTCTCTTGTCTTGTATTAACACACACCCTAGCACTTTCTTTAAAGCATCACTATACACGTCAAAATGTCCTATAGGGTCTGGAATAATTAAAACATAAGGAGTGGTCAATCTTGTCTTAAGCTCATGGAAATTAGCTCCACATGTTCTTGTCTTCCTCTCTCTCAGTCAAGATATGCATAGCAAAAGTAGATTTGTATTTGAAAATCATGATAAAATATTCTTAAGACAAGGGAAAAGGTCCCTTTGATTTAGGGATTCATTTTATTTTTCTTTTGTCTCACTCAAATATGATAGGTTTGCCTTTCTAAGTGGCAAATTTTCAGCCCTTGTGTCTCCCTTGCCTGGTTGAAATTAGTTGTGTAGGATAGGGATGTTTTTACCCAATGTCATGTATTATTAGCTATTATATCTTCATATGGCTTGCTGAAATTATTAGTGTAAAATATAGATGTTTGGCCCTAGTGCCATGAGACCTAATTTTGATTATTATTATACTACTATTTCATTACATGGTTCTTATTTTTCCCTCTTGGATTTGGGCTCATTCTTACCCATTTCCTTCGCTTTCTCTGAAATTCTACACCTCATAGAGGGCTTGGTTAGATTTTCATGATTTTTGGGTTATTGGTCCAACTTCTATATGCTAGTCCATGTTATGTCTCTTACTTAGGCTATCCAATTGGCTTGTTAGAAACTCATGTGAAGTGGAAAAACAAACTGTCCATAGTTGAAGGCCCAATATATGGGTGGAGATGTTAAACTTAGGAACTCTAGCTCTTGAATTAGGAAAAATTACCCTAATCCAATCTTTTTGAAATTTTAAGACATTTACTTACTTCTAAAAATTTATCTTTCTTACCTAAGAATTTCGCCTTTCTTTAGTATGTTATTTCTAATTTTTTTCCTATTTTGTTTTCTCTCTTTACTTATTCCCCTAATGTTAGAAACATTTTCTATGCATACACATAAGGTGAAGAATTTCTAAGGTTTATATTTTTTCTTAGATATCGAAAAATTGTTTAATAAGTTTTATTTCCTTATTTAAATATTTATGTACCTTTATTAATAAAAGAAACGAAATTAAGGATGTTACACTCTTACATTAGGATTATAACTAGTCTAGATATTACTATGTCGATCTTTTTTTCTTCTCTTTACACCTTCTATGTCTACTAACTCTCGTGTTTCCATCATTCTTGCACAATCCATAGCCGCTGAATAAGTTGGGAATTGTTTATCTAGGGACCCACCAATTTAAATGATGGACATATCAACCCTGAAACAAATCTCTTAATTCTACCTTTTTCATTAGGAACCAAATATGGTACATATCTAGATAATCGGGTAAAATGGATGTCATATTCACAAACTGTCATGTTCGGTGTTTGTCTTAATTCTTCAAATTCCCTGACCCTCTTATCTTTTTCACTCATTGGTAGGAAATGATTCATAAATGCTTCCTGAAATTCATCCCACTCCATTGGTTGTAAAGTAACTGTTTTTCCTTATACTAGAGTCTTAAACCAAACTTGGGCCACATCTGATAGTTGATAAGACACTAGTTCAACAGATCTTCTAGTGAAACACCCCAAAGCCTTGAGAACTCATTCCATAGCATCAATGAGTATCTGTGGGTCCTCCTAAATTTTTGGCCTAGAAAAATTTAGGAGCTTCAGTTTAAGGAATTACGGTAATGTCACTTCAATCCCTACAAACATGTTCTCTTGTTCAGCTGATCTTTCTAGTTTTTGTGCTTCAGGAGCATTTTCTAGTGGTTAGGCATCCCTCTTACCCTATTCTACTATAAATCTAGCCAATGTCTCTAAGCTCCTATGTATGCTAGCAATCATATAAGATGATCTATCATGTGACTCCTAAGAGGGTTATACTCTATCGTTAGGGACTCTATCAGATACATGGACCTATTCATAATGTCTTAGGGTTCTCGTACCCCGTGCACACCCTCTACCCCTTCCTCTAGGTTGGCCTATACCATAGCCTCTTTATATTGGAATTACAGATTATGTAGACTCTTCTGTAGAAGGTGTACGATCTACAGCTTCTCTAACAACTGCTATAGTGTTTGGAGGCATCATAGGCTATACAAAACAAAAGAACTTTTTTAAAATACCATAATATTCAGTCATCCTTATACTAGGAACTTTAACGAACTTAGAATAGAAAGAAAATTGAAACCCTATAGAATTCTTCAACAGCACCTGAAGTTTAAATATGTCCGGCTTATATCCATACTAAAGGTCCTACTAAAGAATCCTTTGCTCTGATAGCCACAAGAAAACCTAATGCTCTGATACCAACTTGTCACGCCCCCATTTTATAGGAATTGCGATTTTCACGAATAACAAATAATTTACTCTTAATTTAATACATACATGCTCCAAGTAAATCACATAATAGGGATAATCATATACGTTCACAAGTTTTCCAGTATATCCAAATATACATGCCAGGTCTATATTCATATATATTACAACAGAATCAGGGATCCTACCTATGGCATTTAAAGCATACTCTAGATTACAAATACATAATAATTAAAACACTGTGAGCCGTGGAAGCAACGTAGGCTCACCCAGAGAGTATGACACCTAGTTGATCACGTAGCTGCAGGACCAAACTTTGTATCCTTATCTTAAAAAAATGTAAATATCGTGTAGTGAGTTTGACAACATAGTAAGGGAATAATGCCTCGTATGACCTCTTAGGTCAATATATGGATGTACTCATATATTAAAATGTATCACATAGAAAATTTACAATTTAGAGGTGCATCTATATAAGACCTGTAACAACCTATTTTTTTCCTTTATTATTATACAATATTGAGTTCACATACATGTCATTAATCAAAACAGTCGTATAACATATCAAACACATAGATATTTACATCTTGTTTATTTTGGTTGACCAATTCCGGAGATACAGGTGCGGGTGGTTGCACCTTCACCGGGATCTGAGCCAACTCGACCATAAACATCTTATTTGATTCTGAAATCTGCCCAACATAAAGTAACTCGATCCAATGTGCACTAAAAGCCAGAGCCTTAGAAACAAAAGCTGCATAAATAAATTTCTGAACATGATATGGAAATATAGTGAGAATTAAATCCCAGTAAGTTCAACAATAAATTATCATCAGTAAAGCTCATCACGTCATGTTCAGCTGTATAAACTACAGAAAATATCTTTGGTCACATGAATGCATTATATCTATGCACATAAGAATTATACTGTAATGATATGTATGATATGATTAACTATTTTCAAAATATCATATGATGGCCATCAACTTATTCTCATTTCAAGCTACCCCGGTCAGGGTGAGTATCCTCTACTCTCCGGTACGGGCTTTTCTCGCTCCGTCCGACATGGCCCACTTTCTCTTTCTTTTCTCATTATCATGATCATAACCGTTAGTAGGGCGTCCCCTACTGGTGCACCACACGGATTGCCATGTGACCGTGCTTATTTCTTTTCTTTTCTTTTCACAATGATAGCCAACAATATGCTTTCAATAACAAGTATATTCATCAAAATATAACTATTACCAGAAATTATTGGTAATCATGCCATGAACATAACCATTTCAAATATCACTTTATAAAATATTTCCATGTCAAAATTTCACACTTAAGATGGTGAGAAGTTCATACAATGGAAATGGCTATGGCTATACTAGTCATTTATTAAGATTCATCTTCTTTTTTAAATACTAATTTTATTTCTTTATTTTCTTGATGCAAGTTTTTATCATATCTAACCTTCTCTTACTAATCAGAGCATAACTCCCTCAATTTAACTCTGATGTAGGTGATCTTGGTGTCAATTTTAAGATAAAACAAATATCTAAAACTATTATGTTGAACATTGTAGCGAAATATTAAGAAATGAAGGTGATATTACTCCCTCAAAGTACAGGATAGTTCCTCTTGGATAGGTTCTGACCTTTACTGACTAATTAGACCATATCTCCCAAATTGGAACTCCAAATTGAGTTATTCCAGTTGGTAAAAATCCATGAGCCATATATCTATAATTGTTATGTTGGCGCGCTATTTTAATTCCCTACAGAATATTCCCAGAAATTCAAAAACTAAAACAATAATAACATACTCTTCCCTGAATAAACATTTTCTGATCTCTGCTTACTAATCGGATCATAACTACCTCATATGAACTCCAAATTGCATAATTCCAGTGGGTATATTTCCATGAGACATAGATATATAACGTTCATGTTAACCATTTATTTTAATTCCATACAGATAATTTCCAGAAATTAAAATACAAAAGCTGTCCTAACATAATCTTCCCTGATGAACTATTTTCTGACCTTGGCTTACTAATCGGACCATATCTACCACATGTGGACTCCAAATTGAATGATTCCAGTGGCTAAAAATCCATGACACACATATCTTTAAATCTTATGTTAACCATTTATTTTAATTCCCTACCAATAATTCCCAGAAATTAAATTACCGAAGCTATCCTAACATATTCTTCCCTGATGATTCATTTTCTGACCTTTGACTACTAATCAGACCATAGCTACCTCATATGGACTCCAAATGGAACGATTCCAGTGGGTGAAAATCCGTGACACATATATATTTAATTATTATGTTAACCATTTATTTTAATTCCTTATAGATTGTTCCCAGAAATTAAAATACCGAAGCTTAAAATTCTGTCAACCATAGCCATACCCATGCAGAACTATCTACACCAACCTAAGTATTCAAACATTCATCACATGCAAGATCAATATGTAACATGATATTGCAACATCCATGACCAATCATCAAAGTTCTAAGATCAAAATCTCATATAAATATTATGAGTTTCAAAGGTTTTCTTCAAAAAGAAATATTGTTAAACTTACCTGAAGCACTTAGTCCCCTAGACTTCTCCTTCCTCTTTCTTCCTTTCTTCCTCTTCTTTCCTCACACTACCTTGCTTCTATTTTTGCTCTCCCTCACTTGGACGAAATTCTAATGTTGTAAGGGTGGGTTTTCTTATATAGACCACCAAATAATTCACCTTTCATGATCATGGGTCTACCTTATCACAATTAGGATACACTTTGTTGAATTTTTGGAAAACAAACAACTTATGTTCTTGTCTTCCTCTTCCTTAGTCAAGATATGCATAGAAAAAGGAGATTTGTATTTTGAAAATTATGATGATATGTTCTTAAGATATGGGGCAAGATCCCTTTGATTTAGGGATTCATTTCCTTTTTCTTTTGTCTTAATCAAGTATGATAGATTTGCCTTTTTAAGTGGCAAATTTCTAGCCCTTGAATTTTCCTTACTTAACTAAAATTATTTGTGTAGGATAATGATGTTTTGTCATAATGCTATGTATTATTACCCACTTGCTAAAGTTATGAATGTAGGATAGAGATGTTTTTGTCCTAAAGCCTTGTATTATTATGCCACTTGCCAAAATGATGAATGTAGAATCACATCACTTGCTAAATTTTTGTCTTAATGCCATGTCACTTAATCTTGATTACACCAATATTTCATCACTTTAATTTTATTTTTATTTTTATTTTTTCCTCTTGGGTTTGGGCTCATTCTTGCCCATTTTCCTTACTTTGGTTAAAATTCTACCTTTCATAATGGGCTTGGTCACATTTTCATGATTTGTGGGCTACCGGTCCAATTTCTATATCCTAGTCCAAGTCTATGTTTTATTTCTTCCTTGGGCTATCCTATTGGCTTGCTAAAAATTCATGTGAAGTAGAAAAACTCTATATGAAGTGTCTATAGGTTAAAGCCCAATTACGGGTGGAGATACTAAACTTAGTAACTTTTGCTCTTAAATAAAGAAAAATTACCCTAATCCGATCTTCTTGAAATTTTAAGACCTTTACTTACTTCACAAAAAATTATCTTTCTTTACCTAAGAATTTCACCTTTCTTTAACATGTTTATTTCTAATATTTCCTCTTAGGTTTTTTTTCTTTACCTATTCCATTAATATTAGAACATTTCTATGCATATATGTAAGGTGAAGAATTTCTAAAGAAAATATCTAAAAATTACGGGATGTTACAAGACCCACATTTCAAATATTCTCAATTTAAATCACATTCAATTATTCAAAATCATATGCACTATGGTATGATCATTAATTAAATATTGTTATGCATCAAAATATTTCTCATTAAAACATTAGGAGGATCCCATATCAGAGCCACCATATTAGAGTTTAAGCCTTTTCGTACTTTGGTGGTGTAGGATGTATTAACCTTAAAAAACCCTAAATAAATGAGAAACTATAAATTAAAGAAAATTTTGAAGGTAAGTGAGGAAACTCCTATTTAAATATCTCAAATTAAAAATCTAACACTGTAGATGGATTCAGGAGATAGATAAACTTTAGGATAAGAAATTTCATAGTTATCTGACAATTTTTGGTGTTATAAACAGTAACTCCAATTGGCGTGAATCGAAAAGTACTATGATATTTGCCGAATAATTTTTCAAATCGGCCGCAAAATTGCCACATATCTAAAGTAGAAAATCTTAGAAAAATTTAAGTTCTGAAACTCTTATTTAGAGACTTTAAATTGAAAATCTGACATCGTAGATAGATTCAGGAGATAGATAAATTAAAAGATATGAAAGTTCACAATCATCTAACAATATTTGGTGTCATGAACAATAGTTTCAGAACTTTGCTTTCTCTAAGTTTTTTTATTTCCAATCCACGACTATTCTAAAGCTGATTTGAAAAATTATTCAACTAATATTGTAGTACTCTTTGTCTTGAATCGAGTAGTTCCCTTAGTTTTTAGAATGAAGGCTCGAAAGTACTCCAGATCTAGAGAGAAAAAATGAGGAGAGAGAAAGCAATATTCATACTATTCATTCACCTCGTTTATGAAAAGTTTTCTTTCTTTCTTTCTTTTTTCATTATTTACATTTTAACCCCTAAACATTTAAGAAATTACAATTTGACCTAAAAAATATTAATAAGTTTTCATTTTCATCCTTAAAGTCTTTCAATTTCATCCTTACTCCTTTATTTCTTTTAATAATCCATACATAAATGAAAATTACTAAATCTTAGGGGTGTTACATTCTCCCCCCTTAAGAAATTCGGTCCCCGAATTTCAAACCATCCTATCACAAGTAGGGAATAAAGCCTATGCATATATTACAGTACTTCCGAACTATATTTTCTATGTGAGAAATTTTAAAATATGAGTACATCTATATGTTGACCTAAGAGGTCGATCTGTCTGTAAAGTATGTGTTTCCCGTGCCCTTAAAAGTAGGGGCATGACACAGACGCTTTATCTAGAAAGGAGAAAATGTAGCTTAATACCTTAGCATTCTCCCAACCACAAACAATTCAATTTGATGTGGTAGAATAAGAGATTAGCAAGGATGAAAAATTTTGTGCCATCGTACAAAAGCTACTGTTGGAACCTACGAGCCATCTACCTTACAGCTTGGTTCATGGCAGGCTCCTATATAAGGGGAGGCTAGTGCTAAGCCGCAGTTCTCAACTCATCCCCAAAATATTACAAGAATTCCATGCCTCCCCCATGGGAGGGCATTTAGGCTTCTTCCGTACTTATAAAAGGGTGATAGATATGTTTTTCTACTAGGGATTAAAATCTAATGTTAAGAACTTTGTGGCTTTTTGTGATGTATGCCAGAGGAATAAATATCAAGCCATGAGCCTTGCCAGCTTCTTGTAACCTTTCCCCATCTCGACACAGGTTTGGGAGGACATCTCAATGGATTTTATATCAGGGTTGCTAAAAACCCATGGAAGTGACTACATTCTAGTGGTGGTAGATAGGCTAACTAAGTATAGCAATTTCTTTGCGTTAAAGCATCCTTTTACTGCTAAGGAAGTTGCTAAATTTTTTACCGAAGAGGTTATTCGACTCCATGGGTACCCACAGTCTATTGTGTCCGATAGAGATAGTGTTCATTAGTTCCTTTTGGTCAGAGCTCTCCAAGCTATCTGGGACTACACTTAAACTTAGTCTTGCATACCACCCCCAGACTGATGGGTAAACTGAGGTGGTAAACCACTGTCTAGAGACATACCTTCGTTGTTTTATTGGACACCATCCAAAGCAATGGCCAAAATGGCTTTCTTGGGCTAAATACTGGTAAAACACCCCATATCATAGTTCCTTGGGCATGACACCTTTCAAAGCACTTTATGGCAGAGACCCTCCCCCTTGATTAGATATAAAGACACTCTATCCAAGGTAGTAAAAGTTGAACTCCCATTTGAAAGCAAGAAACAATATCCTCAATCAACTCAAAAAGAATTTAAGTAAAGCTCAGCATTGGATGACTAAATCTACTAACACTCATTGAAGTGATATAGAGCATGCAGTTAGTGATTGGGTATTCTTGAAAATTCAACCATACCGCCTCCATTCATTAGCCAGATACCCCAATGAGAAGTTAAGTCCCAAATATTATAGTCCATACTAGATATTGGACAGAGTGGGAGCTGTAGCCTATTACTTGGACCTTTCTCCTAATTCTTAAATTCAACCAATATTTCATATTTCTCAGTTAAAGAAATGCCTCAGCAATCATATTGTGAGCCAACCACTTCCTCACTATTTAAATAAGGAATTGGAATTAATGCTCCAACCAGAACAGGTGGAAGATATCAGGCACCTCACTAATGGCAAGATCGAAGTGCTGATCAAATGGCAAGACTTAACTCCATGTGAAAACACCTAGGAAGAATATGAGCTCATTAGAGACAACTTTCCTCACTTCCACAAAGAATGTGTATAGGAGGAGGAACCGTAAGAATGATACTACAAGGGAAACAAATTAGAAGAGTGCAAAATTAGCACGTGGGAATGAGGAAAGGACTAAAGGGGACAGTTGTCAAAAAAGGACTTGCCAGCCTGCCAATACCGTTAATGCTGGGAAGGATGAAAAAGGGAGGACCAGCAGTGAAGAGAGGCAAGCAGAAAGAAAAGAGGGATGTGGGGAAGTACTTGGCAACCTAGAATGTGCTAGGAGCAGTGTTTTATTTTCTTCTACACTAATACTCCATTTTACTGGATAATTCTTCTAGAGGCTTAGCTGCTGTTCAAAGACTACTAGAGATGTTTTACTAAATCTACACTCTGTTTTATCTTCATTTCTACTATAGCACCACACACCACCAGGGGTTCCTATCACACACCCTGTCTAGTTTGTAACTAGGTAAAACTCAACACCGTTCATGAAAAAAATATATGTAAAATTACACTAAAACCCTGCATTTACAAACTTCCCCTGTGAAGACTTCCTTGAAACACTTATACCCTAACCATTCTAGACCCTCTCCCAATATAATCATGTCATTCTCTTTACTTAAGATCTTCACCTTTACTCAATTTTCTAAAGCACATCCAGAAGGTGTAATGTAATAGTAAATAGTTCAACAACGATAATATTTTAGACACTTCTAAATAACAATTAACTGGTGTAAGCGTATCCTTATAAATTTCCACTAAAAATGTTAAATTTTATCATTTCCTAGACCACAAGGACTGAAGTGTACCCAAGGAAAAACAGGTTTTCCGCATAAAACCTTACATATACCATTACAACAATGAGCCCTGAAATAATCTCAAGGAATCTAGTGCACCCAAGAAAAAACATATTTTTCACTTGAAACCTCATATATCATTGCAGTAATGGAAGTCCTAAAACAATCACAAGGAATTGTACTATCAAGTTCTTATAGGTCATATTTACAGATGAGGAAAAAATCTCATATTTGTAATATACTCACATTGCAGACACTACATATGGCAAAGGTTCTTTCCAAACAGTTGAACAGATTAACCAACATCTCCCTTGGAAGCCTTTTCACCATTTTTACAGAATTTTCTCCAACAAAGTTAGAATTGTAATCTTAACAAGAAGTGGGTAGTCAAAAGCCTGACGGAGACATAAAATCATTAAAAGAGTATTTTCATAGTTTTGATTGACTGTACTAGGAACAACATATGCCTACAAATGTACAAGCTTGGTATATCAAGATTTTGATGATGAAGCACAAAAAAATCATTCACAAACACTAGTGCATTAACAGATATGAAAATGAACCCAAGTAAGAGCTCAAAAGGAAAATGCAAGAATATCATACTTTACCAAAAAAAGATGCAGTTTAACAACTATAAAATTGAAAATTTTGCCTATTATAGAAACAATTGTAATAATGCGTGCTAAAATCATAGATTGACCACAACATAAAATACAATTAATGAAGACAGCTAATAGATTGCCAAAATTATTTATTTTGATGGAAAATAGATGAAGAAATGACATTGGTAAAAATGATGCATAAAACAAAAGATGCAATGTAGAACATAAACTTTCCACAAAAGAAGCACGGTGAGTCATGATATTAGTTGAGAGATTTCTTCACTAAAGCTTTAGGTCAGCAATTGATGTAAGCTTAGTATTCAATGCAAGCTATAGATGATTTGATATCTCATTCTTTTAGCTCGCAAGTAAGCTTAATAGCCATATAAGTTGTAACTTAAATACTTTTTGTTATACATATGCTCAATTGCACTAAATTACAGTATTTAGTACTTAGAGTGGTTAACTCTAAAAATATCATGATGCAAATGACATTATCTATTGTTTTTAACTTTATGTAGTTTTATCTTCTTCATTAACCTTTAAGATATTAACTTTTAGATTTTTCCACATTTCCATTGCCATTATCACCATCATCGTCCAAATTCAATGCTTCAGTTTTATGATTGCACCCATCATCTATTTTTGTTTTGAATCAATGATGTCTGAATTTGAATGAGGGCAATCAAGGAAATTGTCATTCCAAGACCCTGTTTAAATAAGGCTTTGATGTTAAGGCAAAAACCCTCAAATATAAATATTAAGCGCAACTGATCAAATGAAGAATATAAGCCCACTAGATATATAAACTCACTTGATCATGAGCCAGAATTTGCATCGAGCAATGCAAACTTCTAGTTTCCTTCCAAAGCATCCAAGCCAATGCAATTTTTTGCAATATATAATAATTATAGCTGGAACAAATGAAAACAGCCCTCACAAACTAATCAATCTTAATAAAGAGGCCATAAAACCTGATATCTGAGAAGAGACACGGACAATAGACCATCAGGTAAAGTAGCTTCAACTTTTGGCTGTTTCAGATCCTGCAACAACCAATTTCATTATTCAAGACAATATATCTCAGGTGCACTCAAAAATTAGAAAATATATGTGAACAAGCAAAGTGAGCCCTAGAAATATAAAGATATTGTCTTATGTTTGTTTTGCAATAAAAGAAAAACTTTCTTAGATAATTTTCCACCAATCTAAATTTTGCTTCAATTTTTTAAGAGAAAGTGTTCTAAAAAAAGTAAAGAAACCATTTTTATTTATTTTTCTTCAACTCACTATTTTATTTTACTTTTGGACAAAGGCCAAGGCCTAATACAAATGGAAGGGCTAAAGCCCAACGTCTGAAAAACACATGAGACTCGATCTACATGGTAGAAATGCAAGCCTAGTTCCCAGAAACTAAGAAACGAAAAGGTAGGAAACTGAGCAATTGAGGTTTCTCTCATCTAGAGAGCTGCTTTCTCTCATCGGGAAAGCTGTTTTCTCTTATAGGAAGAGGATTCCCTTGAGTCAAGCTCAAGTGTTTATACTAGGGTTTAGGATATCTCTACTATTCAAAGTCAAGTGGAGACTCTAGCTCTTTTTTTTATAGCAGTCAAAAGGCAGAGAAGGTGGGTGCAACTTGAAGAAGGAAGAGGTATTCCCATGGAGGGAGTTAATGATGAAGTAGGAAAGGGAGGCTTAGAAAGAACAACTTTACAATTAGAGGTGGAGGAATTGTAGTCTATTAACTTGGTAAAAAGAAGCTTGGTTGGAAAATTATTGTGGAAAAGCCTCTCAACAAAAATAGTTAAGACTATGATTAGTAAGGGCAGGGGCGAGCTTCATGGGTTGAAAATTGTGGACTTGGAAGTTAATACCTTCTTATTTAACTTTGAGGAGGAATGCATTGCCAGAAGAATATTAAAAACTGCTCCTTGGAATATCATGGGGCATTTGTTGAACCTATACTATACATGAGATGGACTTTTCATTTGCTCCCTATTGGGTGCAAATACATGGGATACCTTAGAGAGTTCAAGTGATAAAAATGGACAGACTATAGGGTAAAAGCTAGGTGAGGTATCGGAGGTAGAGAACCAAGTGATGGAAGAAAAATTTTTGAGGCATTTTTTGAGGGTCAAAGTTCTAATTAATATCAGGGAGCCATTCACAATGGGGTTTTGGGCTTGAAGGAAAAATATTCCTAAAACATGGGTAAGTTTAAAGTATGAGAAGTTACAAGAGTACTGCTTCAAGTATGGTAGGTTGGGGCATGAACAGAAGAGTTGCAAATACGAGAAAATAAAGGCAGCGTATAATGATAGTGAACCATGATACGGATTTGGATTAGGTATGCAGCGAGCAAAGAGGAAGGAGGAGAACGGTGGAGCTCAACCAATAGCAGAAAAAGTCCCAGGAAAAACAAAATTAAAGGTGTAGGGAGAGGTGATAGCAATGGGACAAGGAAACAAAGGTTGTGGGTAAAAGTCAATTGCTACACAATTGAGAACAGTAGCTACGAGGAATAGAAATAAGGAAACAATAGAGAAAAATATAAAAAAGGATGCAAAATTGAAGAACAGTGGAGAAGTAACATAAAGATGGCAAGAGGAAATGAGATAGTGTGGAATAATGGTTAGAATTATCATTAAAATAGAAGCTTGAGACCTTAACTTTTGAAAAGGTACATAAAGGGGGTGTAGGCTTAATAAAATGAGCCCAACATTTAGTATTTGGCATCTAGAAAGTAATGTAAAAGAGCAGGAACTAGAAAATAAGGGTATTGAGCCTAAGGAGTGGAGCAGTATCACTAATGTCTTAAGCTCAAACATACCTATTGAAATGTAGTATAAAAAGGATGGAATTTATGGCTAACTGGGCTACAAAGCAGTTATAGGCCTGGACATATAGAAAGATGTAGGAAACTATTAGATGAAATAAAGCATCAAGAAGGCTATGAAGAAACAGTTTGGGTGAGAGATGGATTAATGTTCATGAGGAGATAGGTGAGAAATAAGAAGAGAGAAATTGTGGAAAGAAAACAACAATATTTTGTTGAATTTCCTAGTGAAGAAGAGGAAGATGAAAGTGGAAAAGAATAGGTAGGTTAGGCTATAGTGGAGAATGATATGGTTAAAGTAATAAAATATGGCTTAAGTTTGAAAAAGGGGAAGGGGGAGGAATATGAGGATTGTAAAGAAGGTGCTACAAAACTATAGGAATGAGAGGGAGGCATCATAATAATTGCTATAAGAAGTGTTAATTACAATAAGTATAGTAATGAGAAGATGTATAAGAAGAAAAGTGAGAGTGAGATACAACAACAACAACTCTGTTTGGCCGAGGAGGCGAGCCTTATCAAGGCTCACCCCTTACCATGACTACTATGAGTTGGAACTATTAAAGGGTGGGGGACACCTTGATAGTTCGAGAGTTAAGAGATATTTGTCTCAAGAATAAACACTTAGTCTTGTTCCTCATGAAGACCAAGGCTAGAGACAAAAAGTTGATAAACCTAAAAAGAAAGCTGAGATATGATGGCGTAGAGGTGGTGAATCACTTGGGCAGATCAGGGGCTTTGTTTGATGTGGAAGGAAGGAAATGAGGTGAAAGTGCTGGAAAAATGTCAGAGTTACATCCATTGCAAAATCAAGATGGGGCATGAGAGACAACACTATTTTTGCACTTTTGTTTATGGACATCCTGATTTTAAATATAGAAGACAGCTTTGGCACACTTTATCTAGTCTTAATCTAGGTAATGGGATTCCTTGGCACTCTATGGGGGACTTTAATGAAATTTTGTATTAACATGAAAAAGAAAGAACGCGACCATATAGTAATATTAAAATGACTTTATTTAGAAATTTTCTTATTGATAATGCCTTGTCTAACTCTTGTTAAAGGTTATTGGTTCACTTAGAGTAATAAAAGGGAGGTAGAAGGTGTTAAGGAGAAAATAGAAAGGCATATGGATAATGATGTTTGGCTTAATTCTCAAAGGGATGCTATGGTTGTGGCACTCCTAGCAGTTGGGTTTAACCATAGTCCTCTTATTTTAATGGCTAGCCAAACCGATTAAGAGAAGTAAACATGTTAAGTTTGGATTTTATTGGGCAGGTTATGAAGATTTTTTTGATGTAGTGGAAAGAAGCTAGAATAGGTCAAGAGCTATTCGCGATCTGAAAATTTTTTCTAGTAAATTAAAAGAGTTGGTTGTTACCTAAGAAGAATGTAAGAAAAAGAAGGTGAGAATGCCTGATGGGCATATTAGTAACCTTAAAAGAAAGCTCTAAAAGGTACAGAATGGGCCGATGAACAAAGAACAAGTGGAGGAATGCAAAACAATTTAGTATAAACTTAATAGCTTGTGGAAGCAAGAAGAAACATATTGGACTTAAATGACAAGAGTAAAATAGCTTAATTATGGGGATAGAAACACTAAATTCTTCCATAAGACCACTATTAGTAGAAGAAGGAAAAAATGTATTATACGGATAAAAGATGAAAAGGAAGTTGGAAGGAAGGCCTAGAAAATATTTAGCAGATCTTTCATGATTTCTATTCTAATCTTTTAAAGTCCTCTAACCCAAGCCATTACCCAAACTTAGAGGAAGTGATCCTAAATTGCATATCTCAAGAGACAAATGAAGACCTACTAAGAAACATCGCTGATGAAGAAATAGAGAGGGCAATGTTTAGCTTGAAAGCATTGAAAGCACCAAGTTTTGATGGCATAAACGGGGTATTTTATCATAAGTCTTAGGTTATAGTGAAAGATAAGGTTTGTGTTTTCGTAAGAAAGTTTTTTGAGGAATCTCAAATGCCTAGAGAGTTTAATGAAACACATATTACAATTATTCTCAAGGTTCAAAACCTAGAAAGTAGAGGACAATTTAGACATAATAGTTAATGTAACTTCAATTATAAAATTATTGCCAAATAATGGTCAACAAGATGAAAAATCATATGAACAGGCTTATCTCTTAAAATCAAAGTGCCTTTGTTAGTGGTAGGATTATTCAAGACAACATTGTTCTTGCTCTGGAGGCCTTTCACTTTTGAAGCATGATAAAAACAAGAGGAGGCATTTTACAGCTATTAAGTTAGATATGAATAAAGCTTATGATATGCTTGAATGGAGTTTACTATAGAGAATCATGAAAGCTATGGGTTATGATGATAAATGGATTAGACTAGTTATGGCTTGTGTCTCTATGGTCCCGTACAAAATTAAAGTTAATGGGGTTTTGGGTCCTTCTATTATTCCTCATAGGGGTCTTAGGCAAAGAGACCCATTGTCCCTATATTTGTTCATTTTGGCGACTAATGTGTTTTTTAGATGTATCACTAAAGCAAATAGGGATGGTTACATTTCTGGTATCAAATTAGCTAAGAATGCTCTATAATTATCTCACTTGTTCTTTACTTATGACTTCATTCTTTTTGCTAGAGCCACAGAGCATCAAGCTAGGAATATGATGACCCTATTAAAGACATATTCTATGGTCTCTGAAAAAAAAGTGGAGAAATTAGGGATCATTCTTAGCAAATGCACACTAGGAGATATTAAAGAAGACATGCAGAAATGGGGTATTGATTGAGTGAGATGGTATAATCTGACCTTAAGCAAAATGGAATGGGGTATGGGCTTTAAAGATTTTAGAAACATGAAAATTGACTAGCTTACTAAACAAGCATGGAGGATGTCAGTAGCCCCAGATTGTTTATGGGATCAAGTTCTCAAAAGGAAATATTTTCCAAATACCAACATTCAAAAAAGTTAAAAGATGAAGGTGTTGATCTTAGGGGTGGCTTAGCATTCTTGAAGGAAGAAATTTCTTGGTTAAAAATTGTAGATGGAAGGTTAGGAATGTTGAGAATATTAATATTTGGGAGGAAATTTGGTTGGGAGAAGGTTAACTAGTGGAAAATAATACAAACAATAGTTTGAAGGTTGGTTCCTTGATTAACCAACCTACAAAAGATTGAAATGTTCAAATTTTAAAGGAGTTGCTACCAAGTCATCAAGTGAAGGAAGTTTTGGCTATTTCTATACCCTCTACGGATGCATAAGATAAGTATGTGTGGTCGTGGTTTAGAGATGGAGATTATTTAGTAAAAGAGGGTTATGATTCTCAATATTCTATTATGCCTTCTCTTCTATATGGTGGATTGGTGGAAGAATTTAGTTTTTTTCTCTCCACATTCTAGCCATTTGATTCTAGTTCTTTAGGCAAAAAACTTTTCTTCCTGCTTCCAAAGGCAATTAATTTTATTGCTAATTCTATTCCTCTCTTCCAATGCTTCCTTGATTTTTTTCCCATTATGAATTTATTACAATCTTCTTGTAACTTGGAAATCTAGTTGTCAACTCTTTTGAAACTTTTCTTTTTCTGTCCCTCTAAATGGTAAGCCATATTGCTGATTTTAGAAGCAAATACAACAAGGTTCCCTACATTTTCACTTTCATTCTAGCATTTTTCAACTTCACCTTTGAAGTCAACATGGTCAACCCAGTTAGCCTCAAACTTGAAACATTTTTCTCTTTTTTTAATGAGGGCATTTGTTGTTAAAAGAAGTGAGCTATGATTTGAACCCACTACTGGAAGTGCTATAATGTTGGCATCTTATATTTATTTAACCACTCCTCATTTGTAACATGCCTATCTATCCTTTCATTCACATCTCTAGTCTCCCTCATGTTGTTCCAAGTAAATTTACAACCTTTAACAAGAGAATCAAAAAGCTCATTTTCAATAAGGAAACTTTTGAAAAAATCAGTTTGTTTACTATTATGGAGTCTTACTCTTTCTTTTTCACTTTGATACAAAATTTCCTTGAAATCAACTAAGCAACTCCAAGCATACAAGTTGACAGGATTTAATGATGCTATAGAATTCCAAAGTTGTCTTTTACTTTTAGGGTCTAGGTTACCATAGACAAAGGTGTTGTAGCTGCAATCTCTTTCTTTTCCCATTTTGACTTTTGTGTGAATGTAGTTTTGGCATTTATCTATGACTGCTACTTCACATCCAATTTTCCACATGAGCTATAAACCACCTTCTCTTCCAATTGGGTTAACCTCTATCATTTCTTTAAAGCCGAATCTTCTCTTTAGATTTTCCATCTTCTTTTCTCTTGCTTTTCTTTTTATTAGAAATAAAAGCAATGGTTTATTCTTGAGACATAAGCCTCTCAATAAGTGAACTATCAAGGCGACTCCCACTCTTTGATAGTTTTAACCGATGGTCGTCATTTTGTGAGGTGGGATTTGGTAAGGCCAGCCTTCTCAACCATGTTTAGCTTTTGATCTAGGTGCTAGTCTTCTTTCACATCTTCTGTTAGCTTCTTCCATAATATTTTCTTTAATTCTCCCATTTCCATTGCTTTTTCCTTTTCTACTAAACTCTCTATCCCTTGAGCAAGATCTTTCTGTCCTAGTGAGCTACCTTCTATCCTTGCTCTTCCCCTTTTCAAGCTCAAAAAATTTCTATCAGCTATTGCCAAGTCATTCTCCACTATTTCCCATATTCTTCTTTCACCTTCTTCTTTTCCTCCTTTCTCTTTTTTTTTTGTTTCATCATCGCTTGGCATCTCCATGTAGTATTAGTGGTGCATCTATAATTTTCTTTCTTTTCTTTTCCATTTTTTTGCTTAATAAATTAACTTTTTCTAGGCCTTTTTCATTGCTATTTTGTTTCCCATATTCTCTGTAGTTAACCTTCTTCTTTATGAAAACAACTTTCTCTTTAATTATTCTTTCCTCCATTACCTCGTGTGGGCTAAAGTTCTTATGTAGCCCATAGTATATTTCTTCTTAAATGTCTTATGATTTTGACCCGTTAAGTGTATTGAGCCCAATTAGCCCAGTTTTTCTTGTGCCCATTTCTTCCACCTTTATTTTTTTATTTGGGCTGGGTAGGTCCATAAGATTTATGCTTTTTATTAGCCCTATGTACGCTTCTTCTAGTCCTTTCTCCAACGTCTTAAGTGGCATCCTTACAATCTATCAGCATAGCTAAATGCAAGATAATGCCAAGGAATTAGGTCTTGGAATTTTTCTATAATTTTTGTACAACCTATAAATGAATATATATATATATATATATATATATATATATATGTATGTATGTATATAAGAAAAGGACTATCTAATCTCCTAGAAATCTGCTAAGAAATAAGCTACAATCTTTCTTAAAATAGGAAGAAAATCTGTACAGTAAATAGGGAAAGAAATCAGCCTATAGAATAGGAAACTAAAATCTTGTAGAATATTCTACAATAGAGCCCTAAATCTTTCAACACTTCCCCTTAAGCTAGTTTGTAGATATTGTACAAACCCAACTTGCTTGCAAGATACTCGAAGGTAGCCTTTGATAAGCCCTTTTATAAAGATGCATGCTACTTGATCTCTCAAAGGAACATACGGCATGCAGATGATTCCATCCTCTAGCTTCTCTTTGATGAAATGCCTATACATTTCGATGTGCTTGGTCTGGTCTTGTTATACTAGATTATTTGTAATACTGATAGCAACTTTGCTATCACAGTATAGTTTTATAGGACCCTTGTATTCAATCTTTAGTTCTTCTAACATCCTCCTAAGCTATAAAAATTCACACATTCCTAGTGCTATGACCTTGTACTTTGCTTCTTCACTACTTCGTGCCACTACTATCTACTTCTTACTTCTCCAAGTAACCAAATTTCCTTTAACGAAGGTACACAAGCCTAAAGTTGATCTTTTGTTGACTATGGATCCTACTCAATCTACATATGTATAAAATTTTATTGTCATTTCCCCTCATTTTTAAATAAGAAACCACGGTCGGGACTACTCTTCAAGTATCTGAGAACTTGGATCACAATCTGATAGTGCTCCTCCTTGGATGCATACACAAACTGGCTAACTACACTCACCACAAAGGATATATATAGATGTGTATGGATCAAATAGATCAATTTTCCCACTAATCTCTTATAGCTCTCTCAATCAACATCTTTCCCTTTCTTTGAACTTTTCAATTTTGTGATTAAGTTCGATTGGTACATCCGTTGGTTTACTGACTAACATCCCAACTTCCTTGAGTAAGTTTAATTTATAATTTCTTTGAGTCACTACAATTCCTTGTTTTGATCTTGTTATTTTCATCCTAAGGAAGTACTTAAGTTTTCCAATATCCTTAATTTTGAATTCAGCAGATAATACTCCCTTTAATCATCTTATCTCCTCCTTATTATTCCCAGTAATAATAATATTATCTACATAAACAATAAGAATAGTGACTCCCCCTCCATTGGTATGCCTATAGAACATAGTATGATCTAATTGAACCTAAGTGTATCTAGCCTGTCAAATAATTCTAAAGAAGCATCCAAACTAATCCTATGGTTATTGTTTCAACCTATAAAGTGACTTTAGTAGCCTACACACCTTGTTTCCCTTATGATTACCAAAAAACCCCAGAGAGAGTTTCATATACACTTCTTCCTCAAGCTTTCCATTCAAGAAAGCATTTTTAACATCCATATGGTGTAAGGACTAGTCTCTCATAGTTGCCAAAGATAGTATGACTTTCACAATGCTCATCTTTGCTACAAGTACAAAGGTCTCAAGGTAACCGATGCCATACGTTTGAGTATACCCTTTATCCACTAAACGTGACTTGATAGTAAATACCCACTTACACCCAACTAGTATCGCATCATCAAGGAAGGCTATGCTAAACGTGCCTTGAATATATCTACTTTTTCATTTGCCCCATACTTGATAGTAAATACCTACTTACACCTAACTAGTAAAACACCATTAAGGAAGGCTATGATTTCCCATGTTTTGTTTTTCTCCAATGCACTCATTTCTTATAAAACTACACTCTTCCATTCTAGAATTTTCATAGCTTCATCAATATTCTTTGGAAATCTTAGAACTTCTAAATTAGAGAGAAAAGCTTTGTATGGTTAAGACAAGGCTTGATAAGATACAAATTTGTCTATGGGGTGCAGTGTGCATGATTGGACTCCCTTTCGTAAAGAAATAGGCAAATTATCTGAAGCTGGATCTTGAGTGACTAGGTCCACCATTGATTTTTCCTCTGGCCATATTGCTCCAAATTTTACATGTAGAGATACTGACTCAATTTCCCTAAAAATGGGATATGAATTTTGGATTAGACTCTGGACAGTGCTAGAATGGATAAACACTTCTCTTAGAAGTGAATGTTTTTGTTTTCTTGAGTAAACATGTAATCCCGAGTCATATATTATGATGACTCCTCTTTAGTGCAACATAAATTGGTGGCAACAATGTTTGTTCGATTCCCATATAGTCTATGGACAAAATTAGAGTGGTTGGACTCGATGTGATTTCCCAAAAATAATCTTCATCTAGATTCTCCCCCTGAATAGAATTTTTGGTAAAGAAAGACTGATCTTAGAAAAAAGTGACATCATAGCTAACATACATTTCTTGGGTGAGAAGGTCATAACATTTGTAACCATTTTTGTATTGGGAAATATCCAAGGAAAACTGTTTAATTGCACAAAGATCAAGTTTGGTTTGGTTATGAGAGTGAATACAGATGAAAGCAATACAACAAAATTTTTTAAGAGGAATAAACATTATTATTTACAAGTAAGGAAAAGACTATGTAAAGACCTGAATAAGAGTTTGAAATTTCAGAACTTGAGAGGACATTCGTTTATTAGGAATGAGGCAGTGAGGATGGCTTCTCCCTAGAACCGATTTGAAAATTTTTTGTGAACATTAAGGCTCGAGCAACTTCTAGAAGGTGTTTGTTTTTTCTTTCGATAATTCAATTTTGTTGAGGTGTGTCAATACATAATGAATGATCCTTTTTTCAAGAAAATATGAGCCTAAGCTTTTTGAAAAATATTCTGTCTCATTATCAGTGCGAATTATTTGGATTTTTGTTTTAAGCTAGGTTTCGATCATGATGTAAAATTGAATGAAAATTTGACTTATAATCTTTCTTTCATAAGGTAAATCCAACATAACCGCAAATGATCATCAATGAAATTGATAAACCAATGAGTTTTTGACAAATTTGGGATACATGAAGGTCCCCAAATATCATTATGGATAAGGGAAAAATGGAAAGAACTTCTATAAGGACAAGCACAAAAAATAGACCGTTGGTGTTTAGCTAAGTCACACACATCACATTTAAATTCTTCTGGACTTTTGTATTTAAAAAACTTTGGAAACAATTGTTTTAGATAAGGAAAACTAGGATGACCCAGACACCAATGCCATACCTTTCCAACATAGAGGGAAATTTATTTACCACTTGAACTTGTTCCTTTTGAATACCATCGTGTCCAAAGTAATAAAGACCACCTACTGCTCTAGCACTGCCAATCGTCCTTCCTGAAATTAAATCTTGAAAATCACAATAAGAGGTAGACAATTTAGCCATACAGTTGTTACCTTTAGTAAACTTACTCACTGAGAATAAATTGCATGATAGGTTTGGAACATGGAGAACATATGTCAAAATAAGATTGTTGGACAAGGTGATATTTCTTTTCCTAACAATAGGAGATAATGAACCATCAACTATCCAAATTTTGTCACAACCATAAGTTGGAATATATGAATCAAACAATTAAGATTGATTAGTCAAGTGATTTGAGGCTCTCGAGTCAATGATCCATGGCACTTGTGATTTACCTTGTTGGGCTACATGGAAAACTAGAGTTTTAGTGACAGTGACTAATGCTGAAGGATTCATGAGTTGACGAAGTTAATCAAATTATTCCTTGGTGAAAGGAAGGTTACTGGAAGGTTAATGTTCAGTCATAGTATTATGTGCTTAATGAGTTCCAAGATTCAAGCGGTCAAAACATCTCTGTTATGGTCCACAGTTTGGTAAGTTTATTGGCTTTTCATGTAAAACCCAATAAGTTTCCTTCGTGTTATGTGGCTTATGACAATGATCACACCACAAATTATGCTTCTGATCAAGCCATTTAGGAGGTGCTTGAGATCTACCCGTTGCTAGAGCAAGGTTTGTCATTCTAGCTTTAAGGTGTGTTTGGTTCACTGAAGGGGAAGGGAGGGGAGCGAAAATAAAATAATATGACCATTATACCCTTATTATTTTATTTTTATTAAAAAAAATTTATATTAACTTTTTTATTAAAATTTTTGATGAAGGATTTTTGATTTATTATCTTTTTATTTAAAAAAATTGTATTTTTTTTTAAATTTTTACCTTTTATTTTAAAAAAAGGACAAAAACAAAAAATCACGTTTAGGCGCCAACCCTCCCCTCTGAATCTCCCCATTTTTGGAGGGGAAGGTTTTGAGGGAGGGGAGGGAATTTTGGGCTCCAAAACTCCCTCCACTCCCCTCCCAAAATTTTACCAAACGAGGGGTTGTAAAAATTTCTCCTCCCTT
This sequence comes from Gleditsia sinensis, assembly GCA_037074535.1. Taxonomy (NCBI): domain Eukaryota; kingdom Viridiplantae; phylum Streptophyta; class Magnoliopsida; order Fabales; family Fabaceae; genus Gleditsia; species Gleditsia sinensis. The sequence goes on from CM073471.1 coordinate 34,486,849, forward strand.
CCCCTCCCCTTCCCTCCATCTACCTCAAACCAAACAGCCTGTTAAGGACTGATTTATCAGTAGTAGTTCCAAGGAGAAGCTCATTCATAGCCTCTCAGCAATTCTCCTTATAATGTATGTAGGTGAGGATTTCCATCAGGGATGGAAGGGGCTTGTGACCAAGGATTTGCTCCCTAGTTGGCTCAAAAATAGAATTGAGACCACTCAGAAAGTCAAAGATTCGATATTTTTCTAGTAGCTGTTGATATTGAGTAGCGTCTCTAAGACACTCCCACTCAATAATGGTGAACTGATCAAATTCTTGCCAGAGTCTTTAGTTGATTAAAATAGCAAGTGACATCTCACTCGCCTTAACATATATCCTTTTGACTAGTCTTCATAGTAAAAGCTTGAGATGGGTTACCTCGATTGGAGTATGTTGTAGTTGTAACATCCCAAATATATTTTGTAGTGGGAAGAAAGAGGCAGACTTGTCCAATCTTAAGTTCCTTCAAATTAATAAGCTATGCCATGATCATGGTATTCTTAGTTTCCTAGGTGAATTACACTAATGCATCACTGGAAGAGGGAGGCTTTATTATTCCTGTTAGATAGCCTTACTTGCCTCTACTAGTTATGAACATTTTTATAGATTGTGACCACTGCTAATAATTCACACGATTCAATTTATGATTGGTGATTTACAGTGAAGGATAATTACAATCTTCCTTAAAATAGAAAGAAAACTTGCACAGTAAATAAGGAAAGAAATCAATTTATAGAATAAGAAACTAGAATCCTATAGAATCTGTTAAAATTAAGCCCTGAATCTTTCAACAACAACATATGAAAGTCAACTTTTGAGTTTCCTTGCCCCTCTTTTAATTCCTTTTCTTCCTCCTTTACCCAAACATGTTTATTATTATCTTTCGGCTCTCCTCCTTTTTGCATGCCTGAGATTTTAAGTTATATTTCTACATTTGCTTTGATTTGTTTCTCCTATTTCCCTTATCTCCTAGCTTTGCCTCCTTCTGCTTTCCCTTAGCTACACTCTAACCAGCTTTTCTGCCCCTCTATACTTATGACTTCATTATGTATTATGCTATTGAATTTTTTCATGCCTAAGCTCGACCATCCTCCACCTTCATCCCTCCGCCACAACCTTTCCTTTGCAATTAATTTTAATGGTTTTGTTGGTTGAACACCCAAGCCTAGTCTATACATTGGTTGATTGTCTTCATTCAAGGACATCGCCGTCTTATTTCTATAATCGTTTTGCTTATGTCCTAACCTCTCACATTTATAGCAATACTCCTAAAGCTTTTCATATCTCAACCTTATTTATATTATGGGCATGTTCTTTTTGGGAGCCAAGAAACTTGTAATGAAGGATTTGCTTATGTTCTTGAGCACTTTAACTCTTAAGTAATGCCTCATTATTCTACCTTCAATCACTAGGTCTTTAACTTCAATAACTTCTCCTAGTCCACCTCTAATAATTGTCCCATTTCTGGCATTCAAACTTTCAAGAGTTAACCCATGAACTTAGACCCAGTATGAAGCAAAGTTGAAATTCATCTCTTAGATAGCTTGGTCTAGAACCCTATTGTGTATGTTGAGAAGGTGCCCCATTATATTACATGGAGCTTCTTTCAAAATTGAACAAGAACATATTCACTCCTAAGTCCACTATCCTCAAACCTTTTAGGTTCCCCCACCCTTTGCAAATCATCGATTTCACTATTTTTTTTGTTTAGGGGTTTGTCTACTATAATCTTGCCGACCAAACTTGTACTTGCTAGGCTTTGAGATTGTTGTTCATTAGCCTCTATATGCATGATATCTCCCTCTATCCCATTTTCTTCTCTTTTGCTAGTATTCTCTTTCTCCATTTCTTGTCTTTTGTCCTCCATTCTTCTTCTTGAAGAAATGGTAAAACTCTTCAATTTCTACTAGAAACTTCAGATTGCTTGAGCCTAACTCAAGAGATTAAGCTCTTCCAAGAAGAGAAAAGTGTCTCTCCAACTAAGAGGAAAATTTCTTAAAAAGCCTTCTTCAACCTACTATTGCCAACTTACCACCGCTATTATTACCTATCATGTGCCAATACCACTATCATTGTCCACCATAGCTAAGCTCGACCCAAGTAAGAATTTGAAGGCAAGACAGTCCTTGGCTCGAGTTTGGATTCTAAAATTTGTATTTTTAATAAACTGAATTTGGAACTTGGCTTAAACCTTAATATTTTTATTTGAGCCAAAATAAAAATTTTGAAAATGCATTTGGAAAGAAAAATTTCTATTTAAGCTAAGTTTTATCCAAATAATAACTTTAAAAACAAATTAGCTTAAACGCAATATAAGAATTATATTTTAGTCAAAAATAATAATTTTAAAATGAAATCGAGTTCAAACATTTTTTATTCAAGTTAAGTTTGGGTCCAAATTAAAATTTTGGAAATAAGTGCGAGGCTTATGCTTGTGATTAGACCTAAGATTCCTATTTAGTCCCAAGTAAGAACTTTGAAATAGACTAAACTTGGCCATAGCATCTTCACTTGTCATCATTGCATCACCAACCACCACTTTACTATCACTATACACCATTTGCCATTTTTTTTGGTTATGAATTTTTTTAAATAAAAAAAAAAAGAATACTTTGCTATGGAACTAATTTTTTTTAATAAAAACTTTATGAAGAAAACTTTTGTAAAAAATATTTATTTTCTGTTCAAACAAATGACCCTTAAGGAAAACAATCAACATTGTGTTTGTTTTGGCTTATCATAACACCCATCATGATATATAGCCACCAATCCATGACATAATAAAGCATCATATTTATGCATGACTCTGATTCTTATTACTACTTCCCACCAAGTAACAAGTGCCACCACAGGAAAACAACCCAGGTCTTCAAAAATCTCAAAGCCAAAAGCATTGATAAAAAAAGATTTCTATTACTATTACGACACCATCACAATGGAAAAAGGAAGAATATTGATGACCTTCAATTCTAAAATTAAAAATCTAACAAATTGATGTCTAGCATTTATGAGGAGATCAACACCTTTAAAGCAAGGAATGTGGCTCTGAACACCCAAAAAGAATTAGGAAAAGACAAAAGGAAAGATCAAAGGGAAAAGCATTACACTCTATTATATCCAGGTTATCCCTATATTGCATCTTTTTTTAGATAGTAAAATAACTTATTAAAGCTAAGAAAAGACACAATTACAACCACAAAGGACAAGGAATCCTCAGAAACCAAAAAACATAAAAATAATCAATAGCTCAAGAGAGCTTTTCAATCCCTTCATATATCTACTAGAGAAACCTTCCTAAAAAGACCACATACTGAAACCCACAGAGAGGCCAAAAAATAACCTTATCCCATAAAAGATATAATTGGGATATCTTCTAATTAATTCTTGCATTATACTCCAACCAAAGACACCACACAATTGGAAAAATAAAATATTGTCAAAGGACTTTATGCTATTTCTTTGTCCCAAAACCAATATGCTTAGTAGTTAATAATTGCTTTAAAGTAGGTAGAAAAACTCATCTGTTCACAAATTCTGAACAGCCAACTCCAAATCTACCAAGCCACTTCATAATGTAGAAAATGTAGTTATTTGTCTTTGAACTCTTATAACACATAATGTTGGAACAACAACAATTCTGCAAAAAATGTAGGCAAAATTCTTGCAGTAATTCACAACTCTTTTGCCCAATAAATAATCTCAAATATTGGGGGATTTATTTAGATAGAATTTGCTGATTTTTAGATATCAGATTGTACAATTTTTTAGTGATTAATTATTCTGTAATCAGTATAGGAAACTATATTATTTTAAGCAATTATATAGTTTCCTATTCTTGTAGCTACAGAATCCTCCATAAAAAAGAGTCTCTATATAGTTCATTACATACAAAATTAAATATAGTCTCCTAATTTTGTTTTCATAGTATCAAGAGTCTCATAAATTTGCCCAGCCACCCTAAAATTGATTAGTAAACTGACACCTCCTTCCTTGCATTCTATACCCTATTTTTTCCTAAAACAATACCATCCTAAACAACCTAGCCATGTTAGATGTTATATTAGAATCAAATTCTAGCCTAGCAAATAAACCAGCCAACCAAACTCATTATACTGGATCACACTCTATCCAAATCACCACCATTCATCTTAGTGGTGACAATTTCTTAAGCCGATCTCAATTGATATGTATATATATAAAGGAGAGAGGTAAGATCTGCTACCTAACTAAAGACATAGAGGCATATGTAGTAGAGGATCCTCGATATGCAGTTTGGGATACAAAGAATTTAATTGATGACTTGGCTTATGAACTCTATGAATGAGGAGATTTTCTCCAACTATATGTGTTATTCCACTACCAAAGAATTATGGTAGAACTTGAATTAGATGTACTATGATTTAGGTAATCAATACCAAATGTACAAGTTAACCTTAAGCGTGGTGAAATTTAACAGGGAGAATGATACATCACCAAGTATTTCAACTCTTTAAAGCTTCTTTGGGAAGATTTATACTTATTTAATGATTATGAATGGAAATCCACCGCTGATGTAAAACATTATAAAAAGATTGTGGAGGCTCATCAGATTTATAAACTTCTTGCTAGTCTTAATTTTGAGCATGATGAGGTTAAAGGATGAATTATTGATAGAATCGCTCTTCACTTAAATAATGGAGTCTTTTCTAAAGTTAGAAAGGAAGAAAGCTGCTAATATGTAACATTGAAAAAAAAATTAAAGGTAGAAATATTAAAAATTATGCTCTTAATGTTACTAAATTTTTTTCCAATAAAGCATCAAATTTTCAACAAGAAACTAGAGACAAACCTCGAGTCTGATGTGATTTTTGTAACATCAAAAACCAAATCAAGGCTTTTTAGCAATGAGAAAATGGACCATCTTCCAAAGCTACTAAAATACAGTACCTCATCAATTATCCCTCATTTTTATTTTGCACAAATAGGTAGTACACCTAATGCCTTTTCCTGTTGTTTTAATTCTACTCTATGGATAATTGATTTTGGAGCTTCTGATTATATAACTAGTTTTTCATATATGTTCAAAACTTAGTCACCATGTTCTGGTATTGAAAAAATTAGGATTTCTTATGGTAATTTCTCACCTATGGCTGGAAATGGTTTGGTAAAATTATTAAAGGACATAAATCTTAAATATATTCTACATGTTCCTAAACTAGCATGTGATCTTTTATTTATGAGTGAACTTACAAAAGATTCTAATTGTCATGATTGATTTTGAGATTCTCAATGTGATTTTCAGCACTAGAACCTGGGGAAAAAGATTGGCAGTGCTAAGTTGATAGATAGACTTCACTATTTTGATGATACTTTCTTCAATAAATGGGTTCAAGGACTTAGTTGTGCCAGTTCTCTTTATGCTTATAAACAAGTTATGTTATGCCACTTGAGACTACGGTATCCTAATTTTTTATATCTTGAATATTTGTTTCCTACTCTATTTAAAGAATTGGATATTTCATCTTTTTATTGTGAAAGTTGCTATTTATGTAAGAGCCATCACACTACTTATTATGCAAATCCTTATATTCCCTCAAAACCATTTTATTTAATACATAGTGATGTGTAGAGGCCCTAAAAAAGTACAACTACTTTTGGAAACAAAATGTTTTATATTCATAGGTGATGATACTCGGTTATGTTGGGTTTATTTGATCAAGGAAAAATTCGAAGCTGGAAATCTTTCAAACAAAATTTATCAAATGATTGAAACTCAATTTCACACAAAAATTGGCATCTTCCACACTGACAATGGCATTAAATATTTTAATGAACACTTGGGAAATTTTTTTGAAAGAAAATTTTTTCACCATCAATTTAAATGTGTGGATATCCCTCAACAAAATGAAATTTTCAAAAGGAAAAATAAACATTTACTTAAAGCGGCTTGTGCAATTATGCTTTCCATGAATGTTCCAAAATATTTTTGGGGGAAGGTTATTTTAATAGAATCCTACTTGCCCATAAAAATTTAAAAATATAGCACGCTACTCACTTTTTTTAAAGAACTTTTTCCGTTATATCAAATACATTCTAAGTTACCACTTAAAGTCTTTCATAGAACTATTTTGTGTGTTTACCCCATCACAATCGATTCACACTTGATCCTAAGGCTGAAAAATGTGTTTTCATATGGTATGCTTCTAATAAAAAAGGGTATAAGTGTTACAATCCATAAATGGAAAAACTCTTTGTGAGTATGGATGCCTTTTTTATTGAAGGAAAATCTTTCTTTGACAAAAATTTTCTTCAGGGGTAGAATGAAGTAATGGAGTAAGAAAACCTTTGGGATTTATCTCCTACTCCATTACCAAGTATAGTTTTAACCAATCCACTTGTTGATTATAATCCTAGGGAAAAAAGTGATAAGATTGAAAAAAATTCTAATCCTATAGTGCCAAATATTATAGTATCTATAACAGGGGAAGAATCAATACAACATAACATTGATATTTTGGTTTATAGTTAAAGAGAAACTCATCAAAAGAGTGAAAATCAACTTATTCCTCTTGGTAATGACCAATATCTTCCTTTAGGACCTGAAGCTCCCGATATCACAGGTAATCCTCCTTCAATTTATGTTACTTCTCCCTATGATCTCAATATTCATATAGCTTTTAGAAAAAGAAAATGAGCATGCACTAAATATCCCATTACCAAATATATATCCTATGAAAAACTCTCTGGTTCTCGTAAAGCCTTTACCTAAAAAAATCACACACTTATTTGTCCTTTGAAACATTCGAGAAGCTCTCAATGATCCAAATTGAAAATTAACAGTGATGGAGGAAAATAATGCTCTTAAAAAAGTGGTACTTCCAAGTTAATTAACTTTCCTAAGAAGAAAATGACTGTAGGTTGTAAGTGGGTATTTACTGTCAAATGTAAAGATGGTGGGAGTATAGAAAGATGTAAGGCAAGACTGGTTATAAAAGGTTTTAACCAAACTTATGGGATTGATTACTAGGAAACCTTTGCTCTAAAGGCCAAAATAAACTCAATCAGAATTTTATTATATTTGACTATTAATTTTAATTGGCCATTGTACTAATTAGATATAAAAAATGGCTTTCTAAATGGAGATATGGAGAAATAAATATTTATGAATTTACCTCCTAAATTTGAGGAAAAACTTGGACCAAACAAAGTTTGCAAATTTTAATTGTTTTTATATAGTCTCAAACAATCTCTTAGAGCTAGAAGAGTTGTAAATAATTGTTGTTACTCTCAAAGCCAAGCTGACCATAATATGGGAGGATAACTCCCATTCTTTTCTTATATGTTCCTAGTACTATTAAAGTGCAAGCTGTGGAACATGCTTTCATCTAGTGAGATGTTGTGATAAAGGAACTTAGAAAGTGCATTCGAGAAGCACAAAATGGCTTAAAATAGGTGTATGACAGGAAACATATGGACCAAGAGTATATGTGATTGAAAGCCCATAACAAACATCAATGGCACATCAAGAATACCAAAAACTTGATGCACATTTCTTTAGGCCCTTTAAGATAGTCAAAAACATTAAGAAGCTGATAAATTGGATTTATACCACTTATGCAAGCTCTTTATTGCCTAGATTTTTGTTAATTCTCAATATTTTTAGGTGACTAATGGACTATAATGTGTGTCTATGCAGTAAAATGAAGAAAAGGACACTTATGGGCAATTCTAGAATAAATTTGGTGAAAATAGGGCAATTTTGGCAATAAAGACAAGGTGAGTCATGACCCAAGACATATGTGGTGCGCCTCGCGATGCGAAAGGAACAAAGGCGCGAATTACGACCTGAAGGAGGTGGGTCGTGACATGAAAAATGCAAGGGGTCACATCGCGACCCGCCTTAGACAAGGTTATGAACTAGTTAAGAATAGGCGTGTCGTGACCCAGACTTTTCGAGTTGTGATTTAGCAACGCGAAAAACAATTTTGGCTAGGGCACGTGGCTTTTAGGGAGATAAAGGAAAGCCCACTTGGGTAATATAAATAGAAGTAGTCTAGGTATTTTTGAGAACTTTTCTCAGAAAGGCAAGGTAGAGGAAAAGATTACCCGTTGGCAAGGATTCAACTGAAGATTTCTACCCAATCATTGTTCTTCTTCTCTCTTCTTTAGGCTTTCTTATGGATTTTTTTTTGAGTTTAAGTTTTTTATTTTCATTATGAACTAAATTCCTAGTTCTAGGGTGAAGATGTAGCTTAGTTACAACGGCTTAGTGAATTTATACATTGAATTTTTAATTTATTCTTCTCTTCTGCATTTTCTTCTCAACTCTTCATGCTTCTAATTAGCTGGCCACTAAGTAGATGAATTACTAATCATAATGAGACCGAGAGGTGATTTATGTGTTTAGATCTAGATGATTAAAACCATAGATTGCATTTGGATAATAATATACCTCATAGATTTGTTATCATTAAAGAGAACCATCGAACTTAATGAATTCTTGATAATTAATTCACATAGGAATATAGTGAGTTATTAATTAGGGAGTATTTTTATTAGTGCTTAAAAAATACTAGTAAATAAATTAGGGTTCTTGGGTAGTAATAAGATTGAATAAAATTTAGTTTCTTAATTATATAGAAACCAAATCAAAGTGACAACTATTAAATCGGATCCTTAGAAATTTCTCTTATTATGTGTCTAAATTTTTTCTTATTTGCAATTTGTCTATAATTTTTCAATTTATTTACAGCTATTTCTTTCTCATTCTTAATTACCTAAATAATTCTATTATGGCTTAATTTTCGTAGTTAGTACACAATACTCGTGGGACAATACTCTATACTCACTCTTATTACTTGAAAATGATACATGTACTTCTATGTCAATAATTTTTTGGGGCATTGTCGAGGATTGTAGTATTAATATCAATACCATACTACATATTTTACTATAGGCATTAGTTTAGTTAATTATTCTCATTTTCTTTTCCTTTAGGCACTTTCCCTAGTGCATGAGAAGTGCTGGTAGAACAAATTTGAATCCTGAGATAAAAAATACTTGTAAGAGGAATTGAAAAGGTAAAAGATAGACAAACCAGAACAACCTAGCTATTATGGATAAAATTAATAGAGATGGTAATCAATATAAATTTGAACCTTTTGAATTCTGAGATCAAGAGAACTTGTAAGAGGAACCGAAAAGCTAAAAGATAGACAAACCAACCAACTCTAACTATTATGGATTAACTTAATAGAGATGGTAATCAAGGGGCTATAGGAAGAGAATAAGTGCAGGCTCCAAAACTACCTTTAAAACATTATAGAGTCCCTCAAAGGCCGGCATAAACTATTTCTAGAATTATTAGGCCTAATGTACAAGCGAATAAATTTAAGCTTAAGTCGGCCATGATTTAGAAGAAGATAAGGATATGACTACCTTTGTGAGTTTTGCTAAGGAGAGCATAATTCATTTGATTACTCAGTTGTGAATTATATTCCCAATAACATATGTAAGAAAATTATATGGGAAATTCCAATAGATAAGGTAATCCTTACTCTAATACTTAGAATCTTGGATGGAAGTAGGGTTGTTCATAGGGTTGGTTCGGTCAGGTTTGGAGACTCGACCAAATTGAACCGATGGCAAATGTTTATTAAAGAAATGGGCTTGTTTAATTTTTTCAAGTATGTGGAACTGAACCAAGCCGAGCTGATAAAAGATCGGTTCAATTTGGTTCAGTTCATCAATTTTTTCCTTGTGGGTGGTATGATTGCATTCGATAAAGCTTAAAAAAAGCCAAAAGCAACAGCAAAACAAAGCTCGTACGTGAGCAAGATGAAATACAGATCAGAAAAATGCCCCATGAATGGACCGACAACATCAAAGTAAGGCTAGAACGTGTCGACTCAGGGATTTACTCAACTTACTAGCTTCTTGCTTGTAGTCGCTTCATCTCTCTAAAGCAGTCCTTTGCTCCATTATAAATTACTATGATGGATGTATGAATCTCTGGATTTTCTTCTCCTACTCTTGAAGATGATCAAAAATCTAGATGGATTATTTTGTTCTCTATCTTGAATGTGGCTAGAAATGAGAGCTTCCATCTTATCTTGTGAAATATTTAGAGAAAGGTAGGGGTCTGCGAAGCATGATATAAAAAAAAGTTCACAAAGCTGTTGATGCCGGCAATTTGAAGAAAAGCCAAAGGTCTTCATCCAAAAAATGTAAAAATAAAACTCTTCGTAACACATAATGCATCTGCCTATTTATGTGGGGCTCAAGAAGTAATTTAACTGTTGCAGATCAGGTGAGTAATTAATGCTCCACGGTTTCAGAAGATGATAAGGGAGTCCAAGCATGTGAAATGCTCTTATGCATTTGAATAGTTAATATAATATTAAATTATATAATATATTAATTATTAATCATTTGGTTCGGTTCAAAAATATTTTAAACTGAAAACTAAACCGAACCAATCGATTTTTTTTAAAATGATTTAAACTAATTTTATTTGGTTTTTTCTATTTTCCTTCAATTTGAATCGATTTCGTCAGTTTTGATCGGTCCGGATTGGTTTTGTACACCCTTAGTTGGAAGAATCACCCCAATTTCTCTTGAAAAATTCTCAAAATAGTAGAACCCATTAGGATACCAGCAGTTGTCTCCTCCTCCTCAATAGCCACCTTAGCTAAATACTTCCATGGGAGATGTTCTTGTCTAATTCATGACAAGGACACATTATTTCAAATTAGGCAACTGACATTAAAAATTTAGAGGTTTAAGTAGGGAAGTCTCTAATCTGTTAAGCTCAAGGTAAAAGGATGTTTTACCTAGTAATACATAGAGTAACCCTAACGAACATATTAATGACATTCATCTGAGGAGTAGCAAAGTAGTGAAAGAACCTGAAAGAAAGAAGGTGAAAAAGAGTATAGTCTATATCTTAACCGAGCTTATTGAGAAAAAAGTCACAGAGGAAACAAAGAAACCCAAGAGTAAGTTGTTTCTTGATAACCCAACTCCATATAAGCCTCAACCTTCATTCCCTCAAGCATTCTATAGGCAAATACTAGACACATTTTTTCCCAAATTTTTGGAGGTATTTAAGAAGTTACACATTAATATGCTATTTGCAAAGGCTCTAGCTCATATACCCAATTATGTAAAATTCTTGAAGGACACCTTATCTAATAAAAGAAAACTGAAAGACTTTAAGATTGTGGCATTTATTAAGGAGTCTAATAGAATTTTACAAAAGACACTACCCACTAAGCTAAAGGACCCAGGGAGTTTCATTATACCTTGCACTATAAGAAAATCTTTTACAAGTAAAGCTCTTTGTGATTTGGGTGTTTTTATTAATCTAACGCCTCTTTCTTTGTTTAGGACCCTTGGACTGGGTGAAGTCAAACTGACATCTATATCCTTATAGAGAACTAACAAATCCAATAAACACTTGTTTGGAATTGTTGAAGATATTTTAGTAAAAGTTGATAAATTTATATTCCCTATAGATTTTATTGTTCTTGATATTGAGGAAGATCAAGAAATTCCTATTATTCTTGGGCGACCATTTTTAGCTATAGGAAATGCAATAATTGATGTGCAAAAAAGAGAGTTCAATTTGAGAGTAAAGGTAACATTTAAGGTTTTTAAAACTATGAATTATCCTACTAATATGAAAAATTGTCTACTAATTAGATAGTGTAGAGAAGAGAATAAAGAAAGAAAGTTAGCTAGAATCCAATTTGTTTGCAATTACAAAAAGGCCTCGTAAAAAATTGGAAGAATAAAAGTTTAAGTTTGTCGCACTAAAGGAAAAATCCTTATTAGTGTTGAAGGAGCACAAAGCAACCACAAAAAAGGCTAAATTTTGAGAAACACATAAAGGAAAGTTATAAATCATCTATAAAAAATAAAATTAAGCATAAATCCAATATGAAGGAGGAAGAGAAAGGAATACTAAAACCTCTTGAAGAAAGTATAAGTTATCCTAACTCTATTCGAATTTATCCTTATAATGACGAGAAGATCCAAAGGAAGAACATGCACATTAATGTCAATTTCCAAAGGCTAAAACAATATTTGAAGGATATAGGAGAAAATTTTCAAAAAATTCTATTACTTTCATTGATACAAGCTAATGTGAATAACCATCCAGCTAAAAGATGTTAAAGGCAATGCTAACTGGAAGGCAACTTAGCATTCAAAACAAAAAAAGAAGAAGAGACTTAGAAATCAACCACCCATGAACCACAAATTCAGGAAAGTTCTCTATACTTAATTTTTTTTATATTTTTACATTGAGAACAACGTAAAAGTTAAAGTTGGGGTAAGGAAATTTTATGAATGCATGAATGATTAAGCTTTCTACTAATATTTTGGTTCTCCTCAATGCATGCACCATTTATTGTGTTCTAGTAAGTTGTGTGATTAGTGTGACTATATGTTTCAGTATTATGTTTTGAATGACTTGTTAGAGTGCATAAAACTAAAAGCTGATGATTTGATTGGTTTTAAAAAAAATTTAGCTCTCAAAAAATGGATAAAAATTATATTTATGTGTGAATTTAACGCTTATTGAAATTTATATCTTTACTTGAGGATATTGAAAAATTTGAGCACCAAAACCTTGAGCATTTGATTGATTAAATACTTAAAACGGTTTTTGTGATTCAAATATTATATTTATGATATCATTGGACTCTAGAACTTATTTAATTATTACTTGAGAAAAATTTCTAGGTCAACACCTCATTTATAAGATGATTGAGGCATAAAATACTATGTAAAAAATTGACTTAAACCGCCCAAATTTGGCTTTTTAATGGTTTGGTTAATTTTGTTCAATTTTAGTTGGTTTTGTACACCCCTACTTCCTTCTTGTTTCTCTCTCTACTGTGCTTTCTTTATCTAAAAGCTCGAGTAATTTAGACCTCTGTTTGAGACATATTGGGTATTATTGGAATTAGCACAAAAAATACTACAATTTTAGCTAAACGAATGTTCTAAAAATTGACTATAAAACTACCAAAAATTGAAGGAAAAACTTAAAGGAAGATGAATTCCAAAAAAATCTACTCATGAAACTTTAATTGAAATATTAACACTGTAAATAGGTCCAAGAGTGTTATAGCTTAGATTTCTAAGCATGTGACCTAAACGAAATGAGGGTTTCCTCACTTCATAAGTGTGCCCAACGAAAATGGGTTACAAATTTAAAGAGATGTAAGTATAAAAACTTATAAAACAACCAAATGTTTTACTAAAAAAATGTATTTCAATTTAAGAATAATAAAAAATAAACTCAATACAAAGGCTTATCTTTCGTAAAAATGACTACTGATTTATCAAATACCTTTAAAGCATATACATTTATAAAAATTCTCTTTAACTATTTTCTTAATTTCAAATGTAAATCTTTAGAAATCAAAATGATATCCACATAAAGAATAAATAGAGATCTAGCTTCAATACAATATTACTTAGATTTCAACTTTATATACATCAACAAATTTGCTACTAATTATTTAATTAATACAAAAAAATTTATATTCAACAACACGTTGTTACGCATCGGAAACGAAGATCCTGCCTATGGTAACAAAGAAACTCTATATTCTTAACAAGAAAGCAGGTAAACAAAAAAAATAAGGCCCAAGGACAATTTGGGCTCAAAAGGAACAACCTATCTTTTAAGAGCTTATGTTGCGTCACTCTAATCCTAACTTTATCTAAAACAGGGAGAAACAAAGGGGAATAAGTTTTACAACTCACTGAGTAAATAATATGATTATAACAGATAAAATATGGTTTTTCATATTAATTAATGGTTTATTAAATAAGATCCAAATTTTATACTATTTAATATTCATATTTATTCTATTTACACAATTATGTAAAACACAAAATTTATATTTTCTAAATTTTACAAGTTTTAGCCCATTAAAATTATTAAAGACAACACCATTCGTATAATTATTTTAACTATCCCTTAGTGCATAATTTAGATCAGATTAAGTATAATCTCAAATTGAAGATATAATTGTTTCTAATCTGGTCCAAACATTTACTTTTCCTTAAAAGCTCTATAAACAATCAAACTCATATTAGGTCTCTCAAATGCCAAATTTTGCTTTTTCACATACTTCATCAAGTATCCTTTTCTCTGTTTTTCATTTAACTATAAATACTTTTGTAATGACCTTAAATTAAAGAAAACCTTAAAGTAAAGAAAACTCTAAACTAAAGAAAGAATTACTATAAGTCAAAGAAGAGTACTATTGCATTATAGGATTTTGTTTATTTATAACCTACTTATAAATATTTATATGGAAAATATGAGGATTTAAGATTTTGGGGTTAGTGTATAATTTCTTAAAAGTTTAGGGGTCAAACTGTAAATAAAAAAATTGCAAGGTGATGTGTTCATAATTTGGCATGATTTTAATACCTATAAACATACATTTTGTTTGACTTAAGTAAATCCTAATTAGAAATTAGTTTAGTTTTGTATTTTGTGTTGTAGGAGCAAAGGAAGAAGAAAAGAAGAGAAAAAAAAATAAGAAATTTATGAAAAAAAAATGCTAAATTGCAGCGATTTCAGACCTTTTGGCACTAATTAGACCATATCTCCCACATATAAACTCTAATAAAAGTGATTCAAATTCCTGAGAAAACTAAGACAATAATCTACAACTTTTATGTTGAGAACTTTGTCAAATTCAAGGGAATTCAAAGCTTCACAGAGCTCAAAAGACAAAATTGTAGTGCAACAAGATGAATCCTGACCATCCGTCACTAATTGGGGTATATCTCCCTCATATTAGCTTCGATTAGTTGATTCCAATAGCTATAGAAATTTAAGAGATAGGACTATAGCTTTCATGTTAACCACTTTTTCATATTCTAAAGAAATATTAGTACAGCAATCCTGGTGCACCCAACAAAAGTGCCATGGCGACTAAGTGAGCACCATGACATTGCGTATTTTTTGCAACAGTGCACCACAGAGGTTCTCGTCTGCTGTAGGAAAATAAAATGTGATTTTTAGCTCTTTTTGACTCCAATTGAAGTCCAAAAGCCCGAGAACTGACCTAAAAGCAACCCTACTTCATTTAGAACTATCCGAACCTATAAATCAAGGGGAAAGCAAGCATAAAATTATCCAATCAAATCCAAGAATCAAATCATCAAATTCTTAAGAACTCTCTCTCTCTCTCTCTCTCTCTCTCTTCACTTTTAGGTTTTCTTATAGCCTTGCATGGATAATTTCCTTTTTGTTGGTTGAGGAAGATTGAAACATCAAGGATCTTTTATGCAATATGAAATGTGGATTTGAGTTTTGATGAGTGAGTTTTATAATCATAAATTAAATATTTTTATCTTATCTCTTGGCCTTAATTAAGCATTTATCTCCCTTATTTGTCTTTAGTTTTGTGTATTTTTTACAGATGGAGAGAAAAATAGAAAATGGACTCAATTAGAGGAATCAAAGCAAAATTGTGATTTTTTGGAAATGATGTCTATAAATCAAGCAAACAATAATTTCATTGAGGATGATTGAGTAAGGAGCATTATCTTTTTAACTCTTGAGACATATCTTAATGGATATATGCATCAATTCAATCTTGATTTATGACCACATTTCTAAAAAAATTGAAACATAAAACTTCAAGGCAGAACACCCAATGTTAAAAATATGTTTGCTGCTTGCTTTTCAACTTGATCTTACTACAATATTTTGGCCGTATCTCAGAAAATACGTATACAATACGTACGAAATTTGGTAGATGAATAGCTAGCACAATTTCATACAAATTTCATTTTTATGTTATCAGTAAATTCTATAACACCCCCAAGTTACAAGCACGTGAAACAAATATTTTTTTTTTGCAATCAAATATTTTCCATAACATGCATAACACTATTCTTTGTCATAAAAATATATACATATAGGTTCTCTCATGTATATACATTATACAAACCAAGTTATAAATGTCAAAGTAACAACAGAAGTAGGGATCTTACCTGTGGCATTTAGAGCACACTCTAGAATACAAACACAATATAATTCAAAAACTGTGAGCCTTAGAAGCAACGTAGACTCACCCAGAGAATATGTCACCTAACTGATCAACTATCTGCAGAATCATACTCTATATTCTTATTTTTTTAAAATGTGAAAATATCGTGTAGTGAGTTTGACAACTCAGTGAGTAAATAATACCTCCTATGACCTCTTAGGTCAGCATATGGATGTACTCATGTTTTAAAATTTGTCACATAGAAAATACAATTCAGAAGTACATCCATATGGGACCCGTATTTCAAATATTCTCAAATAAAAGGATATTCAGATGTCCAAAACCATATTCAGCATGGTATGATCATTAAACAAATGTTGTTATGCTCAATTGTATAAGCTATAGTAAAATATTAAGCTTTTGAGATAAAGTCATAACTTTTGTTGATATATAATTATCATACTATAAATGCATTGAAAATCTATTTTTTTACATAATGCTCAAATATGTTACAGCTCTAAATACACTCAATTCACTCATTTGCTATATGCATAGTGACCGATCGACTACAGTCACAATAATGATCAGGGAATGTGAGTTCATCACCCATCTACCTCCTCACATTACCACTATCACCCAGTTGGAGAAGCCTTCCCTTGGCTCACTCAGGCTAATAGGGTGTTCCCTACTCGGTACCGTCACAAGCCATATAACCCGTCGATATTCATCCATACATATAAATACATATATATAAATGCATATTCATCAAATGGAATGTATAATTATCAAGAAACTCGCCATGAACTTTACGCTTAACATTTAATCATAATCAGCAACTATATAGTTTTACAAATCAATGCCTCATGCACATAATATTCACTTTACCAAATAATGATAAATACATTTAGAACCATATATTCAATGAGTTTCAAAATCTATTTACAAAACCATACTCTTCTTAAACTATGTGTAAGTTTGTAAGAAAAATAGATATTTTAACACATTTCATAAACTTATGATAGTATAAATAAATTGTAAACATAACCAATTATACATTTTAAGTTCAAGAAGAGCATGGAGTAAGTCATAGAAAGAATTATCTACTCACATGTTAGAGCTCCAGGTTGGACAGCCCCAAATGTATTTTTCCAAACCAAATATGATCAAATGGATCTCAAAAACGAGTTCGGTGGCTCCAAAAACCTAGGAAATGACTCCAAAATCACGAAATTTGGGCTCTGAGAGCTTGGTCAACACTAGTCAACTGATGGAGATTATTCACGATCGAAAAATACTATTTACCTTTGAAAAATACTATTCATACCAGTTAGATTTACTGTTCATGACACCAAAAATTGTTAGATAACTATGAAACTTCATATCCCATAGTTTATCTATCTCTTGAATCTATCTACGGTGTCAGATTTCAAATTTGAAGTCTCTAAATAAGAGTTTCAGAGTTTACCTTTTTCTAAGATTTTTTACTTTCGATCTACGGTGATTCTACGGCTGATTTGAAAAAATTATTCAGTCAAAATCGTAGTATCCTCCGTCCTGAATCTAGTGGTACCTTTATTTTTGAGATCGGAAGTCAGTAAACACTCAAAATCTAGAAAGAAAACATGGATGTTACTATTTATACTATTCATTCATCCCGAAATCTTTCTGTCTCACTTTTCTTCTTCTTCTTTTTTAATAAATGATAAAGGACCAATTTTCTAATTGTTAAAGGAAGTCTTTGCAAATTTCATATTTACATTTGGACTCCTTAACTTTTAGGAAATTACAATTTAACCCCAAAAATATTAATAAATTTTTATTTTCATCCTTAAAACCTTTCAATTACATCCCTACTCCCTTATTTCTTTTAATAATCCATACATAAATGAGAATGACTAAATTTTAGGGATGTTACAAATTCAAACATCCAAAAGGCAAAAAATTAGGCTAAAAGAGAACATATTTACTATTACAGTTCAGCTTAAACTTATTGTAGTATTTGGGCTCTATTTTATAAAATACATATTTAATGCATACTAAATTGGTGAATGAGTAGCTAACACAATTTTTTACAACTTTTATATTCAATTAGTCAACAAATTTGGACATTAAAAGGGCCAAAATTGGTCTAGAATAGGATCTATTTGTTGTTGTAGTCCAACTTGACCTATTCTGGCCATAAGTCACAAATTATGTATCCAATTTGTCTACAATTTATATGGCTGGAACGATAATGAAATTATCTACAACTGTTATGTTTATCGGGTCAGCATATTCAGTAGATATGAAGCAATAATTCAAGGATTAATTTCGGTGCCCAATTTGTCAACTTAATGCAACTTGTTAGCCACCATTGTTGACAATTATCACACCTAATTGCATCTATAAATAGAGGGCTTGAGAAGTTTTGTGGGAGAGATGAAAGTGATCTTGGGAAAGCTTTTATTGAAGTTCTAAGTTCTTGTAATGTTTTTTTCCCTTCAGACATTTTGTATCTTTACTTTCTTTCATAAATTTTATCATGCTTCTTCATCTTTCATTTTGCTTTCTTACCTTGATTATAGAGAACTAATCTCCTAATGTTAAGTTGAAAGGGTGAAACTCTCGGTATGAAAATAATAATTTATCTAACTCTTAATTTCAATGTTTATATTTGATATTGTATTTATCTTCTTATTTATTTTTATATGTTAATTCCTTCTTAGAGAATGGCTTTGTTGCCCCTCTGTTGTTATTTTTTAGTTATCTTCTATGTTGTTATTTTCTTTGTTAGAAGATGTCTTTGTCACCCTTGTGTTTTTATTTTATTGTTATTTTCTTTTTTAGAGGACGATTTTGTCGCCTCTCTGTTGTTATTTTATTGTTATTTTCTTTCTTAGAGGACAGCTTTATTGCCCCTCTGTTGTTATTTTTTCTATTATTATTTTCTTGTTTTTTTTAGAGGAAGGATTTGTTGCCCCTCTGTTGTTATTTTATTTCTTAATGGCTAGTTTTACCGCCTACTTTATATTATTATTATTGGATCTGCCAACTATCTGTTGTTATGTTTTTCTTCCTTTTACATATTTTCATTTTTAATTTGGTAAAGCATGAATCTTAGTACATTGTAGACAATCTTTGACACAAAAAATGCTTGAATCATTCTTGATTTATTGTAGACAATATAATGATTGACACGGTGTATACTTGAATCCATTTTACAAGAGTTGTTTCATTATTAGTAACAAAATAGAAAGAAGGCAAATACACTTCATATGTAAACCAAAGTGAGTTTAAGGTAACATATCTTCTGAATGGAACCTCATTCATGTGAAGATTCTATTTGAGTAATAAAATAGTTAAAATTTATTTTTATTTGAAATACCAAAAGTAGATCCCCTAACCTTAGCATGTTTCTTTACTTTGAATACATTTCTATTTATTTTTAGTATTTTATTTCTTGCATACTTTGTTCAAAATTCTTCTCACAAAAGAAAATCTTGGCAACTAGATTAAAAATATTTATTTTGGATCTGAATTAAATTTTCTCTCAATTGGCAATCTTTGTGGTATCGACCTCATATACCATTAAATCTATACCCCAATATATTTGTATGCTTGCAAGTTTAATTAAAACAACAAGATTTTGGGGCCATTGTCAAGGATTTCGACGAAAAAGCTAATTAGATCTAAGTAAGTATAATTCTTCCCCTAGTTATTATTTAGAATATTTATTTATTCTTTGTATAGAATTTTTTTGTGTGAAAAAAGTATGTATTAAAAATTTGTGTGATAATTTTGGTGTGTAAAATTTGTTGATTATGACAACAAGGATAAAAATGCCAAAGGAGTATGGATTTTAAGTGAGACTATTGTGACTCCTCCACACTTTCTTGAGAATCCACTAATTGAATATCATCCACTATTACTAACACTCAAAATAAAAAGATAAAAAAAATTTCTTTTATGCATAATATTGTGATTTTTTTTTTCTTTTTATTGTTTTTTCATTTTGTTACTTGTAGTTAACATTGTATATATATGTTATTAAATTGTAAAATTATCCTCTTTTGTAATTGTGTTGTATGCTATTAGAAATATTTGTTTATAGTTTTTCTTTTAGTTTATGCGTGCTTGGAAACGTGATAAAGATCAGCTTTGGTTAGAAAAAGAATAGGACCTCTCATTGATTTTAAAATTAGAACATTAGACTTTGTTGGGATACCATTAAAAATGGAAGAACAAGTTGTACACGAGAAAACACTTATGGAATATTTCTCACTTGTCATAGTTAGTACTCCATCTTGTATACTGTTACCACAAACTAATGTAACTCACTTTGAGCTTAAACCAGCCATAATCCAACTGTTGCCATCATTTTATGGATTAGAGAGAGAAGACACATACATGCATATTAAAGAGTTTCTTGAAATCTGCTTGACATTTTGCTTCCAAAATTTTAATGATGAGTTAATCAGGTTTAGAATGTTTCCATTTTCATTGAAAGATAATGTTAAAGCCTGGTTAAATTTCCTTCCTACAGGAATTATTACTAATTGGAATCAATTACTAAATAAGTTTTTAGAAAAAAATTTCCCCATGTCTAAAACATATGCCATTAGGAAAGAAATCTCTTATTTTTTTCCAAAAAGAGGGTGAACAATTTTTTGAGTGTTGGGAAAAATTTAATGACCTTCTTTTGAAGTGTCCTCATCATGGTTTTGAAACTTGGAGACTCGTGAAATATTTTTATAACGGTTTGACTCCATTAAATCGTTAAATGATCCAAAGTATGCATGGTGGTAGGTTTTTACAGTTAAATGAGGCTGAAGCTTGGGGATCCTTAGAGTCTCTATATGAAAACTCTCAATATATGAACTGCAATGATCCAAAGGATAAAAAGTATCAAACCCCAAAAAGAAGAGGAATTTATGAAGTGAGTAATGATACAGATGTGAAAGCTACCTTAGCTAATCTTACTAGAAAGGTAGTAGCTTTGAATTTAAGCCATACTTTGAACTCTTCTACCAATACTAGGAATAAAGAATGTGTTTTTTGTTCTAGTACATCTCACACTGCACAATCTTGTCCATCCATACCACCTTATCAAGAGTCATTCTCTAAGCAAGCTAATTCTCTTCAGTCTTATGGAAAGTCATCAGATAGCCCATTTTCACCCACATATAATTCAAATTGGAGGAATCATCCAAACTTCTCATGGAGGCAAAATCAACCTTCAATGAATTAAGGTGGGCAACAATTTGCCCTTCCTAATTCATACCCTCCAATTCCTCAACATGCTCTTCCTTTTTGGGTACCATAATAAAGAAAACCTTCTTTGGAGGATACCTTGCAACAGTTCATGTAGTCGACCCAACAAGTTTTATAATTTCACACTCAATCTATTTTAACACTTGAAACACAATTGGGTTAATTAGCCAATGCTGTAGGAGAAAGAGAGAAGGAGAGATTCTCCAGTTAACCTATTCCTAATTCTAAGGGTCAATTTGAAGTAGGATCATCAACAAATCCTAATGAGAAAGTGAAGTATGTAACGACCCTTAGATCTAGGAAAGTAATTGATAATCAAGTTTACATGCCAAAAATTGAAGAACAGAGTTAGCATGAACCATAAATTAATGACTTAAGTGAGAATAAAAGTGAACCTATTCTTTATACCCCTAAGGCTCCATTTCCAAAAAGATTTGGGACAATCAAGAAAGGTACACAATATAGTGACATTTTATAGGTGTTTAAGCAAGTAAGCATTAACATCCCTTTTCTTGATGCTATCAAACAAGTACCTGCTTACTTAAAATTTTTGAAAGATATTTGCACTGTGAAAAAGACAACCAATGTTTTGAAAAAAGCATTTTTGACTGAATAAGTGAACTCCTAGTTGTCCTACAATTTCTTGTGTTATAAGTGACCATGTGATTAACCGAGTATTACTTGATTTAGGAGTAAGTGTGAATTTATTGCTTTACTCTATGTATGAGAAACTTGGGTTAGGAAAGTTGAAACCTACACTAGTGATTCTTCAATTAGCTAATAGGTCTACCAAAATTTCTAAAGGTATTATAGATGACATTCTCATTAAAGTTGATAAATTCTACTTTCTAGTAGATTTCATTGTTCTTGACACTAAACCTATTGAGAATGCAAATACACAAATTCTAGTCATTTTGGTTAGACGATTTCTGGCAACTTCTAATGCAATCATTCCAAATGAAAATTTGAATTTTTCTTTTGGAAATATGACTGTGGAGCTCAATGTTTTAAATGTCTCCTGTCAACTTGTGGACATGGATGATTTATGTGAAGTTAACCTAATTGGAAGTTTAATTAATAATTCATTTTTAGACTCTTTCGGTAATGATCATCTGGAAAAATGTTTGGCTTATTTCAACATGGACATAGATGAGGATTGTTTGGTTAGTGAGGTAAAAATTTTATTAGAGACTACTCCATTAATGGATATTGATATATGGAAAGCCAAAAAAGAAATAGTTTCACTTTCTAAGTTTGTTCCACTGCCATCTGTAGAGAAACCTATCCCAATTAGAATTGAAACATTTACCAAATTCTTTGAAATATGTGTTTTTAGGACCTTCTGAGACTTTTCCTGTTATCATAGCATCTGATTTAGATAGAAAACAGGAAGTTGAACTCATAAAATTCCTCAGTGAGCATAGTGAAGCCATATGGTGGACAATAGCAGACATTAAAGGTATTATTTCATCAATTTGCATACACAGAATACATTTGGAGGACAATGCCAAAACCACAAGAGAGCCACAAAGACGTCTGAATCCAAACATAAAAGAAGTTATGAGAGCTAAAGTGATTAAACTTCTTGATGTGGGTGTCATTTAACCGATTTCTAATAGTGCATGGGTTAGTCTTGTTCAGGTAGTCCCTAAGAAGTCTAGCATTACTATAATTAAGAATGAAGATAATGAATCAATTCCTATTAGAGGCAAACTGGATCGCGTGTTTATATTGACAACCGTAAGTTGAATATTGTTACAAGCAAAGACCATTTTCCAATTCCCTTTATAGACCAAATGCTAGAAAGGTTGGTTGGACATGCATATTATTGTTTTCTTGATGGATATTCTGGTTACAACCAAATTCCAATTGCACCTGAGGATCAAGAGAAAACTACATTCACTTGTCCTTTCAAAACCTTTTCCTATCGTCGAATACCATTTGGATTGTGCAATGCAACTACTACATTTCAGCGTTGCATGATAAGCATATTTTTTGACATGGTAGAGCGAAATTTGGAAGTATTCATGGATCTAGTTTTAAAGAATGTCTACACTACTTAAGATTGATCTTAATTAAATGGAAAGAAAATAACCTTGTTTTGAACTGGGAAAAATGTTGTTTCATGGTTAAAAAAGGAATTGTTTTGGAACATACTGTATCAAATCAGGGGATTAAGGTAAATAAAGCCAAAATTGAATTGATTTCTAGTCTTCCACCTCCTCAAACAGTGAAAGAGATATGTTCTTTTTTAGGCCATGTAGGATTTTATCATAGATTCATCAAAGATTTTAACAAAATCTCTAAACCTTTTTGTAATTTGCTTACCAAAGATGCACTTTTTATCTTTGATGAAGAATGCTTTCAAGTTTTTGAGACGCTCAAATCTCTACTCACCTCTGCACCCATCGTTAGACCACCCAATTGGAATATTCCATTTGAAATCATGTGTGATGCCTTTGATTATGAAATTGAAGCTGTTTTGGGTCAACGTCTAGAAAAGTTTCCTTATGTGATATACTATGCTAGTAAAACTCCTAATGATGCTTAATTGAATTATTATACAATAGAAAAAGAGTTACTGGCATTGGTATTTACTTTAGACAAGTTTGGATCTTATTTATTAGGATATAAGGTTGTGGTCTTTACAAATCATGCTGCACTTAAGTATCTTCTTTCTAAGAAAGATGCTAAAGCACGTTTGATAAGATGGATACTACTATTGCAAGAATTTGATTTAGAAATTTAGGATAAGAAAAGATCTAAAAATGTTGTGACTGATCATATGTCTAGACTAATAGTTGAATCAGGTGACAATAACTTTCCTATCGAAGACTCATTTCCAGATGAGCAACTCATGTCTATTTCTCAGTTACCTTGGTTTGCTGACATTGCTAATTATCATGCCACAGGTCAAATGCCTACATATTAGAGTAAGCAAGATCGGGTAAAAATTTTAACAGAAGTAAAGAAATTCTTTTAGGAAGATCTATACTTGTTTAAGTATTGTCTTAATCAAATCATTCGGAGATGTATTCTTGAGAGCAAGAAATATAGTGTTATTTTTGTCATGATCATGCTTGTGGAAGTCATTTTAGTGCTAAAAAAACTGTTGCAAAAGTCATGCAATGTGGCTTTTATTGGCCATCATTGTTCAAAGATGCCCATTTATATTGTAGTTCTTGTGAGTATTGTCAAAAATTGGACAGTATCTCACGCAGGAATATGATGCATTTGACTCCTATTCTTATTGTTGAGATATTTGATATATGGGGAGTTGATTTCATAGGTCCTTTTTCTTAATTCTTTTGTTAATTTATACATCCTTGTTGCTGTGGATTA
Source organism: Gleditsia sinensis (assembly GCA_037074535.1). Taxonomy (NCBI): domain Eukaryota; kingdom Viridiplantae; phylum Streptophyta; class Magnoliopsida; order Fabales; family Fabaceae; genus Gleditsia; species Gleditsia sinensis. Next base: position 34,511,473 of record CM073471.1, read on the forward strand.
TGTGTCAAAATGGGTAGAAGCTTTTGCATGTAAAACAAATGATCACAAGATTGTGGTAAAATTCTTGAAAGAAAATATTTTTTCAAGGTTTGGCACACCACGAACAATCATTAGTGATAGGGGGAAACATTTTGTAACAGGCATTTTTAGCAGTTAATGAGGAAATATGGCATCACAAACAAAGTTTCTACCCTATACCACCCTCAGACTAGTGGTCAAGTTGAGATTTCAAATAAGGAAATTAAAACTATTTTAGAAACAACGATTAACCCAAATAGGAAAGATTGGTCTTTGAAAATTTTTAATGCTTTATGGGCTTATCATACTGCTTTTAAAACCCTTATTAGAATGTCTTCTTGTAACAACCTTTTTATTTATTTATTATACAATATAGAGTTCACATACACGTCATTAATCAAAACGTACGTACAACAAAATCAAACACATAAATAACTACATCTTATTTATTCTGGTTGATCAATTCTGGAGATATAGGTGCGGGTGGTTGCACTTTCACCGGGATCTAAACCAACTCGACCACAAACATATTATTTGATTCTGGGATCTGCCCAACATAAAGTAACTCGATCCAACGTACACTAAAAGCCAGAGCCATAGAAAAATCTGCACAACTAATTTTCTAAACATGATATGGAAATATAGTGAGAATTAAATCTCAGTAAGTTCAACAATAAATCATCATCAATATAGCTCATCACATCATGTTCAGCTGTATAAACTACAGTAAATATCTTTGGTCACATGAATGCACTATATCTATGCACAGGAGAATCCTACAGTAATGACATGTATGACAGGATTAATTTTTTTTTCATAATACCATAAGATGACTATCAATTTATTCTCATATCAAGCTACCCCAGTCAGGGTGAGTATTTTCTACTCTCCAGTACGGGCATTTCTTGCTCCGTCTGACATGGTCCACTTTCTCTTTCTTTTCTCATTAACATGATCATAACCGTTAGTAGGGCGTCCCCTACTTGTGCACCACACAGATTTCCATGTGACCGTGCTCATTTATTTTCTTTTCACAATGATAGCCAAAAATATACTTTCACTAACAAGTATGTTCATCAAAATATAACTATTACAAAAAATTATTGGTAATCATGCCATGAACATAACCATTTCAAATATCGCTTTATAAAATATTTCCATGTCAAAATTTCACACTTAAGATGGTAAGAAGTTCATACAATGGCAATGGCTATGGCATATACTAGTCATTTATTATTTTCATTTATAAGATTCTTCTTCTTTTTTAAATATTAATTTTATTTCTTTATTTTCTTCATGCAGGTTTTCATCCCATCTAACATTCTCTTACTAATCAAAGAATAACTCCCTCAATTTAACTCCGATGAAGGTGATCTTGGTGACAATTTCAAGATAAAACAATTATCTAAAACTATTATGTTGAACCATGTAGCGAAATATCACGAAATCAAGGTGATATTACTCCCTCAATGTACAGGTTATTTCTTCTCGAATAGGTTTTGACCTCTGCCTATTAATCGATCCATATATCCCTCATAAATATTGCAAATTAAGTGATTCTAGTGGCTACAAATCCGTGACACATATATACATAATTCATATGTTAACTATGTATTTTAATTCCCTACATAATGTTCTCAAAAATTAAAAAACAGAAGCTATCCTAACATAATCTTCCCTGATTAACCATTTTCTGACCACTGCTTACTAATCAGACCATATCTACCCCATATGGACTTCAAATTACGTAATTGCAGTGGCTAAAATTCTGTGACACATATATATATAATTCTTATGTTAACTATTTATTTGAACCCCCTACAGAATGTTCCCAGAAATTAAAACACATAAGCTATCCTAACAAGTTCTTCTCTAATTAACCATTTTCTGAACACTGCTTATTAATCAGACCATATCTACCTCATATGGACTCCACATTAAGTGATTCCAGTGGCTAAAAATCTGTGACACATATATCTATAATTCTTATGTTAACCATTTATTTTAATTCCCTACAGAAAGTTACCAAAAATTAAAACATAGAAGCTATCCTAAAATATTCTTCCCTGAATATTAAAAACAGAAGCATAAAAGTTTTCCATCCATAGCCATACCTATGCAGAACTATCTACACTAGTCTAAGTATTCAAACATACATAATATGTAACATGATATAGCAACATCCATGACCAATCATCAAAGTTCTGAGATCAAAATCTCATATAAATATTATAAGTTTCAAAAGTTTTCTTCAAAAAGAAATATTGTTAAACTTACCTTAACTACTTAGTCCTCTAGACTTCTTCTTCCTTTCTTCCTCTCCTTTCCTCACTCTACTTTGCTTCTATTTTTCCTTTCCCTCACTTGGACGAAAATTCTATTGTTATAGGGTTGGGAATTCATTTTTCATAATCATGGGTCTATCTTATCACAATTAGGATACACTTGGTTGAATTTTTGGAAAACAAACAACTTATGTTCTTGTCTTCCTCTTCCTTAGTCAAGATATGCATAGCAAAAGGAGATTTGTATTTTGAAAATTATGATAATATGTTAAGGGACAAGGTCCCTTTAATTTAGGGATTCATTTCTTTTTCTTTTGTCTTAATCAATTATGATAGGTTTGCCTTTTTAGGTGGCAAATTTCCAACCCTTGAATCTTCCTTACTTAACTAAAATGATTTGTGTAGGATAATAATGTTTTGTCATAATGCTATGTATTATTACCCACTTGCTAAAATTATGAGTGTAGGATATAGATGTTTTGTCCTAATTCCATGTATTATCATGCCACTTGCTAAAATTATGAATGTAGGATATCATACCACTTGCTAAATTTTTGTCTTAAAGCCATGTCACCTAATCTTGATTACACCATTATTTCATCACTTTATTTTTTTTTTCCTCTTGGGTTTGGGCTCATTCTTGCCCATTTTCTTTACTTTGGATAAAATTCTACCTTTCATAATGGGTTTAGTCACATTTTCATGATTTTTGGGCTACCGATCCAATTTCTATATCCTAGACCAAGTCTATGTTTTATTTTTTCCTTGGGATATCCTATTGGCTTGCTAAAAATTCATGTGAAGTAGAAAAACTCTATATGAAGTGAACATAGGTGAAATCCCAATTTATGGGTGGAGATACTAAACTTAGTAACTTTAACTCTTAAATTAGGAAAAATTACCTTAATCCAATCTTATTGAAATTTTAATACCTCTATTTCCTTCACAAAAATTCATCTTCCTTACCCAAGAATTTCACCTTTATTTAGTATATTTATTTCTAATTTTTCCTCTTAGATTTTCTCTCTTTACCTATTTCATTAATGTTAGAACATTTCTATGCATACATATAAGGTGAAGAATTTTTAAGGATTATATTTCCTTAAATATCTAAAAATTGTCTAATAAATTTTATTTTCTTACGGGATGTTACATTCTTCCCTCCTTAAGAAATTCGTTCCCGGAATTTCAACCTATCCTACCACATGTAGGGAATGAAATTAAAGCACAATTCAGAGTTACCAATTTTATTACCCAAATAATTAGGGATATCTTTTCTGTATATCATCTTTACTTTTTAATATATCTATTCACTTGAGTGATTTTTCCATATAACTTAACCATACGGATTTCTTTCATCCGTAAGTTCTTCACTTTATATCCTCTAGCTCGCATGGATATATCTATGGGTCGATATTAGAAAACACACACATAAAGGAACATATTCACCTTCATATTGGGTAACTATCTTTTCTTATTCCAAACTTCTATCAAGTCATTTTTTTGGTTTTCATATATCAACATCATCCCATGAATATCATCATCTTAATCTATCATCTATTTTTATCCTAAAATCCTTTAATAAATATGTTAAACATACGTAGCAATAAATCCACCAAACATTTTATAACATTTATGTACCATTGACACATGTCTAATAATTCCAATTTACCGCATCACGGTAATTCTATACCATCTTATTAACACCATTAAACTCATTGTCAAAAATTTCAATTATTTCTTCTATCATATCCAAAAGCACCTCATTCTATCTTATGTCAATCCCATTTAATTCACCCAATCATTTCAAGAAGATTTTTCCTAACAATTACTCATACATGAATTCTCAATTCCAACATAATTCACATCCTAGATACTAGACTCAATTTAGCATGATATAAACCTTTAACACAAATATCTTGATCACTTTATTTTTGGACATGGTTCTCAGAATATTCTCCATATTTCCAAATGAAGAGTTCAAAGATTAATTTAAATCCTACTTCCCATATTTTATTCCTCAAGAACTTCAACACCACTAATTCTCTTGATTACATTCATCAAAACACCATAATAGTTGAGTTTCAAATATAATAATAAATAAATAAATAAATAAATTAACTTTTCTTGTAATATGGGAAAATAATCTTGCATTTAATGCTAAATATTAATGTAGGACAATGCAGTAGAACAGACGAAAAGCATAATAAAGAACGGTGCTAAAATAGAAAGTCAAAAGTTTGGACAAAACATTAGAGAGAGTTAAAATTGGTGGCCGTAATTCTTGAAAATATGAAAACAAAATTTTTGCTGTTATATCGGCAAAAATCAGTGGCCGCAAGGTTTGAATATATGTGCCAAAATATACTTTAAATCTGTTGGTATTCGGTGGAAAGATATCACATGGAAAAAGAAACATTTCTGAGCTTATAAAAGTCTGTGAAAATCAAAGAATACGTAGTTAACTGGTAGGATGCAGTTGATTGCTTCAAAACAGATGTAATCAATCAACTGTAAAATAACTAGTCCAAATTAAAAATTTTCAAAATAGCTAGTCGACTTAATAATACCAATAGTCGATTGACAAAAATATTGGGAAAACAAAATAAATCATTTTATTGTCCTTCTTCAACAACTAACTTGTTTACATTTTCACTTTCTTTTGTTTTTCAATTACGCCTATCACCTACAACTTCTCTACAAGAATCAAGATATCAAATTTTCATCAAAGACAACAAAGATAAATTTCTGATGATATCTTAACCTTATTCTCTTTATATGCCTAATATGAGCGACTATCACAACTACTATACATATACATGCTTGCAGTCATTTTAGAAAATTTCACCTTCAATTTAGCTGATATCCACCAATCACTCACATAACTGTTCTAATTATTCTCAGCCTATTTGCATAGCTATCATAAGTATGCCATTCTCCGAGTTCTATAAATGCACACGTTAATATCTTCACTTTCATACTCCAAGTCAAGGTGTGTGCAACTATGAAGGGAATCGGATTTCGTCAATTTTGAAATATTTGTGTCTTTTGTGGTTTTAGTCCTAGAAAAGATGGAGAGTATGTGAAAGCTGCACAAAACTTGGGTATGGTACTGGCCAGAAGAAAAATTCATTTAGTCTATGGTGGAGGTAACCGTGGGTTAATGGGGTGTGTGTCTACAGCTGCCCATGTAGAAGAATGCCAAGTTCTAGGTATTATTCCTACAGCTCTAGCTGCATCTAACATCGTAGGAAAGACAATTGGGGAAGAGTTTAGGGTAGCTTCCATGCATGAACGCATGGCTAGAATGATGAGCAATAGTGATGCCTTCATTGCCTTACCAGGTGGTTTTGGTACTTTAGAAGAGATTTTCTAAATAATTTTTTGGGCACAACTGAATATGCATCACAAACTGATAGGTTTGTTAAATGTTAATCACTTCTTTGAGGGTCTGTTGTCTTTTCTTGATCATGCTGTCAAACAAAGGTTCATTTTACACTCAGTACCACGAATTCTCATCTCAGCTTCAAATGCTAAGGAGTTGATTAATGCTTTACAAGCATATGTTCATGTACCTGATCCAACTATAGCTCAAATAGAATGGATGGCAGACAAATGCAAGATGTAACATCCTAAACTTTTAATAAAGTTAGATAAATTTAAGGATGAATAGAAGATACATATGCCAAGTGATTAAGATGCTTAGTTATATGATTATAAGGCAAGCATAAAATAGGTAACATAGTTAATGATGAATCACATAAATAAAAATTGTTAGGATCAAAATGGATGGAGAGAGGACACAAATACATTTTTTGACATTACTAGTCTAGGATTAATGATCAATTAAGACATATATGAACAAGGATTAAAATATATAGTTGATGATAGTAAAAATCTTTATAAAATGTGGTATCATTTCATGGTTAGAAGTAATATAAATAAAATATTTTTGGAGCATAAATTAGAGAAATATGATATAAATATATCCCTTAGGATGCTACTAATTTGGGATTTGCAACATAATAAGGAAGAAGCATTATGTGATGCTATATAAATATATGTATACATATTTCCTCTCACCTCGACCATACATATTATTATATATATATTCACACATGCAAGAACAATAGATTTACGTATATGTATACCCTTGCCTCATTTGAACCATGCATATCATAACACACCCATGCATGCACGTAAAACCCAAAGAAAAAAAAAACAACCAGCAGCCTTGGTGGGTTAAAGACACCATGCACGTAGGAAATGCAAGCTAAAATTTCACCTATCCCTTGCTCCCAACATGCAGCAGAAAACATGCCCAACCTTGCCCCAAAAATCCAGCAAGACCATGCTCCATTAGACAGCAGAAATCAATGCCACATCAACCATAAAAACAACGCACATGGCAGCAGGAAAACACGTCACTCCTTGCTCCTAAACCAAGCAGAAAAATGTCCCACACTTGCTCCATAAACCAAGCAGCAACACACCCACATGGAAGCAGGAAAACAAGCCACCTTGCCCAGCAGAATGCAAGCCACATATGCACCAAAACCCAGCAGAAAAACTTGCCCCACTTGTAGCAGAAACTCACACACTTGCAGCAGCTTCACGCCAAGAAAACAGAGCACCTTGCAGCAGTTTGTTCTTGGCAGCCTTGGTCCCTCTAACGTGGCAAACAATGGCCACCCTTTGAGCACATTTGAATGCATGCAAACCCACGTGGAGAGCAGCAGCAACACCTACTCCCCTGCCCTGCAAAATCCAAGTAGCTCCAGAAACCTTTAGCATCCAGCAACCTGCATCTCTGGTGCAGCAGAAGATGCCTGAATTTTCCTCACGCTAGCAAGGGAAAGGGGGGAGAGAAGAGGTCCAAAACCAGAAGAGGAAGAGGAAGGAAGGGGGAGAGGGTATTCAGCAAGAAGAAGAAGGTTGAGAGAGGAAGAAGAGAGTGGAAAAAACCAGAGAAAAGAATGGAGAGTTTCCTTCCCTCAACATAAGGCAGTGAGAGTGAGAGTTATTGCTGAGGTTTGAAGCCTTCATCAACCCATATTTGGTGCAAGAAACATGGCTAACTTGCAAAGGAAACCAAGAGGAGAAGGAAGCTGCAAATTGAGAGCCATAGGAGTAGGTTTACATAAGGTAAGTCTGCCTTCTTCTAAAAATCCGATTTTGAGTTAGTAGGTTAAATTTTGGGGGCCTGCATGGAGGATTTCTGTATCCCATATGAATATGTGTTCAACATAGAAGTTGTAGTTCTATGTCTTTGCTTTCCATATCATTTTGAATCACATAAATCGGACGTAAAATGAGAGAGTTATAGTTCATGGAGTGAGGAGAGGTCAAAATCGGGTCTGGAATCTAGACTGGTGAAGAATAGCTTCGGTTTTCGAATTTCTGGGACTAATCCATAAGGAATATGAAGTTGTGGGTAAAATGAAAGTTGTAGATATATGTCTCACGGTTACATAGAAACTGGAATCACAAAATTTGGAGTCCATATGAGTGAGTTATGGTCTGATTAGTGAGTAAAGGTCATAGAGCATAGAAGAGTTAGGTTGAGAAAATAGAAACCTTTTTGTACCCGAAAATATTGGCTTAGTAAATTTAGTAAATGACCTTTAAATTCTCTAATATTTGGTGATAATAGTCTTCAAATACTCTTAATCAATTCTGGAATGTTTCATGATTTTTTAGAACCTACAACTAGGTCTTTTGCAATTAAAAATGTGTTGAGGACAATTTGCTGGACAGCTTAGACTGTCGATGGAAAGACAAAATTTTGAAGGGGTTAGATGTTGAAATTTCGTATTATAATTTTATGACATGTTAAAGGAATCCCAATTAATGATCCTACCAAATTTTAGAAAATTATGGGTAGGTTAAGACACATAATAAAATGTAGCAATTTGGTAATCTGAAAATGAGGCAGAACAGACCATAACCGGGGACAGCCTTAAAACTTGGGTTATTTTATGTGTCAAAAGAATTAGTTTTTATTTGAAATTTTTATGGTGATTATATAACATATCTAGAATGCTTCATATAAAATATCATGAATTTCTAAGTAGTTTTACTAATCCAAATGATTGCAAAACAGAACCAAAATGGAACCGAAACTAATTTGCACTGTCCTGGGTATGGAGGTAGTTTCTGGAGTAGAATGGAAGAGTTAAGGGCTGAGAAAATTAAGAAATAAAACAAACATGTAAGGGTTCCTCCATACAAAATTTTAGAAGTTTTAGAGGACTTTTGTCATATTTAATAGCAACCCCAAATCTCATCAAAATCATAGTCTTGTTTTGAGGAGCAGAAGCTTTTAAACTAGAGATTTATGACTTTAGGTATTAATATGCATGCATTAACTAAGAACTCTTATATGTTGTAGTTTGAGTTGCTAGTAGTAACATTGGCAACCCTGGAAAGGAAGTGATTATGATGGAAATGAGGTAGCTAGCTCTTCCTTAAAACACTCTTTATGTTTATGAACTTGAATTTATCAAATTTCACTGGTTGCCTAACTTTTACGTTATGATGAATGATGGTCTAAAGATATGTTATGTATGCATTCTCGGGAATTAAGGGGGTGCACAAAAGGGTGCCAAGTAAGCCCCATTTCCCACACGATTGGCCAATAATAGGAGATGCATAGCCCTTTGCAGGTATGGCCGTATTTACTGCACTGGGTAAGTAGACCATAATGTTATGGGTCCATGTGACCAAGATGCCGTATGATAATGCCGTATGAAAATGCCGTATGATAATGCCGTATGATGAATGTATGGTCAGTGCTTATGTTTCAGTGAAATAATTTGAGATGTTTTAAGGAATGGAATGTGCACTATTTTTCTGAAAACTTTGCTAGCTATTGAGATTATCATCTCACTTTTTATGTCCACATAATCACATTCCAGGTACTCCAGCAAGAGGTGAGCAACAGGAGTCTCAAGGTTGACTTATATGATCATGATTGTATTTTCCTTGGTTGTGTACCATTTATGTGGGATAGCCTAGATGGGTGCCAAATCCCTTTTAGACAGCTGATAATATGATGTAATATAAATTATGGGTTGTACCCCTTTTATTTATGGCATGAGATCCTTTATGATGTAAGTAATGCATATCATGCCTAGCTAGTTGTCTATAAGGAAATGAGACTTGGAAATAATTAGAATAGCTCGAAGTACTTGTATGCTTTCCCAAGAATCAAATGGCACAATGTAAGTTAATAGGTTAATGTATGGGTAGGTGGTCATTGCCAAGAATTTATGGAGTATAAGGAAAATTTTACGGTTTATATTTTGAAGGTGTTACATTTATTGGTATCAGAGAACATTTTACGATTTAGAAAAAAAAATGGCACTAGTTTTTGAGGTACTACACAAGAAGCGCAAATTGGATTTGGATCTTCATCTTTAGATGTAATAAAACGTAGCCATTGTTGTACTACTTTTACTTTCTTACAATCTACTTGGATACCATCTTTACCAACCATACTCCCTTAAAGTTGGTAAAATTATCTTTAAATGTTGCTTATGATTCTCTGAACTTTTGAAATATTCTAGTATATCATCAATATATATAATAACAAATTGATCTAGGGATGACCTAATTACTATTCATTAAATCTATGAATGTAGCTCAGATATTTGTCAATTTAAATGACATCACCAAGAACTTATAATGCCCATAAAAAGTCCTAAAATAAAATTTTCGGACATCCTCTTCTCTTATCCTTAATTAATGTTACTCATATCCCAAATCAATTTTTGGAAAAATATTGAACACCTTATAACTAGTCAAACAGGTAATCTATACGAGGTAATGGGTTTTTATTCTACACTGTCACCTTATTCAACTGTCTATAGTCTATGCATAATTATAGTGATCCATCTTTCTTTTTCACAGATAGAACTGGAGCACTCCAAATAAAAGTACTAAGGCATTTAAATCCCTTGTCTAACAAGTCTTATAACTATTTTTTAAAAAATTCAATCGATATCATTCTATATAGGGATATAGATACTAGTTGGGTTCTAAGGAGTAAATCAATATCAAATTCTCGAATTGCTGTGGCAAGGTTGTGCAGGGTTTCTTTTGCATTGTTTGCCGGATTCCTCCTTGGTGGTGCCATTTCCTACTGTGGCAAAAATAAAGTTATGTTGCTATTGAGGTGATCAAGCCCAATAGTTAGTTTCAAAAAATATTTAATAGCAGCCATAACACCAACTCAGCATATAGATCAGAAACACTAGTAATTTCTTACCTATATGAAATCAATGATCCCCTACATAGCACTACCACAACATACTCAAGATACTATAAGATCGATTCAGATAACCAACCACCCACTGTCCATCTAGGATCGACCTGTTCTGATACCAATTATGTAACAACCTTTTTTTTATTATTTATTATACAATATAGAGTTCACATACACTTCATTAATCAAAACGTACGTACAACAAAATCAAACACATAAATAACTACATCTTATTTATTCTGGTTGACCAATTCTGGAGATATAGGTGCAGGTGGTTGCACCTTCACCGGGATTTGAACAAACTCGACCACAAACATATTATTTGATTCTGGGATCTGCCCAATATAAAGTAACTCGATCCAACATACACTAAAAGCCAGAGCCATAGAAAAATCTACATAACTAATTTTCTGAACATGATATGGAAATATAGTGAGAATTAAATCCAAATAAGTTCAACAATAAATCATCATCAATATAGCTCATCACGTCATGTTCAGCTGTATAAACTACAGTAAATATATTTGGTCACATGAATGCACTATATCTATGCACATGAGAATCGTACAGTAATGACATGTATGACATGATTAATTTTTTTCATAATATCATATGATGACTATCAATTTATTCTCATATCAAGCTACCCCAGTCAGGCTGAGTATTTTCTACTCTCCGGTACGGGCTTTTCTCACTCCATCCGACATGGCCCACTTTCTCTTTCTTTTCTCATTAACATGATCATAACCGTTAGTAGGGCATCCCCTACTGGTGCACCACACGGATTGCCATGTGACCATGCTCATTTCTTTTCTTTTCACAATGATAGCCAAAATTATGCTTTCAATAACAAGTATGTTCATCAAAATATAACTATTACCAAAAATTATTGGTAATCATGCCATGAACATAACCATTTCAAATATCGCTTTATAAAATATTTCCATGTCAAAATTTTACACTTAAGATGGTAAGAAGTTCATACAATGGCAATGGCTATGGCATATACTAGTCATTTATTATTTTTATTTATAAGATTCTTCTTCTTTTTTAAATATTAATTTTATTTCTTTATTTTCTTGATGCAGGTTTTCATCCCATCTAACCTTCTCTTACTAATCAAAAAATAACTCCGATGTAGGTGATCTTGGTGTCAATTTCAAGATACAACAATTATCTAAAACTATTATGTTGAACCATTTAGTGAAATATTACGAAATCAAGGTGATATTACTCCCTCGATGTACATGTTATTTCTTCTCGAATAGGTTCTGACCTCTACTTAATAATTGGTCCATATATCCCTCATAAAAATTTCAAATTAAGTGATTCCAGTGGCTACAAATCCGTGACACATATATCTATAATTCATATGTCAACAATATATTTTAATTACCTACATAATGTTCCCAGAAATTAAAAAATATAAGTTATCCTAACATAATCTTCCCTGATTAACCATTTTCTGACCACTGCTTACTAATCAGACCATATCTACCACATATCGACTTCAAATTGCATAATTCCAGTGGCTAAAATTCCGTGACACATATATCTATAATTCTTATGTTAACCATTTATTTGAACCCCCTGCAGAATGTTCCCAGAAATTAAAACACAGAAGCTATCCTAACATGTTCTTCCCTAATTAACCATTTTCTGAACACTGCTTACTAATCAGACCATATCTACCTCATATGGACTCCAAATTGAGTGATTCTAGTGGCTAAAAATCCGTGACACATATATCTATAATTCTTATGTTAACCGTTTATTTTAATTCTCTACAAAAAGTTACCAAAAATTAAAACATAGAAGTTATCCTAAAATATTCTTCCCTGAATATTAAAAACAGAAGCTTAAAAGTTTGCCATCCATAGCCATACCTATGCAGAACTATCTACACCAGCCTAAGTATTCAAACATACATAATATGTAACATGATATTACAACATCCATGACCAATCATCAAAGTTCTAAGATCAAAATCTCGTATAAATATTATAAGTTTCAAAAGTTTTCTTCAAAAAGAAATATTGTTAAACTTATCTTAAGTACTTAGTTCTCTAGACTTCTCCTTCCTCTTTCTTCCTTGCTTCCTCTCCTTTCTTCACTTTACTTTGCTTCTATATTTTCTTTCCCTCACTTAGACGAAAAATTATAATGTTATAGGGGTGGGTTTTGCTTAAATAGACCACCAAATAATTCATCTTTCATGATCATGGGTCTACCTTATCACAATTAGGATACACTTGGTTGAATTTTTGGAAAGCAAACAACTTATGTTCTTGTCTTCCTCTTTCTTAGTCAAGATATGCATAGTAAAAGGAGATTTGTATTTTAAAAATTATGATAATATGTTTCTAAGATAAGGGACAAGGTCCCTTTGATTTAGGGATTCATTTCTTTTTCTTTTGTCTTAATCAATTATGATAGGTTTACCATTTTAGTTGGCAAATTTCCAACCCTTGAATCTTCCTTGCTTAACTAAAATTATTTGTGTAGGATAATAATGTTTTGTCATAATGCTATGTATTATTACCCACTTGCTAAAATTATGAGTGTAGGATATAGATGTTTTGTCCTAATGCCATGTATTATCATACCACTTGCTAAAATTATGAATGTAGGATATCACACCACTTGCTAAATTTTTGTCTTAATGCCTTGTCACCTAATCTTGATTACACCATTATTTCATCACTTTATTTTATTTTTGTTTTTATTTTTCCTCTTGGGTTTGGGCTCATTCTTGCCCATTTTCTTTACTTTGGATAAAATTCTACCTTTCATGATGGGCTTAGTCACATTTTCATGATTTTTTGGCTACCGGTCCAATTTCTATATCCTAGTCCAAATCTATGTTTTATTTCTTCCTTGGGCTATCCTATTGGCTTGCTAAAAATTCATGTGAAGTAGAAAAACTCTATATGAAGTGTTCATAGGTGAAAGCCCAATTTATGGGTGGAGATACTAAACTTAGTAACTTTAACTCTTAAATTAGGAAAAATTACCCTAATCTAATCTTCTTGAAATTTTAATACCTCTATTTAATTCACAAAAATTTATCTTCCTTACCCAAGAATTTCACATTTCTTTAGTATATTTATTTCTAATTTTTCCTCTTAGGTTTTCTCTCTTTACATATTTCATTAATGTTAGAACATTTCTATGCATACACGTAAAGTGAAGAATTTTTAAGGATTATATTTCCTTAGATATCTAAAAATTGTCTAATAAATTTTATTTTCTTACGGGATGTTACACTTATTACCGACTTGTGTATGGAAAGACCTGTTATTTATCTATTGAATTAGAACATAAATCTTATTGGGCCATCAAACAATTTAACTTTGCTGTTGACAAAACATATTCCCATAGGAAGCTTCAACTCAATGGACTGGAAGAAATAAGGTATGATGCATATGAAAATGCAAAATTGTATAAGGATCGAATGAATTTTTTCAAGACAAAAATAGTTTAAGAAAATCATTTAATGCAGGTCAAAAAGTCCTTTTGTATAACTCTTGTTTGCATTTATTTTCAGGAAAACTACGTTCTTGGTGGTTAGGACCATTCATTGTTCATACTGTTTATCCATATGGTGCAGTAGAGATTAAAAATCCTAAAACTAGTGATGTGTTTAGGTGAGATCTTTTTTTTATTTAGTTTGAATTATTTCGTTCTGTCATTGCTATCTTCTTTTGAATTGCTATTGTTTTCTTATTTTGTTGCTTTTGGTCTTTCTTCAAAAAAAAAAATTTAAATTGAGAATGGAAGACATACTTTCAAACTTGAAAAATCATTTTCCTTCTGTTCCACCCAATGCATTGATGAAAATTTATAAAGCACAGGTTCAAAGATTGAGGTTGATGATGAACATGGGAATACCTACTGATATCTGTTGGCCAATTGGAGCTAAGTTACGATTAGCAGGTGAGTCTGCAAATAGTTTCATTTCTTACATGCCTAGTCTAGGAAAAAACAATTTTTCTAAAAGGCGTAGAGCTAAAAGAATGGGTGTCTACTATAAATGTGGACGTGAAACTTGTAACATATGGTGCCGTTCTTTGAGATGGGTTCATGTAAATCGAGAAGAAAAAATAAAATTCATTAAGGATGGCTTAAGTAAGGAGTCATTAGGTGATGACTTTCGTCCAACGTCTCTTGAGATGCATCCTAGTGGATCTGTGCATATCGGGATTGTTGGTTTATAGCCCTATTTTAAAAAAGATCAGAAACAATACAGTCTTGGGAATCTAACGTTAAAAGACTTTGTTCGCCAATTTATAAGAAATTGGATGGGAAGCATATCCTCAACCCATAGAGGACATTTAAGCCGTTATTGGACGTAAAACCAGAGGAAGATGTAAGCCACAATCACAACTATTGTATATATGCATGTGTGTTGTCATTTTTTAATTTTTCACCTTTAATTTAGCTGACATCCACCGACCTACTCACATGGTTATTGTAATTATGCTGCCATCTTATTCACATAGCTACTGTAAGTATGCCGTTATCTGAGTTTTATAAATGCACACATTATTACCAAATTTTTCAAAAAAATAGTACACATTCCATTCCTTAAAACATCTCAAATTATTTCATTGAAACATAAGCACTGACCATACATTCATCATACGACATCTTGCTCACACTAGGGACACATAACATCATGGTCTACTTACCTAGTGGAGTCAATATGGCCATACCTGCAAAGGGCTATGCATCTCCTATTATTGGCCAATCGTGAGGGAAATGTGGCTTACTTGGCACCCTTTTGTGCACCCCCTAATTCCCGAGAATGCATACATAACATATCTTTAGACCATCATTTATCATAGCGTAAAAGTCAGTCAATCAGTGAAAATTCATAAATTCAAGTTCATAAGCATAAAGAGATGTTTTAAGGAAAAGCTAGCTACCAAATTTTTCAGAAAAATAGTACACATTCCATTCCTTAAAACATATCAAATTATTTCATTGAAACACAAGCACTGACCATACATTCATCATACGGCATCTTGCTCACACTAGGGACACATAACATCATGGTCTACTTACCTAGTGGAGTCAATACGGCCATACCTACAAAGAGCTATGCATCTCCTATTATTGGCCAATCGTGAGGGAAATGTGGCTTACTTGGCACCCTTTTGTGCACCCCCTAATTCCAGAGAATGCATACATAACATATCTTTAGACCATCATTTATCATAGCGTAAAAGTCAGTCAATCAATGAAAATTCATAAATTCAAGTTCATAAGCATAAAGAGATGTTTTAAGGAAAAGATAGCTACCAAATTTTTCAAAAAAATAGTACACATTCCATTCCTTAAAACATCTCAAATTATTTCATTAAAACATAAGCACTGACCATACATTCATCATACGGCATCTTGCTCACACTAGGGACATATAACATCATGGTCTACTTACCTAGTGGAGTCAATATGGCCATACCTGCAAAGGGCTATGCATCTCCTATTATTGGCCAATCGTGCAGAAAATGGGGCTTACTTGGCACCCTTTTGTGCACCCCCTAATTCCCAAGAATGCATACATAACATATCTTTAGACCATCATTCATCATAGCATAAAAGTCAAGCAATCAATGAAAATTCATAAATTCAAGTTCATAAGCATAAAATGTGTTTTAAGGAAAAGCTAGCTACCTCAATTCTAGCACAATCACTTCCTTTCCAGGGCTGCCAATGTTACTACCAGCAACTAAAACTAAAACATATAAGAGTTCTTGGTAAATGCATGCATATTAGTACCTAAAGTCATAAATCTGTAGTTTAAAATCTTCTGCTCCTCAAAACAAAACTATGATTTTGTTGAGATTTGGGGTTATTATTAAATATGACAAAATTCCTCTAAAAATTCTAAAATCTTTTATGGAGGTACCTTTACATGTGTATTCTATTTCTTAATTCTCTCAGCCCTTAACTCCTCCATTCAATCCCAAAAACTACCTCCATAACCAGGACAGTGCAATTTAGTTTTGGTTCCATTTTTATTCTGTTTTGCATCCATTTGGATTAGTAAAAATTCTTCAAAATTTATGATATTTTATATGAAGCATTCGAGATATGTTATATAATCACCATAAAAATTTCAAGTAAAAAATAATTCATTTGACCCCTAGAATAACCCAAGATTTAAAGCTGTCTCCTGTTATGGTCTGTTTTGCCTCATTTCCTTCCCTACCAAATTTCTACATTTTATTATATGCCTTAACCTACCCAGAATTTTCTAACATTTGGTGAGATCCTTAAATAGGATTCTTTTAACATGTCATAAAAGTTTCAAACAAAAATTCAACATCTAATCTCTTCAATATTTTGTCTTTCCATCAACAGTCTAAGCTGTCCAGAAAATTGTCCTCAACACTGATTTAATTGCAAAAGACCTAGTTGTAGATTCTCAAAAATCACAAAACTTTCGATAATCGATAATGAACATCTTAAGACTCTTCTCACCAAATATTAGAGAATTTAAATGCCATTTACTAAATTTAATAAGCCAATATTTTTGGGTGCAAAAAGGTTTCTATTTTCTCAACCTAACTCTTCTATGCTCTATGACCTTTACTCACTAATCAGACCCTAACTCACTCATATGTACTCTAAATTTTGTGATTTACGTCGTTATGAGACCGTGAGAACTTTATCTACAACTTTTATGTTAACCACAACTTCATATTCTTTATGGATTACTCCCAAATCTTCATAAACTGAAGCTATTCTTCACCAGCCTGGATTCCAAACCTGATTCTGACCTTGCATGACTCCATGGACTATAACTCTCTCATTTTAAGTCCGATTGATGTGATTCCAAATGATATGAAAATCTAAGACATAGAGATACATCTTATATGTTGAAAACGTTTTCATATTTTGGACAGAAAGTCGTCCATTCAGGGCCGAAAATTAACCTAATAAACTCATAATCGGATTTTTATAAGAAGCCAGACTTACCTTATGTAAATCTATTCTTATGGCTCTCAATTTGCATCTTCCTTATCCTCTTGGTTTCATTTGCAACTCAGCCATGTTTCTTACACCAAATATGGGGTGATCAAGGCTTCAAACCTCAGCACTCACTCTCACTCTCACTGCCATATGGTGAGGGAAGGAAACTCTCCATTCTTTTCTCTGGTTTTTCCATTGTCTTCCTCCTCCCTCAACCTCCTTCTTCTTCCTGGCTACCCTCTCCCTCTTCCTTCCTTTTTCCTCTTGAGTTTTTGGTTACTTCCCTCTCTCATATTTCCTGTTGGCGTGAGGCAAGGGTAGGTGTTTCTGCTGCTACCAAAGATGCAAGCTGCTGGGTGCTAAAGGTTGCTGGAATCCCTTGGATTCTGCAGGGCAGGGAGTAGGTTTTCTGCTGCCTCTCCACATGGGTTATTGCATGCATAACTCTATTATATTATGCTGAAAGGGTGGCTATTGTTTTACACGTAAGAGGGACCTAGGCTGCCAAGAAAAAACTGCTGCAATATGCTCTGTTTTCCTGGCCTGAATTTGCTGCTGAAGTTGGTGTGTTTCTGCTACATGTGGGGCAAGGTTTTCTGCTGGGTTTTGGTGCAAATATGTGACGTTTTTTTCTGCTTGGTTTAGGAGCAAATGTGTTGTGAGGATGCTGCCATGTGGGTGTGTCTTTTTCTGCTTGACGTGGCTCTGATTCCTGCTGTCTAATGGAGCATGTTCTTGCTGGATTTTTGGGGCAACATTGGGCATGTTTTCTTCTGCATTTTGGGGCAGGTTTTCTGCTGTATTTTAGTGGAGAAATATGGCGTGAATATGCTGGATGTGGGGCAAGGTTAGGTGGTGTTTTCAGCTGCATTTTGGGAGCAAGGATAGGTGTAATTCCAGCTTGCATTTCCTACGTGCATGTGTGTCTTTAATCCACCCAAAGCTGCTGGTTTTTTTTTTTTTTTTGGGTTTAACTCCTCACATGCATGCATGCATGGGTGTATATATATATATATATATATATATATATATATTATAATGTGTATGGTGGAAGTGAGAGGAAATATGTATATATATATATATATATATATATTCATATGTAGTGTATCACATAATGCTTCTTCCTTCCTTATTAATTTCCTAATCATAAATTAGTAGCATCCTAAGGAATATATTTGTATCATATTCCTCTCATTTATGCTCCAAAAATATTTTATTTATATTACTTCTAACCATGAAATGGTACCACATTTTTTTGTAAAGATTTTTATTGTCATAAACTATCCATTTTAATCCTTGTTCATATATGTCTTAATTGATCACTAATCCTAGATTAGTAATATCTAAAAAGATGTATTTATGTTCTCTCTCCATCCATTATAATCCTAAAAATTTTTATTTATGTGATTCAACATTAACTATGTCACCTATTTTATACTTGCTTTAAAATCATATAACTAAGCATCTTAATCACTTATCATATGTGTTCTCTACTCATCCTTAAATTTATCTAACTTTATTAGAGGCTTAGGATGTTACAGTATCTGCAGCTGCAGATGTAGGAGGATGCTAAGTTCTAAGTATTATTTCTACAAATCTAGTTGTATTAAACATCATAGGAAAAATAATTAGGGAAGAATTTATGGTAGCCTCTATGCAACGTTGATGCCTTCATTGCTTACCAGGTGGTTTTGGTACTCTGAGAAAATTTTTCAAATATTCTCCTAGACACAACTAAATATCTACCATAAACCTATAGATATGTTAAATGTTAACCATTTCTTTGATGGTTTATTGTCTTTTCTTGATAAACCTATGGAACAAAGGTTTATCTCACACTCAGCACGACAAATTCTCATCTCGACTTCAAATACTGATGCGTTAATTCATGCATTACAAGCATTTGTTTATGTTCCTAATCTAACTATGGCTTAAATAGATTGGACATCAAACAACTGCAAAAATTGTAAACTGGACTTGGATCTTCATCTATAACTTATTTTATTTGATTTAATAAATTTTTATTCTCTGTTAGTTTGCTTTAGGTTCATCTTTTCCTAAATCTCCTTTAAGGTAATATCTTTTTCAATCTTTGCTGTTTGTTTTGTGTTTGTTCATGTTTAAAAAAACTGAGTGATTTTTTAGAAATAGGCAAAACTAGCACCAATGATGAAAATGGTTTAAAGTGCTTATAACCTTTGAAAAATAGATGAGTTGAGTGTTATTTGTGAATCTAAACTCTATTGTAACCTACGTTTTACTTGAGAATCCTAATATTCTGAGCACTTAATCTTTTACATTTGATTGATTGTTTCTTCAAAAAAGATTTATGTGATTCAAATATGCTAGTTATCTCATAAGCCTCTAGAACTTATTTGATTGTCACTTAAGGAGAAATCCTAGACTACTCTTTATTTAAGAAATGAATTAAGTATTCTTGGAATCGTTTGAGCCTTTCAAACCAACATATACATTGTGACATCCCTAGTAACCCATTTTGATCTTATATTTTTTTTGTACATCTATATTATTATCTAGCCCTTAAAAAAAATATTTCTAACTTTTACCTTTCACTCACAAGAATGATCATTTGAAAAGCTATGGTTCATAGGTGAATCGAAAAAGTTTTGAAAAAAGAAAAAAATATAGAACTTCCCAAATAAATAAGTTTGGGGGAGTTTACATAAAAAAATGTAGTATGAGCAAATAACGTAAGGATGAGGATAAGGTTGGAGATAGAATTCACACGATAATATCAAAAGCATTTGGGAGGACTTAAATGATCATGTATGTTGTAGAGTGAATTGAGCTTTTATAAATATCTTTTTATCTACCTTTAACTTATGCCATACATTACAAACCTAATGAAACTCCTAATGATTTTAAATATTATGATTAATCTACATTAGTGAAGAGTGACATGAAAAATAAGCTTATGGAGTCTCAAATGCATAAATCTAGAGATCTGTTTTAAATATTTGATTACATAAATGTATTTGATTGCAAAAAGTCCAATGTCATAAGATTACCACACACATACTTGAGATTCAATAGTAAACTATACGTTGCATTTGAATTGAAGTTCTACATAACCTTGAGATTTTGATATTTTCCTTGGTTGCACATTTTAAATCCTTGACGAATGCTTAGTAAGCCAAAAACAACTCATCCCTCACTTATCTTTTTAATTTTGAAGTTTGTATGTTTTGTTTGAGGACAAGCAAAAGATTAAGTTTGGGGGTATTTAATGAGTGAGTTTTATACTCATAAATTAAATATTTTCATCTTATCTTTTTGCCTTAATTAAGCATTTATCTCCCTTATTTGTCTTTAGTTTTGTGTATTTTTTACAGATGGAGAGAAGAATAGAAAATGGGTTCAATTAGAGGAATTAAAGCTAAATTGTGGTTATTTGGGAATGATGTCTATAAATCAAGCAAACAAAATAAATTCATTAAGAATGGCTGTGTAAGGAGTATTATCATTTTTACTCATGAGACGCATCCTAATGGATATATGCATCCTAATTGATTTATGACCATATTTCTAAAAGAATTGAAACATAAAAATTCAAGGCAGAAAACCCAATGTTAAAAATTTGTTTGCTACTTGATTTTTAATTTGATATTATTTCAGTATTTTGGCTGTATCTTAGAAAATACATATATAATATGTTCAAAATTTGTTATATGAATAGCTGACACAATTTCATTCAACTTTCATATTTATGTGATCAGCAAATTTATACATCCAAAGGACAAAATTTAGGCTAGAAAGAACATGTTTATTGTTACAGTCTAACCTAACCTTACTATAGTATTTGGGCCTTATTTTAGAAAACACATATTCATTGCATATGAAATTTGGTGGGAGTGTAACTGACACAATTTTATACAACTTTTATGTTCACTTAAGCAACAAATTCGGACACTAAAAGGGCCAAAATTGGGCTAGAATAGAATCTATTTACTGTTGTTGTCCAGCTTAACCTTGCTCCAGTATTCTGTCCATACATCACAAACTACATATCCAATTTGTCCAACTTTTATATAGCTAAAAATATAATGAAATTATCTATAACTTTTATGTTTATAGGGTCAACCGATTCGGTAGATATGAAGCAATAATTTAAGGATTACTTTCGGTGCCCAATTAGTTAACTTAATGCAACTTGTTAGCCACCATTGTTGACAATTACCACACCTAATTGCATCTATAAATAGAGGGCTCGAGAAGGTTTTTGGGAGAGTTGACAGTGATCTTGGAAAATTTTTTATTGAAGTTCTAAGTGCTTGTAATGTTTTTCTCTCTTTAGATATTTTGTATCTTTACTTTCTTTCATAAATTTTATCATGCATCTTCATCTTTCATTTTGCTTTCTTACCTTGATTATGGCTAACTAATCTCCTAATGTCAAGGTGAAAAGGTGAAACTCTTGGTATGAAAATAATAATTTATCTAACTCTTAATTTGAATGTTTATATTTGATGTTGTATTTATCTTCTTATTTATTTTCTTATGTTAATTCTTTCTTAGAGGATGACTTTGTTGCCCCTCTATTGTTATTTTCTTTCTTAGAAGATGGCCTTTTCACCCCCTCTGTTGTTATTTTCTTTCTTAGAGGATGGCTTTGTTGCCCCTCTGTTGTTATTTTTTCTGTTATTATTTTCATATTGTTTTCTTAAATGATAACTTTGTCGTCCTTCTGTTGTTATTTTATTGTTATTTTCTTTTTTAGAGGACAGCTTTGTTGTCCCTTTATTGTTATTTTTTCTATTATTATTTTCTTATTGTTTTTTTAGGGGAAGGCTTTGTTACCCCTCTGTTGTTATTTTATTTCTTAATGACTTGTTTTACCGCTTACTTTATATTATTATTATTGACTCTTCCACCTATCTATTGCTATGTTTTTCTTCCTTTTACATCATTTGATTTTTTATTTTAAAAAGTGTGAATCTTGGTACATTGTAGAAAATCTTTAGCACAATAAATGCTTGAATCATTATTGTTTTATTGTGGACAATATAATGATTGACATAGTGTATACTTGAATCTATTTTACAAGAGTTTTTTTATTATTAGTAACACAATAAAAAGAAGGCAAATACAGTTCATATGTAAACCAAAGCAAGTTTAAGGTAACATATCTTCCGAATGGAATCTCATTTATGTGAGGATTCTAAATAAGTAATAAAAGAGTTAAAATTTATTTTTATTTGATATACCAAAAGTGGATCCCCTAACCTTAGCATGTTTCTTTACTTTGAATACATTCCTATTTAATTTCAGTATTTTATTTCTTGCATACTTTATTCAAAATTCTTCTCACAAAAGAAAATCTTGGTAACTATGTTAGAAATATTTATTTTAGATTTGAATTAGATTTTCTCTCAATTAGCAATCTTTGTGGGATCGACCTTGCATACCACTAAATCTATACTCCAATAGATTCGTATGCTTACGAGTTTTAATTAAAACAACAAGTTTATTATATCAATTTTAATTGATTATTGATTATTCATCTATTCTTATTCCCATGATTGTTTCAATTGATATCTAGAGTGTGCATTAGTGATTTCATTGTTTCAATCTACAGCCAAATCATATTTTGAACAAATTTTTCATTATTATGATTTAAGAGGCAAATAAGATTAATAATTTTGGATTATAAATTATTAAACCTATGGTGAATTGTTAACTAAATTAAATACAGTCAATGTGTCTATGTTTGTTTAGTTCTATCAGTTTCTCTAATTCTTCATATGGTTAATACGTTAAACTTTACTGATGTGATAAAGGTTAACTGTTAATTAGGGTTCATTGAGGCGAACATCATCAATTGACTAAACCTAAGGAGGAACAGAGATAATATCTTAGTGGTAGATACTCAATTTAAGATTGATTATGTTGAAATGATCAGTGCAATTCCTTGATAGTGGATATCAACCGATTCTAACTCTCTCATTATTAATCACTCTTTATTGTATTGCGATTATTCTCTTTTTACTTTAATAATTTTCTTACAACTTTCAACCCCTCTTATATTCTACTCAAAAAAGGTAATACCAGTCTCTGTGGGATTGACCCTTACACCCACAACTACAGGTTAGTTTTGAGGTAAAGTATTATAATTGGTGTACCCATGACAATACCTAAAACAAGGGCATCCTCAAATAATACATTTTGTTAGTCCACCATATGTTTTTTATGGAGTAAATACACAATTTAGTCCTTAAATTTACTATGTCATTATACTTTAATATCTGAATTTAAATCATTGCATAGTTTAGTCCTCGAATTTATCAAATGTTAGATAATTTAGTTCTTCTATTATCTCTACACTAGTTGGTTGTTGATGTTAAGTGCTTATGTGGCATGATAAATGCCGATTAATCATGTCACATCAGTACTGACTTAGCTTAAAAAAAGAGTAAATACATAATTTAGTCCTTAAATTTATTAGGTCCTTACAATTTAATCCTTGAATTAAGTCATAGTATAATTTAATCACCGAATTTACCAAGGGTCAAACAACTTAGTCTTTCTATTATTTTCACACTAACTACTTGTAATATAGCTCATTACATCAATGCTGACTCAGTTTAAAGAAAACTTCAAAATACTCTATTTTCTACTTTATTTTTCCCCTTTTCATCTGAATAAAAAAATTATATTTTCTGTCTTTAACTGGAAACACCGTGAAACACCCCTTTACTATGAAATTATTCTAATAAGTTTCTAATGACTAAAAATAAGTTATTTTGAAATTTGTGATATTAACAACCATGGATGGTTTAACTTGACATTTTACACATTTTTTGCTCTAAGTCAGGTATTTTAATGTTGAAAGATTTCTAGTTAATATTTATTAGTTAGTCTTCATGATTGTATTTAAATGTTGCTGTTTATTTTAATAAGATACTTCTTTCCTTACAGATCTTTTTGCTTGAGATATATCATTTTTTTCCTTTGGAGACAAGGAAAAAGGTGTTTTAACTTGTGGAATATATTGTCACTCTATTGCTAAATAATTGATAGAATAAAGAAATTTTGCATTGAATTGTATATACATTTACGATGACCTCCTTTTTACTTAAATGCTTCTACGGTTTCCATTGCCCTGCAAAACGAATGCAATAATTAGTTCAACAACTTGAAACAAACAACATTATATAAGGTTGAGAGAATAATTTCATTTTAAAATTTTATGGATGAGTCAATGTTGATGTGGCATGATTAGTTAGTATTTAATGTGCCACGTAAACACTTAATATGTCACATCAATAAACAATTAAGATAAAAATAACAGAATGACTAAGTTATTTTATGTTTGAAAAATTTGAAGACTAAATTGTGTAATGACTTGAATATAAAGACTAAATTGTAAGGACATAGTAAATTCAAGGACTAAATTGTAGGGACTTAGTAAAGTCAGGGACTAAATTTTGTATTTACTCTTTTTTTAAGCTAAGTTAGCATTGACGTGGCATGATTAGTTATCACTTAATGGGCCACGTCAGCAAGCAGTTAGTGTAGGGATAATGGAAGGACTAAATTGTTTGACGTTTGGTAAATTAGAAGACTAAATTGTCAATAACTTAAATTCAGGGATTAAAGTATAATGACCTAATAAATTAAGAGACTAAATTATTTATTTACTCTTTTTATGTTAACAACTGCATAAAAGGCATATAGAACCTGGAGTTTTCCCTATTTCTCCATTTTCTCTCTCTAAAAATTTTGAAACTTCTGGACCTCATATTTCAACACCATCATCACCAACAGATTTAGAACGTTGAGAACTATAAATATGTCTGATTAGTTTCTCACAAGCTAGCCGAAAATCAGCTAGAAAGTGGAGAAGAAAACCCTAAAAAGGTGAGTTCTCAAACTCCTAGGTAGAGTTCTCCAAATGAAAAACTAACACCATAGATGGATTCAAGAGGTGAAAAAACCTTGGGAACTCAAATTCCCGGATTATATTACATCTACAAAAGGCTCACACACTTCCTTCCCCCTTAGAGCATGAATCCCATGCGTAACTCCTTGCAGTTATGCGTTTAGTGCATGTCCTGGGATCCTATTTCATTGACGGAGCTCCCAGAGGCCAAGTTTCATAATTCTCGAGTCATTTCCTAGTTTTTTGGACCCTCTGGACTTAATTTTAAGGTCTATTTTGCCAAATTCTACATCAAAATGTGCATTTTGGGGCTATCCAACTTGGAAAACATTACTTTGTGAGTAGATAATACTTGCTATGATTTATTTTATACACTTCTTGAACTTTAAGTGTGAATTTAATTTAGTATATGATTACTTTAAACTGTTTTTAGACCTTGAGAATGGATAAACTATCATAATTGCTTACATTGGTATAGTTTTCAAGTATAGTATTGTTTTAAACATAATAAGGTTTCAATGTTTAAACCTCCTTTAATTTAGAATCCCTTGAATATACATTTGCATATAATCTCTCATCATATTTGAGAAGGCAGATTTAGTAGGCAGAATTAGATTGGAACATATTATTCAAGCAACTCATAATTAGAGTATGTGTGAAAGAAAATGTTTTGTTATAAGGTAATTATGATTTATTTGTTATGAACTAGAAACTTTGGAATAATGTAATTGGAAAGGAGAATTTAATTAGATTAAACTTATGGAATATTACACCTATTGACAAGAGTATATTTTTTTTGTATGAATAGAATTTATATATATATATATATATATATATATATATATATATATATATATATATATATATTTATGTGTTTATAATTAAGCATGATTTTAATACCTTTAACCTTAATTTTTGTTTTATTTAAGTAGAATATAAATAAGAATTAATTGAATTTTATGTTTTATTTTTTAGGAAGAATAAAGAGGAAAAGAAGAGGAAATAGAGAAAAAATCATGAAAAATGCTGATTTCTAACCCTTCATCACTAATTGACAAATATCTCTCTGATTTAAACTCCGATTGAGGTGTTTCCAATGGCTATGAAAATAAGAGACATAGAGATAGAACTTTTGTGTTCATCACTTTGGTAAATTTTGGAAGCTTTTGGGCACCCCAGCACTCATAATTGAGCGTTGTGACACCACGTCACAAGATTTCCAAAGCATCGAAGCACAGAGATTCTTAGAACACTGAGCGTCACAGCGCTGGCCTCAAGCGCCATGGAACTTGAGCACCAGAGACATGGAGTGCTGCAGTGCCCTAAGGGAGGATTTCCAAAGCTATTTTCATAGCGCTGTGGTGCTCGTTGTTGCACTAGAATACCAAAATCGAGATTTTTTAATATTTTTAACTCCAATTGAAGCTCGATCGGCTGGGTTTTAACCTAAAAACAATTATACTTCAATGAGGAGAAGCCAATCTATAAAAAAGGAAAGAAAACAATCATATAGGGAATCAATCAAGCTCTTAATTAGCTTCTTTAATTCTTCTCTAGATTTTCTTATGGCTATATGCAGCTAATTTACTTTTAGTTAGTCGAGGAAGATTGAAACTTCAAGGGATCTTCATGCATTGTGAGATTTAGATTTGATTTGATTAGTTAAATCTTAATTGATATTGATTATTCATCTGATCTTCTCTTTTCAGTGATTATTCGTATCATTGCTAGGAAGGCCAACTAGTATATTATCTATCTTAATCTACTGTTGAATTATGTTTTGAACAAAATTTTCATTACTGTGATTCATGAGGAAAATAGGCTTAAGGATTTTGGATTATAAATCATTTAACCTATGATGAATAATTAAGTAAATTAGATATAGTCGATGTTTCTATATTTATTTAGCTCTATCAGTTTCTCTAGTTCTTCATGTGATTAATAGGTTAAACTTTACCGATGTGCTAAAGGATATCTTACTAATTAGGGTTTAATTGAAGCGGTTGTCATCAATAACTAGACTTAAGGAGGAATAGGGCTAGAATCCAATGATAGATATTCAAATTAAAATTGATTATGTTGTTAATTATCAATACAATCCATTGACTATGGATATCAACCGAAACCAATACCTTTATTATTAAATACTCTCCTTTTAATTATTGTCATTCTTGTTTACTTTGTTTTACTTGCAATTATCAAACCCCCTTGTTTGATTTCACAAAAGGTAATTTCAGTCTCTGTGGGATTGACCCTTACCCCCACTACTACATGTTAGTTGAGAGGTAAGGTATTAATTTTGGTGTACCCGCAACAATACACAACATATATATATATATATATATATATATATATATATATATATATATATATTGTAGCCTTTGGTTAGAGGTAAGGATATGCATTAGGCTTTGATTAAAAATTGTTTGACAACAAACTTGAAGTTATAAAGCATTTCTTGTTTCGGATGACATACTATTTTCATACCTTATTTCTTTGGGAGGAATCCTATTCGAAAACATTGTTTACTAGCAGCAGGAGATGCTAGCATTGGTGCACCTTAAAACCTTAGCTAGTAGGACGTTGCTAGCCTCGTGTGTCTGCTAACACATGTGAAGTGTTATTGTGAAGGAGTGGAAAAATGTCTCTTATTATTGTTTGGAGAAATGCTAGCTAACTATATCGTTTGTGATTTCCCTCCCTTGTTGTGTACTTGGAATTAAAGAACAGTTTTGATTGGGAATCCTCCTAAACTCTAAAATATATATTAAGGCATATATGAGATTTTTTTAATTGCATAAGTAAACATTTATTTTATTGACATGTTGCACTATATCTCTTTTTGAACTTCATGTTACTTTATAATTTGAGAATATTAATAAGAATGGTCATTTATGGATGTATTTATGATTTTTCATTTACCTTAAAAATTTTTTTACATAAAAGTACATCCATATGCTGGCCTTGTATGATTATAGTAAGTTTTATCTACTCACTGAGTTGTCAAACTCACTACACAATATTTTAATATTTTTTAGATAAGGATATAAAGTTTGGTCCTTTCTCTACGGTTAAGTAAACAATTAGGCTACATATCCTCTAGGTGAGCCCACTTTGCTTCAAGGGTTCATAGTTTTTGGTTTGTATTGTATATTATGCTCTAGAGTATGCTCCGAGTGCCACAGGCAGGATCCTTGCTTCTGCTATGATATTGACATATAAACTAGGCATGTTAATTTGTTTATATATGGGAGAAATTATATACACATGTTTTCATTTTTGTTAAATATGTTGTATAATATGTTCAAAGATTGTATGGAATATGTTTTGGTTAAGGATTGTTTGCTAATTGTGATGATCACGTTATCTTAAATTAGGGGTGCGACAAGTTGATATTTGTAACAACTCCATTTTTTTACATATATACATATATAATCCCATGAAGTCATTACCTCTTTACTTATAATTACTTAACTCAAAATAACATTCAATTAATTTGACCAAGCATAATCAAGGTTTAAGGTCTACCATTAACACTTATACAATTCTGAGTTGACATACACGTCATTCATCAAAACGTACATACAAAAAAATCAAACATATAAATATTTACATCTTATTCATTCATGTTGACCAATTCCAGAGATACGGGTGCGGGTGGTTACAGCTTCACCGGGATCTTAGCTAACTTGACCATAAACATCTTATTAGTTTCTAAAATTTGCCCAACATAGAGTAACTCGATCCAACGTGCACTAAAAGCCAGAGCCATAGAAAAATCAGCATAACTAGCTTTCTAAACATGATATGGAAATATAGTGAGAATTAAATCTCAGTAGATTCAACAATAAATCATAATTATCATCAATATAGCTCATCATGTCAAGTTCATATGTATAAACTACAGCAAATATCTTTAGGTCACATGAATGCACTTTATCCATGCACATGAAAATCGTACAGTTATGACATGTATAGCATGAATAACTATTTTTAGAATATCATATGATGGCTATCAAGTTATTTTCATATCAAGCTACCCTAGTCAGGGTGAGTACTTCCTACTTTCCGATACGGGCTTTTCTCGCTCCATCCGACATGGCACACTTTCTCTTTCTTTTCTCATTAACATAATCATAGCCGTTAGTAAGGCGTCCCCTACTGGTGCACCACATGGACCGCCATGTGATTGTGCTCGTCTATTGTTTTTCATGCTAATAGCCAAAAAAATGATTTCAATAACAAGTATGTTCATTATACTCACATGCCATAATTTATCATCAAAGCATAATCACTACCAAAAATCATTGGTAAAATGAAATCATGTCATGATCATAACCATTTTTGAATATCAATTTATAAAATATTTTCATGTCAAAATTACACACTTAAGATGGTAAGGAGTTCATGCAATGGCAATGGCTGTGGCATATACTAGCCATTAATTATTTTTATTTATAAGATTCTTCTTCTTTTTTAAATATTATTTTCCTCTCTCACTAAATAGAGCAAAACACCTTCATTTTAAATCTGATTGAGGTGATCTTGATGTTAGTTGAAAGATAAGACAATCCTCTAAAATCCTTATGTTGAACATTTTAATGAAATCTTAAGTAATCCTCAAATGCAATGTTATTTCTTTCAAGTAGGTTTTGACCTCTACTTACTAATCGGACAATATCTCCCTCATCTGGACTCCAAATTAAATGATTCCAGTGGCTAAATATCCATAAGACATATATCTATATTTTTTATGTTAACCATTTCTTTAAATTCCCTATATATGTTACCCAAAAATGCAAACACAAAAGCTTACCTAACAGATTCTTCCCTAGTTAACTAGTTTTTGACCACTGCTTACTAATCTAACCATATCTCCCTCATATTAATTTCAATTTGAATGATTCCAGTGGCTAAAATATGTAAGAAATATATCTATATTTTTCATGTTAAGAATTTCTTTTAATTCTGTATAGATTTATCCCAGAAATTCAAACACAAAAGCATACCTCACATATTCTTCCCTGGTTAACCATTTTCTGACCACTACTTACTAATCAGACAATATCTCCCTTATCTAAACTCCAAATTAAGTGATTTCAGTGGCTAAAAATCCGTGAGACATATGTTTACATTTTTATGTTAACCATTTCTTTTAATTCCTAATCGAGTCTTCCCAGAATTTCAAAAATAGAAGCTTCCCTAGTTATTCCAAAATCCAATTTCATAACTAAACCTTCCCTAAGGTTTTAGTTCATCATTTTATTACGTCATCTTCTATTTTCTTCCTTATTTACATCTAATCATATTCCATCAATTTTTTACCACATTTAAATATATAAAATAGTAGCATATAAATCCTACAATTTTGCCACCCATAGCCATACCTGTGCAGAACTTTCCACACCAACCGAAATGTTTAAAACATCCATCATATGCAAGATAACATGTAACATGATATAGCAACATCCATGACTAATCATCAAAGTAAAAATTTTCATCAAAGTTCTAGGATAAAAATCCCATATAATTGTTATAAATTTCAAATATTTTCTTCAAAAAAAGATATTGTTAAACCTAGCTAAATATCTCCCTAACTCACTTAGTGAATTCTTTTTCTTGTTTCCTCTTGAAGGAAGTAGCAGGATTCCTCCATTCCCTTAGCATTTCTAACAGCTTAAATAAGAGAAGGAGGGCGAGTTTTGAACCCTAAGGATTAAGAGGAAAGATCGATTCAAGTGAAGATTAAACTAACTTACCTTGAGTACTTAGTCCTCTAGCCTTCTCCTTCCTCTTCCTTCTTCTCTTCTCCTCTCTTTCTCTCCTTTACTCACTCTACCTTGTTTATGTTTTTCTTGTCTGTCACTTGAATGAAATTATAATGTTATAAGGGTGGGTTTTACTTAAATAAACTATCAAGTGGTTCACCTTTCATAATCATGGTTCTACCTTATCACAATTAGGATACAATTGGTTGTTTTTTTTTTGGGAAAAGACAACTCATGTTCTTGTCTTCTTCTCCCTTAGTCAAGATATGCATAGCAAAAGGAGATTTTTATTTTGAAAATCATTATAAAATTTTCTTAAGATAAGGGACAAGGTCCCTTTGATTTAGGGATTCATTTTCTTTTTCTTTTGTCTCACTTAAGTATGATAGGTTTGTCTTTCTAGGTGGCAAATTTCTAGCTCTTGAGTTTCCCTTACTTGGCTGAAATTATTTGTGTAGGATAAGGATGTTTTGTCATAATACCATGTATTATTACCTACTTGTTGAAATTATGAATGTAAAATATAGATATTTTGTCCTAATGCTATGTATTATAACTAACTTGCTAAAATTATGAATGTAAGATATAGATGTTTTGTCTTAATGCCTTGTGACCTAATCTTGATTATTATTACACTACTATTTTCTCACATGATTCTTATTTTCTCCTCTTAGATTTGGGCTTATTCTTACCCATTTCCTTTGCTTTAGCTGAAATTCTACCTTTCATGGAGGGCTTGGTCACATTTTCATGGTTTGTGGGCTATCGCTCTAACTTCTATATCCTAGTCTAAGTCTATGTTTTATTTCTTGCTTGGGCTATCCTATTGCCTTGCTAGAAACTCATATGAACTGGAAAAACTCTATATGAAGTATCCATAGGTGAAATGACAATGTATGGGTAGAGATGTTAAACTTAGGAACTCTAGCTCTTGAATTAGAAAAAAAATTACCCTAATCCAACCTTTTTGAAATTTTAAGACCTTTACTTACTTCCCAAAAATTTATCTTCCTTATCCAAGAATTTCGCCTCTATTTAGTATTTTATTTCTAATTTTTTTCTATTAAGTTTTTCTCTTTACCTGTCCCCTTAATGTTAGAAACATTTTTTATGCATACACATAAGGTGAAGAATTTTTAAGGATTATATTTCCTTAAATATCTAAAAATTATCTAATAAATTTTATTTTCTTAACTAAATATTTATGTACCTTTATTAATTAAAGAAATGAAATTAGGGAGATTACAATATTATAGCCTTAAGTTTTCTTGTGGCTATTGAAGCAAATGATTGTTTAATAGGACCTTAAGTATAGATATAAGCCGGACATATTTATACTCTAGGTGCTACTGAGAAATTCTATAAGGTGCTAACTTCTTTCTTATTCTAAGTTGCTAATAAGCTAAATTAAATACTATGTTATTCTAAAAGTTGTTTTGTTTTGAATAGTATATACTGCCGCCAAGAACTAGAGCAGTTGCTAAAAGTGCTACAGATCGTGTATCTTTTGCTAAAGTATTTGTATAATTTATAATTCCAAAATAAAGAGGCTATGGTAGAGGCCAGCCTAAAGGAAGAGTTAGGGAACGTGCATAGGGTACAAGAACCTCAAGACAAGATGTACATGGTTGTGTTTCTGATAGAGTTCATGAGGAAATAGTAGCACCTCCCCAAAAGCCACAAGATATAACAACTAAGATGATTGTCAACATACATAGGAGCATAGAGACATTAGCTGAGTTGATAATAAAGCAAGGAAAGAGAAACTATCAATAACCAAAGATTGCTCACGAAGGTTAGGAACAGGTAAGACCAATTAGATGGGAATATAGGTTTGTAGGAATTAAGGTGACATTACCGTAATTCCTAAAGTTAAAGCTGCCTATTTTTATTAAATCATATAGTCATGAGGACCCATAGATATTTATTGATGCATGAAGATAATTTTTAAATCTTTGGGGTGCTTTGCTAGAAGATCTTTTGAATTGGTATCTTTTCAACTTTTGGGTGTGGCATAGGTATGGCTTGAGACAATGACATAAGGATTCTCTACCAATGAAGTGTGGAGAGTGTAAGGAAGCATTTATGAGTTATTCTACTAAAAAGTGAAAGAGATCGAAGAGATAGAGAATTCAAATAATTGAAACAAACACCAAACATGATAGTCTCTGAGTATGATATCCGTTTTACTCAATTATCTCAATATGCACCACACTTAGTTGCTACTAAAAGGGACAATATTAAAAGATTTATAACAAGATTGGTACGTTCATTGTTTAAGTCAACGGGTCCCTAGATTAATTAATTTCCAACCTATGAAACAATTGTGAATTGTGCCAGAATGATTGAAACATAAGAATTAGCATAAATAGAAAGTCAGAAGAAAATGAAGAGAGATCGAGACAGTAACATCTGAACTGGGTATAATCCAAATGTGAAAAGACTAAAATTTCAGAGTCTACAATGTAACATTCAAGTAGAATAAGGTAGCTTAAGTCAAGCATGAGTTAAAGTCATTAAACAAAAGGTGATTTAGAGAGATTTTAGAGCCATAGCTCAACAAGACTCATGAGTGGTTCCTTTGTGCCCTATTTGTAGTAAGCCCCATACTGGACAGTGTCGTAGAGAAATAAGTGCATTTTTTCAATGTAAACAAGTATTGTATATGGTGAAAAATTGTCCACAATTACAAGATTCAAGTTAAGTATCAGCACAACAAATTTCACCCTTTGCATCTATACCAACACGACCAATTAGAACAGCTCCAAGCTAAGCAAGTAGTAGTGGTTCTGGTAGAGAATCAAGAACTCGAGGTCGAGGACAAGCTTGAGTTTTTTCCTTGACATAACAGGATCTTCAGGTTTTGAATGCAATAATGATATGTACATTACCAGTATGTTCTTATAAAGCACATGTATTGTTTAATTCTAGTTCTACTCATTCTTATGTGTCTCTATATTTTGTGAAGCAATTGGGTAGAGGCCCTACTAAGTTAAACTATTCTTTTATGATTTTTACTTTATTGGGAGAATTCTTGTTGGTGAATTATGCATATAAATCATGTGAAATTTTGATAGCAAATAAAGAAATGTTTTGTGGATATGATAGTTCTAGATTTGATAGATTTTGATGTGATATTGGGAATTGATGGACTGGCATCATGTCATGCTACTTTGGACTGTCACCTTAAGATGATTAAATTCAATATTCCTAAAAAATCTTCATTTTACGATACATGATGATTGTAATGAGGCACTCAATAATTTAATTTCTATTTTAATGGCTCATAAATTATTATTAAAAGGATTTTAAAGGTATTTGGCAGTGGTCAGAGATGTTTTCATGAAGTACACTAGTATAGATCAAGTTCTAGTGGTTAAAGAATTTTCTTTCTCCTTGAGGTATTCCAGTCTTATTTATGAAAAAAAAGATTGATCGTTGCGGTTGTGCATAGATTATAAATATTTGAACAAGGTAACAACACGTAACAAATATCTATTACCTTTTATAGATGATTTTTTGACCAGTTATAGGGCACTCAATTTTTTCAAAAGTTTATTTTATATTTGGGTATCATTAATTGAGGAATCCTATTCAAAAATACTGCTTGCTAGCTAATGCTTTTCCCTAAACCAAGAAACGGAGTGTTTGGCGAAAGCAAGGATCGTCTTAAAAATTCAATGGATGTTTGATTGCCACGAGTTGCCTCGATAAGATCGGATTCAGTTCTTTGCCCAAGAACTAAGGAAGCTCTCGCTTTAGGAGAAAACTCAATCTTTATTAATCATCAAAAATCTCTGCATTACAAGAACATAAAGGACCCTTATATAATCAAACAATCCTAAACCTAGTAGAAAACCCTAAAACTCCTAATTGGACTTGAAAAGAATATGGCCCAAACAACACTAGTTATTTGGCCTAACTAAACTAACAAAAAAAACACATAATTAAACTAATATTTGGCCATAAAGAATGGGCCTAAAATACTAATAATATCTAAAAGAAAACATATAACATAAAGCCCATAATACATATTTAGACATGCAGATTTGGGCTAGTTATCTTTAAAATCCAACAAACTCTATTTAATGCCATCCTCGAGGCTGCAAAGTGTGACCCACTTGATGTCTTGACTTGGCCCAATAATTTCCTCATTAGCTTGCACATCCAAGATCAAGCTTAGTAAAGCTTCTTTGGCCCGCATTGCTTTGCTCCTAGTCATTGGACCGCCTATCCCTTACAAAGGATCTTGAGAACGGTTTAGAATAGGTTTAACAGCACATTGATCTCCATCATACCCTCCCTCCTCGAAAGGATTTGTCGTCAAATCAAAGGTATTACCTACATCAAATAAAGACAAGTCAGCAACATTGATTATAGCCTTAATATTGCCATACTCACTAGGTAAATCAATCTTGTAGGCATTGTCATTGATTCCCTCTAAGACTTGAAAAGTTGTATCTCCCCTAGGTTGCAACTTAGGCTTCCTTTGAGCTAGGAATCGCTCTTTGCGCATATGTACCCAAACCCAATCACCAGGTTCAAATACAATTTTAGTTCAGATCTTGTTGGCTTGCATTGATTATTGCTTATGCTTCCTCTCAATGTTAGCTCGAACCTTAGAATACAAATCCTTTACATATTCAGCCTTGTTCTTACCATTCGAGTTAACAAACTCATTAGTAGACAAAGGTAGAATATCCAAAGGTGTTAGAGGATTAAAGCCATAGACAATCTCAAAAGGACTATAAGCAGTAGTAGAATGAAATGAGTCATTTTGTTAAACCTATCAACAACCACAAAACACTATCTTTACCACTTTGAGACCTCGATAACCCTATCACAAAATCCATAGAAATGTCATGCCAAGGCTGTGTAGGTACAGGTAATGGAGTATAAAGACCATGTGGCATAACCTTAGACTTAGCTTGTTTACATTCCATGCACTTAGCACAAAACGAAATGACATCATGTTTCGTGGGAAGCCAATAAAAATGTTAATGCAGAATTTTTAAGGTTTAAGTGGCTCCAAAATGTCCTATTAAACCTTCACCATGACTCTCCTTAATTAACAAGTCATGCATAGAACATTTAGGCACACAAAGTTTATTCTTTTTAAACAAGTAACCCTCATGTCTAAAGAAACCATCAATAGCTCACAAGAATTCTAAGTAGATCCAAAATCAACATCATTAGCATACAAGTCTCTAATATATTCAAAACCAAGCAACTTAGTATGTAAGGATGTCAATAACGCATATCTTCTATACAATGCATAAGCTACCACATTTCTCTTTCCACTTTTATACTTAATCACATAAAGAAATGTCTTAATAAATTCTAACCACTTAGCATGTCTCTTCTGCAACTTACCTTGAGACTTCAAGAATTTCAAACTCTCATGATCTGAATGGATAACGAATTCTCTCTGCCATAGATAATGCTGCCAAGTTTGCAAAGTTCTCATCAATGCATATAACTCCTTATCATAAGTAGGATATTTCAATGCTGTGAATTCCTATATCAAAGACACAACCATACTAGGCAAAGAAAGGTTATGAGTGTTAGTAAAATAGATATCCTTGTACATAAACACAAGGAGGTTTGGTTTGCACACCAAAGCGCTCTTCACCTTACTTTTTAGTGCAAGAGCACTCACTATTTTATTTTTCTCTTTCTCTGGCTCACAACACTCTTTCTTTTTCTGCTCACATGTCTCAACATCTCTCTCTTTTCTCTCACTCTCGATTTTAACCTTACTCTCATTCTTTTTCTGCTCACATATCTTAACCTCTATCTCTTTTCTCTCACTCTCAATTTTGGCCATACTCTTTTTTTTCTCTTTTTCTTTTGTTTCTCTCAACTTACACTCTTTTGTAATCCTCACTTGATCAGCAAAAGCCTCAGCTGGTTTTAGGGATGTTAGAATAAAGGTTTGTTTATGCATGGTTAGTGTATATCGATTCTTGTAACCATCATAATTAACCCTTCTATCAAATTTCCATGGGCATCCCAATAGCAAGTGTCCAGGATGCATTAATACTACATCACAAAGCAACTCATCTTTATAATTACCAATAAAGAAAGATACCCAAACCTGATTTGTCACCCATATATCTCCCCTATCATTCAACCATCTTAGCTTATATGGCTTAGGATGTTTCAATGTGGGTAGACCCAATTTATCAACCATCAAGGTACTAGCTACATTAGTGCAACTCCCACTATCAATAATCAAACTACATACCTTGTTATTCACGTGGCACCTGGTCTGGAATATGTGCTCAAACTATTCATCATCAATATCATCATTAGGCTACATATTAAGAGAACGTCTAATAACCAATACTTCTCTATTCACTAACTTACTAATCTCCATATTATTACAATCCTCCATTTGTGGCATCTCATCCTCACTAAAATGTTCACTATCCATAGTTCTCTTTTCTTCCTCACCAAAGCCAAACTATTTGGAAGGCTTAGGTTTGGATAACGACTCAAGATTATCCAAGTTCATATGTATCAACTTAATTTGCTCCTAAACCGCCTTCATGTAAAATTTAAGATCAATTGTAGGTTGATTTATTTTACTGCTCATGTTTGTCTCACAAACCTCACGTGTTTGCACTCAATTTTACTTTATTTTCTTTAAAGCTCTTAAACAAGAACCTGATCAACAAGCTTATCAAAGGAAACAAGTGAATTAAGAATGATAAGAACAAAATTTCAGACAATGACAACACAAGGAACTGAATTTGAAAAAAATGAGGGATACTAATATCAGTATGTTGTTTTTCGACTTCCTTTTTTTTGAACAAATTTCTCTTCCTTTTTTTTGAATGAACTTTTTCTCACTTTTTTTGAGCGAATTTTTGCACCTTTTTTTCACAATTTTTTTTAGAAGAAGAAACCAAATTGAAATAGGATTAAGACTCTGTTTTTTGTTTTGAAATTTAAATTTTTGGAAGAAGAAACTAAATTGCACTAGGACTAGGACTCTTTTTTTTAAGGAATTAGACTATAAGTAGGAAAAAGAAATTGATTAGAACTAGGACTCTCTTTTTTTAATGAATTAGAAGAACATTAACTAAAACTAGAAATTTAATTTGTCCTAAAGAAAGGTAGAAGAAGAAGAATAACTCTAGAATACAAATTAAAGAAGAAAAGATAGGACACCAACCAAATTTCAAGGAGCCAAAGCTCTGATACCAAATGATGTGTTTCCCTAAACCAAGAAATGGAGTGTTTGGCGAAAGCAAGGATCGTCTTGAAAATTCAATGGATGTTTGATTGCCACGAGTTGCCTCGATAAGATTGGATTCAATTCTTTGCCCAAGAACTAAGAGAAGCTCTCACTTTAGGAGAAAACTCAATCTTTAGTAATCATCAAAAATCTCTGCATTACAAGAACATAAAGGACCCTTATATAGTTAAACAATCCTAAACCTAATAGAAAACCCTAAAACTCCTAATTGGACTTGAAAAGAATATGATCCAAACAACACTAGTTATTTGACCCAACTAAACTAACAAAAAAATAAACCCATAATTAAACTAATATTTGGCCATAAAGAATGGGCCCAAAAT
Source organism: Gleditsia sinensis (assembly GCA_037074535.1). Taxonomy (NCBI): domain Eukaryota; kingdom Viridiplantae; phylum Streptophyta; class Magnoliopsida; order Fabales; family Fabaceae; genus Gleditsia; species Gleditsia sinensis. The sequence goes on from CM073471.1 coordinate 34,550,278, forward strand.
ACTAATAATATCTAAAATAAAACATATAACATAAAGCCCATAATACATTTTTAGACATGTAGATTTAGGCTAGTTGTCTTCAAAATCCAACAAGCTCTATTTAATGCCATCCTTAAGGCTGCAAAGTGTGACCCACTTGATGTATTGACTTGGCCCAATAATTTCCTCTTTAACTTGCACATCTAAAATCAAGCCCAATGAAGCTTCTTTGACCCGTATTGCTTTGCTCCTAGTCATTGGACCACCTATCCCTTGCAAAGGATCTTGAGAACGGTTTGGAAACGGTTTGACAGCACCTTGATCTCCATCACTAGTAGTAGGAGATGTTAGCCATAGTGCATATTGAAACTTCAACTAGCAGGAGTTTTACTAGACTTGTGTGATGGCCAACACACGAGATGTGTTATTGTGAAGGAGTGGTAGAATGTCTCCTATTATTGTTTGGCGAAATACTAGTTAACTATCTAACTTGTGATTACCCACCCTTGCTATGTGCTTAGGATCAAAGAATGGTTTTGATTGGGAATCCTCTTAAATGCCAAAATATAAATTAAGGCATATATGAGCTTTTTTTCCCCAATTGCATAAGTAAACATTTTTTATTGACATGTTGCACTACTTCTCTTTTTGAACTTGATGTTACTTTCTAATTTGATAATATTAATAAGAACGGTAATTTATGGATGTACTTATAATTTTTTATTTAACTTGAAAAAAAATTGTTTACATAATAGTATATCCATATGTTGGCCTTGTATGATTATAATAAGCTTTATCTATTCATTGGGTTGTCAAACTTACTCCATAATATTTCAATATTTTTTGTATAAGGATACAGAGTCTAGTCCTTTCTCTATGGTTAATTAAACAATTATGCTGCATATCCTCTGGATGAGCCCACTTTACTTCAAGGGCCCATAGTTTTTGGTTTGTACTATATATTGTACTCTAAAGTATGCTCTAAGTGCCACAAACAGGATCCTTGTTTTTCTATAATATTGACATATAAACTAGGCTTTTTTATTTGTCTATACATGGGAGAACTTATATACACATATTTTCATTTTCGTTACATTTGTTGTATAATTTGTTAACAGATTGTATGAAACATATTTTGGTTAAGGATTGTTTGCTAATCGTGCTAATCACGTTCTCTTAAATTAAGGGCATGACAACTTTATACTTTGCTTAAACATAAATTTTTGTATGTAGCATTGCATTTGAACTAAATCAAACTTTGCCACATTCATTAAATTTATAACAATTATTTTAACATATCATGTTATCATTTTTAACTAATCCTCTAATTCATTCAGCGTGATTTAACAACTAAGGTTTATCTATATTATTTTTAACTATTGAATACATTAACTAAGATCATATTTTTATTTTATTTTATTTTATTTTACTTTATGTTATGGTAATTTATATTATTCGATTAAAAGGATCTCATATTAAAACAATACGATCTTTCCCAAGCACACAACAAGGGAGGGTAAGTCACCATTTCTTATCATTCTTAATATAAAGTTGGTAGGAGCTTCTCTCAACATTCTAACCATTCCATTCTCATTAACTGGCATAGTATGAAGAGAGTACCTCAACTCCTTACACATCATAAGCCTCAATATAAGGTTGAAAAGAGCTCTCCTTAACTCCCTAACCATTATGTTTTCATATCAATATGTGTTGCTCTTCTTACAAGCTAGCAACCCCATGTTAGGTAAGGTTACATGGTGCACCAAGGCTAGCACTTATTGCTACTAGCTAATGGTGTTTCTAAAATGAATAATTTCCAATTATTATATATTTTTATTTATTTATTAAGTAAACTTTCAAGAAAAGACAAATTTATTTAGTATGTTCTTTCTTGCCAAATACGAATACAGATCAAAACAATGCCACATTCAAATTTCAGAACATATATAACTACCATATCAGGCACTGAGTTTATAAATTCCATTTAGTCTCAGATACATAAACTTCCACATTCAATTGTAGAAAAACTTTCATATCCACTTATTCATTCCAAAGTCCATATTTATAAAATACATTTCAATACATTTCTATCTCATAATTATTTAACACAAGGATTTCACTCTTATATTCACGTACTATTAAATCTTCATTCCAGCATTAGCTAGAATCACCACCAATGTTAAGCATTCTTTGAAGTTTCATCTAATCATACTCTAAATTCTGACATATATACATACATACATACATACATATATACATACATACATACATACATATATATATATATAGACACACACACACATAAAAGCCTTTATAATAATTTATAGTTTCATAACTTGCTTGAAGTCATAAGTCTCATATCCTTAATTATGTTGACTTCCACTTTCAAACCCAAATTAGTAATTAACAGCCATACAATTTATATTTCAAGTAACTATCATTTCTACTTCTTCAAAAATTAATATTACTGTTATATCATACCTACACAATCTATATCATTTAACAAAGAAGCCAAGTTAATCCATCTCAATCTACAAGTGTTCAATCGACATTAAGCAAAAATCCAAATCCAAGTGCTTTTGAAATTCTCATTATATGTCCTTAATATTTTCATACACTAAATTTTACAATATATTAATCTGCAACATTTGTATAAAAATTTCCAGCTTAACCAACCAAGAAAACACTTATACATACACTTAATTACCTACATTATCACCAAAATCTTATTATAAAGTCATTTCCAATGTTCCCAGAATATTCAAGAAAAATTCTATCTATTCTAATCCTACTCATTTCAATGACACACCTCATGAAACATCTTAAGAAGATTTCATTCTAATTTATCTCATATACTGCAAGTCTATGCCTGTCTACCAATCCCTTACAATAGAACTGAGCTTACATATTCCTAATTTGATTAACCATAAAAGACATAATTTACAAGAACACTTATTTTCATACTATCAATTTCCATTATACTTTTGCCACTTGAACCACAAAGCATCTAGGTTAATATTTGCGTCCTTACACAAAATGAAAACTTCAAGCCACCAATATGAGATATTATGACACATTCACAAATGAACACAAATCTAAGTCTTCAAAATCTTTTCTCATTAATTGCTTAAACAAACATGATCCTAATTCACAACTCCATTCTAGACCAAAAACTGGACATAAATAGATTCGTTGATTTAATGTCAAATATCCAACTTCTTAATCATAATTATCAATTAATAGCATATGCTTTGGAATTCAACTAATACTTCTTCAAGTTATAATTTATATACTTTACTCACCATCCATTTCATATGTGTCTAAATAATCTAAGGAAAATTCCCATAAATTAATTTCATTATTTCTAATATCAAGTCTCAAACCTCCTAAGTTGCAAATCTATGACCATCCATCAATTTCATCTCTAACAATTAGCTTTCATAACCCTAATTTTGTAATAGAATCATACAACATACACCTAGTATATTCTATCACTGAAATATCATGCCACAAGATCTTCTCTAATAATTTTCTATAACACGCCTAATTTCAAAATACTATATAGTCCACAATTCTATATCAACCCAAAATCTTCATATACATAAAATTATTTCTTCAACATCTATATAATTCAGCTTACAAATCACCATAATAATGATTACTATCACATGTTATAATTTTTATCATTTACTCTCCAATTTCAAGCTTCAAATAAGATAGCTTTTTTCAACTATTTTTGCAAATCAGTCAAACTACTTAAAACTTGAATTCATGCTCTACATCCCGAAACATTTGGATTGCAAAAATTCTTCACACGGGTACTATTCACAGCACAACTCACACAGACACTTATTACTGTTCATGTTACTATTCACCAAAGAACAAATTTATGATTTTGGATCCAAAATGATGTTATTTGATCAAGAAAACTTCTATACACAGATTATCTTAACCCTTAAACAGGATTATTGGATTAGAAATACTAGAAACACATCCAAAACAAGGCATTTTGAATCCTCAACTCTAGCTACCCGACAACTAAAACAACCATTTTTTGAAGGGATTGTGGTCAAAATCATGTCATACTTCCTGCTATGTGGTAGTACACATAGCTTCATGATTAAAGGTTTGGTTGGCCAGGAATTTGGGAGAAAAGAGGGATCATTAAGGGGAGAAAAATGTATGGGAACAAAAAGAAGGGAGCAGGAATGTTAAGAACCTCTAGGAACTCTCCCATGGTTAAAAAAGAAAGAAATTTGAAGGAAATTTTGTAAATTCCCTTACACATATTTTTAAAATAGTATTCTTGTAAATTTATGGAATCAAAAGGGCAAACTTGGAATTTATGCAACCAAAACTTTTGATGTATATTAATTTTTTAAAAACCTCTATATATAAAATTTCCAAGGTTTAAGACTTTCTTGATAAAATTTTATTTACATTTTAAAACCATAAAATTATTACCCATAGTATAAATAAAACATATTTGTATAAGAAAACAAAACACGGTCACATAAATAAAACATATTTAAAAAAAAAACATTAGTAGTTTTACATAGAACGTATTCATTAGAACAAAACATGCCATTTTAAAATTACGAGTTATTATAAAAAGGTGTCAAAACCCTAGGAATTGAAGTTTTGTGACTAGACAACACCTTGTGAATAGTACCACCACCACTGTGAGCAGTAACCAAGTTCCCAATGGCTTTTTTGAGTTTACAAAGCTTACATACTTTATGGGTATATATTGTAGGTTGGAGACTTCACATGTTTAGTCTATACTTTTAAATATTTTTTCTTGATACTAAGTATTTAAGTGTGCCATTAGGATGCAGGACAAGCATTCACTATGAGTTACTTCTTCAAATTATGAAGATAAAATAATGAACTAGAATTGAATTTTAGAACTGTTGAAATAGAATTGAATTTGATTTATGTTATAAGCATCGGTTATTAGAACCCTTGAAAGTATACTATATTTGAGTTTTTGGATTCTATTATGAAAATGATACAACGACATTGGTTAATTGAAAAATATTTCTATATCTATTATATTTTTTGATTTATCTAATATTAATTAAGTATTTTAAATTTTATTTTTGAAAGTGAAAACCTTACTAAAAAGTAGCTTGATAGATCTAAAATGTATTGATTATCTGAGGTTATAGAAGGCCTAATATTTTGATAAGTTGTGAGATACGGACTTAGTAATATGTATTTTGGAAATAATGGATTATATTATGATTTAAGAAATAGTACCAAAGTTGTGTTATGACTAAATGAGTCATTCTGTTTACTAAAATTGTGTTCTAACTGGACAAGACCTTCTATATATATTAATTAGAAATAGTATAATGTTCATAAATTTGGCTCGTAGTTTGGCCAATGGATTATTGTTTATGAAACTTTGTTATAGATTTGAAAATAAATTTGACTGATAAAGAATTGATCCAATTGTTTTTCCTTCTGACTTTATTTAATTATGAAATTATTTTGCATGTATTGATTTTAGTTGAAGGTAAATTTATGTTTTGATTACTATTTTTTGGGGAGGAGTTGTAACAACCCTAAGATTTGGTAATTTTCATTTATGTATGGATTATTTAAAGAAATAAAGGAGTAGGGATGTAATTGAAAGGTTTTAAGGATGAAAATAAAACATTAATATTTTTTAGGTTAAATTGTAATTTCCTAAAAGTTTAGGGGTCAAAATATAAATAATAAAATTTACAAGGACTTCCTCTAACAATTAGAAAATTGTTAATTGGTCCCTCCATCAATATATAAAAAAAGAAAATCATTCTTTCCATAAGTGATGAAATGAATAGTGAATAGTAACTTTCTCTCTCTAGATCTGAAGTACCTTCGAGACTCCGATCTCTAAACTAAGGATACCATTGGATTCAGGATGAAGAGTACTACGATATTGGTTGAATAATTTTTCAAATAAGCCGTAGAATCACCGCAGATTGAAAGTAGAAGATTTTAGAAAGAGGTAAGTTCTGAAACTTCTATTTAGATACCTCAAATTGAAAATATGACACCATAAATGGATTCAAGAGATAGATAAACTATAGGATATGAAGTTTTATAGTCATTTGACAACGTTTGGTGTCATGAACATTAATTTCGACCAGCGTGAATAGTGATTTAGGTAGGTGTGAATAGTAACTTCGATCGACATGCATGGTGATTCTAGCCAATGTGAATAGTATTTTCGGCCATGAGCAGTGACCATCGGTTGACCAGCATTGACCGAGCTCCTAGAGTCATTTTCTAAGTTTTTGGACCCTCCGAACTTATTTTTAAGGTCTATTTATTCAAGTTTGAATTGGAAAAGTGCATTTTTGGGTTATCTAACCAAGAGCCCTTACCCTGTGAGTAGATAATTTTTTCTATGACTTACCTTATGCTCTTCTTGAACTTTAAATGTGTAATTGGTTCTATTTAAAATTTATTTATACTTTTATATGTCTCTAAAATGGATTAAATTACCTGATTTATTTACTATTTGGCATATAGTTCAAGAAGAGTATATTTTTGAAAATAGATTTTCAAACTCATTGGACATGTGATTCTAAATGTATTTCTTATCATATGGTAAAGGAAATATATTATGCACGTGGTATTGATATGTAAAGCTATAAGATTGCCTTGAAAAAGGGCATATATATATGATAACCCTGATTAGGAAATTTTTGACAGAGGAATTTTATTGAGACTGAAAAGTTCTTTATTATACTAAAACCTCTATTTTGAACGCTATGACATATGTGAAAATATGATTTTTGTGGAGGAACCTATTGGAAACACTATTTGCTAATAGCAGGTGATGTTAGTCTTGGTGCACCTTAACACCTCAGCTAGCAGGGGTGGTGCTAGCCTCGTGTGACGACCAACACACAGGATATGATAAGTGAAGGAGAGCGAGATGCCTCCTATCTGGGCAAGATGCCGACTATATGATATGTGATTTGTCCTCCCTTGCTATGTGCTTGGAAAATGCCCATATTAGAGTCCCTTCGCGTGTCGTCTTGAATGGTGGTAAGGCAAACCTTAGTTGCAATTCTAAGTTTAGGCAAATCCTACACCGCCAAAGTACAGAAGGGCTTGAATTCTGATTTGGTGGATCTGATATGGGATCCTCCTAATTTTTTCATGTGAAATATTTTTATTCATAATAACATTTGTTTAATGATCATACAATACAGTATATGCTTTTGGATATTTGAATATACTTTGATTTGAGAATATTTGAAATATGGGTCCCATATGGATGTACTTCCGAACTATAATTTTCTACGTAATAAATTTTAAAATATGAGTACATCCATATGTTGACCTAAGAGGTCATAGGAAATATTATCTGCTCATTGAGTTGTCAAACTCACTACACAATATTTCTACATTTTTCAGATAAGAATACATAGTTTGGTCATTTTCCTTTAGATAGGTAATCAGTTAGGCGACATATTCTCTAGTGAGCCTATTTTGTTACCAAGGCTCATAGATTTTGATTTATATTGTACTTGTCCTCTAGAGTATGCTCTAAATGCCATAGGCAGGATCCTCGCTTCTGTTGTTACTCTGATATTTATAAACTTGGTCTGTATATTGTTTACATGAGAGAACCTATCTATATTTGTTTCCATAATGAATGCTTGTATTATACCTATTATAGTAAAGATATGTCCGTAAAGTATGTATTTCGCGTGCCCTTAAAAGTAGGGGCGTGAGAAGAGTCTTTTCAGAAACATTGTCTACTAATAGCAGTAAATGCTAACCCTGATGCACCTTGAAACATCAACTAGTAGGGGTATTGCTAGCTACGTGTACTGGTCAACACACTGGATCTTTTTTTGTTATTGTAAAAGAGTGGCAGAATGCCTCCTATTATTATTATTATTAGGCAGAATACTTTCTTACTGTTCTGATTGACAAAGGAATGGCTAAATGCCTCATATTATTATTAGGCAGAATGCCTTTTGTTATTTACGTAGAATGCCTTGTAATTATTCTAAATGGTGATCACCCTCCCTTGTTATGTGTTTGGGAATAATCAATTATTTCGATATGGAGTCCTCCCAACTAATTCTAACAAGAAGTAATTTATTTTTATTTTATTTTATTTTTATAGTAATAAAACTTCTTAGACTTTATTAGATTTTCTACAAATTTACAGTTTTGCTTTCTTTCTTCTTTTTTAAGAACATGATATATGAATTATTACTTTTGTTAAAGTGAATTTGTTATAATTTATAATTTTTTATTATGATTCCATCATAGGTTATATTTTGTATAACATGGAATTTATTATTTTCTATTAGACTATACTGTAATAAGCCAGAATATTTAGTAATGGTAAATATGATATAGTAGATATGAACTAAACATTGATTTAAATTTTAGAAATTAAGAAACTTTGTTAGAAGAAAGTTTGACTGAATTGTATTGATAATGATTTGTTTTCCCAATGATCCTTTCTATGAAAAGCTCTATGAAGTATAAATTTTGTGTGGACTTTTTTGAAAAATTTATGTTTCCTAATATAGTTGTTTCTCTAGAATTATAAGGTTTTGTGATAACATTATCTTAAGAATTTGGTATATTTGTTAAAGTGATTATTTATCTAAATGTTAATAAAGATGTAAATTTTTTATAATTATGTATATTGTTATTAAAAGATTTTTATACTATTGAATATTGGGTTTTATTTGGATTATAAAATTATTGTGAAGAACTTGTGCGTATAGTTTGTCCCATTCTGTTATAGTATGCATTACTTGCTCACTAAGTTGAAAAAATAACTCCTCTATTATCATGTTTTTTATTGCACACTAGTTTGTCTCATTCTTTGCTTATTGATATTGACTGATGCCTGGCTAAAGCTACTAGATTATGCTTGGGTCATACGTTGTAGATTCTAAAATCTTGGTCCTTTTACATTAGGATTATAACTAGTCTGGATGCTACTATCTTGATCTCTCTTCCTCTTCTTTTGACTCTTTATCTCTAGTAACTCTTATGTTTTTATCATTCTAGTACAATCTACAGCCGCTGCATAAGTAGGAAATTGATTAATCTGAGGACCCACTAACTTGAATAGTGGATGTATTAACCTTAAAACAAATATTTTAATTATGTCTCTTTTAGTCGAAACCAGATAAGGTGCATATCTAGACAACTGAGTAAAATTGATATCATATTCAGAAACTGTTATGTTTGGCATTTATTTCAATTCTTCAAGTTATCTAGATCTCTTATCTCTTTCACTTTCTGGTAAGAAACGATTCATGAATGCTTCCTTAAACTCTCCTCACTCTATTGGTGGAGTGGTAACCGCTCTTTCTTGTACCATGGCCTTAAACTAGACCTATGCCACATCTAGCAATTGAAAATACACTAATTTAACAGATCTTCTAGTAGAGCACCCTAAGGCTTTAAGAAAATTCTCCACATCATCAATAAATATATGCGGGTCCTTATGATTATCTAATTCAGTAAAAGTCGATGGCTATAACTTTAAGAATTGTGGCAGTGTCACCTTAATCTCTATAGACCTATCTTCTTGTTCAACTGGTCTTACCTATTCTTGAACTATAGAATTATTTTCTGGCTATGGACAATCTCTTCTACCTTATTCTACTATCAACCCAGCCAATGTCTCTAAACTTTTGTGTATGCCAGCCATCATTGTAGTTGTTCTATTATATGGCTCTTAGGGAGGTTCTACTCTCTCCTCAGGGACTCTATCAGAAATGTGGCCCCGTTTATCTTGTCATGGGGTTCTCATACCTTGTGCATGTCCCCTAACTCTTTCTCTAGGTCGACCTCTACCACGACCTCTCTGTTTTTGAATTGCAAATTATCTAGTTGCTTCAGCAGAGGGTGCACGATTTGTATCTCCTCTAGTAACTGCCCTAGTTCTTAGCGACATCATATACTATAGAAAACAAAACACCTTTTAGGATACCACAATATTCAATCACCCTTATACTAGGGAATTTAGGAAACTTGGAATATAAAGGAGACAGACACCCTATAGAATGCTTTAGCAGTACTTAGAGTATAAATATGTTTGGCTAATATCTATACTCAAGGTCCTACTAAAGAATCCTTTGCTCTAATAGCCACAGGGAAACCTAAGGCTCTAATACCAACTTGTTACGCCCCTAATTTAAGGGAACGTGAATAGCACATTGCAATTAAACCTTTAACCAAAACATATTCCATGCAAGTTCCAAATATGTAACATAAGATAAGTCAAAACCATATGTTCATAAGTCTCCAAGTATACCAAATATACATGACAAGTCTATGTATCAATACTTCAATAGAAGCAAGGATCCTGTTTACGGTATTTAGAGCGTACTCTAGAGCACAAAATACAATATAATCCAAAACTGTGAGCTCTGGAAACAAGTAGGCTCACCTAGAGAAATTTTTACCTAGTTGATTACCTAACTACAAGGGAAGGACCAAACTTTGTAGTCTTATCTGAAAAATATAGAAATATCATATAGTGAGTTTGATAATTCAGTGAGCAGATAAGACCTATTATAATCTTCTAGGTCAGCATATAGATGTACTTAAATGGTAAAAATGTCACTTTTCTTCAAAGTAAAATATAGATAATGACCCTACTTGAGTAGCAGAAAAAGCAATCATTGAAAGTTAGTTTAGGAAAAGAAAATGAAACATCATCTTGATAAAGTTCCAGATTGTTGCTCTCAGAGATAAAAGAAGCTTATATATCATCAATTGGAATAAAAGCTGTAGCTAGCTTTGTGTAACGCCCCCAATTTATGTTACGTAAAATAAACATTTTTTTTAAATTATTATTTCCGCAATCAGATATTTCCCATAAAAATACATAATTCAATTCTTTATCATGGAAACAGATATATATATATATATATATAAAGGATCTCTCATGTATACACAATATACATACCAAGTCTATAAACATCAAAGTACAACAGAAACGGGGATCCTGCCTGTAGCGTTCAGAGCACTCTAGAATACAAACATAGTATAATTCAAAGACCGTGAGTCTTGGAAGCAACGTAGACACACCCAGAGAATATATCACCTATCTGCCGAATCAAATTCTGATATTCTTATATGAAAAATCTGGAAATATCGTGTAATGAGTTTGACAACTCAGTGAGCAAATAATTCTTCCTATGACCTGTTAGGTCAACATATGGATGTACTTATGTTTTAAAATATGTCACATAAAAAATACAGTTCAGAAGTACATTCATATGGGACCCGTATTTCAAATATTCTCAAATCAAAGGTGATAACTGCAATCTATTGTAGTTCCTATGTACTTTCTGAGTATGTTTACTGAGTTGTTCTGGTGTGTTAAGCACTCTTATTCCCTGATTAAATTGAATGGGATGACCCTTTTAGATATAACATCAGCTACCCCGTTGCTGCAACATTTTAGTAAGCATATAGCAGAAACCTGAGTGATACTGGGTGAGCTGCTCCCTTTTTCCTGCAATACACTAATTCTGTTTGATATGGTGCAGGTGACAGCAGAGCAGGGCGACACAGCAGGTGCAGCCTCCACCCAGTAGAGGAGAAAGTAGAAAAAAAAACTGACACTGCAGGCTGCTGGCACAGAACTGCCCCACTACTGGAAGTGGAGAGGACAAAGCTGCACGCAGAGATGGTTTTGCTGCAGAGCAGGGAGAATGTCAGAAAACCAGGCAGCTGACTGGGACCACAAGGCTGAACGATAAAGAGAGGCAGAGAGGGGGAGACACACACGACGAGAGGGGGAGAAAAAAGAGAGTAGCTGCACACTGCCAAGGAGCATCAGTGCAGGAGATAGAGTGCAACCCCGAGATTCTATTATTTTTCTTTGTTTTGTTTTCCTTTTTCTTCTTTTTTTTTTTACCGAGACTGGACTGGCATTTTTCTTTTATCAGTAGAAATGTACACCAGTGATTCTGGGATTTTTGTAACCAGTGTAACCATGAGGCTTGGCTAGTTTCCGGCTAGGGTTGCACAAGGGTTGTAATTGTAACAACCTTATTTTTTTTCTTTATTAATATACAATATTGAGTTCTCATACACATCATTAATCAAAACATACATGAAACATATCAAACACATAGATATTTACATCTTGTTTATTTTGGTTGACCAATTCAGGAGATACAGGTGCGGGTGGTTGCACCTTCACCGGGATTTGAGCCAACTCGACCACAAACATCTTATTTGATTATGAGATCTGCCCAACATAAAGTAACTCGATCCAATGAGCACTAAAAGCCAGAGCCTTAGAAACAAAAGCTGCATAAATAATTTTCTGAACATGATATGGAAATATAGTGAGAATTAAATTCCAGTAAGTTCAACAATAAATCATCATCAATATAGCTCATCACGTCATGTTCAGCTGTATAAACTACAGAAAATATCTTTGGTCACATGAATGCATTATATCTATGCACATAAGAATCATATTGTAATGATATGTATGACAGGATTAACTATTTTAAAAATATCATATGATGGCCATCAACTTATTCTCATTTCAAGCTACCCCGGTCAGGGTGAGTATCCTCTACTCTCCGGTACAGGCTTTTCTCGCTCCGTCCGACATGGCCCACTTTCTCTTTCTTTTCTCATTATCATGATCATAACCGTTGGTAGGGCGTCCCCTACTGGTGCACCACACGAATTGCCATGTGACCATGCTCATTTCTTTTCTTTTCACAATGATAGCCAAAAATATGTTTTCAATAACAAGTATGTTCATCAAAATATAACTATTACCATAAATCATTGGTAATCATGCCATGAACATAACCATTTCAAATATCACTTTATAAAATATTTCCATGTCAGAATTTCACACTTAAGATGGTAAGAAGTTCATACAATGGCAATGGCTATGGCTATACTAGTTATTTATTATTTTCATTTATAAGATTCATCTTTTTTCTTAAATATTAATTTTATTCCTTTATTTTCTTGATGCAGGTTTTCATCACATCTAACCCTCTCTTACTAATCAGAGCATAACTCCTTCAATTGAACTCCGATGTAGGTGATCTTGTTGTCCATTTCAAGATGAAACAATTATCTAAAACTATTATGTTGAACAGTTTAACGAAATATTAAGAAATCAAGGTGATATTACTCCCTCAAAGTACAGGATAGTTCCTCTCTGATAGGTTCTGACCTTTAGCAACTAATCTGTCCATATCTCCCTCATATGAATTCCAAATTAAGTGATTCCAGTGGGTAAAAATTTGTAACACATCTATCTATAATTCATATGTTAACCATTTATTTTAATTCCTCATAGAGTGGTCCTAGAAATTAAAATACCGAAGCTATCCTAACATATTCTTCCCTGATGAACCATTTTCTGACCTTTGCTTACTAATCGGACCATATATACCTCATATGGACTCTAAATTGAATGATTCCAGTGGCTACAAATCCGTGACACATATATCTTGAATTCTTATGTTAACCATTTATTTTAATTCCCTACAGATAATTCCCAAAAATTAAAATACCAAAGCTATCCAAACATATTCTTCCCTGATGACCCATTTTCTGACCTTTGACTACTAATCGGCTCATATATTCGTCATATGGACTCCAAATTTAATGATTCCAGTGGCTAAAAATCCATGACACACATATATTTAATTATTATGTTAACCATTTATTTTAATTCCATACAGATAATTCCCAGAAATTAAAATACCGAAGCTATACTAACATATTCTTCCCTGATGACCCATTTTCTGACCTTTGACTACTAATCAGACCATAACTACCTCATATGGACTCCAAATGGAATGATTCTAGTGGTTAAAAGTCCGTGACACATATATATTTAATTCTTATGTTAATCATTTATTTTAATTCCTTATAGATTGTTCCCAGACATTAAAATACCGAAGCTTAAAATTCTGCCAACCATAGCCATACCCATGCAGAACTATCTACACCAACCTAAGTATTCAAACATACATCACATGCAAGATCAATATGTAACATGATATAGCAACATCCATGACCAATCATCAAAGTTCTAAGATCGAAATCTCATATAAATATTATAAGTTTCAAAAGTTTTCTTCAAAAAGAAATATTGTTAAACTTACTGGGAGCACTTAGTCTCCTAGACTTCTCCTTCCTCTTTCTTTCTTTCTTCCTCTCCTTTCCTCACTCTTCCTTGCTTCTATTTTTTCCTCTCCCTCACTTGGACGAAATTCTAATGTTGTAAGGGTGGGTTTCCTTATATAGGCCACCAAATAATTCACCTTTCATGATCATGGGTCTACCTTATCACAATTAGGATACACTTTGTTGAATTTTTGGAAAATAAACAACTTATGTTCTTGTCTTCCTCTTCCTTAGTCAAGATATGCATAGGAAAAGGAGATTTGTATTTTGAAAATTATGATAATATGTTCTTAAGATATGGGACAAGGCCCCTTTGATTTAGGGATTCATTTACCTTTTCTTTTGTCTTAATCAATTATGATAGGTTGCCTTTTTAAGTTGCAAATTTCTAGCCCTTGAATCTCCATTATTTGGTTGATATTATTTGTGTGGGATAGGAATGTTTTGTCCTAATACCATGTATTATCATACCACTGGCTAAAATTATGAGTGTAGGATATAGATGTTTTTGTCCTAAAGCCTTGTATTATTATGCCACTTGCCAAAATGATGAATGTAGAATCACACCACTTGCTAAATTTTTGTCTTAATGCCATGTAACATAATCTTTATTATTATTACATTATTATATCATCACCTAATTTATTTTATTTTATTTTTTCTCTTGGATATGGGCTTATTCCTACCCATTATGGGCTTATTCCTACCCATTTTCTTTGCTTTGGATAAAATTCTACCTTTCTTGGAGGGCTTGGTCACATTTTCATAATTTTTGGGCTATTGGTCCAATTACTATATCCTAGTCCAAGTCTATGTTTTATTTCTTGCTTAGGTTACCCAATGGGCTTGCTAGAAACTTATTTGAAGTGGAAAAACTCTACATGATGTGTCCATAGGTAAAAGCCCAATTTATGGGTGGAGATACTAAACTTAGTAACTTTTGCTCTTAAATTAAGAAAAATTACCCTAATCCGATCTTCTTGAAATTTTATGACCTTTACTTACTTCACAAAAATTTATCTTTCTTTAACTAAGAATTTCACCTTTCTTTAGCATGTTTATTTCTAATATTTCCTCTTAGATTTTCTTTCTTTACCTATTCCATTAATATTAGACAATTTCTATGCATATATGTAAGGTGAAGAATTTCTAAGGAAAATATCTAAAAATTACGGGATGTTACAGTAATGAACTTAAGCACATTTTTAGTATAACACATTCGCTACAGCACTGTTTTTTACATTCAACTGTGTTTTTATTTTAAACTCCTCTTATAACGGAAGTTAGTAGAGGTAGACTGAGGCCAATATTCACTCGGGAGGGGAATGGAGGCTGGAAAAATAGTTTGAATAGATAGGGACAGCCAATATAGGAATATATGGTCCCCCATCCCCCCAGCAGTGGAGCTTCATGCACAACTCAAGGGTGAAGACTACTGCAGGAATGCAGGTCTGAACCTCAGAGTTGCAAGGAATGGAAGTCTGGAAAGACTCCATTCAAGACTGAACTGGGCACCTAGGACAGTTACTGTAGCAATTCCTGGAGCAATATGAGTGCAATAGTTCATGGCAACCCTGAGCAACCCTAGACCTCCCTATTCCATTTTCTTTACACCCTAGTACTCCTCGTCCTATAGTTGTATTTAAGTTGAACCACCTTTATTTTATTTTATAAACCATCCTATCTTTGCTACAGCATTTCACACAGCAAAGTCTCCTTAACAGTTTTAGTTCACTCCTCATGGAACGATACTCACTCATCACTTTATTACTTGGTCACGACATGTGCACTTGCATTCTGACACTATATTCATCTTTGCATGAATCAAACCAACAAGTTTTTGGCGCCGTTGCCGGGTAGTGTCAACTTGAAAACTGTTTTAAGATATTCGACTGTGTGAAGTGTTGTTTTGTTACATTTCTTTTTACTCTAGTGTCTTGTTGAGCAGGTAACGCAGTGCATAAGCAAGGCTGACAGGGAACTTTTGCCTCTAGATCCAGAGATAGAAAGAACGCTTTTGAGAATAAGAAGAGGACAGTCAGCACCTCAGCAGCAGGAAGAGATGGCTAATCAAAATGGAGCAGACAACATGGACGATAGAGATAGGGTCTTAAATGCTTATGTTCAACTAAACTTGAATAGGTTGAACCCGAGCATTGTGAGACCAGAGATCGAGGCTCTACATTTTGAGCTCAAACCAGTAATGTTCCAGATGCTGCAAACTGTAGGCCAATTCAGTGGAATGCCTACAGAGGACCCTCACCTTCACTTAAGAGTGTTCATGGAAGTCACGTATGCTTTCAAAATGAATGGGGTAACAGAAGAAGTGCTCAGGCTAAAGCTGTTCCCTTACTCATTAAGAGACCGAGCAAGAGTATGGTTGAACTCTTTACCACCTGACTCTATCGAGAACTGGAGTGATTTGGCAAAGAAATTTCTGCTGAAATACTTCCCGCCCACCAAGAATGCCAGATTGAGAAATGACATCACCTCTTTCCAGCAATTGAAAGGTGAATCTCTGTACGAGACTTGGGAGAGGTATAAAGAGTTATTACAGAGATGCCCCCATCATGGAATTCCTTATTGCATTCAGATGGAGACCTTTTACAATGGCCTTAATGCAGCAAATCATGCAGCAAGCCAAGTTACCTCCCCTTTTCCCTTAGAGATTTCAAAAGCAGCAGAATGACCAGCAGTTTAGAAGATTCCTAGATGTCCTGAAGCAGCTGCACATTAACATACCTCTGGTAGAAGCACTAGAGCAGATGCCTAATTATGTGAAGTTCATGAAGGACATCCTAACAAAGAAAAGACGATTTGGTGAGTTTGAGACTGTTGCTCTCACAAGGGAATGCAGTGCTGTGCTGCAAAATAAGTTGCCACCCAAACTTAAGGATCCAGGCAGTTTCACCATACCTTGTTCTATCGGGAACCAGTATTTTGGCAAGGCACTTTGTGACTTGGGAGCAAGCATCAACCTCATGCCAATGGCCATATTTAAAAAGCTAGGAATTGGAGAAGCTCGGCATACCACAGTCTCATTGCAACCAGCAGACAGATCCATAGCATACCCAGAAGGAAAAATCGAGGATGTCTTGGTCAAGGTGGATAAGTTCATCTTCCCAGTAGACTTTATAATTCTGGACTATGAAGCTGATGCAGAGGTATCAATTATATTGGGCAGACCATTCCTAGCAACTGGCCGGACACTAATTGATGTTTAGAAGGGTGAATTAACCATGAGAGTCCAGGATGAGCAGGTTACATTCAATGTGCTCCAGACCAAGAAGTTTGCCAATGAAGAAGAGGAATGTGCAGTTGTGTCTATGATAGACACATTAGCATCAGAGCAGTTAAGAAAATGCTGCAAAGACCCACCATCAGTAGCTTGGACAGAAAACTTAGATTGAGAAGAGGAGAACGAGAAAGAATGAGCCTGGATTGATGTCAGGCATGGCATTAGGAAGCAGGAGCCAATAAAGGAGCCATTATATGTGACCCCACCAGATTCAAGGCTGCTGAAAGCATCAGTGGAGGAGCCACCAGCTTTGGAGATGAAGCCTCTGCCAGCATAACTCAAGTATGCATATTTAGGAGAGACAACCACTCTTCCTGTGGTTATCTCAGTACTTTTGACAATGGAACAAGAGGAGAAATTGGTCCTTACACTGAAGAAATTCAGAAGGGTCATTGGTTGGACATTAGCTGATATAAAAGGAATCAGTCCTTCATTTTGCATGCATAAGATCCTCTTGAAAAAAAATGAAACAGGGTCCATAGAACCCCAACGGATGCTTAATCCAATAATGAAGGAGGTGGTGAAGAAGGAGATCATCAAATGGCTAGATGCTGGAATCATTTACCCCATATCAGATAGCTCCTGGGTGAGTCCGGTCCAGTGTGTTCCTAAGAAGGGGGGTATGACTGTGGTGGAAAGCGAAAACAATGAGCTTATCCCCACCAAGGTTGTAACTGGCTAGAGGATTTGCAAGGATTATCGGAAGCTGAACAAAAGCACTAGGAAGGATCACTTCCCTTTGCCGTTCATTGATCAAATGTTAGATAGACTTGTTAGAAGGGAATACTATTGTTTCCTGGATGGGTACTCAGGGTACAACCAGATTGCTATAGCACGAGAAGATCAGCATAAGACCACATTCACATCTCCTTATGGTACCTTTGCATTTCGAAGGATGCCATTTGGGCTTTATAATGCTCTAACAACATTCCAGCGATGCATGATGGCAATATTCACAGAGATGGCTGAGCAGTTTGTGAAAATCTTCATGGATGACTTCTCAGTCTTTGGAGACTCCTTTGACCTATGCTTGGGAAACCTTGCTAAGGTCTTGCAAAGGTGTGAGGAAACAAACTTGGTGCTAAACTGGGAAAAGTGTTAGTTTATGGTAAAAGAGGGGATTGTGCTGGGGCATAAGGTTTCTCAGAGAGGACTTGAGGTTGACAAGGCCAAGGTGGAAATCATTGAGAAACTGCCTCCTCCCACCTCGGTCAAGGGCATTCAAAGCTTCCTGGGACATGCAGGATTTTATAGGAGGTTCATTAAGGACTTCTCTAAGGTTGCCAAACCTTTATACAGTTTGCTAGAGAAGGACATAAATTTCTATTTTGATGAAAGTTGCATGACAGCATTCTACAATCTCAAACAAAAATTGATTACAGTCCCAGTTATCGTGGCACCAGACTGGACCTCCCCATTTGAGCTGATGTGTGATGCTAGTGAAACAGCATTAGGGGCTGTCCTCGGGCAGCATAGAAACAAGATTTTTCATTCTATTTACTATGCTAGCAAAATGCTGCAAGGTGCCTAGTTGAACTACACGGTGACAGAGAAGGAATTGTTTGCAGTAGTGTTTTCCTTTGAGAAATTCAGAGCATATCTGGTAGGAGTAAAGGTGATAGTGCACACAGACCACTCTGCCATCAAACACTTGGTTAGGAAAAAGGATTCTAAGCCCAGGCTCATTCGGTGGGTGCTTTTGCTTCAAGAATTCGATCTAGAGATCAGAGACAGGAAAGGAATTGAAAATCAAGTGGCAGACCATATCTCCAGGTTGGAAGGGCACAACTCTGAAGCAGATGACATTAATGAAAGATTCCCATATGAGAAACTCTATCTCCTGTCCCAAGATGATGTGCCATGGTACGCTGATTATGTAAATTACCTTGTGAGTGGAATACTCCCACCAGACTTGACGTGGTAGCAGAAGAAAAAATTCCTGCATGAGGTAAACTCATACTACTGGGATGAACCATATCTTTACAAGCAATGTGCTGATCAAATGATAAGGAGGTGCATACCCAGTGAAGAGAGGGAGGAAATCTTGCAGCAATTCCATGCTTCTCCTTATGGAGGTCATTTTGGAGGAGTTAGAACTGCAAACAAGGTGCTGCAGGCAGGGTTCTATTGGCCCTCTCTGTTCAAGGACTCCC
This sequence comes from Gleditsia sinensis, assembly GCA_037074535.1. Lineage (NCBI taxonomy): Eukaryota > Viridiplantae > Streptophyta > Magnoliopsida > Fabales > Fabaceae > Gleditsia > Gleditsia sinensis. Next base: position 34,569,877 of record CM073471.1, read on the forward strand.
ACTCCTACGTAAGGCAATGCGACTGGTGTCAAAGGACAGGGAATATATCTCGCAGACATGAAATGCCACTAAACAACATCCTAGAAGTGGAATTATTTGATGTCTGGGGAATAGATTTCATGGGACCATTTCCCTCGAGTTTCGGCAACCAATACATCCTAGTAGTCGTCGACTATATTTCAAAATGGGTGGAAGCCAATGCATCCCAGACTAATGAAGCCAGAGTCGTGACCAGATTTCTGAAGAGAAACATCTTTACAAGGTTTGGAACCCCTAGAACCATCATCAGCGATGGAGGGACGCAGAAAACATTTCTGCAATCGGCAGTTTAAGGCACTACTTGCCAAATATTGAGTAAGGCACAAGGTGGCAACCCCCTATCACCCACAAACGAGTGGGCATGCTGAAGTCTCCAACAGAGAGATCAAGAGAATCTTGGAAAAAATAGTAGGCCCTACGAGGAAGGATTGGTCCTCCAAGTTGGATGATGCACTATGGGCCTATAAAACAGCCTATAAGACACCTCTGGGCATGTCACCATACAGATTGGTATTCGGGAAGGCTTGTCATCTACCAGTAGAATTGGAACATCAAGCATATTGGGCAGTGAAGAAGCTAAACTTGAACCTGGAAGTTGCGGGTGAGAAGAGGATGCTGCAGCTAAATGAGCTGGATGAATTTCGTGGTCAAGCCTATGAGAATGCCAAGCTATACAAGGAGAAAGCAAAGCAATGGCATGACAAGAAGATACAACCCAGGAGCTTCGAAGTAGGACAGAGAGTACTACTGTACAACTCCAGGCTGACCATGTTTCCTAGGAAGTTGAAATCTCGTTGGTCTGGTCCCTTTCGCATAAGCAAGGTCTTCCCTTTTGGGACTATTGAATTGGAAGAAGAAAAGGAAGGGAGGACATTCAGGGTTAATGGACAAAGGGTCAAGCACTATCTAGGAGGTGATGTGGATAGGCAGCACACTTCCATTCAACTGCAAGAGGAATGAACAGGAGGGAAGTCAGGCTGAAGACTCTAAAACAAGCGCTCTTAGGAGGCAACCCATGTTTAAATTTGTTGTTATTTAAGTTAATAGTTTTAAGATAGTTTAAATCATGAGTCTAAAAAGCATTTGTGTTTGTTACACAGGATGGGAAGCATAGAAGTTGCAGAACCAGTTTTTGTTTTGCTGCAGCAAAACTATACGAAAGATAGTCCATGCCTTCCTACAACAGGATTAAAAACAAGCACCCTCTGCTGCAGCAAAATCCTAGGCAACCCAGTTTTTGCTGCAATGTTGCTGCAGCAAACACAGTCAGCCATAAATCAAAGGGGTTCCCCTCTGCTATGCTTCTTAAAAAAAAAAATTTCAAAAAATTGTTGTCAGAAGCAAAATGGGGGTGGGAAAATAGTAGAAGCCCATAAGTCCCAAAAACACGTCGTCCACCCTCATTAAACCTCTGCAACTTCCCTTCACCCTCGAGCACCTCTTCCGAGCTCTCAAAATCCCTACAGCCTCCTCACCTCCTTCGTACCAGAAATCTCCACTTCCAAACCCTCGAACCAATCATGCCGAGAATCAAGACGGTGGCCAAGAAGGCAAGCAAGGTGAAGAAATTCACCTCTGAGGAAAACAGGCAGAAGCACGACGAAGAGATTATGGCCAGAAACTTCTGCGCTGAGAAAGGTTTCACCTTCGCCTCCTCTGGAGATTTGGGGTTGCCAATGTACGTTGGCACTGTAATCAAACAAAGGGGATGGGAAAATTTTGCAAGCCACCCGTAAACGGCCCTCATCCCTCTGGTTTGGGAATTCTACGCAAACCTCTCATCTCGAAATGAGAAGTGGGTGACAGTCCAGGAGACGAAGGTTCATTTTGACCAAACCTTCATCAACAAGGCTTACAATCTTCCGGACGAAGAGGACTAGTATGAAGAATATCTACAGAGTCTGCAGGATGGAGACTAGGATGCTATGCTTACCCGGGTGTGCCTTCCTGGCACCACTTGGGATAAATCCCCTCAGGGCTCCACCACCATCAATCGGGTCTCTCTGGTACCTACAGCAAAGGTGTGGTACCACTTCCTCAAGACTCGCCTGCTACCTTCTACCCATGGGCAGACAGTGAGCCGAGACAGAGTGGCAATGGTGGACGCACTCATATTTGGCAGACCACTCAACGTTGGCCGAATCATCAGTGGCCAAATCCAAACATGCGCCAACCGAAAAAAGGGAATCTTGCTTTTCCCTTCCCTCATCACATTACTGTGCAAGAATCGTGGAGTCCCAGTCTCCATTGATGAAGAAGCACTGAAGGATGCCAGCCCCATCACTTCCACCACCATTGCCCGTATTGTCCTAGAGAAAGAGGCCCCACACCCACCAGCTACTTCCCAAAATCCTCTACATACTACCAGACCCTCTGCTTCATCCACTGCCCCCCAGTCACCTAACAAGACTTTGCAGTTCATCCTCAATTAACAAGCTGTGCTTCTGCAACTTCAGCAAACCTTCTGGCGTTATGAGCAGAAAAGGGATTTTGCCCTTCACAACACCCTCGAGCAGAACTTTAAACAATTTTTCCTATTTTTGGAGTTTCCCACTGACTTGCTCCATACCACCTTCGAGGAGTCAGCCCCAGCTCCTAAGCCACAGACAGAGGAGCAAAAGGATTTTGAAGGATCCTCCTCCAGCAAGGTATAAAATCCTTTTTCTTTTATTATTAAACAATATTGAGTTCACATACACGTCATTAATCAAAACGTACATGCAACATATCAAAGACATAGATATTTACATCTTGTTTATTTTGGTTAACCAATTCCGGAGATACAGGTGCAGGTGGTTGCACCTTCACCGGGATTGGTGCCAACTCGCTCACAAACATTTTATTTAGGATTTGCCCATCATAGAATAACTCGATCCAACGTGCATTAAAAGCCAAAGCTATAGAAAATCTGCATAACTAATTTTCTGAACATGATATGGAAATATAGTGAGAATTAAATCCCAGTAAGTTCAACATTAAATCATCATCAATAAAGCTCATCACGTCATGTTCAGCTGTATAAACTACAGAAAATATCTTTGGTCACATGAATGCATTATATCTACGCACATAAAAATCATACTGTAATGATATGTATGACAGGATTAACTATTTTCAAAATATCATATGATGGCCATCAACTTATTCTCATTTCAAGCTACCCCGGTCAGGGTGAGTATCCTCTACTCTTCGGTACGAGCTTTTCTCGCTCCGTCCAACATGGCCCACTTTCTCTTTCTTTTCTCATTATCATGATCATAAACGTTGGTAGGGCGTCCCCTACTGGTGCACCACACGGATTGCCATGTGACCGTGCTCATTTCTTTTCTTTTCACAATGATAGCCAAAAATATATTTTCAATAACAAGTATGTTCATCAAAATATAACTATTACCATAAATCATTGGTAATCATGCCAGGAACATAACCATTTCAAATATCACTTTATAAAATATTTCCATGTCAGAATTTTACACTTAAGATGGTAGGAAGTTCATACAATGGCAATGGCTATGGCTATACTAGTCATTTATTATTTTCTTTTATAAGATTCATCTTCTTTCTTAAATATTAATTTTATTCCTTTATTTTCTTGATGCAGGTTTTCATCACATCTAACCTTCTCTTACTAAACAGAGCATAACTTCCTCAATAGAACTCTGATGTAGGTGATCTTGTTGTCCATTTCAAGATAAAACAATTATGTAAAACTATTATGTTGAACAGTTTAGCGAAATATTAAGAACGCAAGGTGATATTACTCCCTCAAAGTACAGGATAGTTCCTCTCGGATAGGTTCTGACCTTTAGCTACTACTCTGTCCATATCTCCCTCATATAAATTCCAAATTAATTGATTCCAGTGGCTAAAAATCCGTGACACATCTATCTATAATTCATATGTCAAGCATTCATTTTAATTCCTTATAGAGTGTTCCCAAAAATTAAAATACCGAAGCTATCCTAACATATTCTTCCCTGATGACCCATTTTCTGACCTTCGACTACTAATCGGCTCATATATTCCTCATATGGACTCCAAATTGAATGATTCCAGTGGCTAAAAATCCTTGACACACATATTTATAATTATTATGTCAATCATTTATTTTAATTCCCTACAAATAATTCCCATAAATTAAAATACCGAAGCTATCCTAACATATTCTTCCCTGATGACCCATTTTTTGACATGTGACTACTAATCGGCTCATATATTCCTCATATGGACTCCAAATTGAATGATTCCAATGGCTAAAAATCCGTGACACACATATATGTAATTCTTATGTTAACCATTTATTTTAATTCCCTACAGATAATTCCCTGAAATTAAAATACAGAAGCTATCCTAACATATTGTTCCCTGATGAACCATTTTCTAACCTTTGCCTACTAATCGGACCATATCTACCTCATATGGACTCCAAATAGAATGATTCCAGTGGCTAAAAATCCGTGACACATATATATTTATTTCTTATGTTAACCATTTATTTTAATTCCTTATAGATTGTTCCCAGAAATTAAAACACCGAAGCTTAAAATTCTGCCAACCATAGCCATACCCATGCAGAACTATCTACACCAACCTAAGTATTCAAACATACATCACATGCAAGATCAATATGTAACATGATATAGCAACATCATGATCAATCATAAAAGTTCTAAGATCAAAATCTCATATAAATATTATAAGTTTCAAAAGTTTTCTTCAAAAAAAAATATTGTTAAACTTACCTGGAGCACTTAGTCCCCTAGACTTCTCCTTCCTCTTTCTTCCTTTCTTCCTCTCCTTTCCTCATTCTACCTTGCTTCTATTTTTCCTCTCCCTAACTTGGACGAAATTATAATGTTGTAAGGGTGGGTTTTCTTATATAGACCACCAAATAATTCACCTTTCATGATCATGGGTCTTCCTTATCATAATTAGGATACACTTTGTTGAATTTTTGGAAAACAAACAACTTATGTTCTTGTCTTCCTCTTCCTTAGTCAAGATATGCATAGGAAAAGGAGATTTGTATTTTGAAAATTATGATAATATGTTCTTAAGATATGGGACAATGTCCCTTTGATTTTGGGATTCATTTACTTTTTCTTTTGTCTTAATCAATTATGATAGGTTACCTTTTTAAGTTGTAAATTTCTAGCCCTTCAATCTCCATTATTTGGTTGAAATTATTTATGTGGGATAGAGATGTTTTGTCCTAATGCTATGTCTTATCATACCACTTGCTAAAATTATGAGTGTAAGATATAGATTTTTTTGTCCTAAAGCCTTGTATTATTATGGCACTTGCCAAAATGATGAATGTAGAATCACACCACTTGCTAAATTTTTGTCTTAATGCCATGTCACCTAATCTTGATTACACCATTATTTCATCACTTTAATTTTATTTATATTTTATTTTTCCTCTTGGGTTTGGGCTCATTCTTGCCCATTTTCTTTACTTTGGTTAAAATTCTACCTTTCATAATGGGCTTGGTCACATTTTCATGATTTTTGGGCTACCGGTCCAATTTCTATATCCTAGTCCAAGTCTATGTTTTATTTCTTCCTTGGGCTATCCTATTGGCTTGCTAAAAATTAATGTGAAGTAGAAAAACTCTATATGAAGTGTCCATAGGTTAAAGCCCAATTACGAGTGGAGATACTAAACTTAGTAATTAAGAAAAATTACCCTAATCCGATCTTCTTGAAATTTTAAGACCTTTACTTACTTCACAAAAATTTATCTTTCTTTACCTAAGAATTTCACCTTTCTTTAGCATGTTTATTTCTAATATTTCCTCTTAGGTTTTCTTTCTTTACCTATTCCATTAATATTAGAACATTTCTATGCATATATGTAAGGTGAAGAATTTCTAAGAAAAATATCTAAAAATTACGGGATGTTACACAAGGAGCCCTACCCGAAACCCTACCAGACACCAGTGGGAACTGAGTCCTCTGATGATGATGAGCCCATTGCAAAACGGGCAGCAATGATGCGTAAAGGAAAGGCCCCACAACAATCAACACAGCGTAGAAGTGGACTCAGAAGCTCCTCAAGGTCCTCTGGGGGTCAATGCCCCTAAGGTGCTGCAGCATACCTGCTAGCACCCTCAGGAAGTTCCCTCAACTCTTATCCCTTCTCTGCTGTATTTGGAATTCTTTTGCCTCTGCTTCTTCTTTTTTTTTGGTGTCTTTTGTGTTTTGGCCATTGCATCAGCAGTGAGGACACTGCTCACTTTTAAGTTTGGGGGGGTTATATTATATAATGTTTACTGTGAAATTTCTGTGGCTTAGTGTTGCTTTGATATTGCTATAGAGTTTGCTGAAGCATGGACTTGCTTATTTGTGTGTTGCTTATCTATGTGGCTATTTATCCATATTGCTATTTACTTATGTTTCTGCCTACCTGTGTTAAATGAGTCTGCTTTAGTACTTACTTGTTTTGATGTATATAGTTATATTTGTATGATAAAAAGCTTCCAAATAAATAAAAAAGAGAGAGAGAAAAAAAATGGAGAGGGAAATGAGTATGCATATGGCATAGTCTACTAAAAGTTCTGGGATACTCCATGAGGAGGATTGGGTAGTTCGCTAGAAACCAAAATAGGAGACCTACAACCTTACCCAATCACACACAGAACCCTTTTCTAATAAGCACAGGATCATGGGCAGTTTGCCAAAGAAAAATTTGGTGATCTTTTAGAAATTGGACCTAAGTCTTAGAGCTAGTATTGAGAGCTTTCTGTAGAACTATAAAAGAGGCAGACGCATAGGGTCAGAAAGGTTTAAGTTTGGGGGGAAAAGTATAAAAAAAAATTTGGACACTCTAATGCTCTGTAGTTCCTTAGTAACCAGGGGTATGCATGAGCCCCATGTGTGCCTTTGCATAAAACAGGGACATAGAGTATGAGTGGGAAGCTGTTTAAGGGTGATAAGGCTGAGTAACCGGGTGCCTGCATTGAACATGTTGCCATTCGCGTCAAAAGGCATTAATGACCTTTGCTAGAATAAGATCTATGCCAAAAAAATAATAAAGAAAGAAAATCAGTGAGCTGCCAACCCCCCCCCCCCCCCCACATTTGTTGCCCTAGCTGCACCTATGATAAATGCCAACTTAACCTAGAAAGCTCGATATATTAGTATGAAAGTCTTAGGAACTCTGGCTGTTTTTTACCCAAGTAGCTCTTAGGGAAACTATCCATGTCACACACACAACTTCAAGAAAGGTTTTTTGTTGTGATTGGGAGTAAGGTCTGTGATGTCCTTTATATGAAAGCAATCCTGAGAGTTGAGAGCTATCAGCAGAACTATGGATTCATGCATGAGAAAGGTCTGGAATTTCTTGTTGGTAGCAATGTGGTGAACAGAGCAGATTACTTGGGGGCAAGCAATCCTTTAAGTTTGGGGGGATTTGATAACTGCAATTTATTGTAGTTCCTATGTGCTTTCTGAGTATGTTTACTAAGTTGTTCTGGTGTGTTAAGCACTCTTATTCCCTGATTAAATTGAATGGGATGACCCTTTTAGATATAACATCAGCTACCCCGTTGCTGCAGCATTTTAGTAAGCATATAACAGAAACCTAAGTGATACTGGGTGAGATGCTCCCTTTTTCCTGCAATACACTGATTCTGTTTGATATGGTGCAGGTGACAGCAGAGCAGGGCTACACAGCAGGTGCAGCCTCCACCCAGCAAGGGAGAAAGTAGAAAAAAACTGACACTGCAGGCTACTGGCACAGAACTGCCCCACTACTAAAAGTGGAGAGGACAAAGCTGCACGCAGATATGGTTTTGCCGCAGAGCAGGGAGAATGTTAGAAAACCAGGCAACTGATTGGGACCACAAGGTTGAACGATAAAGAGAGGTAGAAAGGGGGAGACACACACGACGAGAGGGGGAGAAAGAAGAGAGTAGCTGCACACTACTAAGGAGCATCAGTGCAGGAGATAGAGTGCAACCCCGGGATTCTATTGTTTTTCTTTGTTTTTTTTTCCTTTTTCTTCTTTTTTTTTACCAAGACTGGACTGGCATTTTTCTTTTATCAGTAGAAATGTACACCAGTGATTCTGGGATTTTTGTAACCAGTGTAACCATGAGGCTTGGCTAGTTTCCGGCTAGGGTTGCACAAGGGTTGTAATAAACTTAAGCACATTTTTAGTATAACACATTCGCTGCAGCACTGTTTTTTACATTCAACTGTGTTTTTATTTTAAACTCCTCTGATAACGGAAGTTAGTAGAGGTAGACTAAGGCCAATATTCACCCGGGAGGGGAATGGAGGCTGGAAAAACAGTTTAAATAGATAGGGACAGCTAATATAGGAATATATGGTCCCCCATCCCCCCAACAATGGAGCTTCATGCACAACTCAGGGGTGAAGACTGCTGCAGGAATGCAGGTCTGAACCCCAAAGTTGCAAGGAATGGAAGTCTAGAAAGACTCCATTCAAGACTGAACTGGGCACCTAAGACAATTGCTATAGCAATTCCTGGAGCAATATGAGTGCAATAGTTCATGACAACCCTGAGCAACCCTAGACCTCCCTATTTCATTTTCTTTACATCCTAGTACCCCTCGTCCTAGTTATAGCTGTATTTAAGTTGAACCACCTTTATTTTATTTTATAAACCATCCTATCTTTGCTACAGCATTTCACATAGCAAAGTCTCCTTAACAGTTTTAGTTCACTCCTCGTGGGACGATACTCACTCATCACTTTTTTACTTGGTCACGACATGTGCACTTGCGTTCTGATACTGTATTCATCTTTACATGAATCAAACCAACAAAAGGATATTCAGATATCTAAAACCATATGCTGCACGGTATGATCATTAAACAAATGTTGTTATACTCAGCTGTATAAGTTATAGTAAAATATTAAGGTTTAGAGATAAAATCATCAATTTAATGCTCCTGCCTCACTCAACAATCTGGTCAATGCAATGAAAATATAACTCATTTTCTATATGCATAGTGACCTCGACCACAGTCATACTAAGTGATCAGGGAATGTGAGTACATCACCTTCCTGCCCCCCCCAACATTACCACTGTCACCCGGTTGGAGCAGCCCTCCCCCGGCTCACTCAAGCTAATAGGGTGTCCCTTATTCGGTACCGTCACAAGCCATACAACCAGCCGATATTCATCCATACATATAAATACATGTAAAATTATCAAGCAACTCACCATGAGTTTTACGCTTGTCATATTTATCAAGCAACTCGTCATGAGCTTTATGCTTGCCATTCAATCTCATTTATAATATGACATGCATCATTTTCACAAGTATATAGCTTTACAAATCAATGCATCATGCACATAATATTCACTTTATCAAATAATGATAAATACATTTAGAACCACATATTCAATGAGTTCCAAAATACATTTTTAAAACCATACTCTTCTTGAACTATGTGCCAGTTCATAAGTAAAATAAATATTTTAACACATTTCAGAAATTTATAATAGTATAAATAACTGTAAACAGAAACAATTATATATTTATAGTTCAAGAAGAGCACGGGGTAAGTCATAGAAAGAATTATCTACTCACAGGGTAGGGCTCCTAGTTGGACAGCCCTAAAATGTACTTTTCCAATTCGAATTTAACCAATTAGACCTCAAAAATGTGTCCAAAGGGTCCAAAGACTTAGAAAATGACTTCGAGAGTTAATCATTATTTATCACCGAAAAATACTATTCACCCGCTGGAAATCACTATTCACGACGAATAAAAAACTATCAGATGGTCGAAAATATTCATATCATAAGGTTTATTTAGCTCCTGAATCCATCTACGGTATCAGAATTTCAATTAGAAGTCTCTAAATAAGAGTTTAAGAATTTACCTTTTTCTCAGATTTCCTACTTTAGATCTACGGCAATTCAACGATTGATTTGAGAAATTAATCGGTCAAAACCGTAGTATTCTCCATCCTGAATCCAGTGGTATCTTCAGTTTGGAGATCGGAGGCCTGTAGACACTCCAAATCTAGAGAGAAATTGAATTTTACTATTCATCACTATTCATTCCTCGATTTTGCATTCCGTCTTCCCCCTCCCCATTTGCTTTATTTTTATTATAATTAATAATAATAATAATAATGTAATAATTGAATAATAGGATTTTATTTTATATATATTCATATAAATACCGTTTTTCATCCTAAAATATCCCAAAAATTTCTAAAAATTTACATTCTCATAAAATTTTAGTTAAACTCTTAAATCATGACTTTTCTTGATAAAAATATTAATAAAACAAATCATAAAATAAATATCTTTATATATAATAAAAGAAAAAATATTTCTAAAAATACAACAAAATTTATTAAAGGCCAATATAATTAATTTAAGCAAAACAATAATTATTTTAATTAAAAATATATTTGGTTTTAGCATAACATAATCATTTTTAAACAAATAAAAATATATTTGTTTATAACAAAACATTATTATTGAAAAACAAAAATTACGGGATGTTACATGCTTCCCCCCTTAAGAAATTCGGTCCCCGAATTTCATCTCATCCTACCACATGTAGGGAATGAAATCAAGGCATAATTCGGAGTTACCAACCTTATTACTCAAATAATTGGGAATATCTTTTCTATATAACATATTTACTTTTTAATATGTTTCTTCACTTGAGTGATTTTGCCATATAACTTAACCATAGGGATTTCTTTTATCCATAAATTCTTCACTTGTCGATCAACAATAAACATCAATTATACCCATAGTTAAGCCAAATTTTTGTCCAATTGAATTTCTTGGAATTAGGTAACATAAGAAGAATTTAATAGGTACTTCCTTAGCATTGATGCAAGAAATTCTATACCCACATTACTCAATCCTGATGGCAAGGCTAGGCAATGTACTACTATGCCTACTTTGTTCAAGTTTTCAAACGAGTCCATATACTAGAGCTTAACTTTTTCCTTCTTTCCAAACCTCATTACCTCTTTCATTGGTGAATCCTTCAAAAATATGTGGTCACCAACTGATAATTTCTAGTGCTCAACATTCATGATTCCTATAGACTTTTGGCCTGTATTGAATTATTTGTATTCCTTTTCTAATTAATTTCACTTTATATCCTCAAGCTCGCATGGATATATATATGGGTCGATATTAGAAAACACATTCATAAAGAACATATTCACATCCGTATTGGGGTAACTATCTTTTCTTATTCCAGACTTCTATCAAGTCATCTTTGTTTCTCACATGTCAACATCATCCCATGAATAGGATCATCTGAATCTATCATCTATTTTTATCCTAAAGTCCATTAATCAATATGTTAAACATACGTAGCAATAAATCCACCAATCTTTTTTAATGTTTATGTACCATTGGCACATGTCTAACAATTCTAACTTACCTCATCACAGTAACTCTATACCCTTTTTATTAACACCAATAAATTCATTATCAAAAATTTCAAGCCTTTCTCTATCATATCCAGAAGTACCTCATTCTAACTTATATCAATCCCATTTAATTCACCCAATCATTTCAAGAAGATTTTTCTCAACAATTACTCATACATGAATTCTCAATTTCAACATAATTCGCATCCTATATACTAGACTCAATTTAGTATAATATAAACCTTTAACACAAATATCTTAATCACTTACATTATTTTTGGACATGATTCTCATAGTATTCTCCATATTTTCAAATTAAGAGTTCAAAGATTAATTTAAATCCTACTTCTCATATTTTATTATTCAAGAACCTCAACACCACTAATTCTCTTGATTATATTCGTCAAAACACCATAAGGTCATCATCCATCCACTCCTTTCAAAATCTCTATTACTTTAACCTACTAACCAATTGGATACCATAATAACTGAGTTTCAAAGAAAAGAAATTAACCTTCCTTATGATATGGAAAAAGAATCTTACATTTAATACCAAATATTAATGTAGGACAATGCAGCAGAAAATGTGGAATACTTAATAGAGCATAGTGCCAAAATAGGAAATTAGAAATTTGGACAAAGCATTGAAATAAAATTAAAATTGGTGGTCGTAATTCTTGAAAATCTGTAAACAAATCTAGCTGCTATTTCGACAAAAATCAATGGCCACAAATTTTGAATATATATGCCAAAATTTAATTCAAAACTACTGTCATTCGGTGGAATAATATCACATGGAAAAGAAGCATTTCTAAGCTTATAAAAGTTTGTGAAAATCAAAGAATAGGTAGTTAACTGGTAGGATGTAGTTGATTGATTCAAAATAAATATAATCAATCAACTGTAAAATAACCGGTCCAAATTAAAATTTCTCAAAATAGCTAGTCAACTTAATAATACCGATAGTCGACTAGCAAGAACATTGGGAAAACAAAATAAAACATTTGATTGTCCCTCTTCAACAACTAACTTGTTTGCATTTTCACTTTTTTTTTACAATTATACCTATTACTTACAACTTCCCTACAAGAATTAAGACATCAATGCTTCATCAAGAACAACAAGGAAAAGACAAAGTTCTCGTGATATCTTAACCATATTCTCTTTATGTGCCTAATATGAGCGACTATCACAACTGCTGTACATATACATGCTTGCCGTCATTTTTTGAAAATTTCACCTTCAATTTAGCTTATATCCACCAATCACTCACATAGCTATTCTAATTATATTTATCCTATTTCCATATCTATCATAAGTATGCCCTTCTCTGAGTTTTATAAATACACACATTAGTATCTTTATCTTCTCATACTCAAAGTAGGGTGTGTGCAGCTATGGAGGAAATTGCATTCTATCAATTTCAAAATATTTGTGTCTTTTGTGGTTCCAATCCTAGAAAAGATGGAGAGTATGTGAAAGCTGCACAAAACCTGGGTATGGTACTAGCCAGGAAAAAAATTCATTTAGTCTATGGTGGAGGTAACTGTGGATTAATGGGGTGTGTGTCTATAGCTACCCATGTAGGAGGATGTCAAGTTCTAGGTATTAGTCCTACAGCTCTAGCTGCATCTAACATCGTAGGAAAGACAATTGGGGAAGAATTTAGGGTAGCTTCCATGCATGAGCGCATGGCTAGAATAATGAGCAATGATGATGTCTTCATTGCCTTACCAGGTGATTTTGGTACTTTAGAAGAGATGTTTTAAATAGTTTATTGGGCACAACTGAATATGCATCACAAACCGATAGATTTGTTAAATGTTAACCACTTCTTTGATGGTCTGTTGTCTTTTCTTGATCATGCTGTGGAACAAAGGTTCATCTCACACTCAGCACGAAAAATTCTCATTTCGGCTTCAAATGCTGAGGAGTTAATTGATGCTTTACAAGCATATGTTCATGTACCTGATCCAACTATGGCTCAAATAGAATGGACGGCAGACAACCACAGGAAGCGTAAATTGGATTTAGATCTTCATCTTTAGATGTAGTAAAACGTAGCCATTGTTGTACTACTTTTACTTTCTTAGAGTTTACTTGGATACCATCTTTACCAACCATACTCCCTTAGAGTTGGTAAAACTATCTTTGAATGTTGCTTATGATCTTCTGAACTTTTGAAATATTTTAGTATATCATCAATAAATATAATAACAAGTTGATCTAAGGATGACCTAATTACTATTCATTAAATTTATGAATGCAACTAGGATATTTGTCAAACTAAATAACATAACCAAGGACTCATAATGTCCATAATGAGTCATAAAAGAAAATTTTCGTACATCCTCTTCTCTTATCCTCAATTAATGTTACTCATATCTCAAATCAATTTTTGAAAAACATTGAGCACCTTGTAACTAATCAAACAAATCATCTATACAAGGTAATGGATATTTATTCCACACTGTCACCTTATTTAACTGTCTATAATTTATACATAGTCATAGTGATCTATCTTTCTTTTTCACAGATAGAACTGGAGCACTCCAAATAAAAGTATTAGGGCATTTAAATCCCTTATTTAACAAGTCTTGTAACTAATTTTTTTATAAAAAAATTCAATCGATATCATTCTATATAGAGATATAGATACTAGTTGGGTTCCAAGAAGTAAATCAATATTAAATTCTAGTCATGGTACTCTAGGTAATTCTTCTGAAAACACATCAGAAAAATTTTTAACTACTGGAACCTGATCTACATTAGTATACTTTATATCAACATCTTTCACCACTGCCAAATATCCTTAGCACCCCTTTTTTGTAATAACTTATGGTCGCTAAAGGTGAAATTAAATTACTGGGTACTTGCTTCCATGATTACTCACTACTTGCAACTCCTTTACTAACATTTTCTGCTATTGATGACATCTTCATACTGTATCAGCTAGATCGCACTTCAAAACACTTAAACAAATTCAACCTATTGTGACTTTATTCTTTAACATGCTTATGCAATATCTTAACAATCAATCATGGAAAACTTATGTCTATCCAAGAGCCCTTCACATATATTACCCATTTTTCTTACCTTAAATTTTTAAATTTCCATGAGTAAACCTTCCTTTATCATAATACTTATACATAGTATTATTGAAAACCAAATTGTCTTTGAAGTCCTTATATCAACAAAATATATCATTGAAAATATTATCTTCATAGATTCTCCGCTCTCAAATTCAATCCAACCCACAACTTACCAAATCAATTTATATATATAGATTCCAACTCATCCATCCAAAAAGAGATTTAAATATATTTTTAAAACACTCACTTTATTTTAAATCATTATCTTGGAGTTAACAATCTCTATCACATCATAACCCACCATCAATATTATATTAGCCATTCGTCATACTGTTTCACATAAGCAAATCAAACAATCAATTCAAATCTTCTTGACATCCAAGCAAGCCATTCCCTTTGTGTTCAAATAGAATTTTCTTATTTTTAACTAATTTCCCAAGAGGATTCTCTTCATCACTTTTCGTTAAAACAAGTTCAAAAGCTGAACTAGTAGTCCACACACAAAAAGTACCATTTAGGACATACGTATAGATGTTTAATCCTCGCATATCTAAGGAAAAGAGTTAGAAGGAAGAAAAAGATGACACCTTATAGAATTCCACAACAGCACCGTGAGTATAAATATGTCTACAGTTACATAACCATACTCAAAGTCCTACTACAGAATTCTTTGCTCTATTAGCCATAGGGAAACCTAATGCTCTGATACCAACTTGTAACAACCCCAATTTACGTTACGTAAAATAAACATTTTTTTTTAAATTATTATTTCCGCAATCTGATATTTTCCATAAAGATACATAATTCAATTCTTTATCATGGGAACAGATATATATAGGATCTCTCATGTATACACAATATACAGACCAAGTCTAAAATATCAAAGTACAACAGAAATGGAGATCCTACCTATAGCGTTCAGAGCACTCCAGAATACAAACACAGTATAATTCAAAGAACGTGAGTCTTGGAAGCAATGTAGACTCACCCAGAGAATATATCAACTATCTGCCGAATCAGACTTTGATATTCTTATCTGAAAAATGTAAAAATATCATGTAGTGAGTTTGACAACTCAGTGATCAAATAATTCTTCCTATGACCTCTTAGGTCAACATATGGATGTACTTAAGTTTTAAAATATGTGACATAAAAAATACAGTTCAGAAGTACATTCATATGGGACCCGTATTTTAAATATTCTCAAATCAAAGGATATTCAGATATCCAAAACCATATGCTGCACGATATGATCATTAAACAAATGTTGTTATTCTCAGCTATATAAGTTATAGTAAAATATTAAGGTTTAGAGATAAAATCATCAATTTAATGCTCTTGCCTTACTCGACAATCTAGTCAATGCAATGAAAATATAACTCATTTGCTATACGCATAATGACCTTGACCACAGTCACAATAAGTGATCAGGGAATATGAGTACATCACCCTCCTGCCCCCCTGTAACATCCCTAATTTCGTTTCTTTTATTGATAAAAGTACATAAATATTTAATTAAGAAAATAAAATTTATTAGACAATATGTTAGATATCTAAGGAAATATAATCCTTAGAAATTCTTCACCTTATGTATATACATAGAAAATGTTTCTAACATTAAGAGAACAAATAAAGAGGGAAAACCTAATAGGAAAAACATTTAGAAATAACATACTAAAGAGATGCAAAATTCTTGGATAAGGAAGATAAATTTTTAGAAACAAGTAAAGGTCATAAAATTTTAAGAACATTGGATTAGGGTAATTTTTCCTAATTCAAGAACTAGAGTTACTAAGTTTAAAATCTTTACCCATACATTGGACTTTTACCTATGGATACTTCATATAGAGTTTTTTCCACTTCACATAAGTTTCTAGCAAGCCCATTGGATAACCTAAGCAAGAAATAAAACATAGACTTGGACTAGGATATAGTAATTGGACCAATAGCCCAAAAATTATGAAAATGTGACCAAGCCCTCCAAGAAAGGTAGAATTTTATCCAAAGCAAAGAAAATGGGTAGGAATAAGCCCAAATCCAATAGGAAAAATAAAATAAAATAAATTAGATGATGATATAATAATGTCATAATAATAAAGATTAGGTTACATGGCATTAAGACAAAAATTTAGCAAGTGGTGTGATTCTACATTCATAATTTTGGCAAGTGGCATGATAATACAAGGCTTTAGGACAAAAACATCTATATCCTACACTCATAATTTTAACAAGTGGTATGATAATACATGGCATTAGGACAAAAAATTCCTATCCCACACAAATAATATCAACCAAATAATGGAGATTCAAGGGCTAGAAATTTGCCACCTAAAAAGGCAAACCTATCATACTTGTTTAAGACAAAAGAAAATGGAAATGAATTCCTAAATCAAATGGACCTTGTCCCTTATCTTAAGAACATATCATCATAATTTTCAAAGTACAAATCTCCTTTTTCTATGCATATCTTGACTAAGGAAGAGGAAGACAAGAACATAAGTTGTTTGTTTTCCAAAAATTCAACAAAGTGTATCCTAATTGTGATAAGGTAGACCCATGATCATGAAATGTGTATTATTTGGTGGTCTATATAAGCAAAACCCACCCCTACAACATTTTAATTTTTTCCAAGTGAGGAAGAGAGAGAAATAGAAGCAAGGTAGAGTGAGGAAAGGAGAGAAAGAGAGGAGAAGAAAGGAAGGAAGAAGAAGGAGAAGTTTAGAAAGCTAAGTACTCAAGGTAAGTTACCTTAATCTCCACTTGAATCCATTTTTCTTCTTCATCATTTAGGTTCAAAAATTCACCCTCCTTCTCTTACCTTAGCTGCTAGAAAAGCTAAGGGAAGGAAGGAATCTTGCTACTTTTTTCAAGAGGAAACCAGAAAACCAATTCACTAAGTAAGCTAGGGAGATTCTTAGGTAAGTTTAACAATATTTCATTTTGAAGAAAACTTTTGAAACTTATAATATTTATATGCGATTTTGATCTTAGAACTTTGATGATTGGTCATGATGTTGCTATATCATGTTACATATTGATCTTTCATGTGATGTATGTTTGAATACTTAGACTGGTATAGAAAGTTTTGCATAGGTATGGCTACGGGTGGCAAAATTTTTAGCTTCTGTATTTTAATTTTGGGGAATTATATGTAGGGAATTAAAATAAATAGTTAACAAAAGAATTAAAGATATATGTGTCACGGATTTTTAGCCACTGGAATTATTCAATTTGGAGTCCATATAAGGTAGATATGGTCCGATTAGTAAGCAAAGGTCAGAAAATGGTTCATCAGGGAAGAATATGTTAAGATAGCTTCTGTATTTTAATTTCTCGGAATTATATGTAGAGAATTAAAATAAATAGTTAACATAAGAATTAAAGATATATGTGTCTCGAATTTTTATCCACTGGAATTATTCAATTTTGGAGTCCATATGAGGTAGATATGGTCCGATTAGTAAGGAAATGTCAGAAAATGGTTGATCAAGGAAGAATATGTTAGGATAGCTTCAGTGTTTTAATTTCTAGGAATTATATGTAGGGAATTAAAATAAATGGTTAACATAAGAATTAAAGATATATGTGTCACGGAGTTTTAGCCACTGGAATTATTTAATTTGGAGTCCATATGAGGTAGATATGGTCCGATTTATAAGCAAAGGTCAGAAAATGGTTCATCAGGGAAGAATATGTTAGGATAGCTTCTGTGTTTTAATTTCTGAGAATTATATGTAGGGAATTAAAATAAATGGTTAAAATAATAATTAAAGATATATGTGTTATGGATTTTTAGCCACTAGAATTATTCAATGTGGAGTCCATATGAGGTAGATATGGTCCGATTAGTAAGCAAAGGTCAGAAAATGGTTCATCAGGGAAGAATATGTTAGGATAGCTTCTGTATTTTAATTTCTGGGAATTATATATAGGGAATTAAAATAAATGGTTAACATAAGAATTAAAGATATATGTGTTACGGATTTGTATCCACTGAAATTATTCAATTTGGAGTCCATATGAGGTAGATATGGTCCAATTAGTAGGCAAATGTCAGAAAATGGTTCATCAGGGAAGAATATGTTAGGATAACTTCTGTATTTTAATTTTTGAAAATTATTTGTATGGAATTAAAATAAATGGTTAACATAAGAATTATATCTATGTGTGTCGCGGATTTTTAGCCACTGGAATCATTCCATTTAGAGTCCATATGAGGAAGATATGAGCTGATTAGTTGTCAAAAGTCAGAAAATGGTTCATCAGGGAAGAATATGTTAGGATAACTTCTATATTTTACTTTTTGGGAATTATCTGTATAGAATTAAAATAAATGGTTAACATAAGAATTATAGCTATGTGTGTCACGGATTTTTAGCCATTGGAATCATTCCATTTGGAGTCCATATGATGATGATATGTGCTGATTAGTAGTCAAAGGTCAAAAAATGATTCATCAGGGAAGAATATGTTAGGATAGCTTCTGTATTTTAATTGCTGGAAATTATCTGTATGGAATTAAAATAAATTGTTAACATAAGAATTATAGATATGTGTGTCATGGATTTTTAACCACTGGAATAACTCAATTTGGAGTCCATATGAGGTAGATATGGTCCGATTAGTAGGTAGAGGTCAGAACCTATCCGAGAAGAAATAACCTGTACATTTAGGGAGAAATATCACCTTGATTTCTTAATATTTCGCTACAATGTTCAACATAATAGTTTTAGATCATTGTTTTATCTTGAAATTGACACAAAGATCACCTACATCAGAGTTCAATTGAGGGAGTTATGCTCTGATTAGTAAGAGAAAGTTAGATATGATGAAAACCTACATCAAGAAAATAAAGAAATAAAATTAATATTTAAAAAAGAAGACGAATCTTATAAATGACTAGTATATGCCATAACCATTGCCATTGTATGAACTTCTTACCTTCTTAAGTGTGAAATTCTGATATGGAAATATTTTATAAAGTGATATTTGAAATGGTTATGTTCATGGCATGATTACCAATGATTTATGGTAATAGTTATATTTTGATTAATATACTTGTTATTGAAAGCATATTTTTGGCTATCATTGTGAAAAGAAAAGAAATGAGCACGGTCACATGGCAATCCGTGTGGTGCACCAGTAGGGGACGCCTTACCAACGATTATGATCATGTTAATGAGAAAAGAAAGAGAAAGTGGGTAATGTCGGACGGAGCGAGAAAAGCCCGTACCGGAGAGTAGAGGATACTCACCCTGACCAGGGTAGCTTAAAATGAGAATAAGTTGATGGCCATCATATGATATTATGAAAATAGTTAATCTTGTCATACATATCATTATTGTATGATTCTTATGTGCATAGATATAATGCATTCATGTGACCAAAGATATTTTCTGTAGTTTATACAACTGAACATAACATGATGAACTATATTGATGGTAAATTATGATTTATTGTTGAACTTACTAGGATTTAATTCTCACTATATTTCCATATCTTGTTCAGAAGAATAAATATGCAGATTTTCTCTATGACACTTATTATTTTCGTACGTTGGATCGAGGTGCCCTACCTTGGGCAACTACCAGTTATTTCAGATGTATCTGTCGTAGATGTGACTGAGATTCCGGTGGAGGTGCCACCCGCACCAGTGTCCCCGGAAGTAGTCGACATAGAAGATTAGAGCTAATATGTATCTTTGTACAAATATTTGTAAAATAATGGTGTGTATGGAAACTCAGTATTGTATCACTGTTAATAAAAATTATGCTTGGTTAAAGTGATTATTATTACGAGTTAAGTGGTTAGAATTAAAGTAGTAATAACTTCATGGAATTTTACAAATATAAAGAAAAAAAAATTTTTTTGATACATTTACATAAATGGAGTTGTTACACCCCCCACATTACCACTGTCACTCGGTTGGAGCGGCCCTCCCCCGGCTCACTCAAGCTAATAGGGCGTCTCCTATTCGGTACTGTCACAAGCCATACAACCAGCCGATATTCATCCATACATATAAATACATGTAAAATTATCAAGCAACTCGCCATGAGTTTTACACTTGTCATATTTATCAAGCAACTCGCCATGAACTTTACGCTTGCCATTCAATTTCATTTATAATATGACATGCATCATTTTCACAAGTATATAGCTTTACAAATCAATGCATCATGCACCTAATATTCACTTTATCAAATAATGATAAATACATTTAGAATCACATATTCAATGAGTTCCAAAATATATTTTTAAAACCATACTCTTCTTGAACTATATGCCAGTTCGTAAGTAAAATAAATATTTTAACACATTTCAGAAATTTATGATAGCATAAATAACTGTAAACAGAAATAATTATATATTTATAGTTCAAGAAGAGCACGGGGTAAGTCATTGAAAGAATTATCTACTCACAAAGTAGGGCTCCTAGTTGGACAGCCCTAAAATGTACTTTTCCAATTCGAATTTGATCAATTAAACCTTAAAAACGTGTCCGGAGAGTCCAAAGACTTAGAAAATGATTTCGAGAGCTGGTCACTATTCATCATCGAAAAACACTATTCACCCGCCGAAAATCACTATTCATGATGAATTAAAAACTTTCAGATGGTCGAAAATATTCATATCATAAGGTTTATCTAGCTTCTAAATCTATTTACAGTGTCAGAATTTCAATTAGAAGTCTCTAAGTAAGAGTTTCAAAATTTACTTTTTTCTGAAATTTTCTACTTCAGATGTATGGCTGATTTGAGAAATTAATCGGTCAAAACCGTAGTATTCTCCGTCCTGAATTCAGTGGTATCTTCAGTTTGGAGATCAGAGGCCTATTGACGCTCTGAATCTAGAGAAAAATTAAATGTTACTATTCATCACTATTCACTCTCCTCGGTTTTGCATTCCGTCTTCCCCCTCCCCATTTGCTTTATTTTTATTATAATTAATAATAATAATAATAATTTAATAATTGAATAATAGGTTTTTATTTTATGTATATTCATATAAATACCATTTTTCATCCTAAAACATCCTAAAAATTTCTTAAAATTTACATTCTCATAAAATTTTAGTTAAACTCTTAAATCATGACTTTTCTTAATAAAAATCTTAATAAAACAAATTATAAAATAAATATCTTTATACATAATAAAAGAAAAAATATTTCTAAAAATACAACAAAATTTATTAAAGGCCAATATAATTATTTTAAACAAAACAATAATTATTTTAATTAAAAGTATATTTACTTTTAGTAGAACATAATCATTTTTAAACAAATAAAAATATATTTATTTATAACAAAATATTATTATTAAAAAATAAAAATTACAGGATGTTATACTTTAGTTATCTTTCCTTGATCGTGAATAGCTCCGATTTATCGGGAATTATCTTCCTTTTCCTTGAATGCCATTGGTGCTCGTTTATCAATCAACATTGGGGAAGGCAACTGTAAGAAACTGTAACTTTGGCCCCATCTTGGTTTTCTCCTTAAACACTATATTTGCAAGAAACATAAACACATTATAACAACAACAAAAAAACCAATTCAAAGGACAAATTAGAAATGACCCATTACTGCTTGGCATATAAACAAGAGTATAATGAAAATAGGAGATATTCTAATTATTTTGTAATGGGAAAACCATCAAGTCTTAAGTCATATATGATTAGGTGGACCATTTTTTATAACAATTTCGAAACCTTCATTAGGTTCTAGCGAAGCAACTGCCAGTGATAAAGAAAAAAAGTGTTGAAATCATCAATCTTGAGTGCTTTATGCCAACGCAAAAAGGAGTTAAGAGTATCTAAGTTCCATAATAGCTCAGGTTAATTCAAATAAATCCACATCAGGACCATTAGTGCACCAACAATAATCAAAACAAGATAAGGAGGTAGAGCTAGACTCAGATTGTGGGAAATAACCAAAGTAAACTTCCATAGAATCATCAGAATTTTGATTAGGGTCAAATAATTCATTTTCCTCGTTCATAGGAAGAGTTCCTCATTCACAGGCAACGAAACTGCATTTTCACAAGTAAGTACCTAAGATGTTTCTCTAGAAACTGACACGCCCAAAATATTAATTGGAGCATCAAACTCACTTGCCTCTACCTCATATTGGTTCCTCAACAATTCTAAAGGGTTGTCTCCCATTGTAGCATATGACAACTGTCCTCTGTGATCATTTTCTGTAAAGAAAAATTGTGAGACTTACTTCACACTATTCCGGCTATTATTGTTTACTTGCTAATAAAGTTGCTTATGCACACCAACACGTGGACCATCATCAATATCATCGCCTCTATTGTCATGCTCATAAAGTTGTCGTAGGGAGCTGCCACATGGGTTGTCATGCATTCCAATACGTGGCATCAAGATATTATTCCTTCCAGACACTCGCAATGAATTTGGATTTTGTCATGAGATAACTGCCCTATCTCCTCACTTGCATTAAAATACTCAAAGCTATAAGGATTACCACGTATCTCTTGATCTTCTATTTGTGCTATTATGCCTTCATTGGTTGCATGATAAATCTTGTCTTCAAACCCTTGCTGTCCACCACCTATTTGCCCATCTATTTTTATATCTTGACCAACCTGTAAATTTGAAAGGGCTAAAACATCAGGGTTCTTTTTGAAACTTTCAGGATGTTGAGATGTCCCATGACCTTTTTCATCTCCTATTTCGATTTGCCTATTCTAACTGTTGATTGTACCACCTCGATCTCCACTAACATGTTCTTCATATGGATATAAAGACTACTATGATGAAGAAGAAGATAACGATCCATTGCATGAATTTGACCCACCAGAACTAGATTGATTCGAATCTAAAAAAAGAATTCTTTTTCTTGTACCTCTGAAAATGATCTCCTGTGAAAACTCATAACTGCATTCTGATGAAGGATTTTCTTCAGTCGAATAAAACCATTCATTTATATTAAAACCCAGTTTAATTGAAGCTGTTCTTTTATTCTTTCTATGGAATATTGTTTCATTCACTATATGAACTTGGGAGACTGTTTGAAACTTAACATCATATCTTTGTTTAATACGTTAATTTTGCAAATAAAAAAATGTGACTGACTTATTCAGCCAATATTAAACACTACTTAGGAATATGCCCAATATAAACATAATTTTAGCAAATTTTGAAAAATCTTTCATAATGACAAGCTATCCAGGAAAATCTACCATTATCCACGTTAAGAACCAAACCCATCATAAGAGGTTGAGAATGATTAATAGCTATTTTGACATGCAAAAATTTGATGCTACGAGGGTAAGCCATATCCCAATCCACTTCTTTTACTTGACCAATCAGAATACACCGAGTCTCTGTAGAAGCCCTAAAATGATATTCAAGAGGAAGGCCCTAAAACTGTATCCATATATCACATGAATCCACGACAATATCTTTAGGGATCAAATTCAGCTGCCGTGGTAACATAGTCACCGTTGCATCTTCCACTGCCCACGGTCCCTCTCTCAGAACATATTCTATATCTTCCTGAAACTAAAGAAGAAAAAAAAAGTCAACTCTTGTCTCTACCTACTATCTTAACTTCATCCCTTAGCTTCCAGATTGAAAAATAATTCTTTGAAGGCATCTTGTAATAAATTTCCTTTTCTCAAGAAGATAACCCACTAAACATCTCTGCCAAGTTCTCCTGTTTTATTCCACTATGACTTGCAGGAATTGCTCCATGGGCCCTTTTCTTGTCTTTGCCGCAATAAAACTGTCTGGAGGATCAGCTTAGACCATCTCATGCACGCTAGCCAAATCTAGGACCACATCTGAATCACTACTT
This sequence comes from Gleditsia sinensis, assembly GCA_037074535.1. Lineage (NCBI taxonomy): Eukaryota > Viridiplantae > Streptophyta > Magnoliopsida > Fabales > Fabaceae > Gleditsia > Gleditsia sinensis. The sequence continues at coordinate 34,594,219 of CM073471.1, forward strand.
TCTGACCAACCCATCTCACATGCATTTTGAATTCTTAAAGACATGTTTTTAATTACCTTTCATAAGAGGACAGATCAAACAGCGACAAACTTGGAACTTAAAAAACAAATAAAAAACTGGAAAAAACACTTGAGAGAATCAAAGAACCACTTGAAATTAAAGAAGAAAAAATAAAAGCAGATTATGTTGAAGAAGTCAACTGGAACAGATTTAAAGTAGAAAGAACAAACAAAGAACAAGCAGAAGACCCACGAGAATCAAGAAAAACCAACCATGAAGCCTAAGAGACTGTTTGGTTGAGGGGAGTAAAAATAATTAATTTTTTGTTTTATTTGGTTTAATAACAAAGAAGGGAAAGAAAAGAAAAATAGTTTTTTTTTGTTTAGTTTGCAAAGATAAAATAATAAAAAAAATAAAACGAAATAATTATTATATTCTTTTATTTTCATTTTTATTAAAAAAATAAAATTATTTTATAAATTTAAAATATAAATAATTGAGAATAAATAATAATTATTATAATTTTTATATAATAAAACTCATTTAATTTATGCCCCCATTATCTCAATTATTGACCATTTTGAGGATCAAAATTTTCAAATAATGAAGATTGCCCACAACTTTCCATTCCACATCTTCTCCTTGTCCTGTATCTGCAGAATGGATATTGTTTTCCATTTCACGATATGCGACATTCTTGATGCTCCTGGAGAAGTAATAAAAAAAAATCCAATTATGGAACTCTGTATAATGCTTTATTGTAGCGGAGCAACGCAATGAGGCTTTTGAGGCCAGAGCCGTGGGAGCCTTGGCCTTTTGTCCACAAAAAAAAAATAGAGATAATTTCAGTATTTAAAAAATTATTTAAGGATATTGTTGTCACAAACTTTTCATTCCCTCCAAATCTTTCCATTTTAGGAGAGGGGAGGGGATTTTGGAGCTCAATTTTTCCTCCTCTCCCCTCCAAAATTTTAAACCAAACAGAGTTAATTTAAAATATTATCTTCCCTCCTCTTCCCTTCCCATCATTCTCCCCCAACCAAATAGCCTCTAAAAGAAATCCAAAGGACATGCAAGCCCAAATGAAGAGAAAGCTCAAAGAAAAAACATCTAAGCAAAAGGCTAAAGCCACAGCTTTGTCGAAAAAAAAAGAGAGGCTAAACCCACAGCTACAAGGAAACCAGGAAGAAACTCACAACGAGCACAATATAAGAGGAGCCTCTCTCCAGATTGATTAGGTTCATTGTGGATGCCATTTTTGGAATCACAGAATTATCAACAACAAAAAATCGTAAACGCGTCTAGAGTCTTGTACAATAAAACTTTTGAACTTCTCGGATAATTTCATGGCCACATTTACAAGTTTTAAAGAATGTCACATTTATTGCATGTGAATCTTACTATTATTAATGATTTTTTTGTTATTATATTAAATTTAAATATTTAAATGGCATTATATTATTAATCGTCCAAATAAAGATTGTTAATATATACTAACGCTATTCTATATTTTTTTCACGTTAATTTTATAATTTTATGATAATATTATTTAATGAAAATTTTAAGTATTAATTTTTATCACATAAATAGACTAAATTTTTTTTTAAACCTTACTCTATATATTGTATTTTGTTTAGTCTTAAAAAAAAGTATATAACCATCTAAATTATGTTATTTGTAATATAAAAAAAAAAAAAAAAAAAATCTACCCAACCCACGTTTGTAAGGCTTTTTGGTAAACGCAGTCTATCCCATCTAGGCCTTCCAAAATGAAAGTCCTTGTAATCAGAACCGACCTACTCTATTTTAATAATACTAACCATGGATTTTTTTTTTTTTTGGGATAAATTAACAAATAATTACATTTAATAAACAGATACAAAAATTTAAAATTTATAAAAACCTTAACAAGACACAATAAAAAAATAAAATACAAATTAAATATGCACTTTTGAAGAATACAAAAATATCAAATCAAGAGACAACACATCTCTTAATTACTACTAACCAAATATTATAAAAAAATTATAACAATTTAAATCAAACTACAATATATTAAAAAATTTATAAGATAGAGAAGTCTTTTAAGAAAAAACAACACACCTCTCAATTTTCTTTAAAATTAAGACTTCTATATTTATTTATTTTTTTCAATCTTGAAAGATTGTATATCAATAAAGTAATATGTAAATCTTTTCAAAATCTTGATTAACAGAATCTCCTCAAACAATAAGAAAAAAAATTCCATAAAAATATTTTTGTCCCTAATAAAAAGAGAAAACTTTCCTAAAGAAAAAGGATAAACTTTTATAAAAAAAAAAAAAAAATTATTCAAAGACCTCAACTTTAGACAGGAAAAAAAGAAAAAAGAAAAAAAAGGAGAGAAGAGGGGATGGCTGCCAAAACTTCGCTGACTAACCATATAGACCAGTTGAAGTGATAACTCCATAAAAACTATGCTAAAAGCTTTTTCAAATAAGATCTAAAATTGACAATTTTTTCTCCCAAGACCAATTCCCAGCTAGTAAAAATCTAGGTTTAAATAAATACTTATTCGGAAAGAGTTTGCCAATAAGTTCTAACATTAGAAGTGCTGTATAAAATAAAGTAATTTGTTATTGAATTGTTAGTTCAAAAGGTGCTTGTATAGTTAAAAATTGATGACAAAATTTGTGTGAAATTTATTATAGAAACAATTTGCAAACTGTTCTGAACTTTTGCATGCGCTTATTTTGATCAAATTTAAATTTAAGCTTTTAAAAATAAGCTGAAATTAGCTTATAGAGACATTATATGCACTTATAACAAAGAAGATCTATAGACTCATCCAAACAGAACTTCAAGCCTTGGTCATTCAGCAAATAAGACTAGAAAATATCAATACAATCCCCTACTCACTATTTCAACCCTCCTCTTATAGGGATTTAGTGGCTTTGAATAGTATGCTAAACAATGTGAAATGGAAATTATACCTACACTACGTTGGCCAGAAAAGCCACAATGAGAATTGTATTATGATGTATTCCCTCACTTTTCTCTACTCAACTTCCAAATCCAACCAGCCTTGGTGGTAATAAAAACCATGTTGACACCACCCTGAGTTAAGCAATAATAATGCTAAATTAGTTAAAATATAGCCACTACACAAGTTTCTGAAGAACTTACTCTATATGGCTTCCCATGGAAAAAATACTAGTCATTGGAGAAGTGTTCACCTGAACGTCCTGCAATCCTTGTTTTTCGCGCTAAGTTTAAGATGGTAAAGAGAATTATATAATATAAAAGAAAAAAGGTCAGTTGCTCAAGGAAAATACTCAAACTCATTAAGTTCAATATTTACAGGCAGATTTATGCTATAAATAGATGTTTCAGGGGACAAAAATGCCCTTGTGGGCTACATAATCTATTATCTACCACTTGGATAAAGCAACCCTCGCTGGCCAATATAAGTAACAGATGTCAGCGGGCACCAAAAAATGCAGCCATATATCTTGCAATTAAACAAACCCTCAAGATCCATCCTTGACTGAATACCTGACAGTCCAGAACAAAAGCTTCAAAAGTAACTTGGATCATCCAACATGAGAAGAAAAGTAAGCGGTATTTTAGACCATGAAAAGATATTTTAGATCATCGACAGTAAGGCGAGTTGCAGAACCACCAGCTTGATCTTCACCAAAAGCAGATGCAACCATTTTTCTCTTTTCTTCCTGCCAAGCATGATCCAACAGGACATCAGCAGAATTTATCATTCCTCTATTTACTCTAGTAAAATGCATGCTATATTCACTCCATCCAAACTAATTCTTCTACCTATCATATCAAAGCTAACTAAACCGCCAACAAGGTTTGGCTCTTGACAGGATTGAGTTGTGTAAACACCAAAGATATTTGGCTCAATTACTACTGGCAATCCCCTGATGGCAGGCATCAATAAAATGCAGTGCATCTTCCCTTGGAGCTAGAGCAACCTATCTGCCCTCTTAAATTTTTGGCCAAATTCCACTATTTGTCCCTTTATTTTTAATTTCATTTTCATCCTTTAAATTACGTTTTTTTTCCTATTTGAGTCCTTTAATTTTCAATTCATATCATATATCCTAAATGCTAATTCCGTTGAAAACATTATTTAATTTTTCTGTGGCACCTTATATTACGTTGTGTTAGATGCACTTGTGGAACTCTCTTGTAATTTCTAATTGAGGTCAGTGTACCCCCGGTACTTGTCCTTCTCTTCTTCCTCTTTTCTTCCCCTTATTTCTCTCTCTCTTCTCTCTCTAGCTCACCCTCTTTCTCACTCTTCTCTTTAGCTCTACTTCTGTCTTTCCTCTTCTCTCTATCTTTCCCTCTCTTCCCGTTCTCCTCTATGTAGCCCCAATGTAACATATCTAATTTCGTTTCATGTATTAATAAAAATACAAAAGTATTCAAAGTAACATCCATAATTTTATTTTTTTTTATTGATAAAGGTACATAAATATTTAATTAAGAAAATAAAATTTATTAGACAATTTTTAGATATATAAGAAAATATAATCCTTAAAAAATTTTTACCTTACGTGTATGTATAGAAATGTTCTAATATTAATGAAATAAGTAAAGAAAGAAAATTTAAGAGAAAATATTAGAAATAAACATGTTAAAGAAAGGTGAAATTCTTAAGTAAGAAAGATAAATTTTTGTGAAGTAAGTAAAAATTTAAAATTTCAAGAAAATTGGATTAAGGTAATTTTTTCTAATTTAAGAGTAAAAATTACGAAATTTAGTATCTCCACCCATAAATTGGGCTTTCACTTATGGACACTTCATATAGAGTTTTTCTATTTCACATAAATTTTTAGCAAGCTAATAGTATTCCCAATAAAAAAATAAAACATAGATTTGGATTAAAATATAAAAATTGGACCGTTAGCCCAAAAATCATGAAAATATGACCAAACCCATTAGAAAAGGTAGAATTTTAACTAAAGTAAAGAAAATGGGCAAAAATGAGCCCAAACCCAAGAGAAAAAATAAAAATAAAAATAAAAGTAAAGTGATGAAATAATGGTGTAATCAAGATTAGGTGACATTGCATTAAAACAAAAATTTATCAAGTGGTGTGATATCCTACATTCATAATTTTAGCAAGTGGTATGATAATACAAAGTTTTAAGACAAAACATTTATATCCTACATTTATAATTTTAGCAAGTAGTATGATAATACATGGTATTAGAACAAAACATTCCTATCCCACACAAATAATTTCAACCAAATAATGGAGATTCAAGTATTAGAAATTTGCCACCTAAAAAGACAAACCTATCATACTTGATTAGGATAAAAGAAAAAGGAAATAAATCCCTAAATCAAAGGGACCTTGTCCCTTATCTTAGAAACATATTATCATAATTTTCAAAATACAAATCTCATTTTGCTATGCATATCTTGACCAAGAAAGAGGAAGACAAGAACATAAGTTGTTTGTTTTCTAAAAATTCAACCAAGTGTATCCTAATTGTGATAAGGTAGACCTATGATCATGAAAGTTGAATTATTTGATGGTCTATTTAAGCAAAACTCAACCTTACAACATTAGAATTTTCGTCTAAGTGAGGGAGAGAAAAAATAGAAGCAAGGTAGAGTGAGGAAAAGAGAGGAAGAAAGGAAGAAAGAGGAAGAAGTCTAGAGGACTAAGTGCTCCAAATAAGTTTAACAATATTTCTTTTTGAAGAAAACTTTTGAAACTTATAATATTTATATGAGATTTTGATTTTAGAACTTTGACGATTGGTCATAGATGTTGCTATATCATGTTACATATTATGTATGTTTGAATACTTATGCTGGTATAGATAGTTCTGCATAGGTATGGCTATGGGTGGCAAAACTTTTAGCTTATGTTCTTAAATTTCTGAGAAGAATCAGTAAGGAATTTAAAGAAATGGTTAATATGAAAAATGTATATATATGTCTCACGGATTTTAACTACTGAAATCACTCAATTTGGAGTCCGTATGACGTAGATATGATCCGATTAGTATGCAGTGGTCAGAAATTGGTTAATCAGTGAAGAATATTTTAGGATAGCTTATGTGTTTTAATTTCTGGTAACTTTCTGTAGGGAATTAAAATAAATGGTTAACATAAGAATTATAGATATATGTGTCACGAATTTTTAGCCACTGGAATAACTCAATTTAGAGTTCGTATGACGTAGATATGGTCCGATTAGTATACAGTGGTCAAAAATTAGTTAATCAGGGAAGAATATTTTAGGATAGTTTATGTGTTTTAATTTCTGGGAACATTATGTAGGGAATTCAAATAAATGGTTAATATAAAAATTATAGATATATGTGTTACGAAATTTTAGCCACTGAAATTACGCAATTTGGAGTCTGTATGAGGTAGATATGGTCTGATTAGAAAGCAGTGGTCAGAAAATGGTTAATCAGGCAAGAATATGTTAGGATAGCTTCTGTGTTTTAATTTCTGGAAACATTCTGTAGGGAATTCAAATACATAGTTAACATACGAATTATAGATATATGTGTCACGGATTTTTAGCCACTGGAATCACTTAATTTGAAATTTTTATAAGGGAGATATGGACCGATTAGTAGGCAGAGGTCAGAACATATCCAAGAAGAAATAACATGTATATTGAGGGAATAATATCACCTTGATTTCTTAATATTTCGCTAAACTGTTCAACATAATAGTTTTAGATAATTGTTTTATCTTGAAATTGACACCAAGATCACCTACATCGGAGTTAACTTAAGGGAGTTATGTTCTGATTAGTAAGAGAAGGTTAGATAGGATGAAAACCTACATCAAGAAAATAAAGAAATAAAATTAATATTAAAAAAAAAAGAATCTTATAAATAAAAATAATAAATGACTAGTATATGACATAGTCATTGCCATTGTATGAACTTCTTACCATCTTAAGTGTGAAATTTTGACATGGAAATATTTTATAAAGTGATATTTGAAATGGTTATGTTCATGGCATGATTACCAATGATTTTTGGTAATAATTATATTTTGATGAATATACTTGTTATTGAAAGTATATTTTTGACTATTATTGTGAAAAAAAATGAAATGAACACGGTCGCATAGCAATCCGTGTGGTGCACCAGTAGGGGAAGCCCTACCAACGGTTATAATTATGTTAATGAGAAAAAAAAAAGAGAAAGTGTGCCATGTCGGACGAAGCGAGAAAAACCCGTACCGGAGAGTAAAAAATACTCACCTTGACCAGGGTAACTTGATATGAGAATAAATTGATCGTCATCATATGATATTCTGAAAATAGTTAATCCTGTCATATATGTCATTATTGTACGATTCTCATGTACATAGATATAGTGCATTTATGTGATCAAAGATATTTACTGTAGTTTATACAGCTGAACATGACGTGATGAGCTATATTGATGATGATTTATTGTTGAACTTATTGGATTTAATTATCATTATATTTTCATATTATGTTCAGAAAATTAGTTATGCAGATTTTTCTATGACTCTGGCTTTTAGTTCACGTTGGATCGAGTACTTTATGTTGGGCAAATCCCAAAAACAAATAAAATGTTTGTGGTCGAGTTGGCTTAGATCCCGGTGAAGGTGCAACCACCTGCTCTGAAAATAGTTAATCTTGTCATACATGTCATTATTGTACGATTTGCATGTACATAGATATAGTGCATTCATGTGACCAAAGATATTTGCTGTAGTTTATACAGCTGAACATGACGTGATGAGCTATATTGATGATGATTTATTGTTGAATTTATTGGGATTTAATTCTCATTATATTTTCATATCATGTTCAGAAAATTAGTTATGCAGATTTTTCTATGGCTCTGGCTTTTAGTACACATTGGATCGAGTACTTTATGTTGGGCAGATCCTATAAGCAAATAAATTGTTTGTGGTCGAGTTGGTTTCGATCCCGGTGAAGGTGCAACCACCTGCACCGAATTGGTCAACCAGAATAAATAAGATGTAAATTTTTATGTGTTTGATATGTTGTACGTATGTTTTGATTAATGGCATGTATGTAAACTCTATATTGTATAATAATAAATAAATAAGTTGTTACATAATTGGTATCAGAGCAGGTCGATCCTAGATGGCCAGTGGGTGGATGGTTATCTGAATCGATCTTATAGTGTCTTGAGTATGTTGTGGTTGTGCTGTGTAGGAGATAAGTGAATTCATATAGGTAAGAAATTACTAATGTTTCCTATCTATATACTGAGGTGGTGTTATAACTGCTGTTAAATATTTTTGAATTAACTATTGAGTTAGATCACCTCAATAGTAGCATAACTTTGTTTTTGCCACAGTAGGAAATGGCACCACCAAGGAGGAATTCGGCAAGCAATGCGGAGGAAATCCTGCACAACCTGGCCACAGTAATTTAAGACCAAGTCATGACTACTAACCAAATTCTATAATACCTCCAAAATGCTAATAACTTGAATGGTGTGAATGGTGCTACCAATCGGATGGTTGGAAATGATAACGGTATATCCGAGTTCCTGAGGACTAGGCCATCTTGTTTTCAAGGCAGCTTTGACTCGATTGTAACTGAAAGATGGATAAAGGAGTTAGAGAAAATCTTTGAAGTGATGGGCTGCATTGAGGAGCAGCAAGTAATCTTCGCTGCATATATGCTAAAAGATGAAGCAGAATACTAATGGCGTAGAGCTAGAGAATTTTTAGCTCACCAGGGAAGGCAGATCACTTGACAGGTGTTCAAATATGCCTTTTTGGAAAAGTACTTTTCAAGTACTGTGCAAGCGGAGAAAGAGATTGAATTTCTCCAACTCAGGCAGAGTAACATGACCAAAGACCAATATATCACAAGGTTCGAGGAGTTATCTAAGTTCTCCTCTTATCTGCAATTTAACCCCCATGAAGCATGGAAGGCTGTTAAGTTCGAAGCGGGACTGAACCCGAACATAAAGAATGCTATTGTAGCTATGGAGATTAGGGAGTTTGTACCTCTGATCAATAAATGCAGACTCTTGAAGAAAAGTTTAAAGGCAGCGAAGGATGAAAAGTAAAGGCGAAACCTATGGAAAAGGAAGAAAAATTTTCCCAACTCTAGCAAGAACGTGAGAAGTGGATATGGAGCTGGTAAGAGACCATTGACTGCGGGTCTCAGACCTTTCCAACAAAACCTCGCCCCAGTCAAGTGCGCTAAGTGCAGACGCATGCATGGTAATCGGCCATGCTACATGGGACAAGATGTCTGCTTCAACTGCAGACATAAGGGTCATTTTGCAAGAAATTGCCATCAGAATGTGGGGAAGCAGTCAGAACAAAGACCTCAGGTGAAAGGAAGGGTTTTCAAGTTGAGCGACCAAGAGGCAGTTCAATCTTCTGAAATGATTCAAGATACATGTTATATATATGGCTTTACTCTTATGGTGTTGTTAAACTCTGGTGCTAATCATTCATTTATATCGGAAGAATGTATTAGGAAGTTTCAGTTTCCTATTTCTGAAAACTGAAACTTCCTATAAGCTATCTGTAGTAACCCCGACAGGGAAAGGGTATTAACTTCCTCTCTGTGTAACGACTGTCGAGTCACCATCCAAGAGAAAACTTTTTCTGTAGACCTCGTCTGTTTACCTTTAAGAGGTATTGAGGTCATTCTAGGGTTAGACTAGATGTTTAGAAATCGAGTTTTGCTGAATTGTTGTAACAAAATCGTTGAATTTCTACCTCCTACTCCGAAAGAGGAGGTCCAGTTATTGATGCTTAATGCCAATTAAGTTAATAGGGAGTTGAAGAATGGAGTACTTGGATATATTTTCTTGTATTTATCAAACCTAGAAGTCGAATCGAAACTTGATGAAATCCCAATAGCCAATGAGTTTCTTGAAATATTTCTATCAGATATTCTAGGTTTACCTCTCAAGAGAGAAATAGAATTCTCTATTGATTTCCTACCTGAAACAGGGTCTATCTCTATTACACCATATAAAATGGCCTCGAAGGAACTACAGGAACTCAAGAAACAGTTGGAGGAACTATTAGACAAACAATTCATTAGACAAAGTGTATCACCTTGGGGAGTTCCTGTATTGTTTGTTAAGAAGAAAGACGGAAACTTGAGACTGCATAGATTACAGACAGCTGAATAAGGTGACTATCAAAAACAAGTATCCTCTCCCTAGGATAGATGACTTATTGGATCAGCTGAAGGGAGCCTCCATGTTTTCTAAAATTGACTTGAGGTTAGGATACCATCAGATTAGGATCAAGGAAGAAGACGTACCAAAAACTGCCTTCAGGACTAGGTATGGGCACTATGAGTTTCTCGTAATACCCTTTGAGTTGACAAATACACCTGCAATTTTCGTGGATTACATGAATCGCATTTTTCAACCCTGCCTAGATCAATTTGTGGTAGTGTTCATTGATGACATCTTGATATATTCAAAGACTGAGAAAGAACCATGAACAACATCTCCGAATCGTGCTGCAAGTGCTGAAAGAGAAAAAGTTGTATGCCAAATTGGAGAAGTGTGAATTTTGGCTGTCAGAGATAAAGTTTCTCGGACATGTCATCTCTAATAGAGGTGTAACTGTAGATCCTAGCAAGACAGAAGCAGTGATTCAATGGGAGAGACCAAAGACGGTTATTAAAGTCAGAAGTTTCCTGGATTTGGCAGGATACTACAGGAGGTTTATACAAAACTTTTCTCGTATAGCCTTGCCATTGATTAAATTGACCAGAAAGAGAAGTCCTTTCAAATGGACTGATCAATGTGAAGCTAGCTTTCAAGAACTTAAGACAAGACTGACCACTCCTCCTGTTTTAATTATTCCAGACCCTACAGAACATTTTGAAGTGTATAGTGACGCTTCAAAGAAAGGGTTAGGATGTGTGCTGATGCAAGATAAAAGAGTAGTTGCTTGCGCTTTTAGGCAACTGAGACCCCATGAAGGAAACTATCCAATCCATTATCTTGAATTGGCAACAGTAGTGTTTGCCTTAAAGATTTGGCGACACTATTTGTACGGGGCAACCTTTGAAGTATATTGTGAGTATAAGAGTCTTAAATACCTCTTTGATCAGAAGGAGTTAAATATGAGACAACGAAAATGGGTAGAATTCCTCAATGACTATAAATTTGAGATAAAGTATCATCCAGGAAAGGCGAATGTTGTAGCAGATGCCTTGAGTCGAAAATCTCTGCACATTGGTCAGATGATGGGGTATGAGATGCAGATGCTAGAAGAGTTTCGAAATTTGAAGCTAGCCACTACTCTTACTCCAAAGAAGCTAATCATTAATGATTTAAATATAGGGTGTGATCTTAGAGCCCAGATCAAAGAGACTCAAGCTCACGACCAATACTTACAGGATCATAAAGACTAAGGTAATTTTTCTGTCATGGAAGATTGAGCAACATAAATCAGAGAAGGATTTGTGTCTCTCAAGAACGAGAGTTGAGGACTAAGATCCTACATGAAGCGCATCAGAGTAAATACACAGTCTATCCTGACTGCACTAAAATGTACCAGGATTTAAAGAGGATGTATTGGTGGCCTAAGATGAAAAAAGGCATTGCCGAGTTTGTGACGAAACGTCTCATTTGTTAGAAGGTGAAGGTAGAGCATCAAAAGTCAGCAAGATTTTTACAACTTCTTGAGATCCCTAAATAGAAATGGGACAGTATTTCAATGGACTTTGTCGTGGGTTTACCCAAGACTTTTGTTGAACATGACTCTATCTGGGTAATAGTTGACAGATTAACCAAATCTGCTCACTTTTTGCCCATAAAAATTAACTATTCACTGGATAAATTAGCCCAATTGTACGTCCAGGAAATAGTTAGACTGCATGGAATTCTCTTAAATATCGTTTCTGATAGAGATCCGAGGTTCACATCGAGGTTTTGGAAGACATTACAGGAAGCTTTTAGTACTCAATTACGGTTCAGTACTGCCTACCATCCTCAGACTGACGGGCAGACAGAACGAACCATTCAAACCCTAGAAGATATGTTGAGGGCCTGTGTGATAAAGCAAGGTAAAGGATGTGATAAGTACCTATTTTTAGTAGAGTTTGCTTATAATAATAGCTATCACTCTAATATTAAGATGGCCCCCTATGAACCTTTATATAGTAGAAAGTGCCGATCTCCACTATGTTGGTTTGAGGTAGGAGAAAAGAACTTGTTGGGTCCTGATCTAGTTCAACAAACCACTGAACAAATTATGATGATACGAGACAAAATACTTACAGCTCAGAGTCGGCAAAAGAGTTGCTACGATAAGAGACATAGACCTATAGAGTTTGAGGAAGAAGACCATGTATTTCTGAAACTTTTCCCGACTACTGGAGTTGGTAGGTCTCTCAAAACAAGAAAGCTAAGTCCGTGATTTTTGGGACCCTACCAAATTATGAAGAAAGTAGGGACATCAGCATATCAAGTTGCTCTCACACCTAATTTGTCCAACTTGCATAATGATTTCCATGTATCACAGTTCTGGAAGTATCTTCCAAACTCCTCACGTGATACGAGATGAACCTGTAATGCCCCTTAGTAAAAAAAAAAAAAATTGTAACGTACTGTAGCTACTGCACATATATGCATACGGGCAACCAGAAAGTAGAAAGCAGAAAAAAAAAAAAAAAAAAACGCAGCTCCCCCATTTTTTTTCCCCTTCAATTTCAAACCCTCATAACTAGAGTTACGGACCTCCGATTGACGAACCGTCTGGACCGTTGGACTCGTGACAACGAGTACTTCAAAACCCACCAATCAATTTCACCGGAAAGTCGCCGAAAGTTCGCCGGAAACGATGAATAGTAACTGCGATGAGTAAACTTTGAATTTCAAAATTCTTTGATGTTTTCTGGTGATTTTGAACCTAAAATTATGTTTATGATATAGAATCATCAGTATATTCATAATTTTCTGGCTCAAAAACATGATTTAAATGATTAAATCATGAAAAAGGGTTTTGGATAAACAGTAACTAATACCTACGTGAACAATAACGGTGAACAGTGCGTGAATAGTGAACAATGTTTTTGACTGACATAAAATAGTAAATTTGTGGTGTTTGGTTAGAAATTGATATGCCAAAGTTGCTTTTCTAAGTTTTGAGATAGCGGAAGATAGCTTTCAGCATCAATTCGACCATTGAGTTCAACTACCTTGCATCTCTAGTATGTGAATAGATAATACTTACTATGACATTATTTTTAACTATTCATTTGATACATCCACATGAGATATTACTATTAATATGAAATTTATTTCTTTTAAAATATGACTCCTAGTATAAACTTTAGAAATGCAGGACAAGCATCATTTATATTTTAGTTCTCTATTAGTTTATGGTAATGTTGATATTTTATATGAATTGATAAATGATTTGATGAGACACATGTGTAGGCCTTTGGATATAAATGTATAAACTAAGTTGATATTGTTTTGGCTATTGTTGATTAGTGCATATTGAAGTTTGTGTAATGGACTTTTACTTGATTGATTGTGCGAGTTTTTGCCTGATGGATGAATTGTGCCGGCTTATGCCTGAGAGATGATTGTGCAAGCTTATGCCTGATTGATGATTGTATGAACTTTTGCCTGATGGATGAATTGTGCGGGCTTATGCCTGAGGGATGTTTGTGCGGACTTATGCCTGAATGATGATTGTGTAAACTTTTGCCTGATGGATGATTGTGCGGGCTTTTGCCTGATGGATTACGGGTTTTTGCCCGATGGACTACAAGCTTTTGACCTGATTGATGGTGAATATCCTCTTTATTGTATACTTGAGAAATGACTGTAGATATGATATAGAGAGAGTTAAAACTCTAACATTGATATTATACTTTTTAAATACTGAACTTTTCTTGTTATTAATTCAAACACATGATACATATGGCATTCATCTTTTTCTTGCATTAAATTTTATATTTGTGAAGGAAAAACTCGTGCCCTATTTCTGTTGTAGTAAGGATTACCTATTCACTGAGTTTTATACTCACCCCATCATATGTTTCCTTTTTCAGATAGTCAAAAAGATTCAGATGCAGCTCCAACTGTTTAGTGAGCTAAAAGAGTTGTGGTGAGCCCATGTTGCTTTCAGGACTCCCAGTTTGTTTAGATATTTTCAGTTTGTATTATAAGGTAGCTCCATGAACTACAGGCAGGATCCCTGCATCCCTGCGTATCTGAATATTGCTAGAACCGCTGTTGTATGAAAAATAGATGATTTCTGTATTGTATGGTTTAATGCCAATTGTATGTGAATTTATGAATTCTGAACCATTCTTATGGTATGCATGATGTTGTTTATGCCTATATGTTGTAAGTTGTAAGTCATAGTGATAACTTGGTGTCAATTGAGTTTAGGCTTACGGAGATAGGATTTATTCCTACTCTTGTGCTGGTCACGTGCCTGCTTCTACAGGGGCCGTGACAGAACCAATCCAAATAAAGGAGAACATGACATACCAGCTAATATCAGCATCTATATTGGACACTGACGTGATGCAATTGCAGAACAAAACTATTCCCCTACTTAAGGTGTTATGGGAAGATTTGACTCCGAAAGAAACAACTTGGAAGCTAGAAGAAGTTATGAGGAAAAAATATCCAAAATTGTTCTTATTAGGTAATTTCTGAAATTTTGAGAACAAAATTTTTTTTAGAGGGAGAGAACTGTAATATCCCTAATTTCGTTTCATGTATTAATAAAAATACAAAAATATTCAAAGTAACATCTATAATTTCATTTCTTTTATTGATAAAGGTACATAAATATTTAATTAAGAAAATAAAATTTATTAGACAATTTTTAGATATTTAAAAAAATATAATCCTTAAAAATTCTTCACCTTACGTGTATATATAGAAATATTCTAATATTAATGAAATAGGTAAATAAAGAAAATTTAAGAGGAAATATTAGAAATAAACATGTTAAAGAAAGGTGAAATTCATAGGTAAGGAAGATAAATTGTTGTGAAGTAAGTAAAAGTCTTAAAATTTCAAGAATATTAGATTATGGTAATTTTTCTTAATTTAAAAATAAAAGTTACTAAATTTAGTATCTCCACCCATAAATTGAGTTTTCACCTATGAACACTTCATATAGAGTTTTTCTACTTTACATAAATTTTTAGCAAGCCAATAGGATAATCCAATGAAGAAATAAAACATAGACTTGGATTAGGATATAGAAATTGAACCGGTAGCCCAAAAATCATGAAAATGTGACCAAACTCATTATGAAAGGTAGAATTTTAACCAAAGTAAAGAAAATGGGCAAGAATGAGCCCAAACTTAACAAGAAAAATAAAAATAAAAATAAAGTGATGAAATAATGATGTAATCAAGATTAGGCGACATGTCATTTAGACAAAAATTTAGCAAGTGGTGTGATATCCTACATTCATAATTTTAGCAAGTGATATAATAATACAAGGCTTTAGCACAAAACATCTATATCCTACACTCATAATTTTAGCAAGTGGTATGATAATACATGGCATTAGGACAAAACATTCATATCCCACACAAATAATTTCAACCAAATAATGGAGATTCAAGGGTTAGAAATTTGTTACCTAAAAAGACAAGCATATCATACTTGATTAGAACAAAAGAAAAAGGAAATAAATCCCTAAATCAAAAGAACCTTGTCTCTTATCTTAAAAACATATTATCATAATTTTTAAAATGCAAATCTCATTTTGCTATGCATATCTTGACTAAAGAAGAGGAAGACAAGAATATAAGTTGCCTGTTTTCCAAAAATTCAACCAAGTGTATCCTAATTCTGAAAAGGTAGACCCATGATCATAAAAGGTGAATTATTTGATGGTCTATTTAAGCAAAACTCACCCTTACAACATTATAATTTTCGTCTTGAGGGAGAGGAAAAATAGAAGCAAGGTAGAATGAGGAAAGGAGAGGAAGAAAGGAAAAAAGAGGAAGGAGAAGTCTAGAGGACTAAGTACTCCAGGTAAATTTAACAATACGTCTTTTTAAAGAAAACTTTTGAAACTTATAATATTAATATGAGATTTTGATCTTAGAACTTTGATGATTGGTCATGAATGTTGCTATATCATGTTACATATTATGTATGTTTGAATACTTAAGCTGGTGTAGATAGTTCTACATAGGTATGGCTATGGGTGGCAAAATTTTTAGTTTCTATTTTTAAATTTATGGGAAGAATCAATAAGGAATTTAAAGAAATAGTTAACATGAAAAATGTATATTTATGTCTCACGGATTTTTAACCACTGGAATCACTCAATTTAGAGTCTGTATGACGTAGATATGGTCCGATTAGTATGCAGTGGTCAAAAATTGGTTAATCAGGGAAGAACATTTTTGGATAGTTTTTGTGTTTTAATTTCTGGTAACTTTCTGTTCGAAATTAAAATAAATGGTTAACTTAAGAATTATAGATATATGTGTCATGGATTTTTAACCACTGGAATCACTCAATTTATAGTCCATATGAGGTAGATATAGTGTGATTAGTAAGCAGTGGTCAGAAAATAATTAATCAGGAAAGAATATGTTAGGATAGTTTCTGTGTTTTAATTTCTGGAAACATTCTGTAGAGAATTAAAATACATAGTTAACATACGAGTTATAGATATATATGTCACGGATTTTTAGCCACTGGAATCACTTAATTTAAAATTTTTATGAAGGAGATATGGACCGATTAGTAGGCAGAGATCAGAACCTATCCGAAAAGAAATAACCTGTACATTGAGGAAGTAATATCACCTTGATTTCTTAATATTTCGCTAAACTGTTCAACATAATAGTTTTAGATAATTGTTTTATCTTAAAATTGACACCAAGATCACCTACATCGAAGTTAAATTGAGACAGTTATGCTCTGATTAGTAAGAGAAGATTAGATAGGATGAAAACCTGCGTCAAGAAAATAAAGAAATAAAATTAATATTAAAAAAAAAGAATCTTATAAATGAAAATAATAAATGACATAGCCATTACCATTGTATAAACTTCTTACCATCTTAAGTGTGAAATTTTGATATAGAAATATTTTATAAAGTGATATTTGAAATGGTTATGTTCATGGCATAATTACCAATGATTTTTGGTAATAATTATATTTTAATGAACATACTTGTTATTGAAAGTATATTTTTAGCTATTATTGTGAAAAGAAATGAAATGAACACGGTCGCATGGCAATCTGTGTGGTGCACCAATAGGGGATGCCCTACCAACGGTTATAATTATGTTAATGAGAAAAAAAGAAGAGAAAGTGTGCCATGTCGGACGGAGCGAGAAAAGCCCGTACCGAAGAATAGAAAATACTCATCCTGACTGGGGTAGCTTAATATGAGAATAAATTGATCGTCATCATATGATATTCTGAAAATAGTTAATCCTGTCATACATGTCATTATTGTACGATTCTCATGTACATAGATATAGTGCATTCATGTGATCAAAGATATTTACTGTAGTTTATACAACTGAACATGACGTGATGAGTTATATTGATGATAATTTATTGTTGAACTTACTGGATTTAATTCTCACTATATTTTCATATCATATTCAGAAAATTAGTTATGCAGATTTTTCTATGCCTCTGACTTTTAATGCACGTTGGATCGAGTACTTTATGTTGGGCAGATCCTTGAAACAAATAAAATATTTGTGGTCGAGTTGACTTAGATCCCAGTGAAGGTGCAACCACCCGCACTTGTATCTCCGGAATTGGTCAACTAGAATAAATAAGATGTAAATTTTTATGTATTTGATATGTTGTACGTATATTTTGATTAATGACATGTATGTAAACTCTATATTATATAATAATAATAATAAATAAATAAATTGTTACACCCACCCCCCTTGAATGAGATTTCTCCCTCTTTTCTGTCACCTAGTAGTGCCCCCTTCAGCTTTTTCTTGTATTTTCCTTGGCCCTTGGCACATGTGAAAATACACAAACAACAACAACAACAAAATATTTTCCCACTAGTTGGGGTTAGTTGTATGAATCAAACGACGCCACAGTGGCCTATTATGAATGTGGAGACAACCAGACAACAACATAATTTCATATTAGGCCCATCTAAAGCTCCAGGTATTTTAACTGATTATGCTTTTTGGAACTGCTGAATCTCTTCAAGTTTGGTGATGTAACCAAATGGCTCTTGTGGACTATTAAGTTGCAAGAGATCCAGGTGCAGATTGATGCCTGGACTTAATAAGAAATTTATTGTTTTCCTTGCGAGGGCTGAGTTACTCAAGATACGGTTACTTACAGCATGCTTTATTTCTTAATAGGGAAAGGAGGATATTTTAATAATCAGGCTGAAATACTTCAGTTTTTCTATGTGTGATAGAAGATCATGATGGCCCATAACTTGGATGCACAATCAGAAAAGGAGATCCCAAAATATCAATAATCAGCACAAAACCTAATCCCTTTTTAGAGAACGAGATCAGAAAAAGACAAATGGGGTAGAAAAAACTGAGGAAGATAGGTAAGTAAAGAATTAGTTACTCCTATAGTGAAATAGAAGAAAGTCAGGCAGACACAGAAATGCAAAATGCAATTAGGGAAGAAGATCAGGGCCAAGAAGATAGTGATATAATGGTAATATCAAGAATGTAATAGAGTGTTTAATAAAAATGGTTTCAACTAACAGAATCTAATGCCATCTAGGATGCCACTAAGAAATTAAATGTTAGCGTTTTAAATGGAGTAAGCACATAGGATATATAAAATTAACTGAAAATTAAAGGACTCATTTGGAACCAAAAACAAATACTTAAGGGTCTAAAGTGAAACAACAAATAATGTAAAAGGACTAAAATTGTAATTTGGCATTTTGTTCTCTGCTACCAGCTTTTAGCTGATAATGCAGAGGTATCTATACCCCGCCTATTTTCTCTGCAGTTGTTTTTGTTTCTTCAGGCTTTGGCCTCCTTATTTTCACCCATAAAAATTAAAATAAATAAATAAAAGCTAACTAAACAGAAGAGCAAAAATTAACTTCAGGTGCCAAGCCCCCCTTTATATTTTGGCAGAATGCATCCACAAAAAATCAAAGAATAAAAGATTAAAAAAAAAACTAAACAAAATTTATGCTACCTTACTAATGGACCATATATTCTGTTGGAAAGGTAGGCCACATCCGCTGCATTTGTATATTAGTAGTTCATACAAAAAGAAACTTCAAATTCTCTGGCATCCATCACAGAATGAGTTAACATAAGCACCTTAAATCCATAGATTATACACTCAGCTTAGCTCAGGTGGTTTGGGTAGACGGGGAATTACAGGTTATAGGTTCAAGTAGTAAATAATGACTACTTGATTAAAAGAACAAAGTAAAATACAACAGTCAGGCAGGGAAAAAAAGTCCAAAACTATATGGGCATTGGAACAAGGGATAGGCAACATAAAAAGGTCTCTAGTGCTGTGGAGATAAGTTGATTTAGCTTTAGGAAATACTAGAAGAAAAAAATGGACTTGTTCTCACTCAGCCATTATCTAGTCAGTTTTTAGTCATTAGGGCAAAACGTTACTTATTAATGGTCCCCTCCCAATTGGCCCACACTTGAACTTATATTGATTTCATCCCGTGTCACAAATTGGATTTCTTTGCTTTACGCGTTGGTAAAAAGAAAAAAAAAAAAAGAATACTTCAACAAAAGCTTCAAAAGGAACTAGGTGATGAAAGGGTCACCAAAAGAGGTAATTGTAAGAAATTGAGTTGACTATGTTTATAAAACAAGCCTAAGATTTGACTTGCCTCCAGTAGAGCATTCAAGTATTCAGAGATAGTAACCTAATCAGACGGATGTCATCCTCAGCTCTTGATGACAATTGCAAATTCTTTATATGATGGCCACTACTACCACTTCTTTATATGATGGCCACTACTACCAAAATAAGCCTTCTTTCATCTTGTATAACTTTGTTCAAAAGATATAAAAAGAAAGCAATAGTAAAAAAGAAAGGGAAAGAAAAAGAAAAAGAAAAAACAAGCTGTTAAGTGCTAAGCCTCACTCCGGTGACCCCCAAGAAAAATCCAAATTTTGCACGAAGTATTCTTGCAATTTGAAGCATTAAAAAAAATTAATTAAACTAGAGACTAATACCTGAAGAGCCAATATTCGATCTTCAACTGTATTTTTTACAGTGAGCCGCGTTACAGTAACAGGATGGGTTTGCCCAATTCTATGAGCTCGATCAACAGCTTGGTCTTCAGTAGTTGGATTCCACCAAAGATCCAAAAGAATAACATGACATGCAGCAACCAAGTTCAAACCAAGGTTTCCTGCTTTTAGTGACATCAGCATAACAGTTACCTAAACAAATTTCAGTTAGTCAATAACATCCTTATTGAAACACTAGAAACAGGGAGTAATTAGGCTACGTCAAGAAGTGGTTACATTACATTCTACTTCAAAGTGCATCAAGCATTATCATACAGTTATTCATGGAATGGAATGGCATTTCACAGTACTCCGATGACTAACAAATAGATTTGGTTAAGAGCTTAAACAAAGTTGGGGAGGGCAAACCTCGGGATCAGTATTGAAATCCTTAACAGCTTTATCCCTTGCAACCAGAGTCATGGTACCATCAAGTCTCCTGTATTGAATACAATACTTGTTCAATGATCTCTCAACTAAGTCCAACATGCTAGTCCACTGGGAAAAAACAATAGCCTTTATCGGTCCTTCAGTTGTGGACTCTGAATAGTTTCCTGTGTGTTTTGTAAGAGTAACATCTGAATGGTTATTTTCAATATCTGAAGATTCAGAAGACAGTGAATTTCTACATCCAGAGGAACTTAATTGGCCAGAACCTGGAATCTTTAATTTACAATGAAATTGCAGAATCTCAAGGACCGCTGCGATTTTAGATGAACTGTAATTACTCTGCTGTACTGCTGAATAATCAACAAGACGAGAATTTGAAGAACTACCATCCCCAAGATCACCGGAGATGCAGCTTCTTAAAGTAGATTTGGAGAAAACAACATCATCACCAATTTGTTGTCTACAATCAACTGCTGGGCACATATTATCATACCCCGTCATATATTCTGATACACATTGATAACAGAAGACATGGCCACACATAGTAACAACAGGGTCTTCAGGTGGATCCTGTAGAAACCACAAAAAAGAAGAGTTAGCTAGGTCTCTTACTGACAACATATTGGTAGTGTTGGTCACTCAGTTATGATAAACTAACTGAAACATCAATAGTAAAAATGTTCAAATAATAAAGCTGGCACATAAGTTGGGTAATCAACCGTTAGCAATAGAGGATATAATGCCAAAATGGAAGTAATCAAGTAGGGTTAAACCGCTATATGAATGGTTTTTTAAGATATATGCATGAATCTAAGAGGAAAAAAACAAGGCCAAAACAAAAGCATTGCATATTGGTGCAACATAAATACCCATCTCTTGAACTATTTTAACATTAAACCCATGGGACAATAGAAAGATAGAGATCTTTATCATATCAACTATCAGCTACTTCAAAACACATGCCCATCCATCCCTGAAAAATTAAAACAAAGCACCAACAAAGTTGGCAATTATTTAAGAGCAGGACAATTATTTTAAGTTCAAGAGTTTCTGCATTTGCAACTGATGATTTTGGACATTATCCATAGATAGCATATTAAATCAAAGTACCAACAAATGACCATGTCCTTGAAAGAAATATTAAGGAGAAGGACAATCATTTTTAACTTCAATAGTTTTTTTCTTAACAAAAAGTTCAGATGCCAAATGGACGCATTTGCAACTGATGGTTTGGGACATTTTCTTATGCTACCAAAGGCTTTCCTGAGAAAACATCTCCCCTACGTACATGTGCCTTTAGTTTCAGTGAAATGAATACATGTTTCTTATCACCTATAGCATAAAATATCAAGCAATGATTACTTATGAATTTAGCGTCATGTTTAAAGCAAAACAATGATTCCAAATTTTCAGCATACCTACCCAGTAAAACGTTTCAGTACAAACAGTCCGTGTGGTTTGTAAATGGGTAAAACTTAACACCAATCAGGAAAAGTGTAACATCCCGTAAGAAAATAAAATTTATTAGACAATTTTTAGATATTTAAGGAAATATAATCCTTAAAAATTTTTCACCTTACGTGTATGCATAAAAATGTTCTAACATTAATGAAATAGATAAAGAGAAAAAATCTAAGATGAAAAATTAGAAATAAATATACTAAAGAAAGGTGAAATTTTTGGGTAAGGAAGATAAATTTTTGTGAACTATAGAGGTATTAAAATTTCAAGAAATTGGATTAGAGTAATTTTTCCTAATTTAAGAGTTAAAGTTATTAAGTTTAGTATCTCCACCCATAAATTGGGCTTTCACCTATGAACATTTTATATAGAGTTTTTCTACTTCACATGCATTTTTAGCAAGCCAATAGAATAGCCAAGGAAGAAATAAAACATAGATTTGGACTAAGATATAGAAATTGGACCGGTAGCCCAAAAATCATGAAAATATAACTAAACCCATTATGAAAGGTAGAATTTTAACCAAAGTAAAGAAAATGGGCAAGAATAAGCCCAAACCCAAGAGGAAAAATAAAAACAAAAATAAAATAAAGTGATAAAATAATGGTATAATCAAGATTAGGTGATATGGCATTAAGACAAAAATTTAGCAAGTGGTGTGATATCCTACATTCATAATTTTAACAAGTGGTATGATAATACATGGCATTACGACAAAACATCTATATCCTACACTCATAATTTTAGCAAGTGGATAATAATACATAGCATTATAACAAAACATCATTATCCTACATAAATAATTTTAGTTAAGCAAGGAAGATTCAAGGGTTGAAAATTTGCCACCTAAAAATGCAAACCTATCATACTTGATTAAGACAAAAGAAAAAAGAAATAAATTCCTAAATCAAAGGGACCTTGTCCCTTATCTTAGAAACATATTATCATAATTTTCAAAATACAAATCTCCTTTTGCTATGCATATCTTGACTAAGAAAGAGGAAGACAAGAACATAAGTTGTTTGTTTTCCAAAAATTCAACCAAGTGTATCCTAATTGTGATAAGGTAGACGCATGATCATGAAAGACGAATTATTTGGTGGTCTATTTAAGCAAAATCCAACCCTATAACATTAGAATTTTCGTCCAAGTGAGGAAAAGGAAAAATAGAAACAAGGTAGAGTGAGGAAAGGAGAGGAAGAAAGGAAAAAAGAGGAAGGAGAAATCTAGAGGACTAAGTACTTAACGTAAGTTTAACAATATTTCTTTTTGAAGAAAATTTTTGAAACTTATAATATTTATATGAGATTTTGATCTTAGAACTTTGATGATTGGTTATGGATGTTGCTATATCATGTTACATATTATGTATGTTTGAATACTTAGGCTGGTGTAGATAGTTCTGCATAGGTATGACTATGGATGGCAAACTTTTAAACTTATGTTTTTAAAATTTTAGGAAGAATTGGTAAGAAATTAAAATAAATGGTTAACATGAAAAATGTAGATGTATGTCTCACGGATTTTTAGCCACTGGAATCACTAAATTTGAAGTGCATATGAGGTAAATATGGTCCGATTAGTAAGCAAAGGTCAGAAAATAGTTAATCAGGGAAGAATATGTTAGGATAGCTTCTGTGTTTTAATTTCTGGGAACATTCTGTAGAGAATTAAAATAAATGGTTAACATAAGAATTATAGCTATATGTGTCACGGATTTTTAACCACTAGAATCACTCAATTTGGAGTCCATATGAGGTATATATGATCCGATTAGTAAGCAAAGGACAGAAAATAGTTAATCATGGAATAGAATGTTAGGATAGCTTCTGTGTTTTAATTTCTGGGAACATTCTGTAGGGAATTAAAATAAATGGTTAACATAAAATTATATCTATATGTGTCACGGATTTTTAGCCACTGGAATCACTCAATTTGGAGTCCATATGAGATAGATATGGTCCGATTAGTAAGCAAATGTCAGAAAATGGTTAATCAGGGAAGAATATGTTAAGATAGCTTCTGTGTTTTAATTTCTGAGAACATTCTGTAGGAAATTAAAATAAATGGTTAACATAAGAATTATAGCTATATGTGTTTTGAATTATTATGAGGGAAATATGGACAGATTAATAGGTAGAGGTCAGAACCTAACCGAGAAGAAATAACATTTTCTTTGAGGGAGTAATATCACCATGATTTCTTAATATTTCGTTCAACTGTTCAACATAAGAGTTTTAAATAATTGTTTTGTCTTTAAATTGATATCAAGATCACCTACATCGGAGTTACATTGAGGGAGTTATGCTCTGATTAGTAAGAGAATATTAGATAAGATGAAAGCCTGCATCAAGAAAATAAAGAAATAAAATTAATATTTAAAAAAGAAGATGAATCTTATAAATAAAAATAATAAATGACTAGTATATACCATAGCCATTGCCATTGTATGAATTTCTTACCATCTTAAGTGTGAAATTTTAACATAAAAATATTTTATAAAGTGATATTTGAAATGGTTATGTTCATGGCACGATTACCAATTATTTTTGGTAATAGTTATATTTTGATGAACATACTTGTTATTGAAAGCATATTTTGGCTATCATTGTGAAAAGAAAAGAAATGAGCACGGTCACATGGCAATCCGTGTGGTGCACCAGTAGGGGACGCCTTACCAACGATTATGATCATGTTAATGAGAAAAGAAAGAGAAAGTGTGCCATGTCGGACGGAGCGAGAAAAGTCCGTACCGGAAAGTAGAAAATACTCACCCTGACCGGGGTAGCTTGATATGAGAATAAATTGATAGTCATCATATGATATTCTAAAAATAATTAATCCTGTCATACATGTCATTAATGTACGATTCTCATGTGCATAGATAT
Organism: Gleditsia sinensis; assembly: GCA_037074535.1. Lineage (NCBI taxonomy): Eukaryota > Viridiplantae > Streptophyta > Magnoliopsida > Fabales > Fabaceae > Gleditsia > Gleditsia sinensis. The sequence goes on from CM073471.1 coordinate 34,619,177, forward strand.
AGTGTATTCATGTAACCAAAGATATTTACTGTAGTTTATACAGCTGAACATGACGTGATGAGCTATATTGATGATGATTTATTGTTGAACTTACTGGGATTTAATTCTTACTATATTTCCATGTCATGTTCAGAAAATTAGTTACGCAGATTTTTCTATAACTCTGGCTTTTAGTGTACGTTGGATCGAGTTACTTTATGTTTGGCAGATCTCAGAATCAAATAATATGTTTGTAGTCGAATTGGTTCAGATCTCGGTGAAGATGCAACCACCCGCACCTATATCTCTGGAATTGGTCAACCAGAATAAATAAGATGTAGTTATTTATATGTTTGATTTTTGTTATATGTACATTTTAATTAATGACGTGTATATGAACTCTATATTGTATAATAAATAAAATAAAAAAAGGTTGTTACAAAAAGAATACACAAAATTACACTTCCTGCACCCACCTCTCTTGGTAAAACTTCTTGATACACTCATACAGTTATATCCTCCCCATTTAAGACCCATTCCCAATATAATCAGGTCATTCTCTTTGTTAACGATGCTAAGCTTTACTCAATTTACAAAACTACATCCAGAGGGAGTGTAATGTAATAGTAAAAAATTCAACAAATAGAAGATGCGAGAAACTCCAAAATATAAACAGGGTAGGCATATACTTATAAATTCCATTTAAGTGTCAAATATTAGCATTTCCCAGACCACAAGGAATGTAAAGAGTACCCAAGAGAAATCATATTTCAACCTAAAACCTTATAACATTGAAACAGTAAAACTCGTGAAATAATCACAAGGAACTGAATCATCAAGTTCTTGTAGGGCATATTCACAGCAAAGGAAACAAATATAAAAACATATCCCATATTTGCAATAAACTCACATTGCAAACACTACATATGGCAAAGGATGTTTCCAAACAATTGAAGAGATTAATCAGCATCTCCCTTGGAAGCGTTTTTGCCATTTCTACAGAATTTTCCCCAACAAAGTCGGAATTATAATCTTTAACAAGAAGCGGGTGGTCACAAGCCTGACGCAGACGTAACAGCATTAAAAGAATATTTGCATAGTTTTGATTGACTGTACCCGCAGCAGCATATGCCTGCAATATACAAGCTTGTCAAGGTTATAACGCTTAAGCATAGAAACATCATTCACAAACAACATAGCATTAACTGTTATGAAAAAATACCTATGAAACTAGGTCAGAATTGAAAAAGAAAAAACCAGAATATCAGACTTTACCCAAAAACGCTGCATTGTTTAATCTTAGAATTAATGTAAAAAGATTATATGAGTTAATGTGTGATTAGTAGCTATCATATCTCTTGAGTTGGAGAAAAATTAGAGAGGTAATTATAAGTCATTTATATATGCAATTAATGTCTTGTCTGTAATTCTTCTTGATACTAGCATAGGCCTCTCTCAAGGAATACATTTCATTATTTAGTTTTTCACTTTTTCTCCTATCCTCTCCTGACTCCACAGCGTATCAGAGTCCTGAGAAAAACCTAAATCTAGTAGTCCTCGTTAACTCCTAAGCAGTACCCAAAAAAAATTGCACAAATGTCGCGTTCAGTGGCTGTGCTTCCTTCCAGCCACTTGCAAAGGCGTTTTTCTCCAAGGAGCCTTGGGTTTTGATCAGAATCCCAAAAGCAGCCTTTCCACTGTCATCAGAGCTGCTCCAACCACCGCACGCACTCCCACACAATAGAATAGTCTTTTTGATTGAAACTTCACACGTGAGCATGTGACACCTATCCACACATAATCAGACCACCTTAAGCGAGAATCAACCATCTTCTTCACAATAGTTACTACCCCAACCTTCTCTCTAATACACTCATTTCTAATCATATCTCTTCTGGTGTGTCCACACATCTAGTGCAACATTTTCATCTCTGCAATATTGAGTTTATCTTTATGTTGTCAATCAGAAAAATAATGCAAAGGCTATTGCCCCACTTCATGCCTCTACATTCTCATGCCCTCCCTTCTACTGCCCCACTTCATGCCTCTGCATTCTCATGGCCTCCCTGCAGAAACCACGAGAATCCCTGCAAAACACAGCCTCCTTTTCCTCTTGAGTGGTGGAAACCAACAGCCAAGAATCATGCTATCTAGGTATTATTTTGGATAGCAAATTCAAACTCCATTCCTCATGCAATCAGCATCCAAGAGGGAGAGAAGACAGCCAGAAAACTTAGAGCCAAAGGGGGAGAGAAACTAGAAAAAAAAAAAAACATAACTAAGTTGCAAGGGAAACCAAGAGGAGAAGCAAGCTGAAATTTGAGAACTATAGAAGCATTTCTACACAAGGTGAGTTTTCCTCTTGAGAAAAGTTGGTTTGTAGTAAGTAAAGCTTATTTTGGGTTCTGCATGGGTGATTCTTGAACATGAGATGCAAGATGTTAAAGTTGAAAACATGGAACTCTAGTGGTAGAAAACAATCTTTGTCATCTAAATAACAAACATACTGAAGCACCACACATTCTGCACCTAAAATTTTTAGACCCTGTGTTCTTGGACTGTTTGATTGAGCAAATGACCTTTGAATTTTCTAATATAGTGAGCAAAGTCTTGAAATATTGATAATCAATTTTGAAAATTTTCGTTATTTTTGAGAACCTACAAATAGGCCATTTACAATCAAAATAGTGTTGAGAACAATCTACTAGACAGCTTAGATGTTGAATTTTCGTATGGAAATTTTATGACATGATATAGAGATTCTAATTAAGGACCCCATCAAATTTTAGAGAATTCTGGGTAGGTTAAAGCATATACTAAAATATGAAAATTCAGTGGGACAAAAAGTGAGTTAGAACAGACTAAAACTGGGGGCAGTCATAAAAAGTGTGTTATCTGAGGGGTCAAATGAATTAGTTTTTACTTGAAATTTTTTTGATGATTATATAACATATCTAAGATGCTCCATATCAAATATCACGAATTTTGAAGAAGTTTTACCCATCCAATGAAATTGAAAACATAATAGAAATGAAACCAAAATCAATCTCACTGTTCTGGGTTATGGAGCTAATTCTTGGCATGAATGGAACAGTTAAGCACTGAGAGATCCACGAAATAAATTAGAAATGTAGAAGAACCTCCATGGAAAATTTTATAATTTTTACAGGACTTTTGTCATATTTAATAATAACCCCAAATATGAATAGAATCACAGCTTTGTTTTGGAGGGCAGAAACTCTTAAACTAGAGACTTATAATTTTAAGTGCTCATATACATGCATTAACTAAAAGCTCTTATATGTTTTAGTTTTAGTTGCCGGTAGTAACATTGACAGCTTCAGAAAAGAAGTGATTGTACAGGAATTGAGGTGACTAACTTTTCCTTAAAACACTCTTTATATTTATGAATTTGAATTTACTAATTTCATTGGTTGCCTAATTTTTATGTTATGATGAATGATGGTCTAAAGATATGTTATGTATGCATTTTCGGGAATTAAAAGGTGTCCAAAATGTGCCAAATAAGCTCCATTTCTCCCACGTATTGGCCAATAATAAAAGATGCATAACCCTTTTGTAGATATGGGACTACATTAGGTAAGTAGACCAAAATGTTGTGGGTCCCTAATGCGATCAAGATGATGTATGTATGTATGGTCAGTGCTTATATTTCAGTGATATAAATTGAGATGTTTTAAGAAATGAAATGTGTACTGTTTTTCTGAAAAATTTGCTAACTATTGAGATTGTCATATCATCTTTTTATGTCCACATAATCACATTCCAAGTACTCCAACAAAACGTGAACAACAGGGGTCTCAAAGTTGACTCATCTATGATGTGGATTTGGATTGTAGATTTATTGTCGTGTAATATATGTGGGATAGCTTAGTTAAGTGTCAAGTCACTTTTAGACAACTCGTAATATGATGTAAAATAAGTTATGGACTGTACACTTTTCTTTATGGCGTGAGAGCCTTTTTGTTGTAACTAATACATATCACGCCTAGTTAGTTGCCTATAAGAAAATGAAATTTGAAAATAATTGGAATAATCAGAAGCACTTGTATGCTTATCCAAGAAAGATAACTAACAATATAAGTAAATAGGTGAATTTATGGGCTAGGTAGACATTGCTAAAAATTTACAGATAAGAAAAAAAAATGTATAATACTAAAAAAGTTCAAGGGGAATAATCTATGATATAGATGTATGAAGTAATATGCGAGTCATTGTATGCTTATCCAAGAAAGATAACTAACAATATAAGTGAATAGATAAATTTACGGACTAAGTAGACATTGCTAAAAATTTACAGATAAGAAAAAAAATGTTTAATACTAAAAAAGTTCAAGGGAAATAATCTGTTATGTGGATGTATGAAATAAGATGCGAATCAGTAGGGTGTTGACACATCATGTTACTTAATCAATCACATGCCTTCCTCAATGCTCAAGAATTAGGTTCCTCATACTCTCATATTTTTAAGTCAACTAGTGTATCATCTCCCTCTTCGAACCTTTTTGTGTGTTTGTTTAGTTCATAACCTTAACTCAACATCATGATAAGCTTTCAGCTAAATCTTTTAAATGCAAATTCTTGGGATATTCTAGACTCCAAAAAGGGTAAAAATATTACTCTCTCACAACTCGTCAGTTCTTTGTGTCTACAGATATTACTTTTTTTGAGCAATCTCTTTATTACTTACCATCTCCTCCTATTGATCAATCTACCATCACTGATGCTCTTCTTGTCCCCTATCTCGATCCTTCCATTGTTCTATTTCCTGCGACACAGGTTCACTCTACTTCACACTTGGCACCACCTCTTCAAGTCTATCGTCGCCATCCCTCCACCCTCCTCTTGCAGACTCTGTGGATGTTTCTGTTGATTCAACCCCAGCTCCAACATCGGATCCTACTCAAAACCTATCTCCTGCTTATGGTTTTTCCAATGTCGTTCAAAAAGGTATTCGTTCTTCTTATAATCCCCATCCTGTCTATAATTTTATGAATTATCATCGTTTATAATCTCCTTATTGAGCCTTTGTCTCATTTTTGCCTTCTATTTCTATTCCTCACACAACTCAAGAGGCTTTTTCTCACCCTAGGAAGCGACAAACAAGAGTTGATGAAATGACTGCATTACAGTCAAGTGGCACATAAGAATTACCACGTCTGCCTCTTGACAAGTCTATTGTTGGATGTCACATGGTTTATACAATTTAAGTTGGACCCTACGATATTGTTAATCATCTTAAGGCTCATCTAGTTGCCAAGGATTACACAAATTTTTGGGTTGAATTATGGTGATACCTCCAATTGCCAAAGTTGCTTCCATTCAGCTTATGTTATCCATTGCCACTACATGGCATTGGCCTCCCTATCAACTTGACATAAGAAAAGACTTCCTTCATAGTGATTTTGAGGAAGAAGTGTAGATGGTTTTGTTGCTCAAGGAGAGTCTAGACTAATATGTAGGTTGTGGCAGTCTATCTATGGTTTAAAGCAGTCCCCCTTGATGTGGTTCAGCCGATTTAACACTATAGTTTAACAATTCAAGATGACTTGTAGTGAAGTCAACCACCCAAATTTTTATGTACACTGGTCCTTTGACCCCTACATTTATCTAATTGTCTATATGGATGACATTGTTATTACAGGAAATGATTAAGACAGAATTTTATAGCTCAAACACCATCTCGTGAAGCATTTCCAAACCAAAGGCTAGGGGAAGTTGAAGTATTTCTTGGGAATTGAGGTGACACAGTCTAGTACTCATTGCAGTTTCTCATAAAATATGTCTTAGATCTTCTTAAAGAGACAAGTACACTAAACTGTAAACTAGTTGAAAGTCCCATGGCCAGAAATGTTAAACTCCCCCTAATCATAGTAGATATCGAAGACTTGTGGAAAAATTAAACTATCTCATAATTATCCAGCTAGATATTTCCTTTGCAGTGAATGTAGTAAGTCAATTCTTCTAATCTCTGCACATAAGTCGTTGCGATTAAGTGATTTGCATTCTAAGATATATCAAAAGTGCTCTTGAAAAAGGACTATTATATGAAAATCATCAACATGCTTGAGTAATTGGGTATGCCAATGCTAATTAGGCAGGATCTCCCTCAGATTCGACAATACACATATGCTATTACGTGTTAGTTAGAGGAAATCTTGTCTCTTAGAAAAGCAAAAAATAGAAAGTGGTGACTAGATCTAGTGTAGAAAGTAGAAACTGAATATCATGCTATAGCCCTAGCTACATTATAGTTCGAATCAAGCAATGGCTTTAAGAGTTGCAGTTTGGAGAACTTGACAAAATAACACTCATTTGTGACAATCAGGTTACATTATATATTGCCTCTAATCCCATACTCCATAAACAAACTAAACACAGAAGTTGATTGCTATTTTATTAGAGAAAAGATTTTGTCCGAGACCCTTACTATAAGCTGTGTCTACTCTAACAGTTAGTTAGCTGAAATTTTTATAAAGTCCCTGAGAAGTCTGCACAAATTATATTTGTAACTAACTTGGTGCATATGACATGTATACTCTAGAATTAATGTAAATAAGATTATGAGTTAATGTATTAATGTGTTATTAAGAGTAGCCATCATATTCCTTGATTTGGAGAATAATTAGGGCTGTAATTATGAGTCATTTATATATGTAATTAATGTTTTATTTATAATTCTTCCTATAAATATCAAAGACTAGTATAGTCCTCTCTCAAGGACTACATTTCATTCTCTGGTTCTTCTCCTATTCTCTCTAACTTCACATTTAACAAACACAAAATTGCAAGTTTTGCATGTTATAGAAACAATTTAGTAAGAACCTATGAAGCACGGACACTTCGTTTAGGAGCGTGGCGGAGTGTCGTACACTCGTCGGACACGGACACGCCCCAGACACGTGTTCGTGTCCAGAATTTAAAAAAAAAAGTTGACCACATATTGGACACGTTTTTGGACGTGTTCAACACGTTTTATGCACACAAAAAAGCCTAGCCTTCTCATGAGCCATAATACCCAATAGTATCCGGTCACTTTTCTCCCTTTGCCTCTATTCTCATTCAAAAATTTTTCTGATGCTGCCTCTCGTTCTCGTTCTCTTCTGGTGTTGCTCACTGGCCTTGTCTCTGTCACCGTGCAGCTCCAACTCTCCCATTGTACAACTCTGTTTCATTCTTGTTCACCGGTGCTACCCGTTTGTTCGCTGCACGCTACTTTCCTTTTTCACGAGACTCCATTCCATTCTCTCGCATCGCGACTTTGCTTGCAGCTCTCAGTCAGGTATCTATCTCTTCTGACTTCTCAATTGTTCTATTGATGCTTGCCTGCCTTCCATTGCTCTAAGAAATGGCTTGTGTTTTTCAAATTTCTGCCATAGCATAATCCATTCACTTGGATTTGCGATGGCTGATAGGAGTCAATAGGAAATGTATTAGGACTAGAAAATGGATTAGTTCATGCTTGCTTCTCCCTGCTCTGTAGCGTGCTTCATAGGTTCTTAGTTGCTTCTCCATTCGCTGCTTTCTTTCTTTTTCCAATCTTCTGCTTTATGAATTTTACTTGTGAATTGTGATTAATTACTTATGTGATTAAAATTTGTGATGAATTGATTGATGGATTTACTTGTGGCAAAGGTGGATTCATGCGTTCTGTTTATATGCTTAGACACAGAAAACAGGGAGCCCATGAATTGATTTATGCATTTACTTGTGGCAAAGGTGAATTCACGGTCATGCATTTTGCTTATGTGATTAAAATTTGTGATTAATTGCTTCTGTTTTCTAGACGTCAATTGCTTCTATTTTTGTTTGATCTAGATGTCAATTGCTTCTGTTTTTATGATCAATTGATGAATTTTGGGAATGGGTTCTGTTCTGTGATGGGCTGAAAAATGGCAAACACAATAGGCATTAGACATAGTAAACATGGGTCCAAAGTATGTGATATGATTCCTAATTTTCTTTTCATTTTATTTTATTTAGAATGTCTCAAGTTCTAGTTTTGAAAATATAAATATTGGTGAAGATAGTGTGCAAAGAGATGATTACAAACCTTTGTGGAGGTTTGTCACAAAAGGAGAAAAGGAAGCGAGGGGTGGAGGAAATGTTTCTTTTACTTGCAACTATTGTGAAAATAATTATAAAGGGACATATTTTAGAGTTAGGGCTCATTTATTAAAGTTAAGAGGGGTTGGTATAAGGGTATACAGTAAAGTTTCTAATAAAGATCTTGTTGATATGAAAAAATTAGAAGATGATACTTGTGAAAGGAAGTTAGCATCCATGCCAAAAAAAATTCCATTGCTACCATCTAGTGATGCATCAAAGATTGGCTCGTCTAACAGCACTAGTTCTTCATTCCATTCATTTAGAGCTGAAAGTTTGAGAGTTGAAACCAAGATAAAAAAAGGTGTAGAGGAAAGCTCTCTTAAGAAGGCATACTGTAACTAAGAAAGAGATGAATTAAGAGCTCATATTGTTAGGATGTTCTATTCAGGGGACCTACCATTCCACCTTGCTAGAAATACTTATTACGTGAGTTCTTTTACTTATGTATGCAACCGTAATTTGGCTAGAATCATAGCTCCAGACTACAATTTATTGCGGAATTCTTTGTTACAACAAGAAAAGGCACATATTGAGAGGATGTTGCAACATATAAAAACAACATGGAAGGAGAAAGGTGTGACCATTGTTTGTGATGGATGGTCGGATCCACAAAGACGGCCTCTTATTAATTTTATAGTGGTGACAGAAAATAACCCTATGTTAATAAAAGCCACTAATTGTGAAGGTGAGTACAAAGACAAAAGAGTTCATAGCAAATGCCATTATCAGTGTAATTAGAGAAGTGGGAGTGGAGAATGTGGTTTGAATCATCACTGATAATGCTCTACTTTGTAAAGCTGCAGGGGTTCTTATAAAAGTTGAATATCCTCACATCTTTTGGACTCCTTGTGTGGTCCATACATTAAATTTATCCTTGAAGAACATTTGCAATGTAAAGAATAAGGAGGGTAATAAAGTTGCTTTTGATAAACTTGGATGAATAAGGGAAGTAACTGATGATGCTATAATGATAAAGAATTTTATCGAGAATCGTAATATGAGATTGGCTATCTTTAATGAGTTTGTTCCTCTGAAGTTGTTTGCCATTGCGGATACTAGATTTACTTCAATTATTATTATGTTGAAGAGATTTAAACTTGTAAAACATGGCTTGCAATTAATGATGATTAGTAATAAATGGAATCTTTATAGGAAGGATGATGTGAGAAAAACTCAATTTGTGAAGGATAAAATTTTTAATGATGTGTAGTGGGACAAAATTGATTTTATTATTACTTTCACCTCTCCAATTTATGATATGTTGAAAATGGGAGACACTGGTAAGTCTAGTCTTCACAAGATATATGAAGGGTGGGATAGTATAATTGAGCAAATGAAGAAGGTAATATTTCGCCATGAAGGCAAGCTTGATTCTGAGGAATCAACCTTCTTTAATGTGGTTTATGATATATTGGTGCAAATGTGGACTAAAAGCAACACACCACCTCATTGATTAGCACATTCTTTGAACCCTAGGCATTCTTATTCTTATTTTTTAGCTAAATTGTGTTTTTTAACTTCATTATGTTAATGATAATAACATATTGTTTCAATTCTCTTTATAGGTATCATAGTCACTCTTGGTTGAATGAAACTTCTAATAGAGTCCCTCCACACAAAGATGGAGAGATAACAATAGAGAGAATAAAGTGCTTGAAGAAAAATTTTCAAAATTCTCATGACTTGAAAAAGGATTATGTGGAATATGTAAAATTCTCCACTTGTTATGAAGATTTTGCTGAATCGGACTCTTGCTCAAAGAGAGGATATGGAGCCACATTTTTTGTAGGTAATTTATGGTCACTCTACTCCACTTCTCCAAAACCTTGCTTTTAAGCTTGTTGGGCAACCATCTTTCTCCTCTTGTTGTGAGAGAAATTGATACCAAAACGTGCTCAAAATTTAATGTTTGTTCATAACAATTTTCGGCTTTTGTCAAGGAGAAGCTCGCAATATATGCAAAGTGATACCAAGATGTAGGATATTGGAGGAGATAATTTTGATAATTTTGATAATTTTAATAACTTATCTATTGATCTCATCCATGATAGGCCACTATGGCGCCGTTTGATCTATGTAGCCGACCCCACTTAGTGGGAAAAGGCTTAGTTGTTGTTGTTGTTGTTGTTGTTGTTAGAAGATATTGGAGTTTTATTGGTTGCAAATCTATCATTGGATGAATCGGAGTTAGAAAAACCTTTTTTCACAAATGAAGGGAATGAATTTAATGGCGGTGATCAAGAAAATATTGAAGAAGAATGAATGTTGATTGTGTTGTAACTTGTAAATTTATGACAATTTTTGGATATTAAGTTGTATTGTGAATTATATCTCATTCTATGTTATTGTGTGTTGAATTATATCTTATTCTATGTTATTTTGTATATATATATAATCTTTGTTTTTTTTTAATTCATGTGTCCTCAACGTGTCATGTCCTGCACTTTTTGAAATTTTCATGTCCCGTGTCCGTGTCCGTGCTTCCTAGAACGCATGCTAAAATCAAAGAATATTAAAACTCATACAAGCTATAGATAATTTGATATTATCTTAGTCTTTTAGCCCTAGGGTATCAGACTCGAAAGCTTAACAGTTATGTAATTTTAATATTTTGCCAAAAACAATATTTTACACACATGCTTCACTGCACAAAATTACACAGTATTTAGTATGTAAGAGTGGTTGACTCCTAACAATATTAAAATCCAAATCACACTGTGCTTACTGTTTAGTACTTTATGTAGTTTTCTCTTCCTAAACTAACTTGAAGATAGGCTAGAAAGGTAACACAGACAGGCTAAGCAAAAATAAAAAGAATATAATACAAGTATACAACAAATTCAACTGTAAAGAGCACATTGTGTAGCACACTAGAGGCTGCGGAGACCTGAATGTGTACCTGCTATCCACTTGAAATATAATTATTTTGACTCCTCATCAAAAGCCATATAGTTGGTTTAAACTTTATAGTATCATTAGCAAAAGAACATTTACTAGTTCTATTCAAAAAGATGAAATGATAATTCAATAAAAATTATGTTAAGATTAAAAAATAAGAAACAATATACCTTAAATTGAGTACGTGAATCTGCTTCCAACTTGGTGTAGAAGGCACGCTCCTCAATGGAGAAATCCACCTTATTCAGCTGAATTGTTTTAGGGGGCAAATTGATTATAGGTTCCCCATCAATCAATGTGCCTAGACAGGTAGGAAATTGAAATTATAAAACAAAAAGAGGACAATATCAACCTCCATATAGTATATGTGACTCCAAGTTGATGGCGAATCCAGATCAAGTCAACAAATCAAAACCTTGATGGCTGAAATGTACTTCACCCCACTCAGGCTACAGTATATGTAAGGGCAGTATTGCCAAGCATTTGGAAAAGAAAATATGTCCAAATTAATTAATTCTACAGGAAGATCATGGTAAAAGGAATCACTGAATTGTAGGAATAATTTCATCATTTAAAATGGAAATATAAGCCAAAAGAGATACATATTAAGTTGACAACATGCCACATGTACACAGACAAAACCCTGCCTAATTCTATCAGGATTCTGGAAAGAAGAGAACTTGAAGCAAGACTTCCTTCCAAGTTCATGTACAACTCCGAAGTAATTTTTCTGGCCTAATTTTGAAAATTCATCATAACTTGGAGATGGTACAGAGACACTGATCCTGTATATTTATACAATCCATTCAACTACGAAATTAGCAACCAGAGAGAAAGATCATTCACCTTTTGTACGGCGTAGCATTATAGCCCTCAGAACTGCTTGAAGTTTCTTGTAACCCTGGATGGAATTTTTGGATATTGGAATTTTTATTGTATTGTAGAAGGATTTATATACAGCATAAGGATCATACTTCAGGAATCTGAAGTAGCTATACAAATCGTCAATCGTATTTTGAATAGGTGTTCCAGATAAGCACCATCTTCTTTTGGCCCGAAGGCTGCAGCAAGCTCTAGCCACCTGAGTTCTATGATTCTTTATCGTTTGAGCTTCATCTAGAATGACCCTAAACCAACCAACTCTTGCAAGAGGACCAGAAGCATAATCGATAGAACTGTCAATTCCATTTTTACCCTTTTTATTCCTTTTCCTTGCATTATTTGTCTTTTTCCTCTTTTTACTGACAGCAAACTCAGAGGATAACCCGATATTTTCCCCATTTTTTTCATCAATCTCATCCTCTTCAACTAAAGGTTGCTTTGGAACCTCATTAGTTACAATAGAATATGTTGTGAGAACAACATCATATTTTGCAAGTTCAACAGGATCCTTTGTCCTATTGCCCCCATGATAAACCAATACAGAAAGCTTGGCTTCATCTCCAACTTTGTCATCAAGCTCCCTTGCCCACTGTCGGAGAACACTAGCAGGACAGACAACTAGTGTACCTGCAGCTGGCCTTTTCCTACCTGGTACCCGTGTTGAACTAGCTGATTCCGGAATAGGTTTCATATCGTCAAATTCTTCATTCTTTTTAGATTTTTCCACATAAGCACTGCCATGATCATCATCCTCATCCAAATTCAATGCTTCAGTTTTATGATTGCATGCATCATCTGTTCTTGATTTGGACTGCAATGACCTCTGCATTTGAACGAGGGCAATCATCGAAATTGTCTTTCCAAGACCCTGTTTGAACAAGGCTTTGATGTTAAGGTAAAAACACTCTGATAAAAATATCAAGCACAACTGATCAAACAACAAATATAAGCCTAATAGATATAAATTAGCTCACCTGATCGTCAGCTAGAATTCCCCCCAAGCAATGCAAACTTCTGGTTTCCTTCTGAAGCATCCATGCCAATGCAATTTTCTGCAATATTGAAAATGATTAATGCTTGAAAACATGAAAACAGCCCAGAAAAGCTAATAACTCATAATGGACAAGCCAAAAACCTGATGTCTCAGAAGAGACACAGACAATAGACCATCAGGTAAATTAGCTTCAACTTTTGGCTGATTGAGATCCTGCAACAACCAAATTCATTCTTAAAAACAATGTGTCTCAAGTGACTCTTAGATATTAAAAAATATATGTAAACAACCACAGGGGTGCACTGGAAATATAATCTTTGAAACATCATAATCAAATGCCATTCACAAGGAAAAAAAGAGTAAACATTTAGTTTTTCTTTTTTGCTTTTGATAACAGCCATCATGATGTATGGCCATGAGCCCATGAATCCATGACATATCAAAAGCATCATATTTAAGACGAAGGAGGTCCTCAAAAATCTCAACAACAAAAGCAAGGAACAGAAGATTTGCAAAAATAGGTTACTTCACACTTAAGAGAATAAGAGTACTAAACATGTCCTACAATGCCATCACAATGAAAGAGATAGAATGTTGATGACCCTCAATTCTAAAGATAAAACTCTAACAACTTGATGTCCACCATTTACAAGGAGATCAACACTTATTAAGCAAGAAAATTGATCCTGAACACCCAAAAAAAAAAAAACATACAAAAGAATAAAAGAAAAGAGCAAAGGGATAAACATTACCCCCTATAATATCCAGGTTACCTCTGTACTGCATCTTAATCATCTTTAATGCCCAAGAAGTCAACTTTGATCATGCAAGACATATAACACCCAAATTGGGCTCCACAATTAAAGCAGTTTATATAATTGCTGAAGACATGAATTGTTCACTATATAATTTCTACATATACTTAAGAGTGGAATTATCTCCATACAACTTAAGAGTATCAAATAAATAGAATTAACAGAAACAGCAAGTCCTACCTCCAATGCTGCCTGATAAATTAGTCTCTCGTCATTTCCAGAAGCCTTTTCTTCACCTACTCCAGAATGGTATGTAGATTCACTCGAACTAGCTAAATGGGTAACAGGGATGGATTTTCCATGCATCAAAGTTGGAGGAAGAATCCTAATCCCACCATTTTGATACATGACACGTTCATCATTTCCCCTGCTATAATTATCACGCATATAGCCCTTGTAAATGTTCTTGCTAGGTCCTGCTACATGGTGAGGATTCCCATATGTATCATGAATCTGACTTCTGCTCATGCTATCTTTTATGTTGTTTAATCTAGTATCTGGTGCAAATGACTGAAGAGAAGATAGAATAGGCCTTGTTGATGGAAGCGCCCTTGAAGTTTGTTGGGATGGCATTTTCTCATAATCAGCACCCGAAGTATTAGCATTCTGGAAACTGACTGTCCGAAGCTGACTTGTGCTTCCATTCTCTGCAAAATTGAAAGACTCATCATGTGCATCTCTGCAATTCAACACATTGTTGCTGGATCCAGGTTGAGTACAGTGCTTGACTTGTGAATGATTATAAGCAGTAGAAGAGCTTGCATTCGAAGTATTTTCCCATTTAGAAGAACTATCTTGCTTAGGCCCTCTACCATAAACTGCACATAAGATTACATGCACCATGAAAATTAATTGATGATAGAGAAGTTTCATTCCAGGAGAGCTTACTAGAGATCCACCCACCAGAATTACTTCCACTAGCAGCCCATCCTGGGAGATTCCTATAATTTGGGTTTTCGATCTCCTCAAGCTCCAGGTCATCGTCTGATGAACTAATATATATACACTCCAGCTGAGCCATAGAATCTGAATATTTTTTTCTTTCCTCGGCAAACCAAGAAAGAAAATCATTAAATACTAATTCAACCTGCTGGCAAAAAGCATCAAGAATATCTCATGACATGAAAACAAAAGGAAAGGAGGGAAGGGCTTCTCCAAACAAAAATATCCTTACTCACCACACCTCTATAAGGTTTTGATATTAAAATGGAAACCCAACCACCTAAAAGAGTACAAACTTTCCAAGTCGATGTGATGAAATCACAAACATGGTCCAGCTTGTCCAGCATCTATATGGACCTTGAACCCCATTCCAGCTCCCGTATTAAGGAACCTATTCATCAACAGAAGTAAGAGAAAAGCATGAAAAAGAAAGCAGATCTCATCTAAAAATTCACGTACAAATACAACAAATACATGTTATTTCTCCTCACCTGAAAGATCTGTTGAGAAATCGGGAGAGCAAATATTAAAGAGAAAAGTAAGTGGCCAAACAAAATATACAATTTGAAAGACTCATCAACGGTGGTTTTATAGAACGGACCTCCCAATCTTTTTTCATACTAATACTATGACAACACAAAAACACCGATACCCTTTATTTTGAATGCACTACAAGTAACTACTTCTTTAAGCCACAAAACTTTTCTAAATTCAAAATAACTCTTAACAAGAAAACTCTTTTCTTAACATACAATACTGTCTTAAATTGTAAGAGCAACAACAACAACAACAACAACTAAGCCTTTTCCCACTAAGTGGGGTTAAATTGTAAGAGCCATTTGGTTAATTGATATCTTGCATTCCCTAATATCTTGAATACCATGGTATAAGATGCCAATATAAAAGATACCATTTAAGATTCCCATGTTTGGTATGACAATTAAAAATTGTCAAAGAAATTATGCAAATAGTATTTTATAAAAGTTAGTAAGACTAAAAGTTTGACTACTGATTAAAAAGGTTGGATTTTGAGTGGTATCTAATACCACCCAACATTGGTCCATCCTATGCCTCTAGTGATCTTGGAAAAACACAAGCATCTTTGAAGCATCCTAACATTCAAAATACTAGGATGAAGATGACGGTACGAAATGGCTCCTTAATACCTCTTGACACTCCCCCCAAACTTGAGCTTACACAACTTGCAACATGTTACAAATAAAACCAAACTAAAGAGAAAAACAAAGAACAATAAGCAACTCAAAAAAGGAAAAACTCAACCATCAACTCGAGCACTTTTCCTAGCAGTGTCCTCAACTCCCAAAAGGAGCCCTCCTGACATTCTCTGAACTGCGCTCTTCAGCCACATTGCCAAACACAATGACATATCTCCCTGAAGTCTTTGACCACTTTCCATAAGCAATCCCTTCAACCTTCTCTTAGTCTCTACTACTTGAGTTGGACACCAAGGCACCTAACAACACGCAACTTCATTACTAGCACCGAGGTTTTCAATACACAACTCTTAAAGTCTCCACTCCTTATGACACCTCATGTTGCACGAAGAGCTTTATTTGCAAATTCATCAACAATAAATGCAACAAATCAACACAAAAACACTTAACCATAATACTAAGCAACCACAATCTCAACATCAGTAACTCCATAACTAAAAGCATAGCTTCATATTTTGAAAAGCACTTTTGTGAAATATATGGTTAAACAAAATAATTCAAGTTTCTAGAAGTTGTGTTGTTTTTACTTCTTCGATTTTTTTTTTTTTTAGGCAGAAGATAAGGCTACTACTTACTACTAGTGCTCTAATACTTGTTGAGAAAATGGGGAGAAGGTAGGGAGAAAAGGAAGGGACCAAACAAAATATATAATTGAGAGACTCAATGATGGACTGTTTACAATACTAACCTCTCAACAACAACAACAACAACTAAACCTTTTCCCACTAGGTGGGGTCGGTTACATGGATCAAACGGCGCCATAGTGGCCTATCATGGATGAGATCAATAGATAAGTTATTAACTATTAAATCATTTTTAATAGTTTCACTTATTGTTTTCTTTGACCTCCCTCCACCTCTAATAATTGGATTATTCTCCATCCGATCAACTCTTCTCACTAGGGCTTCTGCAGGTCTTCTCCACACATGGCCAAACCACCTTAAGCGAGATTCAACCATCTTCTCCACAATAGGTGCTATTCCAACTTTCTCTCTAATACACTCATTTCTAATCATATCTCTTCTGGTGTGTCCGCACATCCAACGCAACATTCTCATCTCTGCAACGTTGAGTTTATTTTCATGTTGTCTTTTAACCGCCCAACATTCCGTTCAATACAATATAGCCGGTCTTATAGCCGTACAGTAGAATTTTCCTTTAACTTTGAGCGGCACTCTTTTATCACAAATGACACTCGATGTTTTCCTCCATTTCATCCATCCAGTTTGAATCCTGTGGTTTATGTCCTCCTTTACTTCACCGTCATTTTGTATAATGGACCCAAGATATTTAAAATTTGTAACTTGTTTTAATATATAGTCTCCAAGTTTCACGTCTACATTCGTATTTGTTCGTCTCTTACTAAAAATACATTCCATATATTCTGTTTTATTTCTACTTATCCGAAAACCATGTGTTTCTAAAACTTGTCTCCATGACTCTAGCTTCATATTTATTTCCTCTTTCGATTCACCAACTAAGACTATATCATCTGCAAAAATCATGCATTGAGGCCCCAACTCTTGTATATGTTCAGTAACTGCGTCCAAAATCAAATTAAAAAGATACGGACTTAGAGAAGACCCTTGATGTAGTCCAATAGTTGTGGGAAAATCCTTTGTATCCCCATTTTGTGTTCTCACGCAAGTCGTTATCCCGTCGTACATGTCTTTGATTACTCGAATATACGCAATACGTACTCCTTTCTTTTCTAAAGCCTTCTATAGAATCTCTCTTAACACTCTGTCATATGCTTTTTCTAGATCAATAAAAACCATATGCAAATCTTTCCGTCTACTTTGATACCTTTCCATCAATCTCCGTAATAAATAAATTGCTTCCATAGTTGACCTTCCTGGCATAAATCCAAACTGGTTCTCTGTAACTTGAGTCTCTTGTCTTAATCTTTGCTCAATGATATTCTACCATAACTTCACAGTGTGGCTCATGAGTTTAATCCCCCGATAGTTAGAACAATTCTGTATGTCTCCTTTATTTTTATATATAGGAATTAAAGTACTTCTCCTCCATTCATCCGGCATTTTCTTAGATTTCATTATCACATTAAACAATTTAGTGAGCCAACTTATACCCTTCCTTCCTAAACTTTTCCACACCTCAATAGGTATATTATCAAGTCCTACTGCTTTGCCATTATCCATTCTCTTCAGAGCTTTCTCTACTTCAAACTCTTGGATTCTACGATAAAAAGTATAATTACGATCTTCTTCTGCAATATTAAGTCTGTCAGAGTTGTAGGTCAACTCATGCCCTTCGTTAAAAAGTTCTTGAAATTAACTCCTCCATCGTGCTTGGATATCATGCTCCCTTACCAAAACATTACCCTCTTCATCTTTAATACATTTCACTTGATCTAGGTCCTTTGTCTTTCTTTCCCTACCCTTCGCAAACTTGTAAATTTTTCTTTCTCCCTCCTTAGTTCCTAAAGATTGATATAATCCCTCAAAAGCTCTAGTTTTTGCTTCACTCACAGCCTTCTTAGCGTCTTTCTTAGCCGTTTTATATTTATCCCAATTTGCCTTATCTTTACATAAGTGTCACTCCTTATAACGCTCTCTTTTAAACTTAATATTATCTTGCACCTCTCAACCTCTACTTAAATTGATACTATGACCACAGAAAGGCCATTATACATTTCTTTTGAATACAATACAAGTAACTATTTCCTTAACATACAAAAATTTTCTACATGCCTAAGTTGATAAAAAGAGCTGTCACCAATCCAGTGGTCCTCCCAAAACCTTAGCCAATTAACAAGACCATCATGATAAGACAAATAAGAGGAAAATGAAGGAAACAGCTGAGAAATGAACTTCCAAGCGCTTGCATGAGTGGCATCAATCCCAGAATTAGCATGTCAAAATTAATAATATTTTGAATCAAATAAATAAAAAATATTCAAACTAACTGAAAAGAAACCTTCAAATAGATCAAATAAAAGTTTCACAATTTACTATATAAAAAATTAAAAGCAATTATTTATCTTCTTCACCACTATGATGAGAAAGAAACACCATGATAATAATATACAACAACAACTAAGCCTTTTTTCACTAGGTGAGGTCAGCTACATGGATCAAACAACGTTACAATGGCCTATTATAAATAAGATCAAAAGATAAATTATTAACTATTAAATCATTCTCAATAGTTTCACCTATTATTTTTTTTACTCTCCCTCTACCTCTAACTATCGGATTATTCTCTATTTGATTTACTCTTCTCAATAAGACTTCTGCAGGTCTTCTCCACACATGTCTAAACCACCTTAAGCGAAATTCTACTATATTCTCCACAATAGGTGTTAACTCAACTTTCTCTCTAATACACTCATTTCTAATCATATCTCTTTTGATGTGTCCACACATCCAACGCAACATTCTCATCTCTGCAATATTGAGTTTATCTTCATGTTGTCTTTTAACCGCTTAACATTCAATACTATAATAATAATATAATAACAATATTTTAATTGTTATATTGAGAAGTGGTTGAGTGTTTCTGCCTGATGGTTCCTGGCCAACACTATAATGCCAACTACCCAACACATATGCATGTGTCTCAACTCTCAGCTTTGAAGATGATCACCAGAAAGTGAGACTTTGGCTCAGAAAATAGCTTTCAACGCCTCACCAGAAAGATTTAAAGAGAAAAAACTTTAAAAAGAACTGAAAAAAATGATCTTCAATGGAGGGGACAGGAGGAAGGAGCTCTCTGCCGTGGCCAACACCATCTCCAAGAGAAAAAAAAGTAAAAATAAAAAAAGGAAACTGCTAATTATCTGACCTATCCATATCCAAACCATAACCTTACCTACTTGGCACAGGTACAGCTTATTTTTGCCATATCCATGCTTCATAGTCTAACATCAAACAATCTGCAAGAAAGAACACTATCAAGAAACCTCAAACTCCCACAACAAACACAGGTTTTCTCTAAATGACGAAATCTAACTTGAAAATCAAATCCCTACATCTTCTCATCCTAATACTCTCCACTGATTTATATGCTACGAAGGTCATATCTAACATTATGCAAAATATAACAAAAACACTCTAAGAAACTAAAACTATATTGCCCAGCAGACCACTCAACATTGTGGAGACTGGAGAGAAGTTTATTGAGAACCTTATAGACAGTTGAAACAAGGCCAACGAGCCCAAAGTTGTTAACTTTAATTTATCTATCCTTCTTGGGCAACAGAGTAATGAATGGTTATTAATGCTACCTCCCATCCTACCTTAAAGACAAAACTCACAAAGCACCTGCATATGATCTCCCTTAAGATTTTCCCAACACTATTGGGAAAAGGGCAATAGTAAACCCATCAATGCCTGTAGCCTCCTCATTCAACCTCTCTCCTTTTCTTAGCTGCCAAACTGCTATGTTATCATCTAGTAAAACCACATAACTTCTTGTTCTCAAATCAAGCTAAAACCACAAAAATTATGACTAAATAAATTATATGCACGTATTTACACCAATGAAGGGCATTCATATTCCAAATGACAATGGCAGTCGTGAAAAAGAAAAGAAACTAAACAACAAGAATAGATCACAGCTTAACTGAAATTACACAGAAATCACAACCACGTTCACCCAACTACTTCCCAAAAAAGAGGCGGGGGGCGAGGGGGACCCAAATCCAAAACGCTCAAAAAAAAAACAACAAATTCAGCCTATAATCGGAGTGGCATAAAAAAGAGGGGAAATGAGGAATTTCCCTCGAATGGTTGAGGATTACCTTTTGATTTACCAAATGTGACAGAAAATTCCTCTTTGAGAGAGCAATATGTAGGATGCAACACTAGACCATTCGCTGAGACTAGGGTTCCCTCCAGTTTTACACCGAAACGTAGTTACCGAACAGCGAAGAAGGAGAAAACGACATACGCTTTGTCCAGTTCACTCCCCCGATTTCTGGCTTTTATGGTATTATCATGCTATTAAGAGAACGACTGTGACTTTCGGGGAGAACGAGGAAACAGTGCAAAGAAGGACTGAACAGAATGCACCAGTCTTCCGTTGTCCGCTGTTTTTTTGGATTTTGTCGTCTCTCTTTTTCCCCTTCATGGTTTATATTATGGATAAAACGATGCAGCTTCGCAAATTTGAAAAATTAGAAAACTATTCCATGTATGCATGTAGTCTGCACGAGACTTTTTGAATGCCCTGATAAGTTACGAAGGTACAGAATTGCAATATTTAAAAAAATTTATGTTTATTATGATGATTAAAAACTATAAAAAGCACAGTTGCTATTTTATACAAATTTGTAAGACTCAAATTAAGGAATAAAATTCTCAAACTTTTTTTCTATAAAGAATATCACTTTAACTGTCTTTTCATGATATTTTCAATATCAATATACTAAACATATTTTGGATATCTTTTGATATATAAGTTATTATGATAAAAATGATAGCATTTAAAATAACTAGGTTTAAAGGATTTGTTCATCCTTCATCAACTTGTATTATTAATTCCATTATATTATCTCAATCTTGCTCTGTTTTTTTCAGTGTTGGAAAACTGAACTAGTCAATCAAATTAATAAAATCAGTGAATTGATAGAAATGCCAATTTGATTTAATATTTATAATTGTTTAGCAAAAAATCTGTTAAAGAACCAGTAAAAAAGTTGTTAAAAAAAGTCAAAACTTGTCAAAAATCAGTTAATTGTGATAATTTGAATGGTTTACTTTTTTTTTTTCTAGCAATAAAATTACACCATTTGACTGTTTTTCATAAATGATTTTAATTCAAATATCCATTATAGTTAATTTCTTATTACTAATGATAATTGTAACAACTTCATTTACGTAACAATTTTTTTTCTATATTTGTAAAATTCTATGAAGTCGTTACCTTTATTTAACTCATAGTAACATTCCATTAATTTAATCAAGTATAATTAAAGTTTACACATCATTAATTAATAACATCTGTACATAAATCACACACATATATGCCTATATCTTATTCATCCTTGTTGACCAATTCCGAAAATACAGGTGCAGATGTTTGCACCTTCACCAAAATCTTAGCCAACTCAACCACGAACACCTTATAAATTTCTAGAATCTGTCCAATATAGAGTAACTCGATCCAACGTACACTAAGAGCCAAAGTCAAAGAAAATCTGCAAAATTAGTTTTCTGAACATGATATAAAAATATGGTGAGAATTAAATCCCAATAGGTTCAACAATAAATCACAATCATTATCAATATAGATCAACATGTCATGTTCATCTGTATAAGCTACAACAATTACCTTAGGTCACATGAATGTGTTTTATCTATGCACATGAAAATCATACAGTAATGACATAGATGCCATGAATAAATATTTTCATAATATCATATGATGACTATCAATTTATTCTCATATCAAACTACCCTGGTTAGGATGAGTATTTTCTACTCTCCAGTACAGACTTTTCTCACTTCATCCGATATGGCACACTTTCTCTTTCTTTTTTCATTATCATAATCATAACCGTTGGTAGGACGTCCCCTACTAGTGCACCACACGGATTGCCATGTGACCGTACTTATTTCTTTTCTTCTTACATTACTAGCCAAAAATATGATTTCAATAACAAGTATGTTTATTATACTCACATACCATAATATTTCATTAAAATATTTCCATGTTAAAATTACACACTTAAGATGGTAAGGAGTTCATGCAATGGCAATGGCTATGGCATATACTAGTCATTTATAATATTCTTCTTCTTTTTTAAATATTCTTTTTATCTCTTCATTTTCTTTATGCATAGTCTCTAGTCACTTTTCTCCTACTTATATCATTTCCAATACATGTTTTCACAAATTTAATACAGCATTCTTCATCAATTTGGTTTCTACCAATATCCAATAATTAATTACATTCATTTAGAGTAGAATAATGTTGAAAATAAGTTTTACCAACTTTCAAACCGACCTAAACGTATCTTATAACACAGTTTGGCCATTTACTATAAAATAGCCATGCTTTAGGCTTCAAAGACCCATGACTTTCAGTGGCAACTTAAGAAAAGTCACCATTGAAACTCTTGAAGAATATATATCATCCACGCTTTCAGTGGCAACTCCCAATGGGTCATAATTGAAAATGCCTCTTTAGTCGAGATCCATTTTGGTCACTACTAGCCAAGAATGATTTAATGGCAACCTTCACTGAAAGAGATTTTTAGTGGCGACTTTTTGGGTCGCCACTAAAATTCGCTGCTAAAATCCTATTTTCTTGTAGTGCATTCCTATGAAAATTAATTATTTTAATATTAACACTAACTTTGTGGTATTAGAAATGCTGAGTAAAGATGATGAAATCCCTATAATACTAAGAATGCCATTCTTAGTTGCATGAAAGACCATAATTGATCTGTAATCAAGGAAATTTTCTTTTCATATTAGGAATACCATATTAATCATGCTTATGTTCAACCTATAACTCATGTTATATGGTATATTAGAATAGTATAGTAGGAAGTCTTTGATAGTCATTTAAAGTCCACAAAGGAAGAAGAAGAATCTATGGAAGAATATGAAACACCAAATAAAGAGTATAATGAAGAAAATATAGACAATGAGTCTACTGATAGTGACTCAGTTGAGGAAGAAAATTTCTATCTTAATATATATTCTTATTCTTCCTTTAAAAATCCTTAGTATGTTGATTTAGTTAATTACCATGCAGGGTATGGAGTATCTAAGGATACGACTTATCACTAGAAAAGAAGTTCCTATCTTACTTCAAATACTACCTCTAAGACAACCCATGCTATTATAGGAGATGTGTTGATAGAATCATTAAGAGATGTATTCCAAAAAATGAGGTAAGAGACATCTTGCACCATTATCATGACCATGAAGCTAAAGGTCATTATGATGCAAGTAGGGCAACTGCTAAGGTCCTACAATACGATTTTTACTAACTTTGTTTAAGGATAACAATGCATATGTTGTAACAACTCCATTTATGTAATTTTTTTTTTTAAAATACCATGAAGTTATTACCTCGTTACAACTTAACTCAATATAACATTTATTTAATTTATACAATACTGAGTTTCCATACACACTATTATTTTACAAACTACACACCATTATTTTACAAACATTTGTACAAAGATACATATTAGTTCTAATCATCTATATCGACTACTTCCGGGGACACTGGTTCGGGTGGCACGTCCACCGGAATCTCAGTTACATCTACGACAGTTACATCAGAAATAACTGGAAGTTGCCCAAGGTAGGGCACCTCGATCCAACGTACAGAGATAATAAGTGTCATAGAGAATATCTGCATATTTATTCTTCTGAACATGATATGGAAATATAGTGAGAATTAAATCCCAGTAAGTTCAACAATAAATCATAATTTACCATCAATATAGTTCATCACGTCATGTTCAGCTGTATAAACTACAGAAAATATCTTTAGGTCACATGAATGCACTTTATCATGCACATGAAAATTATACAGTTATGACATGTATGGCATGAATAACTATTTTTCGAATTTCATATGATGGCTATCCACTTATTCTTACTTCAAGCTACCCCGGTCAGGGTGAGTATTCTCTACTTTTCGGTACGGGCTTATCTCGCTCCGTCCGACATGGCACACTTTCTCTTTCTTTTCTTATTAACATGATCATAACCGTTGGTAGGGCGTCCCCTACTGGTGCACCACACGGATTGCCATGTGACCGTGCTCATTTCTTTTCTTTTCACAATGATAGCCAAAAATATGCTTTCAATAACAAGTATGTTCATCAAAATATAACTATTACCATAAATTATTGGTAATCATGCCATGAACATAACCATTTAAAATATCACTTTATAAAACATTTCCATGTCAAAATTCCATACTAATACCTTGGTAACTGGATAGTAATTGTAGTCTGTAAACAGCGCACCAGAAAAGTTCCTAGGAAAGAGAGGTGGGTCACTAATGGACACGCTTAAGTACCATGTCTTTCCTTGCCAGAGCTTTCCTTAGACATGCACTTTTCACAAATCACAATTTTGTTTTCCAGTAACTAGAATAATTCTTTTCTGATGTGAAAATACTGCAACCACGGAGCATACTAAGATTTTTCAAATAAAACGGCACTTTCAAAACTTCTTGTAAATTTATATGAGTACTAGGGTAAATTCCATATTAAAAATTACACACTTAAAATGGTAGTAAGTTCATGCAATGGCAATGGCTATGGCTATAGCTATACTAGTCATTTGTTAAGATTCATCTTCTTTTTAAAATACTAATTTTATTTCTTTATTTTCTTGATGCAGGTTTTCATCCTGTCTAACCTTCTCTTACTAATCAGAGCATAACTCCCTCAATTTAACTCTGATGTAGGTGATCTTAGTGTCAATTTCAAGATAAAACAATTATCTAAAACTATTATGTTGAACATTGTAACGAAATATTAAGAAATCAAGGTGATATTACTCCCTAAATGTACAGATTATTTCTTCTCGTGTAAGTTCTGACCTTTACTGACTAATTAGACCATATCTCCCAAATTTGAACTCCAAATTGAGTTATTCCAGTTGGTAAAAATCCATGAGCCCTATATCTATAATTGTTATCTTGGCGTACGATTTTAACTCCCTACAGAATATTTTCCAGAAATTCAAAAACTAAAGCTTTAATAACATATTCTGAATAAACATTTTCTGACCTCTGCTTACTAATCAGCTTATATCTACCTCAAATGGACTTCAAATTGAATGATTCCAGTGCCTAAAAATCCATGACACATTTATCTTTAATTCTTATGTTAATAATTTATTTTAATTCCTTACAGATACTTCTCAGAAATTAAAATACCGAAGCTATCCTAACATATTTTTCCCTGATGACCCATTTTCTGACCTTTGTCTACTAATTGGCTCATATCTCCCTCATATGGACTCCAAATTGAATGATTCCAGTGGCTAAAAATCCATGACATACATATCTTTAATTCTTATGTTAACCATTTATTTTAATTCCTTATAGATTGTTCCCAGAAATTAAAATACCGAAACTTAAAATTCTGCCACCCATAGCCATAACCATGCAGAACTATCTACACCAACTTAAGTATTCAAACATACATCACATGCAAGATCAATATGTAACATGATATAGCAACATCATGACCAATCATAAAAGTTCTAAGATCAAAATCTCATATAAATATTATAAGTTTCAAAAGTTTTCTTCAAAAAGAAATATTGTTAAACTTACCTTTAGCTTTCTAAACTTCTCCTTCTTCTTCCTTCCTTTCTTCTTCTCTCTTCTCTCCTTTCCTCACTCTACCTTGCTTCTATTTCTCTCTCTTTCTCACTTGGACGAAATTAAAGTGTTGTAAGGGTGGGTTCTCTTATATAGACCACCAAATAATTCACCTTTCATGATCATGGATCTACCTTATCACAATTAAGATACACTTTGTTGAATTTTTGGAAAACAAACAACTTATGTTCTTGTCTTCCTCTTCCTTAGTCAAGATATGCATAGGAAAAGGAGATTTGTATTTTGAAAATTATGATGATATGTTCTTAAGATAAGGGACAAGGTCCCTTTGATTTAGGGATTCATTTAATTTTTCTTTTGTCTTAATCAATTATGATAGGTTGCCTTTTTAAGTGGCAAATTTCTAGCCCTTCAATCTCCATTATTTGGTTGATATTATTTGTGTGGGCTATGAATGTTTTGTCCTAATACCATGTATTATCATACCACTTGCTAAAATTATGAGTGAAGGATATAGATGTTTTTGTCCTAAAGCCTTGTATTATCATGCCACTTGCCTAAATGATGAATGTAGAATCACACCACTTGCTAAATTTTTGTCTTAATGCCATGTAACCTAATCTTTATTCTTATTATTATATCATCATCTAATTTATTTTATTTTATTTTTCCTCTTGGATTTGGGCTTATTCTTACCCATTATGGGCTTGTCCTACCCATTTTCTTTGCTTTGGATAAAATTCTTCCTTTCTTGGTGGGCTTGGTCACATTTTCATAATTTTTGGGCTATTGGTGAAATTACTATATCCTAGTCCAAGTCTATGTTTAATTTCTTGTTTAGGTTATCCAATGGGCTTGCTAGAAACTTATGTGAAGTGGAAAAACTCTATATGAAGTGTCCATAGGTAAAAGCCCAATGTATGGGTAAAGATTTTAAACTTAGTAACTATAGTTCTTGAATTAGGAAAAATTACCCTAATTCAATGTTCTTTGAAATTTTAAGACCTTTACTTGTTTCTAAAAATTTATCTTCCTTATCCAAGAATTTTGCATCTCTTTAGTATGTTATTTCTAATTTCTTTCCTATTAGATTTTCCTTCTTTATTTGTTCTCTTAATGTTAGAAACATTTTCTATGCATATACATAAGGTGAAGAATTTCTAAGGATTATATTTCCTTAGATATCTAAAATATTGTCTAATAAATTTTATTTCCTTAATTAAAATTTTTATGTACCTTTATCAATAAAAGAAACGAAATTAAGGATGTTACATATGTCATAGCCTGTGACAAATTCCAAAGAAGTGGGAATATATCTAGAAAACATGAAATACCCTTAAATGACATTGTTGAATGTGAATTGTTTGATGTATAGGGCATAGATTTCATGGATTCATTCCTAGCTTTTAATAAAAACCAATATATTTTAGTTGCAATGGACTATATGTCCAAGTGCATTGAAACTATAGCAACCCCAATAATGATGCCAAGGTGGTCACAAAGTTTTTTTGAAAATATTTTCACAAGATTTGAGACCCCAAAGGTTATCATTAGTGATGGTGGCACATATGTTTGCAATAGGCAATTTGAAAATATGTTAAAGAAAAATGGCGTCACCTATAACATTGATACCTTATATCTCCCACTAACTTGTGGGCAAGTAGAAGTGTATAATAGGGAAATAAGAAAAAAAATTAGAAATAATTGTTAGTACTTATAAAAAAAGCTAGTCCCAAAAGCTTCATAAAGCTTTACGGGCATAAAGGGTGGGCTTTTAGAAACTATTAGGATTGTCTCCATACATGTTAGTATTTGATAAGGCTTGTCATCTTCCTGTTCAGTTGAAGCATAGATCCTTTTAGGGTACTCGATTACTAAACTTTGACATGCAAGATGCAGATGATAAGATACTTCTCCATATAAATGAACTATTTGAGCTCCAGAATGAATCATATGAGAATGTTTAAATCTACAAAGATTGAGTAAAGAAATGGCATGATAAATATATAATAATTAGATAATTTGAGCCAAGGCAATAAGTGCTACTATACAATCCCAGCCTTAAACTCTTCCTTAAAAAGTTAAAAACATGTTGATTAGGCTAATTCATAATCACTCAACTGTTTCTTTATGGAGTGGTGGAATAATGAAAGAAGGTGAAGATAAACCCTTCAACCAAAATACATAAATTAAAGCACTATTAGATAGGTGAAGTTGATAGGTAGAGGACCTCTATGATCCTTTTTTAGCCAACCTAAGTAAAGATAAGCTCAAAGATAGTCTAGCTAGGACTATATCTAAGGCACTTATTAGAAGGCAACCCAAGCCTTTAAAATCCTTAAATTTTCAGCTTTATTTTCAATTAAAAAATTTTAAAATGTTTAGAAGTTAATTTTAGATTCTCTCAATTATAGGTCCAAACTATGAAGAAAATTAAAGAAATATGTAAGAACCAGAAAAAAAAATAGCATTATCAGTGTGTAACGTCGTGACATTGGTTTTCAATATCACAAGGTTAAAGCAAGCTACAATATCATGATAATTACGTAATGTTGTGATGTTGGTTTTCAATGTCATGATGTTGTAGCTCCAGCTTTTTCAACATTATGCCTTAAATTTGTAATGTCATAAGGTGGATTCCCAACATCATGACATTTAAACTTTGGCATTTAAAAATCCTGATACCCCTTATATTACCTCCACTCGGAACTTTAACCCATTTTTCATAAAAACCAACCCCCGAAATTAAAGGAAAAAGTTGAGTTTGAGCACTAAAACTCAATTTAAGCAAGTATTCACTGATTAAATCATTCTTCATCACATTTAAAGGTGCCATAGCTTGAAAGTTTTCCTTAAATTTGTAAAAATTCTAACAAAGAGGATTTTTTGGTCAAAAACTAAACCCTTTCTTGTAATCTTGCTATATCTATATAAATTTAAGTTATTTGACTTATTTTAGATGAAATTTTTTCTTGCTCAATAGATATAGGTTATGCACAAATTGGGACCACCACACTAGCTGACTAGGATAGGCATATTTTGAGTTGTTGTTTTACATTTGAATTTGGTATATCTAGCCTAGTTGTAAATTTTAATAGTGATCTCAATGTATGCATTGGATTTTTTTAATTTATTTGTATAGTTTTAGGTAAAGTTTGAGGAATATGTTGTCTATAGAGTCTTTGTGCACCATCTTTAATATATATATATAAAGGCATAAAAGGAAGGAATTTTATTCTTGTTACAATTTATCACAAGACCAAATTGACATATGAGTAGACAAGGAATCTCTAATGCACTAGATTTCTGAAGATGGACCCCATACCAAATTGGTTCAACCTCTAGCTTACTTTAAATTCACTACTAGGAGCATTTGGCCTCAATGAGGTAACTTCCGCAACCATCTAGAGCCAAAAGTCCTCCTAGTAGTTTGAGAATTTTATGCTAACTATTTGGAAGCCATTGAAGAGGGAGTCTTTGTAAGGGGTAAGCATGTCGTATTCTCCCCAATAGTCATTAACCAATACCATAATACACTAGATGTTGGGGATGATAGTTTCTTGGATGCCATGGCTAGAGACATAACCCTTTAAGACATGTTTGATAACTTATGTGTACTAGGAGCCATATGTGTCTTCTTATGGACATCTAACAAATGTATGGCAAGAAATTTATAAAGCCTAAGGCCAAGGTTTAGGGTTTAGGGTTTAGTTCTATTTTTTGATAGCAAAACTAGCCTTCTACTAAGCATGTGAGCACCATAAAGGTCGAGACAGAGAATTAGAGGGTAGTAGAAAATATCTTTAATACAATAGATGTAGCCTCAATAAGGATAGACATAGCAAGCTGATTAAAGCTATAACCAAGCTTTATGACTTCCAAGTGAATTTGGTGAACTAGCAAGAGTTGATGATGTGGACTATGCAATACCTACTAACTAGCATCTTATTTCATACATCCACATCATAGAATATTCCCCTTAAAATTTTTAGTAATATATATATATATATATATATATATATATATATATATATTATCTTATCTATAAATTTCTAGCAATGTCTACCTAGCCCATAAATTCACCTATTCGCTTATATTGTTAGTTATCTTTCTTGGATAAACATACAAGTACTTCAGGCTATTACAAGCATTTTCAAATTTCATTTTCTTATAGGCAACTAACTAGGTGTGATATGCATTAGTTACAACAAAAAAGCCCTCACGCCGTAAAGAAAAGTGTACAGTCCATAACTTATTTTACATCACATTACGAGCTATCTAAAAGGGACTTGGCACTCAACTAAGCCATCCCACATATATTACACAACAAGAAAAATATACAATCGATATCCATATTCAGATGAGTTAACCTTGAGACCCATAATGCTCACTTCTTGCTAGAGTACCTGGAATGTGATTATGTAGACATAAAAATATGAGATGACAATCTTAATAGTTAGCAATTTTTTCAGAAAAAAATAGTATACATTTCATTCCTTAAAACATCTCAATTTATTTCACTAAAACATAAGCACTGACTATATATATATATACATCATCTTGGGTCACACTAGGGACCCATAATATTTTGGTCTACTTACCCAATGCAGTCCTATACCTGTAATAGGGTTATGCATATCCTATTATTGGCCAATACGTGGGGGAAATGGGGCTTATTTGGCACACTTTGAGCACCCCTTAATTCCCAAGAATGCATACATAACATATCTTTAGACCATAATTCATCATAGTATAAAACTCAGGTAACTAGTGAAATTGATAAATTCAAGTTCATAAACATAAAAACTGTTTTAAAGAAAAGCTAGCTAGCTATCTCAATTCCTACACAATCACTTCCTTTCTAAGGCTACCAATGTTATAACCAACTACTCAACTAAAACATATAAGAGCTTTTGGTTAATGCATGTGTAACGCCCATAAATCTATTAATTATATTTACAAAATGGAATATTAAGAAATGATTAAAAAGGATTAAATGGGGTATTTATAGGGAAATAATTGTGAATGTTTAATGAGAGATTTCTCATTTTTGAAAGAGATGCTTAAGAAGGAGGCAGTAATTTCTTTATCTGTAGGGCCATAATTGGACAATAAAAATAGAGATGAGGAGCTATGAAGAAAGTTGCACAAAAATCCATTGGAATATGTCTCAAGAAGGAATTAAACACTTGGTAAGTGTTCCCTTCACCCAAACAATGCCTTAGCCAACTATATAGTTTCATTGTAATGGAGTGGCAATCTTGAAATTTTTAGGGATTTGAAGGGCATGGGTTAAGGAGGAAGTGGCTTCCTAGAGAAGCTAACAATAAAATATTAAATTAATCTTTCTTGTTGACTTCCTAAAGCAAGTTGCCAGCCATCAAAGAAGAAGCAGAGGAACCCATGGCCAAAAGGAAGAAAAGGAGAAAAAAAAGAGAAAGAGAAGGAGAGAGAGAGAGGAAGTTGAAAAACAAGAAGGAAAAGGTAATCCAACTCCCTTGATGTTGTATTTCAACCTAGAATCTTTGGAATTAAGTGATGGAGGATTTGTTTGTAGTTTGGAATTAAAGAAAGAGAGAAGAAATCTAATAAGTGTAGTGAGAGAAACAAACTCTTGTGGTATATAAGGTAAGATCAACATCTTCTTCTATAAATTTTGGTTGGATGATTTAATGGCTGACTTCTATGTGTCCATTAAAGTATGTTGGAAGGGAAGATAGAACTTTCATTGAGGCATTTATGGAATTGATGGCTGTTGTTTACTTATATGCATGAGGTAGTTATTTGAGTGGTCATATGCTTTGGAAAAATTAGGTTTTTCATGCTTTAAATGTTGGTATACTTGTTGGTTGATTTTTTGGGATGGTTTGGGAGAAAAAGAGAAAGTTTTGTGAGTTTCGTGCTCAGAGCACGACTATGCTTGGTGGCACAGTCAGGCCGTGCTCTGGGCTGAAGGGGCAAAAATGAAGAAAAATGAAGAACACGGCCTGAAGCACGGCCGTGCTTGGGGGCACAGCTAGGTCGTGCTTGATGTGAGTTTGTGTGTGACAAGGCCACGTTGTGAGGGAAGCATGTGGGTAAGCACGGGCTTGAAGCATGATCGTGCTTGGTGACACAGTCAGGCCGTGTTTCATGCTATCTCACCCTTTTTCAGCGTTTTCTGTTTCCTTTTTAATTCCTAATTAATCATCAATGTTTATTGAATGATAACGAGAGTTTTATGAGTCATGTATGTTAAAAGAAATATGTAATATCTAATTGATTATGTATGCTCATTGACTTAATTGTGTAAAGCATGAAGGTATGATGCTTAAACATTATTAAATGTTATAGATCATTTGCATGTGCAAACCTAAGCATATAGATGATGCATGAATAGGGAAGAATGTAAGAGCATTGTATGTTTAACATATGATGAAATTGTTATGGCTTGCATGTGAATGAATGTGGCTTATGTTTATGATGAATATTAATATGTATGCTCTTTGTTGAATTAAGTGACTGGAAAAACATGTAAAAGGTATAAGTTTGGTCAGGAGGACCCTCTCTGAAGCAAGGCTTGGCAACAGGTGTCACCTTGCTATATTGAGGTGACTGACAGGTCAGGATGATCCTCTTTGAAGTAGGGTGGCCTGACAACATGT
Organism: Gleditsia sinensis; assembly: GCA_037074535.1. NCBI lineage: Eukaryota > Viridiplantae > Streptophyta > Magnoliopsida > Fabales > Fabaceae > Gleditsia > Gleditsia sinensis. The sequence goes on from CM073471.1 coordinate 34,651,986, forward strand.
GTCTCCTTTGCTGTATTGAGGTGACTGACAAAGTCCAGGATGACCCTTATCTATTAAGGTGATCTGGCGGCATGCGACACCTTATGAGGTAAGGCGACTGAAGGATCGTGGCTTGGATATGGTACTAGGATAGAGGACGCCCTATAGCTTAGAGTGGTCAATGTGGGAAGGACCGCTCCGACCAAAGGCACTCAATAGTGGGTGAGTAGCTATAGGAGTAAGGCTCACATCACATTGAGGTTTGAAATTAAGAGAGACTTTCATATGATAAGCCACTATGAGAGATGCATGAGCCATGAGCAATTGTGCAAGTATCCTATTAATACACATTTCATTTATCATGCGTGATATTGATGCATAACCTATAAAAGGCCTGTATGTATTTTACTGTACCTTTATTGTAAGAAAAAAAAAATGTTTTCTGTAGCTTATACAACTAGACATAACATATAAGTATTTCATTATACTTGTATTCATTGGATGTTAACCTTGCTGGGATTTTATATCTCATTATGTTATTCATGTTATGTTCAGATTAGTAGAGATGTCATCGTGGTGCTGACCATTCTTTTAGAGCTCCAGATAGTGGATGTCTCTTACTTGGGATAGTTCATTATTATAGTGAATCTTCTAGTTATAAATATGGTAGAGATTCCGTCTCCTAGCTCGCCTCCTCCACCAGCAGTACCCTAAGGGTGATGGCCAAGGGAGGAAAAGTAGAGTCATGATATGTATATAGTTATGTTATGTAAATGGGTTAACCCCATTGTTTTGATGTAAGCCCACGGTACTTTTCTTTTTGAGATGTATGCGTAGTACCTCAGGTTACATATGTATATACGCTACTAATCTCTATGATGTATGTAACTTTTGTATGTATGTAAATGTAAGATGCATATCTTTTCATAAAATAATGGTTTAATGCGTAATCACCTAAAAAAAAGTCATTACATCATATATATTAGCACCTAAAATCATAAGTCTCTAGTTTAAGAGTTTCTGCTCCCCAAAACAAAACTGTGATTCTGTTTAGATTTGAGGTTATTATTAAATATGACAAAAGTCCTCTAAAAATTATAAACTTTTCCATGGAGGTTCCTCTACATGTCTATTTTATTTTGTGGATCTCTCATCCCTTAACTATTCCATTCATCCTAAGAAGTACCTCCATAACCCAAAACAGTGCAGACTCGTTTTGGTTCCATTTCTATTATGTTTTCCAATCCTTTTAATGGGTAAGATTTCTTCAAAATTCGTGATATTTGATATGGAGGATCCTAGATATGTTATATAATTTTCATAAAAATTTCAAGTAAAAAATAATTTATTTGTCCCCTCAAATAACACACTTTGTATGGTTGTCCCTAGTTCTGGTATGTTCTGACTCACTTCTTGTCCCACATAATTTCTATATTTTATTATATGCTTTAAAATGCTCAGAATTCTCTTAAATTTGATGGGGTCCTTAATTAGGATCCCTATAACATCTCATAAAATTTTCATACAAAAATTCAACATCTAACCCATTTAATGTTAGTATTTCCATCAATAGCCTAAGCTGTCCAACAAATTTTTCTCAGCACTATTTTGATTGCAAATTGCCTATTTGTAGTATCTCAAAATTCATAAAATTTCCAGAATTTATTATCAATATTTCAAGACTTTTCTCACCAAATATTAGAGAATTTAAAGGCCATTTATCCAATCAAACAGTCCAAGAACACAGGGCTTAAAAAATTTTAGATGCAGGAACAATAACTTCCTAGTGTAGAATGTGCGGTGCTTCAGCAAAGATTGTTTCCAACCACTAGAGTTCCATGTTTTCAACTTTAACCTCTTGCATCTTATGCTTAAGAATCACCCATGCAGAACCTAAAATGAGTTCAACTCACTACAAACTAACTTTCCTCAAGAGGGGAAACTCACCTTGTGCAAAAATAATCCTATGGCTCTCAAATTTCAACTTGCTTCTCCTATTGGTTTCCCTTACAAACTCAGCTACATTTTTGGATAAAATATAAGGTGAGCAAGGCTTCAAATTCTAGTACTCATTCCTTTTCAATTTTTCTGGTTGCTCTCTCTCTTTCCCCTTGGCTCTTAATTTTTTTGGTTGCTATCTCTCCTTAGCTCTCAAAGTTTTCTGGCTGCTCTCTTCCCCTTGCTCTCAATTTTATTATTCTGGTTATTCCCTCTCCCTCTTGGGTGCTGATTACATGGGGTAATGCATGTGATTTTTGCTGCCCCATTACCCAAGAAAATGATTGTGTTGGCCACTCATTCTCCCACTCAAGAGGCACATAGAGGTGGTTGGTTTTTGCAGGGATTCCTTGGATTTTTATAGAGAATGGTGTGAGATGCTGATGTCCCTCCACTAAGTCTACTTCCCCACTACTATGTGCATGATTATGTTGGCTGTAAGGTGCTACTTCTTAGTTGAAATGTGTTTGAAAATTTTATGGCTATGTTACAAGATTTCCTTACTGAAAGGTGGCAATTTCTTGGCTGATTTTGGCTAAAGTTTTTTTGGCTATGTGGCTGTAAATTTGTAGGCAAGGTGGTTGCAATTTTTTGGGCAATGTTGCATGCTATGTGGCTACAACTTTGTGGGCAATGTGGCATACTTTGGTTGGTGCAAGGTGACTACAAGGTGGCTACAATTTTGTGGACAATGTAGCATGCTCTGTGGCTGCAACTTTGTGGGCAATGTGGCATGTTTTGGTAGGTGCAAGATGCTGCAATTTTGTAGTGCTACTTGGCAGCTCCTTAGTTGTTTTATATTGCCTTAATTTACTACTATTCCTATATTAGTAATGTCTTAAAAATGTATTTGTATCTTCTCCCCATCCATTATTCTCATAAGAATTTTATTTATATGATTTATGATTAATTATATGTAACCTATTTTATAAATGCCTTATTGTTACATAATTAAGTATTTTAATTCTTTGTCATATGTATTTTCTACATATTCTTAGATTTATCTAACTTTATTAGAGACTTAGGATGTTACATTTCCTTCCTCCTTAAAAGAATTTTGTCCACAAAATTTAACATACCTTATTCAAACAGATGTGGATAGGTTCTCTTCATTTTGTTCTTCTGTCTCCCAAGTTTCTTCCTCAGAGGATAGTCCCTTCCAAACTACTTTAACTAAAGGGATACTTTATTCCTCAATTGTTTAGTCTTAACGTCAATAATTCAATCTATTCTTACAGTGTATGACAGATTATCTTGTAAATGCATTGATTCGTGCTCTGTGATATGTGAAGGGTATAGGTTATACTTTTTGAGTTGGGAAACATGAAATATATCATGAATCTGTGAAAGGTTTGGAGAAAGTGCAAGTTTATAAGCTACTAATCCGATTCGATCAAGAATTTGGAAAGGATCGATGTATTTAGGACTGAGCTTTTTGGTTTTCAATGACCTTCCCACACCCGTGAACAGAGTTACCTTAAAGGAAAACATGGTTGCCTATTTCAAATTTTAGGGGCCTTCTTCTTTTATCTGCATAGCTCTTTTGTCTACTTTGGGCGGCTAGCAGTCTCTCTCTGATAAGTTCAATGTGCCTTGTGGTTTGGTCAACCAAGTCAGGGCCTAGAAGACTCCTCGACCCTAGCTCTACCGAATACAGAGGTGACCTGCACTTTCTTCCATATAGAGCTTCAAAGGGAGCCATCTGGATACTAGAATTATAACTATTATTATAAACAAATTCAGCTAAAAGTAGATACACATCTTAGTTCCCCTTCATTTCTAGCACACAAGCCCTTAGCATATCCTCTAAAGTTTGAATTGTTCCCTCAGTCTGCCCGTCAGTTTGTGGATGGTAGGCTATGCTAAACTTAAGTTTAGTACCTAAGGCATCTTGCAAGGATCTCCAAAATCTAGAAGTAAACCTGGGGTCTCGATCAGAAACAATACCGGTAGGTATCCCATAGAGTCTGACAATTTCATAAACATACACTTGTGCCAAATTGTCCAGAGAATAGGTAGACTTAATGGCTAAGAAGTGGGCAGACTTGGTCAGTTTATCCACGTTTACCCAAATTGCATCATAGCCAGATGATGTCCTAGGCAAACCCATGACAAAATCAATAAAGATGCTATCCCATTTTCACTCAGAAATATCTAACAGTTGGAGCAATCCCTATAACAACTCCATTTATATATATATATATATATATATATATATATATATATATATATATATATATATTTCTAAAATTCTGTGAAGTCATTACCTCTTTACTTCTAACTATTTAACTTATAATAACATTCAAGTAAATTAACCAAATATAATTAAGGTTTATGAAATACCATTAACACTTATACAATTTTGGGTTCACATACACATTATTAATCAAAATATATGTACAAAAATCAAACACATATAAGTCTACATTTTATTCATCCATATTGACTAGTTTTGGAGATACGGGTGTGGGTGGTTGCACCTTCACTGGGATCTTAGCCAACTTGACCCAATGTACGCTAAAAGTCGATTATAGAGAATATCTGCATAACTTAGTTTTCTGAACATGATATAGAAATATAGTGAGAATTAAATCCCAATAGGTTCAACAATAAATCATAATTATCATCAATATAGCTCATCATTTCATGTTCATCTGTATAAATTATCGCAAATATCTTTAGGTCACATGAATGCACTTTATCCATACACATGAAAATCATACAGTTATGACATGTATGGCATGAATAACTATTTTCAAAATATCATATGATGGCGATTAACTTATTTTCATATCAAGCTACCTCAGTCAGGGTGAGTACTTTCTACTATCTAGTACGGGCTTTTCTTGCTCCGTCCGACATGGCACACTTTCTTTTCTCATTAACATGATCATAGCCATTAGTAAGGCGTCTCCCACTGGTGCACCACACGGACCGCCATGTGATCGCGCTCATTTCTTTTCTTTTCACATTAATAGCCAAGAATATGATTTTAATAACAAGTATGTTCATCATACTCACATACCATAATCTTTCATCAAAATATAATCATTTTCAAAAATCATTGGTAATCATGACATGAATATAATCATTTCAAATATCACTTTATAAAATATTTTCCTGTCAAAATTATACACTTAAGATGATAAGGAGTTCATGCAATGACAATGGCTATGGCATACACTAGTAATTTATTATTTTACTTTATAAGATTCTTCTTCTTTTTTAAATACTATTTTTATCTCTTCATTTTCTTTATGCTTGGCCTTTAGTCACTTTCCTCCTACTTATATCATTTCCAACACATGTTCTCACAATTTAATACGTCATTCTTCAATTTGGTTTCTATTATTATCCTATAGTTAATGAGGTTTATTTAGAGTAGAAAAATGTTGAAAATAAGTTTTACCAGCTTCTAACACGGCCTAAACGTATCTTGTAATACGGCTTGGCCATTTCCTATAAAACAGCTATACTCTAGGCTTCAAAATTCCCTTTCTAGCATCGAACATGGCCTGACTGTGCCTTGAAACATGGCCATACTCTATGTTGTGTTATTCTTTGATGTAGGTTTTTGTCCTGCCTGACCTTCTTTCACTAATCAGAGCATAACTCCCTCATTTTAACTCCGACTTAGGTGATCTTAGTGTCCATTTAAAGATATTTCTAAAAATATTATGTCGAACATTTTAGTGAAATCTTAAGGAATCTTGGTGATATTACTCTCTCAAGTTAAACATTATTTCTTCTCGAATAGGTTCTAACCTTTACTTACTAATCTAACCATATCTCTCTCATATGAACTCCTAATTGAGTGATTCAAGTGGCTAAATTTCTGTGAGACATATATCTATATTTTTTATGTTAACCAGTTATTTTAATTCCCTACAGAAGCTTCCCAAAAATTCAAACATAGAATTTTTCCTAACAGATTCTTCCCTGGTTAACCATTTTCTGACCACTGGTTACTAATCTGACTATATCTACCTCATATGGACTCCAAATTGAGTGATTCCAGTGGCTAAAATTCATGATACATATATCTATATTTTTCATGTTAACCATTTCTCTTAATTCCTAACCGATTCTTTCTAGAATTTTAAAAATAGAAGCTTCCCTAGTTACTCCGAAATGCAATTTCCTAACTAAACCTTTTCTAAGGTTTTAGTTCATTATTTTATTATGTCCTCTTCCATTTTCTTCCTAATTTACATCTAATCATATTCCATCAATTTTTCACCACATTTAGAAATACAAAATAGCAGCATAAAAATCTTAAAATTTTGCCACCCATAGCCATCCCATGCAAAATTTTTCAAACCAACCTAAGTATTCAAACATACATCACATGTAAGATCAACATGTAACATGATATAGCAACATCCATGGCCAATCATCCAGGTAACAAATATAGTAAATTTCATCAAAGTTCTAGGATCAAAATCCCATATAAATGTTTCTAAGCTTTTCTAAAAAAATATTGTTAAACCTACCTAAAGATCTCCCTAGCTCACTTAGTGAATTCTTTTTCTTGTTTTCTCTTAAAGGAAGTAGCAAGATTCCTCCATTCCCTTAGCTTTTCTAACAGCTTAAATAAGAGAAGGAGGGTGAGTTTTTAAACCCCAAGGATGAAGAGAAAAGATGGATTCAAGTGGAGATTAAGCTAACTTACCTTAAGTACTTTGTTCTCTAGACTTCTCCTTCTTCTTCCTTCCTTTCTTCTCCTCGCTTTCTCTCATTTCCTCACTCTACCTTGTTTCTATGTTTTCTCTCCCTCACTTGGACAAAATTATAATGTTATAAGGGTGGGTTTTGCTTAAATAAACTATCAAGTGGTTTACCTTTCATGATCTTGGGTCTGCCTTATCACAATTAGGATGCACTTGGTTGTTTTTTGGGAAAAGACAACTCATGTTCTTGTCTTCCTCTCCATTAGTCAAGATATGCATAGCAAAAGGAGATTTTTATTTTGAAAATCATGATAAAATGTTCTTAAAACAAGGGACAAGGTCCCTTTGATTTTGGGATTCGTTTCCTTTTTTTTTGTCTCACTGAAGTATGATAGGCTTGCCTTTCTAGTTGGAAAATTTTCATTCCTTGAGTCTCCCTTGCTTGGTTGAAATTATTTATGTAGGATAAGAATGTTTTGTCATAATGTTATGTATTATTACCCACATGTTGAAATTATGAATATATGATATAGATGTTTTGTCCTAAAGCCATGTATTATTGCCTACTTGTTGAAATTATGAATATAGGATATAAATGTTTTGTCTTAATGTCATGTGATTTAATCTTGATTATTATTACACTACTATTTTCTCAAATGATTCTATTTTTTTCCTTCTTAGATTTGGGCTCATTCTTACCCATTTCCTTTGCTTTGGTTGAAATTCTAACTTTCATGAAGGGCTTGGTCACATTTTCGTGATTTTTGGGCTATCGGTCCAACTTCTATATTCTAGTCCAAGTCCATGTTTTATTTCTTATTTGGGTTATCCTATTGGCTTGCTAGAAATTTATGTGAAGTGAAAAAACTCTATATGAAGTGTCCATAGGTGAAAGCCCAACTTATGGGTGGAGATGTTAAACTTAGTAACTCTAACTCTTGAATTAGGAAAAATTACCCTAATCCAATCTTCTTGAAATTTTAAGACCTTTACTTACTTTACAAAAATTTATCTTCCTTACCCAAGAATTTTGCCTCTCTTTAGTATGTTATTTTTAATTTTTCCTATTAAGTTTTCTCTCTTGATCTATTCCCTTAATGTTAGAAACATTTTCTATGCATACACATAAGGTGAAGAATTTCTAAGGATTATATTTCTTAGATATCTAAAAATTGTCTAATAAATTTTATTTCCTTAATTAAATATTTATGTACATTTATTAATAAAAGAAACGAAATTATGGATGTTACATTAAATATTTATGTACCTTTATTAATAAATGAAATGAAATTAGGGATGTTACAATCCCCCAGGCTTTTGGTATTCTACCTTGAATCTCTAACACACTAAACACTTAGACACATAACGGGTTATGTCCATTTTCATCCCAGGCCATCAGAAACTGCTTTTTAAGTCTTGATACATCTTAGTGGCTCTAGGATGTAGGGTATATCTACTCTTATGAGCTTCAGGTAGGATACTACCTCTCAATTGCTTCACCTTAGGTACACACAGCCGTTTTACAAACTTGATAAGCCCATCCTCAGAAATGTGAAATTCTTTAGACTTGCCCTGGAATATCTATTCTCTAATGTCCTTTAAGTATGGATCAGAAACTTGAGCATCTTTAATTCTGTCACTGAGATCATTTTAAATCCTTATTTCACTCATAAGGAGGCTACTAGGCTGTGGAGAAATGGAGAGATCCAAATTTCTCATCCCCTCAATTAGGTCCTGCTCCTTAAGCATCAATGATGCCATTTGGAGGGATTTCCTGCTTAGGGCATTAGTAACCATGTTTGCCTTGCCCAGATGGTAATTAAGGGTGTAATCATAATCTTTTAGAAATTCCATCCATCTTCTTTGCCTTATATTTAACTCTTTTTGGTAAAAAAGGTACTTAAAACTCTTGTGATCACCATACAAATGATATCTCTAAATCTTATGGGCAAACACTACAACTGCTAGTTCCATATCATATGTGGGGTAATTCTCCTCATAAGGTCTAAGCTGCTGAGAAGCATAAGCTACTACTCCACCTTGCTGCATTAAAACACAACTAAACACTTTTTAGATGTATCACTATATATTGTAAAGAGTTCACTAGGTAGTATCATTATCATTGGGGCGAATGTTAGCCTAGCTTTCAATTCTTGAAAACTACTCTCAAATCGACCATTCCACATAAATGGTTAGTCCTTCCTGGTTAACCTAGTTAGAGGCATGGTTATCTGAGAGAATCCTTGAATAAATCTCCTATAATATCCTACTAAACCTAGAAAGCTCCATATTTTAGTGACCTTTTTTGGTCTTTTCCAGTTAACCATTGCTTCCACTTTATTAGGGTCCACTGATATCCCCTCCTGGGAGACAACATGCCCTAGAAATCTCACCTCTGTCAACCAAAATTCACACTTGCTAAGCTTGGCATACAATTTCCTATCCTTCAAGGTTCGCAACATTATTCGAAGGTGATTATCATGTTCTTCAAGGCTCTTAGAATAAATTAAGATGTCATCTATGAAAACCACAACAAACTTATCCAGGTATGGCCTAAAAACCCTATTCATATAATCCATGAAAATGGCTGGGGCATTGATTAACCCAAAAGGCATGACTAAGAACTCATAATGTCCGTATTGGGTTCGGAAAGCTGTCTTTGGGACATCTTCGGCCTTAATTCTCAACTGATGGTAACTTGACCTCAAATCTATCTTAGAAAAGATTGACGCTTTAGCTAATTGATGCAGTAGGTCATCTATCCTAAGTAGTAGATATTTATTTTTGATGGTCACTTTGTTTAACTGCTTATAATTTATACACAACCTAAGGCTACCATATTTCTTTTTAACAAAAAAGACTGGTGCACCCCAGGGGGATACACTGGGTCTAATAAATCCCTTCTCTAAAAGTTCTTCTATCTATTTCTTAAGCTCAGTTAGTTCTATAGGAGCCATCCTATAGGGAGCCTTAGATATAAGACTTGCACCAAGCACTAAGTTAATGGAGAACTCAATTTTTCTATAAGGAGGGAGACTACTAAACTCCGTAGGGAATACATCTGGGTAATCCTTAACAATAGGTATGTTTTCTATGCCCTCTTCTACTTCTGCTTGTAAAGAAAAGAAGACTAGGAACCTTTGACAACCCTTCTTAAGGTATCTCTCAGTTTAGGTGATGGATAAGTAAGAAGTTTCAGTGGAGTGTTTAGAAGTAGAACCACAAATAGGTAAGGAAACAGATTTTCTAAAACAATCAAGAATTACATTATTAGGAGACAACCAATCCATTCCAAGAACAACATCAATATTAACACAGAGGAAGGCATACAAGATCTAAAGTGGTACATCTATGATCAAATTGCACAACACAATTGATACAAGCATCAGAAGTTATGAAACAGATCCCAATAGGGGTGAAAATAGAAAGATCATATGGCAAAGTATCCATAATCAAACCTAGACTTTTAGCACAATCATATGAAATAAAAGAATGTGTAGCATTAAAATCAAACAATGCATCTATAAGTGAGTTTTAGATCATTAACGTACATCTAATTAAATTTGGAGACTGGCTAGCCTCTTGTTGGGAAAGAACAAACGCCTGTCCTTAATTCTGTGGTTTGCCATCAAGAACTGACCCCCTCCTTACTCGACGATCCCTGGAGTAGTGGCCGGGCTTTCCACAATTATAGCAGACATTCTGACCAGCTAAATAGGGTCTATCTCCATGGTTCTTCCCACATTTATTATAAGCAGGTTGGCTAGAGGTTTGGCCACTACGGGTCAGCATTCTCTTACCCTAAGAATTGTTCGCCTTAAACCTTTTGTTCCAGGGTTTTCCTCTTCCTCTAGAAGGCTCACTGTATCTCAATCTTTTCTCAGCTCTAGCACTCATCAGAGTTTCTTCTGCAATTTTACATTTGCTTGCCAACTTAGCAAAATCCCATATCTCTAAGGTAGTCGCTCTTTCTTTAATCTCAGGTTTCAAACCTAGCTCAAAATTTGCCGCAATCCATGCATCATCATGGGTATGCTTCAAGTAAGTGAAAAATTTAGAGAGTTCTTCATACTTAGCTTCATATTGGGGTATAATCATCTTCCCTTGCTTCAACTGTATGAATTCAGCATCTTTTTGATTCTTCACATTATCTGGGAAATATTTATTATAAAATGTTTATTTAAAATTATCCCAGGTAATGGGAATATCATTGGTCTGTCATAGTCTCTGCATACTTTTCCACTAATGCTCTGCCTTACCTTCTAACATATAAGTGGCTAAGGAAACTTTCTGTTTTGTGTTGGATTCTAAAACCACAAAATTTTCTCTAGTTGCATTATCCATCGCTCAGCTATCACTGGGTCATATTTTCCTAGAAATGAAGGAGCGTTGGCCTTCTTGAATTGGGCCAGGAGTTTATTCATTAGACTTGCCCTATTTTCCTCTCTAGCACCCTCAGGATTGTTTTATTGTGGCACTAGTCTAAGGGCTTCTTGAACTTGTTGAGGAATTTGTGCTGTGGTGTCTTGGGCTGTAGCTTGTCCATCGAGCCTGGTAGCTAAGGCTTACCTATTCTCAGATATTTCTTTTAAAGTCTCAGCCTGGGTTCTCTTATATGTTATTTCCTTGTGTGTACATTTATATATACAAACATTTTTTTATATAATTAGTCACACGACCATAAACTATGTTTACTCTATTAAACAATCCCAAAAAATAGAATCAATTTAGAATATCCTAAAATTCGTCCAAACACAGATAATTCCCTGAACTATTGCTCTGATACCAAAAAGTGCAACACCTACTAACTAGCATCTTATTTCATACATCTACATCATAGAATATTCCCCTTAAACTTTTTAGAAATATATATATATATATATATATATATTTATCTTATCAATAAATTTCTAGCAATGTCTACTGTAACAACTTATTTATTTATTATTATTATACAACATAGAGTTCACATACACGTCATTAATCAAAACGTACGTACGACATATCAAACACATAAATATCTACATCTTATTTATTCAGGTTGACCAATTTCGGAGATACAAGTGTGGGTGGTTGCACTTTCACTAGGATCTAAGCTAACTCGACCACAAACATTTTATTTGTTTCTGAGATCTGCCCATCCTAGAGTAACTCGATCGAACATGCACTAAAAGCCAGAGTCATAGAAAAATCTGCATAATTAATTTTCTGAACATGACATGGAAATATAGTGAGAATTAAATCCCAGTAAGTTCAACAATAAATCATCATCAACATAGCTCATCAAGTTATATTCATCTATATAAACTACAACAAATATCTTTGGTCACATGAATGCTCTTTATCTATGCATATAAAAATCGTACAGTAATGACATGTATGACAGGATTAACTATCATATGATGACTATCAATTTATTCTCATAACAAGCTACCCCCGTCAGGGTGAGTATTTTTTACTCTCCGGTATGGGCTTTTCTCGCTCCGTTCAACATGGGCCACTTTCTCTTTCTTTTCTCATTAACATGATCATAACCGTTGGTAGGGCGTCTCCTATTGGTGCACCACACGGATTGCCATGTGACCGTGCTCATTTCTTTTCTTTTCACAATAATAGTCAAAAATATGCTTTCAATAATAAGTATGTTCATCAAAATATAATCATTACCAAAAATCATCGGTAATCATGCTATGAACTTAACCATTTCAAATATCACTTTATAAAATATTTCCATGTCAAAATTTCACACTTAAGATGGTAAGAAGTTCATTCAATGGTAATAGCTATAATATATACTAGGCATTTGTTATTTTCATTTATAAGATTCTTCTTCTTTTTTAAATATTAATTTTATTTATTTATTTTCTTGACGTATGTTTTCATCATATCTGACCTTCTCTTACTAATTAGATCATAACTCCCTCAATTTAACTCCGATTTAGGTGATCTTGGTGTAAATTTAAAGATAAACGAATTTTCTAAAACCATTATGTTGAACAATTTAGCGTAATATTAAGAAATCATGGTGATATTACTAGCTCAAAGTACAGGTTATTTCTTCTCGGGTATGTTTCGACCTCTACCTACCAATTTGGCCCTATCTCCCTCATACAAATTTCAATTTAAATGATTCCAGTGGCTAAAAATCCGCGACACACAATAATTCTTATGTTGACCATTTATTTTAATTCCCTACAAAATGTTCCTAGAAATTAAAACACAGATGTTATCCTAACATATTCTTCCCTGATTAACCATTTTCTGACCACTGCTTACTAATCAGACCATATTTACCGCATATAGACTCCAAATTGAGTGATTCTAGTGGAAAAATATTCGTGAGAAATAGATCTACATTTTTCATATTAACCATTTCTTTAAATTCCTTTCTGATTCTTCTCAGAATTTTAAAAACAGAAGCTTAAAATTTTGCCACCCATAGCCATACCTATGCAGAACTATCTACACCAGCCTAAGTATTCAAACATACATAATATGTAACTTGATATAGCAACATCCATGACCAATCATTAAAGTTCTAAGATCAAAATCCCATATAAATATTACAAGTTTCAAAATTTTTCTTCAAAAAGAAATATTGTTAAACTTACATTGAGCACTTAGTCCTCTAGACTTCTCCTTTCTCTTTCTTCCTTTCTTCCTCTCCTTTCCTCACTCTACCTTGCTTCTATTTTTCCTCTCCCTCACTTGGACGAAATTATAATGTTATAAGGGTGGGTTTTGCTTATATAGACTATCAAATAATTCAACTTTCATAATCATGGGTCTACCTTATCACAATTAGGATGCACTTGATTGAATTTTTAGAAAACAAACAACTCATGTTCTTGTCTTCCTCTTCCTTAGTCAAGATATGCATAGGAAAATGAGATTTGTATTTTGAAAATTATGATAATATGTTCTTAAAATAAGGGACAAGGTCCCTTTAATTTAGGGATTCATTTCCTTTTTCTTTTGTCTTAATCAATTATGTTAGGTTTGCCTTTTTAGGTGGCAAATTTTCAACCCTTGAATCTTCCTTTCTTAGCTAAAATTATTTGTAAAGGATAAGGATTTTTTGTCATAATGCTATGTATTATTATCCACTTGCTAAAATTATGAGTGTAGGATATAGATGTTTTGTCCTAATGCCATGTATTATCATACCACTTGTTAAAATTATGAATGTAGGATATCACACTACTTGCTAACTTTTTGTCTTAATACCATGTCACCTAATCTTGATTACACCATTATTTCATCACTTTATTTTATTTTTATTTTTATTTTTTCTCTTGGGTTTGGGCTTATTCTTGCCCATTTTCTTTACTTTGGTTAAAATTCTACCTTTCATAATGGGCTTAGTTACATTTTCATGATTTTTGGGCTATCGGTCCAATTTCTATATCTTAGTCCATGTTTTATTTCTTCCTTGGACTATCCTATTGGCTTGCTTAAAATTCATGTGAGGTAGAAAAACTCTATATGAAGTGTCCATAGGTGAAAGTCCAATTTATGGGTGGAGATACTGAACTTAGTAACTTTAACTCTTAAATTAGGAAAAATTACCCTAATCCAATCTTCTTGAATTTTTAATACCTTTATTTACTTTACAAAAATTTATCTTCCTTACCCAAGAATTTCATTTTCTTTAGTATATTTATTCCTCTTAGGTTTTCTCTCTTTACCTATTTCATTAATGTTAGAACATTTCTATGCATATACGTAAGGTGAAGAATTTCTAAGGATTATATTTCCTTAGATATCTAAAAATTGTCTAATAAATTTTATTTCTTTAATTAAATATTTATGTACCTTTATCAATAAAAGAAACGGAATTAGGGATGTTACTTTGAATACTTTTGTACTTTTATTAATACATGAAACAAAATTAGGGATGTTACATCTACCTAGCCCATAAATTCACCTATTCACTCATATTGTTAGTTATCTTTATTGGATAATCATACAAGTGCTTTAGGTTATTCCAAGCATTTTAAAATTTCATTTCCTTATAGGCAACTAGCTAAGTATGATATGAATTAATTACAACAAAAAAGCTCTCATGCCATAAAGAAAAGTGTACAGTCCATAACTTATTTTACATCATATTGAGAGCTGTCTAAAAGGGACTTAGCACTTAACTAAGCTATCCCACATACATATATTACACAACAAGAAAAATATACAATCCATATCCATATTCAGATGAGTCAACCTTGAGACCCGTAATGCTCACTTCTTGCTTTAGTACTTGGAATGTGATTATATGGACATAAAAAGATAAGATGACAATCTCAATAGCTAGCAATTTTTTCAGAAAAAATAGTATACATTCCATTCCTTAGAACAACTCAATTTATTTCACTGAAACATAAGCACTGACCATATATACATACATCATCTTGGTCACACTAGTGACCCATTATATTTTGGTATACTTACCCAATGTAGTCCCATACCTACAATAGGGTTATGCATATCTTATTATTGGCCAATATGTGGGAGAAATGAGACTTACTTGGCACACTTTGGGGTCCTCTTAATTCTAGAGAATGTATACATAACATATCTTTAGACCATCATTCATCATAGCTTAAAATTCAGGCAGCCAGTGAAATTGATAAATTCAAGTTCATAAACCTAAATAGTATTTTAAGGAAAAGCTAGCCTCAATTCCTACCCAATCACTTCCTTTCTAAAGCTGCCAATGTTATAACTAGCTACTCAACTAAAACATATAAGAGTTTTTAATTAATGCATGCATATTAGCACCTAAAATCATAAGTCTATAGTTTAAGAGCTTCTGCTCCCTAAAACAAAATTGTAATTCTGTTCAGATTTGAGGTTATTATTAAATATGAAAAAAGTCTTCTAAAAATTCTAAAATTTTCCATGGAGGTTGCTATACATGTCTATTTTATTTCGTATATCTCTCATCCCTTAACTATTCCATTCACCCCAAGAAATACCTCTATAACCCAGAACAGTGCAGATTGGTATTGATTCCATTTATATTCTGTTTTCCATTCCTTTTAATGGGTAAATTTTTTTCAAAATTCATGATATTTGATATGGAGCATCCTAGATATGTTATATAATCGTCATAATTTTTTTAAGTAAAACTAATTTATTTGATCCCTTAAATAACACACTTTGTATGGTTGTCCCCAGTTTTTGTCTGTTCTGACTCACTTCTTGTCCCTCAAAATTTCTATATTTTATTATATGATTTAAACTGCCCAGAATTCTCTCAAATTTGGTGGGTTCCTTTATTAAGATCCTATAACATCTCATAAAAGTTTCATACAAAAATTTAACATCTAACCCCTTCAATTTTAGTATTTTCATCAACAGCCTAAGCTGGCCAGTAGATTTTTCTCAGCATTGTTTTGATGGCAAATGGCATTTTTTTATGATCTCAAAATTCACAAAAATTTTCAGAATTGATTATCAATATTTCAAGACTTTTCTCGACAAATATTAGGGAATTTAAAGGCCATTTACCTATTCAAACAGTTCAAGAACAAACAGCCTAAAAAATTTTAGGTGCAGGAATAAGAACTTCCTAGTGCAGAATGTGCGGTGCTTCAGCAATGATTATTCCCAACCACTAGAGTTCCATGTTTTCAACTTTAACCTCTTGCATCTCATGCTCAAGAATCACCCATGCAGAACTCAAAATGAGCTCAACTCACTACAAACCAACTTTCCTCAAGAGGGGAAACTCACCTTGTGCAAAAATACTCCTATGGATCTCAAATTTCAGCTTGCTTCTCCTATTGGTTTCCCTTACAAACTCAGCTACATTTTTGGATAATGTATAAGGTGAGCAAGGCTTCAAATTCCAGTACTCATTCCCTATCAATTTTTCTGGTTGCTCTCTCTCCCCCCTTGGCTCTCAATTTTTCTAGTTGCTCTCTCTCCTTAGCTCTCAAATTTTTCTGGCTGCTCTCTTCCCCTTGCTCTCAGTTTAATTTTTCTGGCTATTCCCTCTCCCTCTTGGGCACTAATTACATAGGGTAAGGCATGTGATTTCTGTTGCCCCATTACCCAAGCAGATGATTGTGTTGGCTGCTCACTCTCCTACTCAAGAGGCACATGGAGGTGGTTGGTTTCTACAGGGATTCCTTGGCTTTCTGTAGAGAATGGTGTGAGATTTTGCTATCCCTCCACTAAGTCTACTTCTCCACTACTATGTGCATGATTATGTTAGCTACAATGTGCTATTTTTTGGCTGAAATGTGTTTGAAAATTTTATGGCTATATGGCAAGATTTCCTTGCTGAAAGGTGGCAATTTCTTGGCTGATTTTGGCTGAAGTTTTTGTGGCTATGTGACATGCTTTGGTAGGTGCAAGGTGGCTGCAATTTTATGGCTAATGTGGCATGCTATGTGGCTATAACTTTGTGGGGCAATGTGGCATGCTTTGGTAGGTGCAAGGTGGCTGCAATTTTGTGGTCAATGTGGCATGCTATGTGGTTGCCACTTTGTGGGCAATGTGGCATGCTTTGGTAGGTGTAAGATGGCTGCAAGGTGGCTGTAATTTTGTGGGCAATGTGGCATGCTATGTGGCTGCAACTTTGTGGGCCATGTGGCATGTTTTGGTAGGTTCAAGTTGGCTGCAAGGTGGCTATAATTTTGTGGTTCTACTTGGTAGCTCTTTAGTTGTTTTATATTGGCTTAATTTACTACTAATCCTAGATTAGTAATGTCTTAAAAATGTATTTGAATCTTCTCCCCATCCATTATGCTACTAAGAATTTTATTTATATGATTCATGATTAACTATATGTCACCTATTTTATAAATGCCTTATTGTTACATAACTAAGTATTTTAATTCTTTGTCATATGTATTTTCTACTTATTCTTAGATTTATCTAGCTTTATTAGAGACTTAGGATGTTATAGACTATTAGTACTAAGGTAAACTATAATATGATGGATTTTCCTATGAAACTTGAAACACCTTAATTTTTTTAACTCTAAGGAAGGAGGAAAAGACATAGATGATGACAAAGAAGATGCTAGAGATGATGCAGGCATGCATGAAGAGGAGGATGATGAGATTGAGGACTGAGCCATTACCAACCAAATATTAGGGAGTATTTCTACTTTCTTTCTTATAAATTTTAGAACATTGAGGACAATGTTCATTTTAAGTTTGGGAGTGTTGTTTGAAATTTTTTGTTATTTTTAAAATTTAACAGTGTTTCTTCATTTTCTTTTTGCTAGTCCTATATTATACTCTATACACTTATCTTTTCTACTACACTACACTTATTCAGGTGTAGAACTATTTTTTTTTTGAAAAAGAAAAAGAAAAAGAAAAAGAAAAGCCTCATGGTAAGTTGGAAATTAGTTATAGGTAGCTAGCTTCCCATATCTATGGTGGTATTATCGTAAGGGCTTAGTAGCTTTTAGATACTTTGCAACTATAGTTGAATTCATTTATATATGCTATCTTAGGATGGTTATGAATCTCATTCAATTATTAGCTAGACATTACATGTTTAGAGAAAATTTATGTTTAATTAATTAATTTATTCATTTTAAAGATATTATAATCATCCTTAAAGTGAGTGAAACATAGGTTACATCAGTTAAAGATATGATTCAGGAAATCTTATTTTGAGATTGAGCCTTTCATGCCTACCTTGTAAATTACTTATTCTTAGTATCCCTTTTAGAATTGACATGTATGCTTCTTTTTGTTGAATTACCTAAAAAGTCAACCCTAGCATAAAAATGTTTATATTTCTTAATTATTTTCACTTAATAGTTAGGAGTTGAATGTTTTTGTTAGGATGGGTTTACACCCAAGAGAGGGGGTGAATTAGGTGTTTCAAAAATTTTGCACTAAAGTTGGAAGAGAGAACGATTTTGAAATTTTTTGCAAACTTTAGAAAGTCTTTTATAAAAAACTATCAAATGATAAACTTGCAATGAACTTAAAGATACAAAACCAATAAAACAAGTTTTCATATGCAAGATATAAAACTAGAAAACACTTAAGATGAAAGGAAAATAATCTGAAAACGTGAATACAAGTAATCAAACGAAGAGAGAAGTTTAAAAGCACAATTACAGCAAATCTATGAGTAGAGATGAAGTGTAGAAAAACCAAAAAGCTAAAAGTAAGAAAATGGGGAAGGCAAAATAATATTTATGCTATTTTAGTTCAACCACCTATAACTTAAGAGTTCTACTATACCACAAGTTTAATCAGGAACTTGTGAGCCTCTTTACAACAATACAACTTAATTGAGTTGGAAAACACTAGGTTCTCTCCCCGTACAACCAAATACAACAACCAACATTAGGTTCCCGCACTGAAATTTGTCAATGTTATCTCCCCTTTACTCAAACCTCTTAGAGAAACAATATAGACGACTCAAAAACTCTCTTATTAAGTGTATGATATACAATTATAAGTCTATAGCAAAAAAAAAACGGAGGAAAATAAGATCTTGAGGACTTAAATAGATGTTAAGTATTGCTTTTCTTGTTTTCCATTAATCAAGACACTTGGTATTTATAAGGAAATAAAGTTTATAGCAATTGGAGATCATTTAAGATCAAAAATCAATGAAATATGTCTATTGTAAGGCTATAAATGTAACAACTCTATTTAAGTAACAATTTTTTTTAAATACCATGAAGTTATTACCTCATTACAACTTAACTCAAAATAACATTTATTTAATCTATACAATACAGAGTTTACATACATATCATTAATCAATAACATCCGTACAAAAGTCTAACACATATATAATTACATCTTATTCATCCCTGTTGACCAGTTCTGGAGATACGGGTGCGGGTGGTTGCACCTTCACCGGGATCCTAGTCAACTCGACCATAGACACCATATATATTATTGGGATCTGCTCAAAATAGAGTAACTCGATCCAACATACGCTAAAAGCCAGTGTCATAGAGAAAATCTGCATAATTATTCTTCTGAACTCGACATGAAAATATAGTGAGAATTAAATCCCAGTAAGTTCAACAATAAATCATCATCAATATAGCTTATCACATCATGTTCATCTGTATAAACTACAGCAAATATCTTTGATCACATGAATGCACTATATCTATGCACATATGAATCGTACAATAATGACATGTATGACAGGATTAACTATTTTCAGAATATCATATGATAACTATCAATTTATTCTTATATCAAGCTACCCCAGTCAAAGTGAGTATTTTCTACTCTCCGGTACGAGCTTTTCTTGCTCCGTCTGACATGGTACACTTTCTCTTTCTTTTCTTATTTGCATAATCAAAACCGTTGGTAGGGCGTCTCCTACTGGTGCACCACACTGATTGCCATGTGACAGTGCTCATTTCTTTTCTTTTCACAATAATAGCCAAAAATATGCTTTCAATAACAAGCATGTTCATCAAAATATAATTATTACAAAAAATCATTGGTAATCATGCCATGAACATAACCATTTCAAATATCAATTTATAAAGTATTTCCATTTCAAAATTTCACACTTAAGATGGTAAGACGTTCATACAATGGCAATGGCTATGGCATATACTAGTTATTTATTATTTTTATTTATAAGATACATCTTATTTTTTAAATATTAATTTTATTTCTTTATTTTCTTGATGCAGATTTTCATCCTATCTGACCTTCTCTTACTAATCATATCATAACACAATCAATTTAACTTCGATTTAGGTGATCGTGATGTCAATTTAAAGATAAAACAATTATCTAAAACCATTATGTTGAATAGTTTAGCGACATATTAAGAAATCAAGGTGATATTACTCCCTCGAAGTACAGGTTATTTCTTCTCGAGTAGGTTCTAACCTCTACCTACTAATTTGTCCATATCTCCCTCATAAGAATTCTAAATTAAGTGATTCTAGTGGCTAAAAGTCCATGACACCAATAGAAATAATTTTTATGTTAATCATTTATTTTAATTCCCTATAGAATGTTCCCAGAAAATAAAACACAGAAGCTATACTAAAATATTCTTCCCTGATTAACCAATTTCTGACCACTGCATACTAATCGGACCATATTTGCCTTATACGGACTCCAAATTGAGTGGTTCCAGTGGCTACAAATCCGTGACACATATATCTATAACTCTTATGCGAACCATTTATTTTAATTCACTACAAAATGTTTCTAGAAATTAAAACATAGGAGCTATCCTAACATATTCTTCCCTAATTAACAATTTTCTGACTATTGCATACTAATCAGACCATATCTACCTCATATGGACTCCAAATTGAGTGATTACAGTGAGTAAAATTCCGTGACACATATATCTATAATTCTTATGTTGACCATTTATTTTAATTCCCTACAGAATGTTCCCAAAAATTAAAACACAGAAACTATCCTAACAGATTCTTCCCTGATTAACCATTTTCTGACCACTGCTTACTAATCGAACGATATCTACATTATATGGACTCCAAATTGAGTGATTTCAGTGGGTAAAATACTGTGACACATATATCTATAATTCTTAAAACACAGAATCTTAAAATTTTGCCACCCATAGCCATACTTATGCAGAACTATCTACACGAGCCTAAGTATTCAAACATACATAATATGTAACATGATATAGCAACATCCATGACCAATCATCAAAGTTTTAAGATCAAAATCTCATATAAATATTACAAGTTTCAAATCTTTTCTTCAAAAAGAAATATTGTTAAACTTACCTTGAGCACTTAATCCTCTAGACTTCTCCTTCCTCTTTCTTCCTTTCTTCCTCTCCTTTCCTCACTCTGCCTTGCTTCTATTTTTCCTCTCCCTCACTTGGACGAAAATTATAATGTTATAAGGTTGGGTTTTGCTTAAATAGACCACCAAATTATTCAACTTTCATGATCATGGGTCTACCTTATTACAATTAGGATACACTTGGTTGAATTTTTGAAAAACAAACAACTCATGTTCTTGTCTTCCTCTTCCTTAGTCAAGATATGTATAGAAAAAAGAGATTTGTATTTTAAAAATTATGATAATATGTTCTTAAGATAAAGGATAAGGTCCTTTTGATTTAGGGATTCATTTCCTTTTTCTTTTGTCTTAATCAATTATGATAGGTTTGCCTTTTTAGGTGGCAAATTTCTAGCCCTTGAATCTCCATTATTTGGTTGAAATTATTTGTGTGGGATAGGAATGTTTTGTCCTAATGTCATGTATTATCACTCCACTTGCTAAAATTATTAGTGTAGGATATAGATGTTTTGTCCTAAAGCCTTGTATTATCATACCACTTGCTAAAATGATGAGTGTAGGATATAGATATTTTGTCCTAAAGCCTTGTATTATCATACCACTTGCTAAATTTTTGTCTTAAAGCCATGTAACATAATCTTTATTATATTAGCACGTGATTTATTTTATTTTATTTTTCCTCTTGGATTTGGGCTTATTCCTACCCATTTCCTTTGCTTTGGATAAAGTTCTACCTTTCTTGGAGGACTTGGACACATTTTCCTAATTTTTGTGCTATCGGTCCAATATCTATATCTTAGTCCAAGTCTATGTTTTATTTCTTGTTTAGGTTATCTAATGGGCTTGCTAGAAACTTATGTGAAGTGGAAAAACTCTATATGAAGTGGCCATTGGTTGAAGCCCAATTTATGGGTGGAGATACTAAATTTAGTAACTTTAACTCTTAAATTAGGAAAAATTACCCAAATCCATTCTTCTTGAAATTTTAATACCTTTACTTACTTCAGAAAAATTTATCTTCCTTACCCAAGAATTTCTCCTTTTTTTAGTATATTTATTTCTAATTTTTCCTCTTAGGTTTTCTCTCTTTACCTATGCCATTAATGTTAGAACATTTCTATGCATACGCGTAAGGTGACAATTTTCTAAGGATAATATTTCCTTAGATATCTAAAAATTGTCTAATAAATTTTATTTTCTTAATGAAATATTTATGTACCTTTATCAATAAACGAAATGAAATTAGGGATGTTACTTTGAATACATAAAACGAAATTAGGGATGTTACATTTCTCTCCCCCTAAAAGAAAGTTTGTCCTCAAAATTTCAGAAATTACCTAAGAATAATTTCAGATATTTCTTTCTCATGACTTCTTCTAGCTTTCAAGTTACTTCTTCTAGAGTCAAACCTTCCCATAACACCTTAACTAGGGGAATAGTTTTGTTCCGCAATTGCTTCACGTCAATTTCCAATATAGAAGCTGGTACTAGCTGGTATGTCATGTTCTCCTTTATTTGGATTGGTTCATCTCGTATCACACGTGTGGAGTCTGGAAGATACTTTCGGAGCTGTGATACGCGGAAAAAATTATGCAAGTTGGACAAATTAGGTGGGAGAACAACTTGATATGCTGACGTCCTTACTTTCTTCAGAATTTGGTAGGGTCCTAAAAATCGCGGATTTAGCTTTTTGGTCTTGAGAGACCTACCAACTCCAGTGGTCGAGGAAAGTTTTAGAAATAAATGGTCCCTTTCCTCAAACTCCAGAGGTCTATGTCTCTTATCATAGTAACTCTTTTGCCGACTTTTAGCTGTGAGCATTTTGTTTCGTATAATCCTGATTTGTTCAGTGGTTTATTGAACTAGATCAAGACCCAACAAGTTCTTGTCTCCTACCTCAAACCAACATAGTGAAGATTGGCACTTTCTACCGTATAAAGCTTCATAGGGGGCCATCTTAATACTAGAGTGATAGCTATTATTATAAGCAAACTCCACTAAAGGTAGGTATTTATCCCATTCTTTACCTTGCTTTATCACACAGGCCCTCAACATATCTTCTAGGGTTTGAATGGTCCGTTCTGTCTACCCGTCAGTCTGAGGATGGTAGGCAGTACTAAACCGCAACTGAGTACCAAAAGCTTCCTGCAACGCCTTCCAAAACCTCGTTGTGAACCTCGGATCTCTATCTGAAATGATATTTAAGGGAATCCCATGTAGTCTAACTATTTCCTGAACGTACAACTAGGCCAATTTGTCCAGTGAATAGTTAATCTTTATGGGCAGAAAGTGAGCAGATTTGGTTAATTTGTCAACTATTACCCAGATAGAGTCATGTCCAACTGAATTTTTAGGTAAACCCACAACAAAGTCCATTGAAATACTGTCCCATTTTCATTCAGGAATCTTAAGAGGTTGTAGAAATCCTACTGGCTTTTGATGTTCCATTTTCACCTTCTGACAAATTAAACATTTCGCCACGAACTCAGCAATGTCCTTTTTCATCCCTAGCCACCAATACATCCTCTTTAAGTCTTGGTACATTTTAGTGGATCTAGGATGGACTGAGTATTTACTCAGATGTGCCTCCTACAGGATCTTGATCCTCAACTCTCGTTCTTGAGGGACACAAATCCTTCCCTGATACATGATTGCTCTAGTTTTTGAGACAGAAAAATTATATTGATCTTTGTGATCCTGTAAGTATTGATTATGAGCTTGGGCCTCTTTAATCTGGGTTCTAAGATCACACTCTATACTCAACCCATTGATGATTAGCTTATTTAGTATAAGTGTAGTGGCCAGCTTTAGATTTTGAAACTTCTCTAGCATCTGCATCTTATACACCATCATCTAACCTATGTGTAGAGATTTTCGACTCAAGGCATCAGATACAACATTCGCCTTTCCTGGATGATACTTTATCTCAAACCTATAGTCAATGAGAAATTCTACCTACCTTCGTTGCCTCATATTTAACTCCTTCTAGTCAAAAAGGTACTTAAGACTCTTATGATCACAGTATACTTCAAATGTTGCCCCGTACAAATAGTGTCGCCAAATCTTTGAGGAAAACACCACCGCCACCAATTCAAGATCATAGGTTGGATAGTTTCCTTCGTGGGATCTTAGTTGCCTAGAGGCGTAAGCAGCTACTTTTTTTTATCTTGCATAAGCACACACCCTAGCCCTTTCTTTGAAGCATCACTATACACTTCAAAATGTCCTGTAGGGTTTGAAATAATTAAAACAGGAGGAGTGGTCAGTCTTCTCTTTAGCTCATGGAAACTAGCTTCACATTGATCAGTCCATTTTAAAGGACTTCCCTTCCTGGTCAATTTAGTCAATGGCAAGGCTATACGAGAGAAGTTTTGTATAAACCTCCTGTAGTGTCCTGTCAAACCCAAGAAACTTCTGACTTCCGTAACTGTCTTTGGTCTCTCCCACTGAATCACTGCTTCCATCTTTCTTCTTAACAAACAATACAAGAGCTCCCCAAGGTGATACACTCGGTCTAATGAATTGCTTGTCTAATAGTTCCTCTAACTATTTCTTGAGTTCTTGTAGTTCCTTTGAGGCCATTCTATATGGTGCAATAGACATAGGTCCTGTCCCAGGTAGGAGATCAATAGAGAACTTTATCTCTCTCTTTGGAGGTAAGCCTAGAATATCTGATGGAAATACTTCAGGAAACTCGTTGGCTATTGGGATGTCATCAAGCTTCGATTCGACTTCTAGGTTTGATAAGTCAAGAGAATGTATCCAAGTACTCTATCCTTCAACTCCCTATTAACTTAATTGGCATTAAGCATCAATAACTTCACCTCCTCTTTCGGAGTAGGAGGTAGAAATTCAACGGTCTTGTTACAACAATTCAGTAAGACTCGATTTCTAGTCATCTAGTCTAACCCTAGAATGACATCAATACCTTTTAAAAGTAGACAGACAAGGTCTACAGAAAACGTTTTCTCCTAGATAGTGACCTGACAGTCCTTACATACAGAGGAAGTTAAGACCCTTTCCCTTGTGGGAGTTACTACAGATAGCTCATAGGGGGTTTCAACAATAGGATACTGAAGCTCCCTAATACATTCTTCTAATATAAATGAATGACTAGCACCAAAGTCAAACAATACCATAAGAGCAAATCCATAAATATAACATGTACCTTGAATCATTTCAGAAGATTGAGTTACCTCTTGGTCGCTTAGGGTAAAAACCCTTCCTTTGACCTAAGGCCTCTGTTCTAACTGCTTCCCCACATTCTGTTGGCAGCTTCTCGTAAAATGACCATTCTGTCCGCAGTAAAAGCAAACATCTTGTCCCATGTAGCATGGCCGGTTACCATGCATGCGCCCGCACTTAGCGCACTTGACTGGGGCGAGGTCTTGTTGAAAAGGTCTGGGACCCGCAGTCAATGACCTCTTACCAACACTATATCCACTTTTTCTCATGTTCTTGCTAGGGTTGGGAAAATTTTTCTTCCTTTTCCACAGGTTTCGCCTTTGCTTTTCGTCCTGCACTGCCTTTAAACTTTTCTCCAAGAGTCTGTATTTATTGATCAGAGGTACAAACTCCCTGATCTCCATAGCTACAATAGCATTCTTTATGTCTGGGTTTAGTCCCGCTTCAAACTTAATAGCCTTCCATGCTTCATCGGGGTTAAATCGAAGATAAGAGGAAAACTTAGACAACTCCTCGAACCTCACGATGTATTGGTCTATGGTCATGCTACCCTGCCGGAGTTGGAGAAATTCGATCTCTTTCTCCGTCCTCACAGTACTTGGAAAGTACTTTTCCAAAAAGGTGTCTTTGAACACCTGCTAAGTGATCTGCCTTCCCTGGTGAGCTAAAAGTTCTTTAGCTCCACGCCACTGGTATTCTTCTTTATCTTTTAGCATATATGCAGCAAAGATTACTTGCTGCTCCTTAGTACAGCCCATCACTTCAAAGATTTTATCTAACTCCCTTATCCATCTTTCAGCTACAATCGGGTCAAATCCGCCTTGAAAACAAGGTGGCCTAGTCCTCAGGAACTTGGATATGCTGTTATCATTTCCAGCCATCCGGTTGTTAGCACCATTCACAACATTCGAGTTATTAGCATTCTGGAGGTATTGTAGAATTTGATTAGTGGTCATGATTGGTCTTGAATATCCGTGGCCAGGTTATGCAGGGTTTCCTTCGCATTGTTTGCTGAATTCCTCCTTGGTGATGCCATTTCGTACTGTGGCAAAAACAAAGTTATGTTGCTATTGAGGTGATCAAACCCAATAGTTAGTTCAAAAATATTTAACAGCAGTCATAACACCACCTCAGCATGTAGATAGGAAACACTAGTATTTTCTTACCTATATGAATTCACTGATCCCTACATAGCACAACCACAAACATACTCAAGACACTATAAGATCGATTCAGAAAACCATCCACCCACTAGTCATCTAGGATTGACCTGCTCTGATACCAATTATGTAACAACTCCATTTAAGTAACAATTTTTTTTAAATACCATGAAGTTATTACCTCATTACAGCTTAACTCAAAATAACATTTATTTAATTTATACAATACAAAGTTTACATACATAACATTAATCAATAACATCCGTACAAAAGTCTAACATATATATAATTACATCTTATTCATCCCTGTTGACCTGTTCCGGAGATACGGGTGCGGGTGGTTGCACCTTCACCGAGATCTTAGTCAATTCGACCATAGACACAAAATATATTACTGGGATCAGCTCAAAATAGAGTAACTCGATCCAACATATGGTAAAAGCCAGTGCCATAGAGAAAATTTGCATAATTTTTCTTCTGAACTTGACATGGAAATATAGTGAGAATTAAATATAAGCAAGTTCAACAATAAATCATCATCAATATAGCTCATCACGTCATATTCATCTGTATAAACTACAACAAATATCTATGGTCACATGAATGCACTATATCTATGCACATGTGAATCGTACAATAATGACATGTATGACAAGATTAACTATTTTCAGAATATCATATGATGACTATCAATTTATTCTCATATCAAGCTACTCCGGTCAAGGTGAGTATTTTCTACTCTCTGGTACGGGATTTTCTCGCTTCGTTCGACATGGCACACTTTCTCTTTCTTTTCTCATTCGCATAATCATAACCGTTGGTAGGGCGTCCCCTACTGGTGCACCACACGGATTGCCATGTGATCGTGCTCATTTCTTTTCTTTTCACAATACTAGCCAAAAATATACTTTCAATAACAAGTATGTTCATCAAAATATAATTATTACAAAAAATCATTGCTAATCATGCCATGAACATAACCATTTCAAATATCACTTTATAAAATATTTCCATGTCAAAATTTCACACTTAAGATGGTAAGAAGTTAATACAATGGCAATGGCTATGGCATATACTAGTCATTTATTATTTTCATTTATAAGATTCTTCTTCTTTTATAAATATTAATTTTATTTCTTTATTTTCTTGATACAAGTTTTCATCCTATCTGACCTTCTCTTACTAATCATATCATAACTCCCCAAATTTAACTTCGATTTAGGTGATCTTGATGTCAATTTAAAGATAAAAAATTTATCTAAAACCATTACGTTGAATAGTTTAGCGAAATATTAAGAAATCAAGGTGATATTACTCCCTCAAAGTACAAGTTATTTCTTCTCAGGTAAGTTCTAACCTCTACGTACTAATGTGTCCATATCTCCCTCATAAGAATTCAAAATTAAGTGATTCTAGTGGCTAAAAATCCGTGATACATATAGTAATAATTTTTATGTTAATAATTTATTTTAATTCCCTTCAGAATGTTCTCAAAAATTAAAACACAAATGTTATCTGAAAATATTCTTCCTTGATTAACCAATTTTTGACCACTGCATACTAATCAAAACATATCTGTCTCATACGGACTCCAAATTGAGTGATTCCAGTGGTTAAAAATTCGTGACACATATATCTATAATTCTTATCTTAACCATTTATTTTAATTCCTTACAAAATGGTCCCAGAAATTAAAACACAGAAGCTATCCTAACATATTGTTCCCTGATTAAAAATTTTCTGACCACTGCTTACTAATCGGAGGATATCTACCTCATATGGACTCCAAATTGAGTAATTTTAGTGGGTAAAAATTCGTGACACATATATCTATAATTCGTATGTTGACCATTTATTTTAATTCCCTACAGAATGTTCCCACAAATTAAAACACAGAAGCTAACCTAACATATTCCTCCCTGATTAACCATTTTCTGACCACGGCTTACTAATCGGATGATTTCTACCTCATACGGACTCCAAATTGAGTGATTTTAGTGGGTAAAAATCCATGCCACATAGATCTATAATTCTTATGTTAAACATTTATTTTAATTCCCTACAGAATGTTCCCAAAAAGTAAAACACATAAACTTAAAATTTTGCCACCCATAGCCATACCTATGCAGAACTATCTGCACCAGTCTAAGTATTCAAACATACATAATATGTAACATGATATATCAACATCCATGATCAATCATCAAAGTTCTAAGATCAAAATCTCATATAAATATTACAAGTTTCAAATCTTGTCTTCAAAAAGAAATATTGTTAAACTTTCCTTGAGCACTTAGTCCTCTAGACTTCTCCTTCATCTTTCTTCCTTTCTTCCTCTCCTTTCCTCACTCTACCTTGCTTCTATTTTTCCTCTCCCTCACTTGGACAAAAATAATAATGTTATAAGGGTGGGTTTTGCTTATATAGACTATCAAATCATTCAACTTTCATAATCATGGGTCTACCTTATCACAATTAGGATGCACTTGGTTGAATTTTTGGAAAACAAACAACTCATGTTTTTGTCTTCCTCTTCGTTAGACAAGATATGCATAGGAA
Organism: Gleditsia sinensis; assembly: GCA_037074535.1. Taxonomy (NCBI): domain Eukaryota; kingdom Viridiplantae; phylum Streptophyta; class Magnoliopsida; order Fabales; family Fabaceae; genus Gleditsia; species Gleditsia sinensis. The sequence continues at coordinate 34,681,287 of CM073471.1, forward strand.
AAGGAGATTTGTATTTTGAAAATTATGATAATATGTTCTTAAGATAAGGGCTAAGGTCCCTTTGATTTAGGGAGTTATTTCCTTTTTCTTTTGTCTTAATCAATTATGATAGGTTTGCCTTTTTAGGTGGCATATTTCTAGCCCTTGAATCTCCATTATTTGGTTGAAATTATTTGTGTGGGATATGAATGTTTTGTCCTAATGTTATGTATTATCATACCACTTGCTAAAATTATGAGTGTAGGATGTAGATGTTTTGTCCTAAAGCCTTGTATTATCATACCACTTGCTAAAATGATGAGTGTAGTATATAGATATTTTGTCATAAAATGTTGTATTATCATACCACTTACTAAATTTTTGTCTTAAAGCCATGTAACCTAATCTTTATTATATTATCACATGATTTATTTTATTTTATTTTTCCCTTGGATTTGGGCTTATTCCTACCCATTTCCTTTTCTTTGGATAAAATTCAGGGTTTGGACACATTTTCATAATTTTTGGACTATCGGTCCAATTTCTATATCGTAGTCCAAGTCTATGTTTTATTTCTTGTTTAGGTTATCCAATGGGCTTGCTAGAAACTTATGTGAAGTGGAAAACCTCTATATGAAGTGTCCTTAGGTGAAAGCCCAATTTATGGGTGGAGATACTAAACTTAGTAACTTTAACTCTTAAATTAGGAAAAATTACCCTAATCCATTCTTCTTGAAATTTTAATACGTTTTCTTACTTCACAAAAATTTATCTTCCTTACCCAATAATTTCATCTTTATTTAGTATATTTATTTCTAATTTTTCCTCTTAGGTTTTCTCTCTTTACCTATTCCATTAATGTTAGAACATTTCTATGCATATGCGTAAGGTGAAAATTTTCTAAGGATAATATTTCCTTAGATATCTAAAAATTGTCTAATAAATTTTATTTCCTTAATTAAATATTTATGTACCTTTATCAATTAACGAAACGAAATTAGGGATGTTACTTTGAATACATGAAACGAAATTAGTTATGTTACAATAAATTTCATCCTACATTACAAGATAGGCATCCACTTAAGGCTACAAGCACCTATTCGTCATGATTATCCTTGATTTTCAACTTTTTATAATGTCATTGAGCCTTCATTGGTAGCTATAGGCACCTGTTGTTCTTGAAAATAAAATTCTAGAAATGCAAAGGAATCCAATGGATACTATGGCCTTTTGTTGGTCCTCCTAACCATTAATTTCAAAAACTTTAGTGCCTGTTGGTAGCTATAGGAGTCTATTGCTACCATTAAGTGTAACAATTTTTTTTATTATTATACAATATAGAGTTCACATACACGTCATTAATCAAAATGTACGAAAAACATATCAAACACATAAATATCTACATCTTATTTATTCTGGTTGACCAATTCCAGACATACTGGTGCGGGTGGTTGCACCTTCACTGGGATCTGAGCCAACTCGACCACAAACATTTTATTTGATTCTGGGATATGCCCAACATAAAGTAACTCGATCCAATGTGCACTAAAAGCCAGAGCCATAGAAAAAATCTGCATAACTACTTTTCTGAACATGACATAGAAATATAGTGAGAATTAAATCCCAGTAAGTTCAACAATAAATCATCATCAATATAGCTCATCACGTCATGTTCATCTGTATAAACTACAGCAAATATCTTTGGTCACATGAATGCACTATATATATGCACATGAGAATCGTACAATAATGACATGTATGGCAGGATTAACTATTTTTAGAATATCATATGATGACTATCAATTTATTCTTATATCTTGCTACCCCAGACAAGGTGAGTATTTTTTACTCTCTGGTACGGGATTTTCTCGCTCTGTCTGAAATGGCACATTTTCTCTTCTTTTTTTCTCATTTGCATAATCATAACCATTGGTAGGGCGTCCTCTACTTATGCACCACACAGATTGCCATGTGACTGTGCTCATTTCTTTTCTTTTCACAATAATAGCCAAAAATATGATTTCAATAACAAGTATGTTCATTAAAATATAATTATTACCAAAAATCATTGGTATTCATGTCATGAACATAACCATTTCAAATATCACTTTATAAAATATTTTCATGTCAAAATTTCACACTTAAGATGGTAAGAAATTCATGCAATGGCAATGTCTATGGCATATACTAGTCATTTATTATTTTCATTTATAAGATTTTTCTTCTTTTTAAATATTAATTTTATTTCTCTATTTTCTTGATGTAGGTTTTCATCCTATCTGACCTTCTCTTACTAATCAGAGCATAACTCCCTCAATTTAACTCCGATGTAGGTGATCTTGGGGTCAATTTAAATATAAATCAACTATCTAAAACTATTATGTTAAACAATTTAGCGAAATATTAAGAAATCAAGGTGATATTACTCCCTCAAAGTACACGTTATTTCTTCTCGGGTAGGTTTTGACCTCTACCTACTAATTTATCCATATCTCCTTCATAAGAATTCCAAATTAAGTGATTCCAGTGGCTAAAACTCCATGACACATATAGCAATAATGTTTATGTTAATCCTTTAATTTAAATTCCTACAGAATGTTCCTAGAAATTAAAACACATAAACTATCCTGAAATATTCTTCCTCGATTAACCAATTTTTGACCATTGCATACTAATCGGACCATATCTGCCTCATACGGACTCCAAATTACTTGATTCTAGTGGCTAAATATCTGTGACACATATATCTATAATTCTTATGTTAACCATTTACTTTAATTCCCTACAAAATGTTCCCAAAAATTAAATCACAGAAGCTATACTTACATATTCTTCCCTGATTATCCATTTTCTGACCACTGTTTACTAATCGGATCATATCTCCCTCATACAAACTCCAAATTGAGTGATTGCAGTGGCTAAAAATCCATGAGACATAGATCTACATTTTTCATGTTAACCATTTCTTTTAATTCCTTAACAATTCTTCCAAGGAGTTTAAAAATAGAAGCTTAAAATTTTGTCATCCATAGCCATACCTATGTATTCAAACATACATAATATGTAACATGATATAGCAACATCCATGACCAATCTTCAAAGTTCTAAGATCAAAATCTCGTATAAATATTACAAGTTTCCAATCTTTTCTTCAAAAAGAAATATTGTTAAACTTACCTTGAGCACTTAGTCCTCTAAACTTCTCCTTCCTCTTTCTTCCTTTCTTCCTCTCCTTTCCTCACTCTACCTTGCTTCTATTTTTCCTCTCCCTCACTTGGACGAAAATTCTAATGTTATAAGGGTGGGTTTTACTTATATAGACTATCAAATAATTTTCCTTTCATAATCATGGGTCTACCTTATCACAATTAGGATGCACTTGGGTTGAATTTTTGGAAAACAAACAACTCATGTTCTTGTCTTCCTCTTTCTTAGTCAAGATATGCATAGGAAAAGGAGATTTGTATTTTGAAAATTATGATAATATGTTCTTAAGATAAGGGACAAGTTCCCTTAGATTTAGGGATTCATTTCCTTTTTCTTTTGTTTTAATCAATTATGATAGGTTTTCCTTTTTAGGTGGCAAATTTCCAACCCTTGAATCTTCCTTACTTAGCTAAAATTATTTGTGTAGAATAAGGATGTTTTGTCATAATGCTATGTATTATTATCCACTTGCTAAAATTATGAGTGTAGGATATAGATGTTTTGTCCTAATGCCATGTATTATCATACCACTTGCTAAAATTATGAATGTAGAATATCACACTACTTGCTTAATTTTTGTCTTAATGCCATGTCACCTAATCTTGATTACACCATTATTTCATCACTTTTTTTTTTATTTTTCTTTTTAGTTTTTCTCTTGGGTTTGGGCTCATTCTTGCCCATTTTCTTTATTTTGGTTAAAATTCTACCTTTCATAATGGGCTTAGTCACATTTTCATGATTTTTGGTCTACCAGTCCAATTTCTATATCCTAGTCCAAGTCTATATTTTATTTCTTCCTTGGGCTATCCTATTGGCTTGCTAAAAATTCATGTGAAGTATAAAAACTCTATATGAAGTGTCCATAGGTGAAAACCCAATTTATTGATGGAGATACTAAATTTAGTATTTTTAACTCTTAAATTAGGAAAAATTACCCTAATCTAATCTTCTTGAAATTTTAATACCTTTATTTACTTCATAAAAATTTATCTTCCTTACCCAAGAATTTCATCTTTCTTTAGTATATTTATTTCTAATTTTTCCTCTTAGGTTTTCTCTCTTTACCTATTCTATTAATATTAGAACATTTCTATACATACACGTAAGATGAAGAATTTCTAATGATTATATTTCCTTAGATATCTAAAAATTATCTAATAAATTTTATTTCCTTAATTAAATATTTATGTACCTTTATCAATAAAAGAAAGGAAATTAGGGATGTTACTTTGAATACATGAAACAAAATTAGGGATGTTATATTAAGCGCCTGTTGGTCACACTGGTTTGTAAATTTTGCTCTCTTTTAAGCCATTAAGCGATTGCCAAGTTTGGAGAAAATTTTACAAACTAAATCACCAACAAACAAAGAAAAACCATTTCCAAAGATTTTAAAAACATTTAGACCCTTAAAGTTTTCTAGGTTTTCTATTTTACACAAAATTAAGGCTAGGAAAACTTAAAGAGATAAACAACCTTCAAAGCTTGGTTCCATGCAAAACTTTGACGCATTATTTGAAATCTTCATGTCAGTTCTTGATGTAAATTCTCCAAACTAATTTATTTCTCAAAAACCTCTTTTTACTTTGTTTATTATCGTCAAAACCCTTGAATGACACATCGATGGGGTTAAAAATCTCCCCTTTTTGATTATGACAAAAAAAATAAAACAAAGATACAATTAAGAGATTGTTTCTTAGCGGAGGAAGGCTCCCCCTCAAAATATAGACACTTTTTAGCTGATAAACAAGCTCATAGCTAAAGAGATTTTTAGAAAATGAATTGAAAAATTATGCTATGGTTTTCATAAAGTAACAAACTTTATATTAACCATTCAAAGCATCAATCCATCATGCATTTTCAAAGTATATATATATATATATATTTGTGTGTGCATGTGTATATATGTACATATATATATATATATATGTATATGTATATGTTTATGTATATATACATATGTAAATATGTATATGTGTGTGTATATGTATGTATACACACACACACACACACACACACACATAGAAAGCATATGTAAAGAAATATTTTTAAACTAACTAAAAAACCATTATCCACATAATTTCCTCCCTTTTTCAACAGCAAAAAGGGAAAAAGCATAACAACATATCTAAAGCAAAAATCCCTTGTTCGTTTCAGCAAGTACATATAAAAAAGTAAAAATTAAAGGTTTTGCTGATGGCATTGCATTGGTATGCCAAAAAGACGAAGAATTTTGTGTCTGTGCAATAAATAAGTGCTTATAAATGTCTTTGGGCATATGTTAGTTTCTGTTTTTCTTTCATACTTCAAATTTCCAATGAACATATGCCTAAAGGACTCAGTGGGCACATATTCTCTTTTGTTTTCTTCTCAAACTTCCCACAAAGTTTATTTTTAAAGCCATTCCTTGGGAAAGAAAAGGGTAAGCATGCCAACGAGCAAAAGGGACTTGCAAAACAACTTTAGAAACCACCAAAACATTAAGTTAGAAAGGATTTCAAAACAATTCAAGCATAAGTAAACAAGCACAGCAATGGGGGGAAACATAGTTCATTTGGATTTATCATGCTAAGTTCCCTTCTTATAAAATAAAACCTATCTTTAGGTATAGGTTTTGTAAGGATATCATCTAATTGAAATTTTGTATTAACGAATTGTAGGACAATATCTTTCTTTTAAGCATGATTCCTTATGATGTGATGTCTAATTTCAACGTGCTTAGTTCTAGACTGCATGATTATATTTTTAGTGAGATTGATCACACTGGTGTTATCACATCTTATTGGTACTTCTTTAAGATATACACCAAGATCTTGAAGTTGTTGTTTCATCCATAAGATTTGACGACAATAGCTTCCAGTTGTTGTATATTCAACTTTAGCTGTGGATAAAGCTACACTATTTTGTTTCTTGCTAAACCAAGAAACAAGAGAGTTGCTAAAGAATTGGCAAACTCCATTATAACTTTTCCTATCCGTTTTGCTACAAGCAAAGTTAGCATTAAAAAGTCTACTAGGGTGCTTAAATTGCCTTTGGGATACCATATTCCTAAATTTAAAGGGCTAGCAAGATATTTAAGAATTCTTTTTACAGCAAGATAACATGATTCTTTGGCACAAGATTGAAAACTTGCACAAATGCATACATTAAACATGATATTTGGCTTATTAACAGCTAAATACAAGAGAGAGCCAATCATACTTCCATATTTGGACATATCAGATGGTTTACCTTTTTCTTCCATTTTGAGCATTTATTTACCATACTTTGTTTGGATAAAAAAGATATCATTATCCTCTTGTTTGATTTGTAGTCCAAGAAAGAACTTAAGTTCACCTATCATAGACATCTCAAACTCTCCTTGCATGAGCTTAGCAAATTCTTTGCATAAAGATTCATTAGCAGCATAAAAAAATGATATCATCTACATATATTTGCATAATTATCATTTCCTGATTTTCTCTTTTGAAAAACAGAGTTCTATCAACCTTATCTCTTGCAAACCCTTTCTCAATTAAAAATGAGATGTCTTTCATACCAAGCTCTTGGAGCTTGTTTTAGACCATAAAGAGCCTCTTTCAATTTAAAAACATGATTTGATAGAAAAGGATTTTCAAAACCAAGAGGTTGTTTAATATAAACTTCTTCCATAATGTAACCATTCAAAAAGGCACTTTTCACATCCATTTGATAGAGTTCAAAAATTTCTAATGCATGCATAAGCTAACATCAATCTAATATCTTCTAATCTAGCAACAAGGGCAAAAGTTTCTTTATAACATATTCCTTCTTCTTTATTATATCCTTTAGCAACTAATCTAGCTTTATTTCTAGTTATAATACCATATTCATCAAGTTTGTTTCTAAAAACACATTTTGTACCATTTTTAGGATTATTATTAGGTCTAGGAATAAGTTCCCAAACTTGAGTTCTTTCAAATTGATTTAACTCTTCTTGTATATTTAGAAACCAATGTTCGTCTTTTAAAGCTTCTTCTATATCTTTAGGTTCAATTTATGAAAGAAAAGAAAGATGATTACATATTTTTTTTAGAGAAGTTCTAGTTCTGACACTTTGATCAATATACTAATGATTTAATCAGTGGAATGATCTTTTACAGCCTTTCACTATTTTAGGAGGTTTTGTACATTACTTGGTTCATCCTCTTGAAGAAGACTTTCCTTAATAGTAGCCTCAATGTTATTATCATTTTCCTTTTGCTCTTTATTATTCTTTAAGTTTTCAACAACTTCACCATCATCATTATAATCCCTCCTAGGTTCATTTGAGTTAGATTCATCAAAAACCATATGAACTAATTCTTCTATTACTAGAGTTCTGTTACTATAGACCATATAGGCTTTACTTGCACTGGCATAGCCTAGGAAGACAACTTTATCATCTTTTGCACTAAATTTGCCTAAATTTTCTTTTTCATTGTTAATCACACAACACTTGCATCTGAACACATGGAGATGATAAATGTTTGGTTTCCTTCCTTTATACAATTCATAGGGGGTTTTATCTAAAATATGTCTTATCATAGCCCTCTTCATAACATAACTAGCATTATTCACAACATCTACCCAGAAGTATTAAGGAAGATTACCCTTCCTTTTACCTGAGGCCTCTGTTTTGACTGCTTCCCTATATTCTGTGGGGCAATTCTGAGTAAAATGACCCTTATGTCTGCATTTAAAGTAGGTATCTAGTCTCATGTAGTATGGCCAATTACCATGCATATGTTCGTATTTAGTGCACTTGACTGTGGCAAGGTCTTGTTGGAAAGGTCGGGGAACCACAGTCAATGGCCTCTTACCAGCTCCATATCCTTTTCCTCTCACATTTTTGCATGGGTTAGGAAAATTTTCCTTCTTCTTCCATAGGTTTCGCCTTTGCTTCTTGCTCTCCACTGCTCTTAAACTCTTATCCAAAAGTTTAGATTTATTTATCAAGGGCACAAACTCCCTTATTTCTAAGGCTATCATTGCATCCCTGATTTCTAGATTCAATCATTCTTCAAACTTAACAACCTTCCATGCTTCATCAAGGTTAAACCTCAAGTAAGAGGAGAACTTAGACAACTCTTCAAACTTAGCGATGTATTGGTATACTAACATGTTACCTTATCTGAGTTGGAGAAATTCGATCTCCTTCTCAGTCTGCATTGCACTTGAAAAATACTTCTCCAGGAAAATATCTTTAAACATTATCAGGTGATCTGCCTCCTCTGGTGAGTTAGCAATTCTAGCCCCTCGCCACTAACACTCAGCTTCATCCTTCAGCATATATGTAGCAAAGATAACCTGCTGCTCATTAGTGCAGCCCATCACCTTGAAGATCTTCACTAATTCCCTTATCCACCTTTATACAAAAAGAGATATTGTTAAACCTACCTAAAGATCTCCCTAGCTCACTTAGTAAATTCTTTTTCTTGTTTCCTCTTAAAGGAAGTGGCAAGATTCCTCCCTTCCCTTAACTTTTCCAACAACTTGAATAAGAGAGGCAGGGTGAGTTTTGAACCTCAAGGATGAAGAAAAAGATGGATTTAAGTGGAGATTAAACTACTTACCTAGAGTACTTAGTCCTCTAGACTTCTCCTTATTCTTCCTTCCTTACTTCTCCTATCTTTCTTTCCTTTCTTTACTCTACCTCGCTTTTGTTTTTCCTTCTCCCTTGCTTGGACAAAATTCTAATGTTATAAGAGTGGTTTTTGCTTAAATAAATTATCAAGTGATCCTCCTCTCATAATCATAGGTCTACCTTATCACAATTAGGATGCACTTGGTTACTTTTTGGGGGTCTCTCTTAGTCAAGATATGCATAGCAAAAAGAGGATTTGTTATTTGAAAATTATGATAAAATGTTCTCAAGACAAGGGGCAAGGTCCCTTTGATTTAGGAATTAATTTTCTTTTTCTTTTGTCTCACTCAAGTATGATAGGTTTGCCTTTCTAAGTGGCAAATTTCTAGCCCTTGAGTCTCCCTTTGTTGTGTGTGTTTTATAAATAACTACAAGCGCATTGCGTAACTGTAGCTAGTCTGGCAAGTACGGGTTATATCCCATAGAGAACAATGGTTAATTACTAGAATTTCATGAAATAAGCTATCTAAATCAATGCAATTTGATGAGAGTGTGTGTCACAATTAAGTAAATAAGTAATTCAATTAACAAAAGCCTAGGGTTAGGGTTTACCACAATTATGATATTCAACAATCAATATGTACCTCTAATTGCAATTATCTAGGTAATTGGGGATGGTTTAGCCTTAATTAATTAATAACTTCTTTCAAACGTTACTAATCATATATAGGTTAATCTAATTGCCTACTTTTGTAGTTCTTAGTTCAACCTAGATCCATTAAGTTCTATGCCAAATATGGAATGCAACTAATCGGTTTTCTCGTGTCCACTAATTGATTCAATTCCTAGAGAACCTTAAACTACTTTCATGATTAAGATATCCCTAATTAATTATTAGGTTCTTGCATTAACTTTCACCTTTTAGTTCATCGGTTAATAACTTAAGACGTGATAAATGTTGGCCAGACATTCATCAACTCATATAATAGATGCATAATAGTCAGTCCTAATTAACCACAAATAATCTCAATTAGGGTTCCAACAATTCCTATCAACAATGTATCATCATATCATAACTGGGTTTATTGAAACCCTAGATCAATATCTACTCATGCATAATGGAAATATAAATCATAATCCAATTCATTGAATAACTCATAAGTGTTCAATACAATCAAAGAGAAAGAATAGAAGTATAAGTAGAAGTAGAAGTAAAGATGGAAAGATAAAATTTGGTTGCAAAATGTACTGAATACAAACTCCAATCAATGTAAATTCTACTCTAGATGCATAAAGTAATCACTAATCCTACTCTAAACCTAATCTAATGGTGTTTCCTAAGCTTAAAAATGAGTAAAAGTAAGTCCATATAAGTCTAGATTCTCTTGTCTACGATTTTCTATGTATTTATATCCCTTTGGCTGCTTAAAACCTTAAAAAATACGGAGTGTTTGGCGAATTTCAAGGAGCCAAAGCTCTAATACCAAATGATGCGTTTCCTTAAGCCAAGAAATGGAGTGTTTGGCGAAAAGCAAGGAACGTCTTGAAAATTCAATGGATGTTTGATCGCCACGAGTTGCCTCGATAAGATCGGATTCAGTTCTTTGTCCAAGAACCAAGAGAAGCTCTCACTTTAGGAGAAAACTCAATCTTTATTAATCATCAAAATCTCTGAATTACATAAATATAAAGAACCCTTATATAGTCAAACAATACTAGACCTAGTAGGAAACCTTAAAACTCCTAATTGGACTTTGAAAAGAATATGGCCCAAACAATACTAGTTATTTGGCCTAACTAAACTAATAAAAATAAACCCATAATTAAACTAATATTTAGCCATAAAGAATGGGCTCAAAATACTAATAATATCCCTAAAGAAAGCATATAACATAAAGCCCATAATACATCTTTAGTCCATGCAGATTTGGGCTAATTGTCTTCACGATCCAATAAGCTCTATTTAATGCCATCCTCAAGGTTGCAAAGTGTGACCCACTTGATTTCTTGACTTAACCCAACAACTTCTTCTTTAGCCTGCACATCCAAGATCTAGCCCAATAAAGCTTTTTTGTCCCGCTTTGCCTTGCTCCTAGTCATCAGACCTCCCATCCCTTACAAAGGATCTTGGGAACGGTTTGGAATAGGTTTGACAGCACCTTGATCTCCATCATTCCCTCCCTCCTTGAAAGGATTCGTCCTCGAATCAAAAACATTACATACATCAAATAAAGACTAATAAGCAACATTGAATGTAGCACTAATATTTCCATACTCACTAGGTAAATCAATTTTATAGGCATTGTCATTGATTCACTCCAAGACTTGAAAAGGTCCATCTCCCCTAGGATGTAACTTAGACTTCCTCTGAGCCTAGAACCGCTCTTTGGGCATATGTACCCAAACCTAATCACCAGGTTCAAATATAATTTTAGTTTGGTTCTTGTTGGCTTACGTTGCATATTGCTTATTCTTCCTCTCAATCTTAGTTCGAACTTTAGTATGCAAATCCTTTACATATTCAGCCTTGTTCTTACCATCCAAGTTAACAAACTCATTAGTAGAAAAAGGTAGAATATTCAAAGTTTTTAGAGGATTAAATCCATAAACAATCTCAAAAGGACTATTAGCAGTAGTAGAATGCATAGATTTATTGTAAGTAAATTCAACATGTGGCAAAGCTCTTTCCCAATGTTTCAAATTTTTAGACATAATAGCATGTAAAAGTGTAGTAAGTGTCCTACTAACTACCTCAGTTTACCCATATGTTTGAGGGTGTGTAGTAGTAGAAAATAGAAGTTTAGTCCTTAATCTACCCCATAAAGTATGCCAAAAATGACTTAAGAACTTAACATCTCTATCACTTACTATTGTTCTAGGCAACCCATGCAAACACACTACTTCTTTAAAGAACAAATTAGTTATGTGTGTTGCATCATTGGTTTTAGGACATGTAATGAAATGAGCCATTTCACTAAACCTATCAACAACCACAAAAATACTATCTTTACCACTTTGAGACCTCGGTAACCCTATCACAAAATTTATAGAAATATCTAAATTCAGCCAATAATTCCTAGGCAAACCAATGTAATCAGGAGGACATGCAATTAATTAGGTAATTCCTATTCAAAAAATTAAACTACAAGAACAGAGGATCACGAGTTACCTAGAGAAAAGCACTGTTCATGCCAACAGCAGGGTGTGCTCGGGAGATGAGGGGAATGCAATGTAGGCTAGGAGTGAATGGAAACATGGGTGATGTTGGTGCAGGGTTGGGCACGGGTAATGTAGGGGAAGTTTTTTGGGTTCATGAGTTCTGTGCAAGGGTGAGTTCTTGTGTCTTTAGGTTGGCGAGGGGATGGGCTGAATCACGATGGGGGGAAAATGAGTTGGCATGGAAAAACTAAGAGTTAGGTACGGGTACAAGGGAAGGCTTTTTTTGGGTTTAGTAAGGTAATAGGTGCTGGCATGGGAGAAAGATGATAGACCAAGGAGGGAGTTGTGTGCTGGCTATGAACACAGGAATGAGATTGTAGAATTCAGAGAAGGAAATACAGAACACGGGTAGTAGAGGAACACGATGGAGAGGGGGAGTTAGGCTACGGGAGATGGGTACACGAGAACATTTTTGGGTGTTGGATTAAACCGAGAGGGAAAGGGAAGCACGGGAAACTGGGTGTGTGTGTGGGTTGGGCACGAGAATGGTTGTAGAGGGAAGAGGTTTTCGTAGGTGGGAGAGGGATTAAGGCACATAAAAAGGGAGATTGGAGGTGGAGAAGAGCACGGAGCAACTGGGTAAGGCATGGGCTAGGGCATGGTAAGAATAAACTGAAACACGGGAGAAGAAAAGAAGAAAAAAAGGGGCAAAAAATACTTAGATGGGCCTAAAGCACGACCGTGCTTCCCAGCATGGCTAACCCGTGCTTTAGGCTAGATCTTCAATTCTTCTTGGGAGTGGCCCGTGTTCAGCAATATAGGTTAGGTGTGCTTGCTGGAACCCAAAGCACGGGCTAGCCGTGCTTGTCGTTGGAGTGGCCAATTTCCCTGGGATACACGAAGCATAGTCGTGATTGGAGACATGACAGGCCCGTGTTTAGTGCTAGAAGTCCAAATTTTCTTGGATTTGTCCTGTGTTCGCTGGCACGGGAGGGGAGTGCTTGGGGCTAGACGTGGGGTATAGCCGTGTTAGGTGACACAGGCTGCCCATGCTTGGTGTTGGAGTCACCAAAATCTACAGATTTGGGGCCCGTTCTTGAAGCACAGCCTTGCTCTGTGACACGGGTCAGTCGTGTTTGGTGATGGAACTCGCTTTTCTTCAAAATTTGCCTCAGTTTTTGCTCTGCTTTAATTTTTTCTCAAAATTCTTACTTTCTTCACTCTTGGACATTCAAATTATGACCTATAAAACACTTGAAAACACTCTTAAATTCCTAACCTAAGAAATCAACTAAAACTAAAGATAAAAATAAAACTAAAAGCAATGAAACTAAGCAAAAAAAAACTTAAAAATTAAAATGTGGGTTGCCTCCCACAAAGCGCTTGTTTAAAATCATTAGCTCGACTCCTTTTCATTATTTTGCTCAAGGAGGTTTTAAGAAAGTTTAAATAACTTTCTTTTTTATCCATTGCCTCTTAGTATGGTGCTTAAGGCTTTGTCTAATAGCCTTCAAGGATCCTTTTGGCTCATTCCTTTCTTCCTTAGCTTCATTGAGGTTGAGAGGAGGTGGCTTAGGTTCCACCTTTGTATCTTTGACTTCTTTCTCAATTGCTTTCTTTTTGACCTCCTGTTTAACATAAGTAAAAGAACTTTCCACAGAGCATAAATCAAGTGGGTCAGTAAAAGAAATATTCATTACATAATCATCCATATTTGGTTTAGGTAAACTAATCATACAAGATTCATTTAGAGATGGGGGTTTGATGGCATCATTCAAATTAAATTCTACTTTCTCATCCCTTACATTCAAAGAAAGCTTTCCATCTTTTACATTAATGTTTGCACCAGCTGTGGCTAGGAAAATCCTTCCAAGAATGATGGGGATTTTATCATCTTTCTCCATCTCTAAAATAACAAAATCAACTGGTATGAAAAATTTACCAACCTTTAGAGTAACATCCTCTAATACACCTACCGAATGCTTAATGGATCGGTTAGCCAAATAAAGAGAAAGAGTGGTAGGCACCCATTTGAAGCTTCTTGCAAACTGAAAGAGGCATGAGGCGCACACTTGTTCCAAGGTCACATAGGGCTCTATCAATTTTTGTGTCTCTTATAGAGCAAGGAATTGAGAAGCTTCCAGGATCCTTAAGCTTTTGTGGCAACTTATTTTGAATTAAAGCACTGGATCCCTCTGTCAGTGGCACAACAGTATACTCTTTAAATTTCCTTTTATTTGAGAGGATCTCTTTTAGAAACTTCGCATAAGAGGGCATTTGGGAGATGGATTCAAGGAAAAGGATATTGATGTTTAGCTTCTTCAGCATATCCAGAAACCTTCCATACTACTTCTCCAACTTTGCTTTGACCAATCTCTGAGGGAAAGGAATTAGTGGCTTATATGGTGCTGGAGCCACATATTTGGGCTCTTCTTCTTCCTTCTTTTTCTATTCTTCTAATTCCTCTTCTCTTTTCTTCTCAGATGCAGCCTAAGGTTCATCTTCTTTTACTTCTCTACTTTTCTCTGATTCAGCCAATTGTTTACCACTTCTCAAGGTAATGGCATTGCAGTCCTCTCTAGGGTTCTTAGTCTGGCCTGGAAGTCTGCCAAAGTTCTTATTAGATAGGCTCACTTGCTGTGTAATCTGAGTTTCTAGAATTTTACTATGGGTAGCAAGTGAGTAAACCTTAGAGGATAAATTTTTTATAGCCTCATTCATAGAGTGGTTCTGGGTTCTGAACTCATCATTTTGTTTACTCTGAGTAGTGATAAAATTTTCTATCAGAGCCTCTAGATTGGACTTTGGTTGAGGAGGAGGATTGAATGGCCTTTGATTTTGAAACCCAGGAGGTTGCTTGAAGTTATTTTGAGGAGGCTGATTTGCATTTGGCTTGTATAAGAGATTGGGATGATTTCTCCAGCTTGGATTGTAAGTTTTACTGTAGGGATTATTTCTCTGGTTATTGTTATTTACAAAATTTACTTGTTCACAATCCTGAGGTGCAGAATTTCCAAACTGGCATTCATTAACCACATTGCCAACACATCCACAGATCTTACATGCAGAAGATGGAGAGGAACCAACATCATTGATGCTTAATTTATCTAATTTTTGAAATAATGCATCAACCTTAGAAGTGAGATGATTAAACGTATTTACTTCATACATACTTGTTGGTTTCCTTGATTTCCTTTCACTAGACCATGAGTAATGATTCTAAGCCATATCTTCAATTAGCTCATATGTCTCATCAACTGTTTTATTCATAATGGCTCCTCCTGCTGCAGCATCCACAAACATTTAGGGTTCTCTATACTAATCCATTGTAGAATGTATGGACTATGAGCCATTTTTCCAACCCATGGTGTAGGCATATTCTGAGGAGCTCCTTAAATCTCTCCCAAGCTTCATACAAAGACTCACCATCTTTTTGAGTAAAGGTAGTGATTTATTTCCTAAGATGGGTTGTCTTACTTGGGGGAAAGAACTTGGCTAAAAAGACTTGAGATAATTGTTGCCAAGTAGTGATGGACCCTAATGGAAGAGAGTATAACTATGCATGGGCCTTGTCCCGTAAAGAGAATGGAAACAATCTTAGTCTAATAGCATCAGATGATACTCCATTAAGCTTTAAGGTGTCAATATTCTAAAAACACTAAAAGATGGAGATTGGGGTCTTCAGTAGGCGACCCTCCAAAATGATTTTACTGAACCATCTGTAGAAGAGAAGGCTTCAGCTCAAAGTTGTTGGCCTTATAAACTAGTCGGTTGGAATCCTTAACAAATCAGGTTATGCGTATATGAGGCGATGAAATCCTTAACAGATCGGTTATCTCTGTCTGCCATTAGAGGTGGTGCAGGATGTAACATCACTAATTTCATTTCTTTTATTGATAAAAGTACATAAATATTTAATTAAGGAAATAAAATTTATTAGGCAATATTTTAGATATCTAAGGAAATATAATCCTTAGAAATTCTTCACCTTATGTATATGCATATAACATGTTTCTAACATTAAGAGAACAAATAAAGAGGGAAAACCTAATAGGAAAAAAAAATTAGAAATAACATACTAAAGAGATGCAAAATTCTTGGATAAGGAAGGTAAATTTTTAGAAATAAGTAAAGGTCTTAAAATTTAAAGAACATTGGATTAGGGTAATTTTTCCTAATTCAAGAACTAGAGTTACTAAGTTTAAAATCTTTACCCATACATTGGGCTTTTACCTATGGACACTTCATAAAGAGTTTTTCCACTTCACATAAGTTTCTAGCAAGCCCATTGGATAACCTATGCAAGAAATAAAACATAGATTTGGACTAGGATATAGTAATTGGACCAATAGCCCAAAAATTATGAAAATGTGACCAAGCCCTTTAAGAAAGGTAGAATTTTATCCAAAGCAAAGAAAATGGGTAGGAATAAGCCCAAATCCAAGAGGAAAAATAAAATAAAATAAATTAGGTGATGATATAATAATGTAATAATAATAAAGATTAGGTTACATGGCATTAAGACAAAAATTTAGCAAGTGGTGTGATTCTACATTCATAATTTTGGCAAGTGGCATGATAATACAAGGCTTTAGGACAAAAACATCTATATCCTACACTCATAATTTTAGCAAGTGGTATGATAATACATGGCATTTGGACAAAACATTCCTATCCCACACAAATAATATCAACCAAATAATGGAGATTCAAGGGCTAGAAATTTGCCACCTAAAAAGGCAAACCTATCATACTTGTTTAAGACAAAAGAAAATGGAAATGAATCCTTAAATCAAAGGGACCTTGTCCCTTATCTTAAGAACATATCATCATAATTTTCAAAATACAAATCTCCTTTTCCTATGCATATCTTGACTAAGGAAGAGGAAGACAAGAACATAAGTTGTTTGTTTTCCAAAAATTCAACAAAGTGTATCCTAATTGTGATAAGGTAGACCCATGATCATGAAAGGTGTATTATTTGGTGGTCTATTTAAGCAAAACCCACCCCTACAACATTTTAATTTCATCCAAGTGAGGAAGAGAGAGAAATAGAAGCAAGGTAGAGTGAGAAAATGAGAGAAAGAGAGGAGAAGAAAGGAAGCAAGAAGAAGGAGAAGTTTAGAAGGCTAAGTACTCAAGGTAAGTTACCTTAATCTCCACTTGAATCCATTTTTCTTCTTCATCCTTGAGGTTCAAAAATTCACCCTCCTTCTCTTACCTAAGTTGCTAGAAAAGCTAAGGGAAGGGAGGAATCTTGCTACTTCTTTCAAGAGGAAACAAGAAAACCAATTCACTAAGTAAGCTAGGGAGATTCTTAGGTAAGTTTAACAATATTTTTTTTTGAAGAAAACTTCTGAAACTTATAATATTTATATGAGATTTTGATCTTAGAACTTTGATGATTGGTCATGGATGTTGCTATATCATGTTACATATTGATCTTGCATGTGATGTATGTTTGAATACTTAGGCTGGTGTTGGTGTGTGATTCATACAAGATGAATACAATGTCAGAACGCAAGTGCATGTGTCGTGACCAAGTAATAGAGTGATGAGTGAGTATCGTCCCATAAGGAGTGAACTAAAACTGTTTAGAGACTCTTGCTGTATGAATGCTGTAGCAATGTAAAGATGTTTCACAAAATTGGAATAGAAGTGGGTTGACTGATTTTTAACTATAACTAAAATAAAGAGTAATAGGAAATAGAAGAGGAAACTATATTGGGAGAACTGGGGTTGCTTAGGGTTGCTATGGACTACAGCACTCATATATGCTCTAGGCTTTGCTGCAGCAATTGTTCTGAGTGCCAAATTCAATCCTGAATGGAGTCTTCCCAGACTGCCATCCCTTACAATTCCAAGGTTTAGACACGCATTCCTGCATTAGTCTTCACCTCCAAATTGTTCATGAAGTTCATTATGGGACCAATGGGGTACTCGTATATCCCTACATGAGGTAACCCCTTTTCATTCAGCTTTTTCCCAACCTACATTACCCTTATAGGTGAATGGTGGCCTTGGTTTTCTTCTTCCAAACTTCCGTTATTAAGGAAAGAAAAACTAATAGGAAATACAATTGAATGGCGAACAACAACTGTAACAAAATGGATTAACAATAAAAATGTGCTCGGTATATTACAACCCTTGTGCAACCCTAGCTGGAAACTAGCCAAGTCTCATGGGTACACTGGTTACAAAAGTCCCAGAAACACTGGTATGCATTCTAAGAGATAAAAACTAAATTACAAAATGCAGTTCTTTCTTTTTGATAAAACAGAAAAACAACAACAGTGATCAAAATTCCTTTCTAAACTAGCGCACTATCCCTTCATGCTCAACCTCCCGGTGTTAGTAGCACTCTAGGCTATGGTGTTCTTTTCTCCCTAATTCTGTCCTACTTATCCTCGGCGGGCTCTCCTGCAATAGCTGCTTTATGGCCTTTTATAGACAGCCCTTGTGGTCCCAGTAAAGTGCCCTGGATTGCTGACATTCCTTCTGCTCTGCAGCCGACGCCCTTGTTGTGCAGCTTTTTTCCTCTCCACTTTCAGTAGTGGAGGCAGACCTGTACCAGCAGCCTGCAATGTCCCTGCTGTTGTCCCCTGCTCAATGGTGGCTGCTCCTGCTGTGCAGCTCTTCCACCTGCACCATATCAAACAATATCAGTGTATTGCAGGATAGAGGGAGCAGCTTACCCACTATCACCCGGGGTTTTGCTATCATTGCTACATATGCTTACTGAAATGCTGCAACAATGAGGTAGCTAACGTTATATCCAGAAGAGTCATCCCATTTAATTAAATCAGGGGGTAAGAGTGCTTAAAACACCAAGAAAATTCAGCAAACAATCATGGACAGCACATAGAAACTATAATAAAATGCAGTTATCAAATCCCCCCAAACTTAAAGGATTACTTGTCCCCAAGCAACCTACTCTGTTTACTACATTCCTATCATCCAGAAATTCCAGGCTTTCCTCATGCATGAATCCATAGTTCTGCTGACAGCTCTCAACCCTCAGGATTTCTTCCATATACAGGATACCACAAACCTTTCTCCCAATCACAGCAAAAACCTTCTTTGAAGTTATGTGTGTGACATGGACAGTTTCCCTAAGAGCTACTTGGGTCAAAAACAACCAGAGTTCCTAAGACTTTCATGCTAGTATATCAAGCTTCCTAGGTTAAGCTGGTATTCATCATAGGTGTAGATAGGGCAGCAAATGTGGGGGGAGGGTGGCAGCTCACTGATTTTCTTTCTTTATTGTTTTTTTTTGGCATAAATCTTATTCTAGCAGAGGTCATTACAGCTTTTTGATGCGAATGCCAACATGTTCAATGCAGGCACCCGGTTACTCAGCCTTATCACCCTTAAATTTCTTCCCACTCATACTCTATATCCCTGTTTTACGCAAAGGCACACATGGGGCTCATGTATACCCCTGGTTACTAAGGAACTACAGAACATTGGAGTGTCCACTCTATGTCCCTGTTTTACGCAAAGGCACACATGGGGCTCATGCATACCCCTGGTTACTAAGGAACTACAAAGCATTAGAGCGTCCATATTTCTCTCTTTATTTCCTATTTCCCCCCCAAACTTAAGCCTTGAAGACCCTATGTGTCTGCCTCTTTTATACTTTTACAGAAAGCTCTCAATACTAGCTCTAAGACTTAGGTCCAATTTCTGAAAGATCACCAAATTTTTCTTTGGCCAACTGCCCATGATCTTGTGCTTATTAGAAGAGGGTTCTGTGTGATTAGTTGAGGTTGTAGGTCTCCTATTCTGATTTCTAGCGAACTACCCAATCCTCCTCATAGAGTATCTCAGAACTTTCAGTAGGCTATGCAAAATGCAGATTTTGTTTTTGGTGGAAAGGAGCATAGTAGAGGGGAGCCTTTGGTTTAGAGCTAATTGCGTTGCTACAGCAATGTTGCAGCAAAATTGGGTTGCCTAGGATTTTTGCTGCAGCAGAGAGTGCTTGTTATTAATCCTGCTGTAGCAAAGCAGGGACTATCTTTAGTATAGAGTTGCTGCAGCAAAATAAAAACTGGTTCTGCAACTTCTTTGCTTCCTAACCTGCGTAACAAACACAAAAGCTATTAGACTCATGATTTAAACTATCTTAGAACTATTGACTTAAACAACAACAAATTTAAACATGGGTTGCCTCCCACGAGCGCTTGTTTTAGAGTCTTCAGCCTGACTTCCCTCCTGTTCATTCCTCTTGCAGCTGAATGGAGGTGTGTTGTCTATCCACCTCACCCCCCAGATAGTGCTTGACTCGTTGTCCATTAACCCTGAATGTCCTCCCTTCCTTTTCTTCTTCCAATTCAATAGTCCCAAATGGGAAGACCTTGCTTATGCGAAAGGGACTAGACCAACGTGATTTCAATTTCCCAGGAAACAAGGTCAGCCTGGAGTTGTACAATAGTACTCTCTGTCCCACTTCGAAGTTCCTGGGTTGTATCTTCTTGTCATGCCATTGCTTTGGTTTCTCCTTGTATAGTTTGGCATTTTCATAGGCCTGACCACGAAATTCATCTAGCTCATTTAGCTGCAGCATCCTTTTCTCACCCGCAGCTTCCAGGTTCTAGTTTAGCTTCTTCACTGCCCAATATGCTCGGTGCTCTAACTCTACTGGTAGATGACATGCCTTCCTAAATACCAACCTGTAAGGTGACATGCCCAGAGGTGTCTTATAAGCTGTTCTATATGCCCAAAGTGCATCATCCAACCTTGAGGACCAATCCTTCCTCATGGGACCTACTATTTTTTCCAAGATTCTCTTGATCTCTCTGTTGGAGACTTTAGCCTGCCCACTCGTTTGTGGGTGATAAGGGGTTGCTACCTTATGTCTGACTCCATATTTGGAAAGTAGTGCCTTGAACTGGCGATTGCAGAAATGGGTCCCTCCATCGCTGATGATGGCTCTGGGGGTTCCAAACCTTGTAAAGATATTCCTCTTCAGGAATCTGGTCATGACTCTAGCTTCATTGGTCTGGGATGCACTAGCTTCCACCCACTTTGAGACATAATCTACAGCTACAAGGATGTATTGATTGCCAAAACTTGAGGGAAATGGTCCCATGAAATCTATGCCCCAGACATCAAATAATTCCACCTCTAGGATGTTGTTCAGTGGCATTTCATGTCTGCGAGATATATTCCCTGTCTTCTGACACTGGTCACATTGCCTTGCATAGGAATGGGAGTCTTTGAATAGATAGGGCCAATAGAACCCTGCGTAGCACCTTGTTTGCAGTTCTAACTCCTCCAAAATGACCTCCATAAGAGGAAGCATGGCATTGCTGCAATATTTGCTCCATCTCTTTGCTGGGTATGCACCTCCTTATCATTTGATCAGCACATTGCTTGTAAAGATATGGTTCATCCCAGTAGTATGAGTTGACTTCATGCAGAAATTTTTTCTTCTGCTGCCACGTCAGGTCTGGTGGGAGCATTCCACTTACAAGGTAATTTACATAATCAGCATACCATGGCACATCATCTTGAGACAGGAGATAGAGTTGCTTGTCTGGAAATCTTTCATTGATTTCTTCTGGCCCGGAGCTGTGCTCTTCCAACTTGGAGAGATGGTCTGCCACTTGATTTTCAGTCCCCTTCCTGTCTCTGATCTCTAGATCAAATTCTTGAAGCAAAAGCATCCACCAAATTAGCCTAGGTTTGGATTCCTTTTTCCTAACCAAGTGTTTGATGGCAGAGTGGTCTGTGTGCACTATCACCTTTGCTCCTACTAGATATGCTCTGAATTTCTCAAAGGCAAACACTACTTCAAGCAATTCCTTCTATGTCACAGTGTAGTTCAGCTGGGCACCTTGCAGCATTTTGCTAATATAGTAAATAGAGTGAAACAGCTTGTTTCTGCGCTGCCCGAGGACAGCTCCCAATGCTGTTTCACTAGCATCACACATCAGCTCAAATGGGGAGGTCCAGTCTGGTGCCACAATAACTGGGGCTGTACTCAATTTTTGTTTGAGATTGCAGAATGCTGTCATGCAGCTTTCATAAAAAAAAAGGTTATGTCCTTCTTTAGCAAACTGCATAAAGGTTTGGCAACCTTAGAGAAGTCCTTAATGAACCTTCTATAAAATCCTACATGTCCCAAGAAGCTTCAAATTCCCTTGACCGAGGTGGGAGGAGGCAGTTTCTCAATAATTTTCACCTTGGCTTTGTCAACCTCAAGTCCTCTCTGAGATACCTTATGCCCCAGCACAATCCCTTCCTTTACCATAAACTGGCACTTCTCCCAATTCAGCACCAAGTTTGTTTCCTCACACCTTTGCAAGACTTTAGCAAGGTTTCCCAAGCATAGGTCAAAGGAGTCCCCAAAGACTGAGAAATCCTCCATGAAGATTTCCACAAACTGCTAAGCCATTTCTGTGAATATTGCCATCATGCATCGCTGTAATGTTGCTGGAGCATTGCACAGCCCAAATGGCATCCTTCGAAATGCAAAGGTACCATAAGGACATGTGAATATGGTCTTATGTTGATCTTCTGGTGCTATAGCAATCTGGTTGTACCCTGAGTAGCCATCCAGGAAACAATAGTATTCCCTTCCAACAAGTCTATCTAACATTTGATCAATGAATGGAAGAGGGAAGTGGTCCTTCCTAGTGCTCTTGTTCAGCTTCTTATAGTCCATGCAAATCCTTCAGCCGGTTACAACCTTAGTGGGGATGAGCTCATTGCTATCGGTTTCCACCACAGTCATACCCCCTTTCTTGGGAACACACTGGACCGGATTCACCCAGGAGCTATCTGATATGGGATAAATGATTCCAGCATCCAGCCATTTGATAATTTCCTTTTTAATTACCTCCTTCATTATTGGGTTGAGCCTTCACTGAGGTTCTATGGACCCTTTTTCATTGCTTTCCACGAGGATCTTATGCATGCAAAATGAGGGGTTGATTCCCTTAATGTCAGCAAGTGTCCAGCCAATGGCCCTTCTAAATTTCTTCAGTGTCAGGACCAATTTCTCCTCTTGTTCCTCTGTTAAAAGTGCTGAGATAACCACAGGAAGAGTGGTTGTTTGTCCTAAATATGCATACTTAAGGTGTGCTGGCAGAGGCTTCATCTCCAAAGCTGGTGGTTCTTCCACTGATGCTTTTCGCAGCCTTGAATCTGGCGTGGTCTCATATAATGGCTCCTTTATTGGCTCCTGCTTCCTAAAGCCTTGTCTAACATCAATCCAGGCCCATTCCTTCTCATCTTCTCCTTCGAAATCTAAGTGGTCTATCCATGCTGCTGGTGGTGGCTCCTTGCAGCATTTTTCCAATTGTTCTGATGCTAATGTGTCTATCATAGACACCACTGCACATTCTTCTTCTTCACTGGTAAACCTCATGGTCTGGAGCACATTGAATGTAACCTGCTCGTCCTGAACTCTCATGGTTAATTCACCCTTCTGCACATCAATCAGTGTCCGGCCAGTTGCTAGGAATGGTCTGCCCAATATAATTGGTACCTCTACATCAGCTTCATAATCCAGAATTATGAAGTCTACTGGGAAGATGAACTTATCCACCTTGACCAGGACATCCTTTATTTTTCCCTCTGGATGGGCAATGGATCTGTCTGCCAATTGCAGTGTGACTGTGGTAGGCCGAGCTTCTCCAATTCCTAGCTTTTTAAAGATGGCCATTGGCATAAGGTTGATGCTTGCTCCCAAATCACAAAGTGCCTTGCCAAAATACTGGTTCTCGATTGAACAAGGTATGGTGAAACTGCCTGGATCCTTAAGTTTGGGAGGCAACTTGTTTTGCAGCACAGCATTGCATTCTCTTGTGAGAGCAACAGTCTCAAATTCACCAAATCTCCTCTTCTTGGTCAGGATGTCCTTCATGAATTTCACATAATTCGGCATCTGCTCCAATGCTTCCACCTGAGGAATGTTGATGTGTAGCTGTTTCAGGACATCTAGGAACCTTCTAAATTACTGGTCATTCTGCTGCTTCTGAAATCTCTAAGGGGAAGGGGGAGGTAGCTTGGTTTGCTGCATGCCCTGTTGCGGCAAAGTTGCTGACTTTTGCTATGGCATAGCTGCAGCATTTTCTCCAGAGATGGTTGCTTCCTCGCTTACCTCCTCCTCTTGCTTCTTTTTGTCTTTTTTCTTCTCCATAGGTACAGTGGAGTCTGTCTGGTCTTGCCCTCTTGCTTTTGGTGTTTCCACCATCTTCCCACTCCTCAGGGCTATAGCCTTGCAATGCTCTTTCCCTTCTCTCCTAGGGACTTCAGTATTACTAGGAAGTGTCCCTAGGGGTCTGCTTTTCAGTTCATTGGCAAGCTACCCCACTTGAGTTTCCAGATTCCGCAATGAGGCTGCTTGACTCTGGATTAGAGCATCATTCCTTGCCATATATTCCTTCAGCAGGGATTCCAGTGAAGTGGGGGCTTCCTGAGGCTGTTGTCTTGGCTGTTGGAAGCCTGGTGGACCCTGTGGTCTTTGTGGGGTAGAGTTATTCCCTTGTCTTGTACCGTAGTTACTCCAGGAGAAATTGGGGTGTTGCCTCCATCCTGGGTTATATGTGTTAGAGTAAGGGTTTTTATTGCGATTCATATTACCCATGAAACGCACTGATTCTGGGTTTGAGGGACAAGCTTCAAATAGGTGAGGTCCATTGCATAGTACACAAGATGGTCTAGTTTCCTGGACTGCATTGGCTGGTTGAGGGCGGGCAATTTGCTGGCTCTTCAAGACATTGGCTAGTGAAGCTAGCTGGGCTGTGAGAGAAGTCACTTCACTCACTTCGTGCATGCCTGCTGCTTTCTTTCTAGTTGAGACTCTGTCCATTGGCCATTGATAGTTGTTACTGGCCATTCTTTCAAGCAACTCATGTGCTTCATTATACGTCTTGGACAAGAGTGCCCCATTAGCTGCTGCATCCACTATGGTATGGGTTTGGGCATTGAGGCCATTGTAAAAGGTCTCCATCTGAATGCAGTAAGGAATTCCATGATGGGGGCATATCCGTAATAGCTCTTTATACCTCTCCCAAGTCTCATACAAGGATTCACCTTCTAATTGCTGGAAAGAGGTGATGTCATTTCTCAATCTGGCATTCTTGGTGGGCGGGAAGTATTTCAGCAGAAATTTTTCTGCCAAATCACTCCAGTTAGCGATAGAGTCAGGTGGCATGCTCTTGCATGGTCTCTTAATAAATAAGGGAACATCTTTAGCCTGAGCACTTCTTCTATTACCCCATTCATTTTGAAAGCATCCGTGACTTCCATGAACACTCTTAAATGAAGGTGAGGGTCCTCAGCGGGCATACCACTGAATTGCCCTGCAGTTTGCAGCATCTGGAACATTACTGGTTTGAGCTCAAAATGTAGAGCCTCAATCTTTGGTCTCACAATGCTCGGGTTCAACCCATTCAGGTTTGGTTGAACATAAGCATTTAAGACCCTATCTCTCTCGTCCATGTTGTCTGCTCCATTCTGATTAGCCATCTCTGCCTACTGCAGGTGTGTTAACTGTCCTCTTCTTCTTCTCAAAAGCGTTCTTTCTATCTCTGGATCAAGGGGCAGAAGCTCTCTGTCAGCCCTGGTCATGCACTGTGTCACCTGCTCAACAAGACACTAGAGTAAAAACAAAACAATCCTTCACACACTGGGGTATCTAAAAACAATTTTTAAGTTGACACTCGCCGACAACGGCGCCAAAAACTTGTTGGTGTGTGATTCATACAAGATGAATACAATGTCAGAACGCAAGTGCACATGTCATGACCAAGTAATAGAGTGATGAATGAGTATCGTCCCACAAGGAGTGAACTAAAACTGTTTAGAGACTCTTGCTGTATGAATGCTGTAGCAACATTAAGATGTTTCACAAAATTGGAATAGAAGTGGGTTGACTGACTTTTAACTATAACTAATATAAAGAGTAATAGGAAATAGAAGAGGAAACTATATTGGGAGAACTGGGGTTGCTCAGGGTTGCTATGGACTACAGCACTCATATATGCTCTAGGCTTTGCTGCAGCAATTGTTCTGAGTGCCAAATTCAGTCCTGAATGGAGTCTTCCCAGACTGCCATCCCTTGCAATTCCAAGGTTCAGACACGCATTCCTGCATCAGTCTTCACCTCCAAATTGTGCATGAAGTTCATTATGGGACTAATGGGGTACCCGTATATCCCTACATGAGGTAACCCCTTTTCATTCAGCTTTTTTCCAGCCTACATTACCCTTCCAGGTGAATGGTGGCCTTGCTTTTCTTCCTCCAAACTTATGTTATTAAGGAAAGAAAAACTAACATGAAATGCAATTGAATGGCGAACAACAACTGTAACAAAATGGATTAACAATAAAAATGTGCTCAGTACATTACAACCCTTGTGCAACCCCAGCTGGAAACTAGCCAAGCCTCATAGGTACACTGGTTACAAAAGTCCCAAAAACACTGGTATGCATTCTAAGAGATAAAAACTAAATTACAAAATGCAGTTCTTTCTTTTTGATAAAACAACAAAACAACAACAGTGATCAAAATTCCTTTCTAAATTAGTGCACTATCCCTTCATGCGGTGTTAGCAGCACTCTGGGATATGGTATTCTTTTCTCCCTAATTCTCTCCTACTCATCCCCGGCGGGCTCTCCCGCAATAACTGCTTTATGGCCTTTTATAGACAGCCCTTGTGGTCCTAGTAAAGTGCCCTGGATTGCTGACATTCCTTCTGCTCTGCAGCTGGCGCCCTTGTTGTGCAGCTTTTTTCCGCTCCACTTTCAGTGGTGGAGGCAGACCTGTACCAGCAGCCTGCAGTGTGTAACAGCTCCATTTATGTAACAATTTTTTTTTTTATTTAACATCATGAAGTTATTACCTCATCTTAACTCACAATAACATTTATTTAATTATACAATACTAATTTTACACTCACATCATTAATACAACCATTTGTACAAGACATACATGTACATATAAGCCCTAATCATCCACATAGACTATTTCCGGGGCCACTAGTGCGGGTGGCGGCACCTCCGCCGGAATCTCAGTCACTTCAACAACTGATATGTCCGCAATAATATGTATTTGCCCAAGATAGGGCACCTCGATCATACGTACGGCAATAACAAGTCTCATTGAAAACAACTGCATAGCTAATTTTTTGAACATGATATGAAAATATAGTGAGAATTAAATCCCAGTATGTTCAACAATAATTCATCATCAATATAGTTCATCACGTCATGTTCAGCTGTATAAACTACAGAAAATATCTTTAGGTCACATGAATGTACTTTATCATGCACATGAAAATTGTACAGTTATGACATGTATGGCATGAATAACTATTTTTCCGAATTTCATATGATGGCTATCAACTTATTCTTCCTTCCAGCTACCCCGGTTAGGGTGAGTATTCTCTACTTTTCAGTACAGGCTTATCTCGCTTCGTCCGACATGGCACACTTTCTCTTTCTTTTCTCATGAACATAATCATAACCGTTGGTAGGGCGTCCCCTACTGGTGCACCACACGGATTGCCATGTGACCGTGCTCATTTCTTTTCTTTTCATATTAATAGCCGAAAATATGATTCCAATAACAAGTATGTTCATTATATTCTCATGCCATAATTTATCAAAACATAATCATTCTCAAAATTTATTGGTAAACTGAAATTATGCCATGAATATAATCATTTTCTAATTTTTACTTTATAAAATATGTCCATGTCAAAATTCCACACTAATACCTCGATAACTGGATAGTAATTGTAGTCTGTAAACAGCGCACCAGGAAAGTTCCCAGGAAAGAGAGGTGGGTCACTAATGGACACGCTTAAGTACCAAGTCTTTCATTGCCAGAGCTTTCCTTAGACATGCACTTTTCACAAATCAAAATTTTTTTTCCAGTAACTAGAATAATTCTTTTTTGATGTGGAAATACTGCAACCACAGAGCATACTAAGATTTTTCAAACAAAACCGGCACTTTCAAAACTTGGAAATTTTATATGAGTACTAGGGTAAATTCCATGTTAAAAATAACACACTTAAAATGGTAGTAAGTTCATGCAATGTCAATAGCTAGGGCATACACTAGGCATTTATTATTTTCATTTATAAAATTCCTCTTCTTTCTTGAATATTATTTTCATCTTTTCATTTTCTTTATGTCTAGGCATTTAGTCATTTTATTTTTATTTATATCATTTCCAACACATGTTCTTACAAATTTTATAGAGCATTTTTCCTCAATTTGATTTCTACTAATACCCTATAGTTTAAAAAATTCATCTAGGGTAAAAAAAATATTGAAAATAGGTTTTACTAACTTTTAACACAATCTTTGCTTACAAATCAGAGCATAACTCTCTCATTTTAACTCCGATTAAGATGATCTTAGTGTCTATGAAAAGCTAAGACAATTATATAAAACTATTATGTTAATCATATCAACAAAATAGTAAGATATCGTGGTGTTATTACTCCTTTAAATTTAGTATTATTTATTCTCGTGTAGGTTCTGACCTTTACTGACTAATTAGACCATATCTCCCAAATTTAAACTTCAAATTGAGTTATTCCAGCTGGTAAAAATCCATGAGCCATATATCTATAATTGTTATGTTGGAACGCTATTTTAATTCCCTACAGAATATTCCCAGAAATTCAAAAACTAAAGCTTTAATAACATACTCTTCCCTGAATAAACATTTTCTGACCTCTGCGTACTAATCGGATCATATATACCTCATATGAACTCCAAATTGCATAATTCCAGTGGCTAAATTTCCATGAGACATAGATCTATAACTTTCATGTTAACCATTTATTTTAATTCCTTACCGATTTTTCCCAGAATCTTAAAAATAGAAGCTAAAAGTTTTACCGCCCATAGCCATACCTATGCAGAACTATCTAAACCAGCCTAAGTATTCAAACATACATCACATGCATGATCAATATGGAACATGATGAAGCAACATTCATGACCAATAATCAAAGTGCTAAGATCAAAATCCCATATAAATATTACAAATTTCAAAACTTTTCTTCAAAAAGAAATATTGTTAAACTTACCTAAAAATCTCCCTAGCTCACTTAGTGAATTGGTTTTCTTGTTTGCTCTTGAAAGAAGTAGCAAGACTCCTCCCTTCCCTTAGCTTTTCTAGCAGCTTAGGTAAGAGAAGGAGGGTGAGTTTTTGATCTTAAAAGATAAAGAAGAAAAAATGGATTCAAGTGGGGATTAAGGTAACTTACCTTGAGTATTTAGCCTTCTAAACTTCTCCTTCTTTTTCCTTCCTTTCTTCTCCTCTCTTTCTCTCCTTTCCTCACTCTACCTTGCTTCTATTTCTCTCTCTTCCTCACTTGGACAAAATTAAGATGTTATGGGGTGGGTTTTGCTTATATAGACCACCAAATAATTCACCTTTCATGATCATGGATCTACCTTATCACAATTAAGATACACTTTGTTGAATTTTTGGAAAACAAACAACTTATGTTCTTGTCTTCCTCTTCTTTAGTCAAGATATGCATAGGAAAAGGAGATTTGCAATTTGAAATTTATGATGATATGTTCTTAAGATAAGGGACAAGGTCCCTTTGATTTAGGGATTCATTTCCATTTTCTTTTGTCTTAAACAAGTATGATAGGTTTGTCTTTTAGGTGGAAAATTTCTAGCCCTTGAATTTCCATTATTTGGTTGATATTTTTTGTGTGGGATAGGAATGTTTTGTCCTAATGCCAAGTATTATCATACCACTTGCTAAAATTATGAATTTAGAATCATACCACTTACTAAATTTTTGTCTTAATGCCATGTAACCTAATCTTTATTATTATTACATTATTATATCATCACCTAATTTATTTTATTTTATTTTTCCTCTTGGGTTTGGGCTTATTCCTACCCATTTTCTTTGCTTTGAATAAAATTTTACCTTTCTTGGAGGGTTTGAACACATTATCATAATTTTTTGGGTTATTGGTCCAATTTCTATATCCTAATCCAAGTCTATGTTTTATTTCTTGTTTAGGTTATCCAATGGGCTTGCTAGAAACTTATGTGAAGTGGAAAAATTCTATATGAAGTGTATATAGGTAAAAGCCCAATGTATGGGTGAAGATGTTAAACTTAATAGTTCTAGTTCTTGAATTAGGAAAAATTACCCTAATCCAATGTTCTTGAAATTTTAAGACCTTTACTTGTTTCTAAAAATTTATCTTCCTTATCCAAGAATTTTACATCTCTTTAATATGTTATTTCTAATTTTTTTTCCTATTAGGTTTTTCCTCTTTATTTGTTTTCTTAATGTTAGAAACATTTTCTATGCATATACATAAGGTGAAGAATTTCTAAGGATTATATTTTCCTTTGATATCTAAAATATTGTCTAATAAATTTTATTTCGTTAATGTACTTTTAACGAAATTGGTAGGAATAAGCCCATAATGGGTAGGAATAAGCCCAAATCCAAGAGGAAAAATAAAATAAAATAAAATAGGTGATGATATAATAATGTAATAATAATAAAGATTAGGTTACATAGCATTAAGACAAAAAATTAGCAAGTGGTGTGATTCTACATTAATCATTTTGGCAAGTGGCATAATAATACAAGCCTTTAGGACAAAAACATCTATATCCTACACTCATAGTTTTAGCAAGTGGTATGATAATACATGGTATTAGGACAAAACATTCCTATCCCACACAAATAATATCAACCAAATAATGGAGATTCAAGGGCTAGAAATTTGCCACATAAAAAGGCAAACCTTTCATAATTGTTTAAGACAAAAGAAAATGGAAATGAATCCCAAAATCAAAGGGACCTTGTCCCTTATCTTAAGAACATATCATCATAATTTTCAAAATACAAATCTCCTTTTCCTATGCATATCTTGACTAAGGAAGAGGAAGACAAGAACATAAGTTGTTTGTCTTCCAAAAATTCAACAAAGTGTATCCTAATTGTGATAAGGTAGACCCATGATCATGAAAGGTGAATTATTTGGTGGTCTATATAAGAAAACCCACCCTTACAACATTAGAATTTTGTCCAAGTGAGGGAGAGGAAAAATAGAAGCAAGGTAGAGTGAGGAAAGGAGAGGAAGAAAGGAAGAAAGAGGAAGGAGAAGTCTAGGGGACTAAGTGCTCCAGGTAAGTTTAACAATATTTCTTTTTGAAGAAAACTTTTGAAACTTATAATATTTATATGAGATTTTGATCTTAGAACTTTGATGATTGATCATGGATGTTGCTATATCATGTTACATATTGATCTTGCATGTGATGTAGGTTTGAATACTTAGACTGGTATAGAAAAATCTGTATAGGTATGGCTATGGGTGGCAAAATTGTTAGCTTCTGTATTTTAATTTCTGGGAATTATCTGTATGGAATTAAAATAAATGGTTATCATAAGAATTATAGATATGTGTGTCTCAGATTTTTAGCCATTGGAATCATTCAATTTGGAGTCCATATGAGGGAGATATGAGCCGATTAGTAGTCAAAGGTTAGAAAATGGTTCATTAGGGAAGAATATGTTAGGATAGCTTCTGTATTTTAATTTCTGGAAATTATCTGCATTGAATTAAAATAAATGGTTAACATAAGAATTATAGATATGTGTGTCACGGATGTTTAACCACTGGAATCACTCAATTTGGAGTCAATATGAGGTAGATATGGTCCGATAAGTAAGAAATGGTCAGAAAATGGTTAATCAGGTAATAATATGTTAGGATAGCTTCGATGTTTTAATTACTGGGAACATTCTATAAGGAATTAAAATAAATGGTTAACATATGAATTATAGATATATGTGTTACGGACTTTTAGCCACTGGAATCACTTAATTGGGAATTCTTATGAGGGAGATATGTATAGATTAGTAGGTAGAGGTCAGAACCTATCCGAGAAGAAATAACCTGTACATTGAGGGAGTAATATCACCTTGAGTTCTTAATATTTCGCTACAATGTTCAACATAATAGTTTTAGATAATTGTTTTATCTTGAAATTGACACCAAGATCACCTACATCAGAGTTAATTTGAGGGAGTTATGCTCTGCTTAGTAAGAGAAGGTTTGATAGAATGAAAACCTGCATCAAGAAAATAAAGAAACAAAATTAGTATTTAAAAAAGAAGATGAATCTTAATAAATGACTAGTATAGCCATAGCCATTGCCATTGTATGAACTTCTTACCATCTTAAGTGTGAAATTTTGACATAGAAATATTTTATAAAGTGATATTTGAAATGGTTATGTTCATGGCATGATTACAAATGATTTTTGGTAATAATTATATTTTGATGAACATACTTGTTATTGAAAGCATATTTTTGGCTATCATTGTGAAAAGAAAAGAAATGAACACAGTCACATGGCAATCCGTGTGGTGCACCAGTAGGGGACGCCCTACCAACGGTTATGATTATGATTATGAGAAAAGAAAGAGAAAGTATGCCATGTCGGACGGAGCGAGAAAAGCCCGTACCGAAGAGTAGACGATACTCACCCTGATCGGGGTAACTTGAAATGAGAATAAGTTGTTGGCCATCATATGATATTCTAAAAATAGTTAATCCTGTCATACATATCATTACTGTATGATTCTTATGTGCATATATGTAATGCATTCATGTGACCAAAGATATTTTCTGTAGTTTATACAGCTGAACATGACGTGATGAGCTATATTGATGATGATTTATTGTTGAACTTACTGGGATTTAATTGTCACTATATTTTCATATCATGTTCAGAAAAATTAGTTATGCAGATTTTCTATACCTCTGGCTTTTAGTGCACATTGGATCGAGTTACTTTATGTTGGGCAAATCTCAGAATCAAATAAGATGTTTGTGGTCAAGTTGGGTCAGATCCCGGTGAAGGTGCAATCACCCGCACCTGTATCTCTGGAATTGGTCAACCAAAATAAACAAGATGTAAATATCTATGTGTTTGATATGTTGCATGTACGTTTTGATTAATGACGTGTATGTTAGCCACTGGAATCATTAAATTTGGAGTCCATATGTGGTAGATATGGTCCGATTAGTAAGCAAATGTCAGAAAATGGTTCATCAGGGAAGAATATGTTAGGATAGCTTCTGTATTTTAATTTCTGGGAATTATCTGTATGAAATTCAAATAAATGGTTAACATAAGAATTATAGCTATGTGTGTCATGGATTTTAACCCACTGAAATCATTCAATTTGGAGTCCATATGAGGAAGATATGAACTGATTAGTAGTCAAAGGTCAGAAAATGGTTCATCAGGGAAGATTATGTTAGGACAGCTTCGGTATTTTAATTTCTGGGAATTATTTGTATAGAATTAAAATAAATGGTTAACATAAGAATTATATCTATGTGTGTCCTGGATTTTTAGCCACTGGAATTATTCAATTTGGAGTCCATATGAGGAAGATATGAGCTGATTAGTAGTCAAAGGTCAGAAAATGGTTCATAAGGGAAGATTATGTTAGGACAGCTTGTGTATTTTAATTTCTGGGAATTATCTGTATGGAATTAAAATAAATGGTTAACATAATAATTATAGCTATGTGTGTCATTGAGTTTTAGCCACTGGAATCATTCAATTTGGAGTCCATATGAGGACGATATGAGCTTATTAGTAGTCAAAGGTCAGAAAATGGTTCATCAGGGAAGAATATGTTAGGACAGCTTCTGTATTTTAATTTCTGGGAATTATTTGTATGGAATTAAAATAAATGGTTAACAAAAGAATTATAGATATGTGCATCATGGATTTTTAGCCACTGGAATCACTCAATTTGAAGTCCATATGAGGTAGATATGGTCCGATTAGTAGGTAGATGTCAGAACCTATCCGAGAAGAAATATCCTATACATTTAGGGAGTAATATCACCTTGATTTCTTAATATTTCGCTACAATGTTCAACATAATAGTTTTAGATAATTGTTTTATCTTTAAATTGAGACCAAGATCACCTACATCAGAGTTAAATTGAGGGAGTTATGCTCTGAGTAGTAAGAGAAGGTTAGATAGGATGAAAACCTGCATCAAGAAAATAAAGAAATAAAATTAGTATTTAAAAAAGAAGATGAATCTTAATAATTGACTAGTATAGCCATAGCCATTGCCATTGTATGAACTTCTTACCATCTTAAGTTTGAAATTCTGACATGGAAATATTTTATAAAGTGATATTTCAAATGGTTATGTTCATGGCATGGTTACCAATGATTTATGGTAATAGTTATATTTTGATGAACATACTTGTTATTGAAAGCATATTTTTGGCTATCATTGTAAAAAGAAAAGAAATAAGCACGGTCACATGGCAATCTGTGTGGTGCACCAGTAGGGGACGCCCTACCAACGGTTATGATCATGTTAATGAGAAAAGAAAGAGAAAGTGGGCCATGTTGGACGGAGCGAGAAAAGCCCGTACTGGAGAGTAGAGGATACTCACCCTGACTGGGGTAGCTTGAAATGAGAATAAGTTGATGGCCATCATATGATATTTTGAAAATAGTTAATCCTGTCATACATATCATTACTGTATGATTCTTATGTGCATAGATGTAATGCATTCATGAGACCAAAGATATTTTCTATAGTTTATACAGCTGAACATGACGTGATGAGATATATTGATGATGATTTATTATTGAACTTACTGAGATTTAATTCTCACTATATTTCCACATCATGTTCAGAAAAATTAGTTATGCAGATTTTCTATAGCTCTGGCTTTTAATGCACATTGGATCGAGTTTCTTTATGTTGGGCAGATCTCAGAATCAAATAAGATGTTTGTGGTCGAGTTGGCTCAGATCCCGGTGAAGGTGCAGCCACCCGCACCTGTATCTCTGGAATTGGTCAACCAAAAGAAACAAGATGTAAATATCTATGTGTTTGATATGTTGCATGTATGTTTTGATTAATGACGTGTATGTGAACTCAATATTGTATAATAATAATAAAAAAAAGGGTTGTTACATAATTGGTATCAGAGAAGGTCGATCCTAGATGGCCAGTGGGTGGTTGGTTATCTGAATCGATCTTATAGTATCTTGAGAATGTTGTGGTAGTGTTGTGTAGGGGATCAGTGATTTCATATAGGTAAGAAATTACTAGTGTTTCTTATCTATATGCCGAGGTGGTGTTATGACTGCTGCTAAATATTGTTTTTTGAAACTAACTATTGGGCTTGATCACCTCAATAGCAGCATAACTTTATTTTTGCCACAGTAGGAAATGGCACCACCAAGGAGGAATCCAGCAAACAATGCAGAGGAAACCATACACAACCTTGCCACGGCAATTCGAGAATTTGATATTAATTTACCCCTTAGAACCCAACTAGTATTTATATCCCTATATAGAATGATATCGATCGAATTTAAAAAAAAATTTAGTTACAAGACTTGTTAGACAAGGTATTTAAATACCCCAGTACTTTTATTCTAAGTGCTCCAGTTCTATCTGTGAAAAAGAAAGATGGATCACTATGACTATGCATAGATTATAGATAGTTGAATAAGGTGACAATGTAGAATAGAAACCCATTAGTTTGTATAGATTACCTGTTTGACCAGTTATAAGGTGTTCAATATTTTTCCACAAATAGATTTGGGATATGAGTAACATTAATTAAGGATAACAGAAGAGGATGTAGGACTTATTATGGGCATTATGAGTTCTTGGCGATGCATTTAAATTGACAAATCTTTAGCTACATTCATAGATTTAATGAATAGTAATTAGGTCATCCCTGGATCAATTTTTTATTATATATATTGATGATTACTAGAATATTTCAAAAGTTCAGAGGATCGTAAGCAACATTCAAAGATAGTTTTACCAACTCTAAAGGAGTATGGTTGGTAAATATGTTATCCAAGTAGGCTCTAAGAAAGTAAAAGTAGTACAATAATGGCTACGTTTTACTACATTTAAAGATTAAGATCCAAATCCAATTTACGCTTCTTGCAGTTATCTGTCGTCCATTCTATTTGAGTCATAGTTGGATCAGGTACATGAGCATAGGCTTGTAAAGCATCAATCAACTCTTCAGCATTTGAAGCCGAGATGAGAATTTGTCGTGCTGAGTGTGGGATAAACCTCTGTTCCACAGCTTGATCTAGAGAAGATAACAGACCATCAAAGAAGTGATTAACATTTAACAAACCTATCGGTTTGTGATGCATATTCAGTTGTGCCCAAGAGACTATTTGAAAAATCTCCTCTAAAGTATCAAAACCACCTGGTAAGGCAATGAAGGCGTCAGCATTGCTCATCATTCTAGCCATGCGTTCATGCATGGAAGCTACTCTATATTCTTCCCCAATTGTTTTCCCTATGTTGCTGGATGTAGCTAGAGCAGTAGGAATAATACCTAGAACTTGGCATCCCCCTACATGTGCAGCTGTAGCCACACACCCCATTAACCCACAGTTACCTCCACCATACACTAAATGAATTTTTCTCCTAGCCAGCACCATACCCAGATTTTGTGCTGCTTTAACATACTCCTCATCTTTTTCAGGACTGGAACCACAAAAGACACAGATATTTCGAAACTGACGGAATGCGATTCCCTCCATAATTTCTATCACCTTAACTTTGAGTATAGACAAAGATACTAATGTAAGTATTTATAGAACTCAGAGAAGGGCATATTTATAATAGCTTTGCGAATAGGCCGGGTATTATTAGAACAACTATGTGAGTGATTAGTGGATATTAGCTAAATTAAAGGTAAAAAAAAATTTCAAAAATGACGGAAAGCATGTATATGTACAGTAGTTATGACTGTGACCCATATTTAGCACATAAAGAGAATAAGGTTAGTATATCACTAGGAAATTTTCTTTTTCTTGTTGTCCTTGATGAAGGAGTGATGTCTTGAGGCATGTAGGGAAGTTGTAGATGATAGACATTTTTCTTGTTTTCTCAATGTTTTTGCCAGTAGACTATCGGTATTATGAAATCGACTAGCTATTCTGAGAAATTTTAATTTGGACTGGTTATCTTACAGTTGATTGATGATATCTATTTAGAAGCAATCAACTGCATCCTACCAGTTAACTACTTATTCTTTGATTTTCACAGACTTTTATAAGCTCATAAATGTTTCTTTTTCCATGTGATATCTTTCCACCGAATACCAACAGATTTAAAGTAGATTTTGACACATATATTCAAAATTTGCGGCCACCGATTTTTGCTGAAATCGTAGATAGATTTTGTTTACAGATTTTCAAGAATTACGGCCACCGATTTTAATATTTTTCAATGCTTTGTCGAAATATTTGACTTTTGCTTTTGGCACCATTCTCTATTATGCTTTTCGTCTGTTTCACTCATTAACGGTTGGCATTAAATGCAAGGTTATTTTCCCTCATTATAATGAAAGATAATTTCTTTTCTTTGAAACTCGGTTATTATGGTGTCTAAGTTGTTAATAGGTTAAAGTAATGAAAAGTTTGAAAAGAATGGACGGATGATGGTCTTATGGTGTTTTGACGAATGTAATCAAGAGAATTAGTGGCGTTGATGTTCTTGAGGAATAAAATATAGGAAGTAGGATTTAAATTAGTCTTTGAACTCTTAATTTGGAAATATAGAGAATATTCTGAGAACCATGTCCGAAAATAATGTAAGTGATCAAGATATTTGTGTTAAAGGATTATATCATGCTAAATTGAGTCTAGTATCGAGGATGTAAATTATGTTGGAATTGAGAATTCATCTATGAGTAATTGTTAGGAAAAATCTTCTTGAAATGATTGGGTGAATTAAATGGGATTGACATAAGCTAGAATGAGGTGCTTTTGGATATGATAAAAGAAATAATTGAAATTTTTGACAATGAGTTTAATGGTGTTAATAAGTTGGTATAGAATTACTGTGATGAGGTAAGTTGAAATTATTAGACATGTATCAATGGTACATAAATGTTATTAAAGGTTTGAAGGATTTATTGCAATGTATGTTTAACATATTGATTAAAGGATTTGAGGATAAAAATAGATAATAGATTAAGATGATGATATTCAGGGGATGATATTGATATATGAAAAAAAAATGACTTGATAGAAGTTTAGAATAAGAAAAGATAGTTACCCAATATGAAGGTGAATATGTTCCTTTATGTGTGTGTTTTCTTATATCGACCCATAGATATATCCATTCGAGCTAGAGGATATCAATTGAAGAACTTATGAGTGAAAGAAATCCTTATGGTTAAGTTATATGGCAAAATCACTCAAGTGAATAGACATATTAAAAAGTAAAGATATTATACAGAAAAGATATCCCTAATTATTTAGGTAATAAGGTTGGTAACTCTAAATAATGCCTTAATTTCATTCCCAACATGTGGTAGGATGGATTGAAATTCGGGGACCGAATTTCTTAAGGGGGGAAGAATGTAACATCCCGTAATTTTTAGATATTTTTCTTAGAAATTCTTCACTTTACATATATGCATAGAAATGTTCTAATATTAATGGAATAGGTAAAGAAAGAAAACCTAAGAGGAAATATTAGAAATAAACATGCTAAAGAAAGGTGAAATTCTTAGGTAAAGAAAGATAAATTATTGTGAAGTAAGTAAAGGTCTTAAAATTTCAAGAAGATCGGATTAGGGTAATTTTTCTTAATTACTAAGTTTAGTATCTCCACCCATAATTGGTCTTTAACCTATGGACAATTCATATAGAGTTTTTCTGCTTCACATGAATTTTTAGCAAGCCAATAGGATAGCCCAAGAAAGAAATAAAACATAGACTTGGACTAGGATATAGAAATTGGACCGGTAGCCCAAAAATCATAAAAATGTGACCAAGCCCATTATGAAAGGTAGAATTTTAACCAAAGTAAAGAAAATGGACAAGCATGAGCCCAAACCCAAGAGGAAAAATAGAAATAAAAATAAAAATTAAAGTGATGAAATAATGGTGTAATAAAGATTAGGTTACATGGCATTAAGACAAAAATTTAGCAAGTGGTGTGATTCTATATTCATCATTTTGGCAAGTGGCATAATAATACAAGGCTTTAGGACAAAAACATCTATATCCTACACTCATAATTTTAGCAAGTGGTATGATAATACATGGTATTAGGACAAAACATTCATATCCCACACAAATAATATCAACCAAATAATGGAGATTCAAGGGTTAGAAATTTGCCACCTAAAAAGGAAAACCTTTCCTAATTGTTTAAGACAAAAGAAAATGGAAATGAATCCCAAAATCAAAGGGACCTTGTCCCTTATCTTAAGAACATATCATCATAATTTTCAAAATACAAATCTCCTTTTCCTACGCATATCTTGACTAAGGAAGAGGAAGACAAGAACATAAGTTGTTTGGTTTCCAAAAATTCAACAAAGTGTATCCTAATTGTGATAAGGTAGACCCATGATCATGAAAGGTGAATTATTTGGTGGTCTATATAAGAAAACCCACCCTTACAACATTAGAATTTCGTCCAAGTGAGGGAGAGGAAAAATAGAAGCAAGGTAGAGTGAGGAAAGGAGAGGAAGAAAGGAAGAAAGAGGAAGGAGAAGTCTAGGGGACTAAGTGCACCGGGTAAGTTTAACAATATTTCTTTTCGAAGAAAACTTTTGAAACTTATAATATTTATATGAGATTTTGATCTTAAACTTTTATGATTGGTCATGATGTTGCTATATCATGTTACATATTGATCTTGCATGTGATGTATGTTTGAATACTTAGGTTGGTGTAGATAGTTTTGCATGGGTATGGCTATGGGTGGCAGAATTGTAAGTTTCGGTGTTTTAATTTTTACAAACACTCTATAAGGAATTAAAATAAATGGTTAACATAAGCATTAAAGATATATGTGTCATGGATTTTTAGGCACTGGAATCATTCAATTTGGAGTCCATATGTGGTAAATATGGTCCGATTAGAAAGCAAAGGTCAGAAAATGGTTCATCAGGGAAGAATATGTTAGGATAGCTTCTGTATTTTAATTTCTGAGAATTATCTATATGGAATTAAAATAAATGGTTAACATAAGAATTATAGCTATGTGTGTCATGGATTTTAATGCACTGGAATCATTCAATTTGGAGTCCATATGAGGAAGATATGAGCTGATTAGTAGTCAAAGGTCAGAAAATGGTTCATCAGGGAAGATTATGTTAGGACAGCTTCTGTATTTTAATTTATGAGAATTATTTGTCAGGAATTAAAATAAATGGTTGACATAAAAATTATATCTATGTGTGTCCTGGATTTTTAGCCACTGGAATCATTCAATTTGGAGTCCATATGAGGAAGATATGAGTTGATTAGTAGTCAAAGGTCAGAAAATGGTTCATCAGGAAAGATTATGTTAGGACAGCTTCTGTATTTTAATTTTTGGGAATTATCTGTATGGAATTAAAATAAATGGTTAACATAATAATTATAGCTATGTGTGTCATGGAGTTTTAGCCACTGGAATCATTCAATTGGGAGTACATATGAGGACGATATGAGCTTATTAGTAGTCAAAGGTCAGAAAATGGTTCATAAGGGAAGAATATGTTAGGACAGCTTCTGTATTTTAATTTTTGAGAATTATCTATATGGAATTAAAATAAATAATTAACAAAATAATTATAGATATGTGCGTCATGGATTTTTAGCCACTGGAATCACTCAATTTGGAGTCCATATGAGGTAGATATTGTCCGATTAGTAGGTAGAGGTCAGAACCTATCCGAGAAGAAATAACCTATACATTTATGGAGTAATATCACCTTGATTTCTTAA
This sequence comes from Gleditsia sinensis, assembly GCA_037074535.1. Lineage (NCBI taxonomy): Eukaryota > Viridiplantae > Streptophyta > Magnoliopsida > Fabales > Fabaceae > Gleditsia > Gleditsia sinensis. Next base: position 34,722,010 of record CM073471.1, read on the forward strand.
TATTTCGCTACAATGTTCAACATAATAGTTTTAGATAATTGTTTTGTCTTGAAATTGACACCAAGATCACCTACAGCAGAGTTAAATTGAGGGAGTTATGCTCTGATTAGTAAGAGAAGGTTAGATAGGATGAAAACCTGCATCAAGAAAATAAAGAAATAAAATTAGTATTTAAAAAAGAAGATGAATCTTAATAATTGACTAGTATAGCCATAGCCATTGCCATTGTATGAACTTCTTACCATCTTAAGTGTGAAATTCTAACATGGAAATATTTTATAAAGTGATATTTGAAATGGTTATGTTCATGGCATGGTTACCAATGATTTATGGTAATAGTTATATTTTGATGAACATACTTGTTATTGAAAGCATATTTTTGGCTATCATTGTGAAAAGAAAAGAAATAAGCATGGTCACATGGCAATCCGTGTGGTGCACCAGTAGGGGAAACCCTACCAGCGGTTATGATCATGTTAATGAGAAAAGAAAGAGAAAGTGGGCCATGTCGGACGGAGCGAGAAAAGCCCGTACCGGAGAGTAGAGGATACTCACCCTGACCGGGGTAGCTTGAAATGAGAATAAGTTGATGGCCATCATATGATATTTTGAAAATAGTTAATCCTGTCATACATATCATTACTGTATGATTCTTATGTGCATAGATGTAATGCATTCATGTGACCAAAGATATTTTCTGTAGTTTATACAGCTGAACATGACGTGTTGAACTATATTGATGATGATTTATTGTTGAACTTACTGGGATTTAATTCTCACTATATTTCCATATCATGTTCAGAAAAATTAGTTATGCAGATTTTCTATAGCTCTGGCTTTTAGTGCACATTGGATCGAGTTACTTTATGTTGGGCAGGTCTCAGAATCAAATAAGATGTTTGTGGTCGAGTTGGCTCAGATCCCGGTGAAGGTGCAACCACCCGCACCTGTATCTCCGGAATTGGTCAACCAAAAGAAACAAGATGTAAATATCTATGTGTTTGATATGTTGCATGTACGTTTTGATTAATGACGTGTATGGCATGAATAACTATTTTTTCGAATTTCATATGATGGCCATCAACTTATTCTTCCTTCCAGCTACCCCGGTCAGGGTGAGTATTCTTTAATTTTCGGTATGGGCTTATCTCGCTCCGTCCGACATGGCACACTTTCTCTTTCTTTTCTCATGAACATAATCATAACCGTTGGTAGGGCGTCCCCTACTGGTGCACCACACGGATTGCCATGTGACCGTGCTCATTTCTTTTCTTTTCATATTAATAGCCGAAAATATGATTCCAATAATAAGTATGTTCATTATATTCTCATGCCATAATTTATCAAAACAAAATCATTCTCAAAATTCATTGGTAAACTGAAATTATGCCATGAATATAATCATTTTCTAATTTTTACTTTATAAAATATGTCCATGTCAAAATTCCACACTAATACCTCGATAACTGGATAGTAATTGTAGTCTGTAAACAGCGCACCAGGAAAGTTCCCAGGAAAGAGAGGTGGGTCACTAATGGACACGCTTAAGTACCAAGTCTTTCCTTGCCAGAGCTTTCCTTAGACATGCACTTTTCACAAATCACAATTTTTTTTCCAGTAACTAGAATAATTCTTTTCTGATATGGAAATACTGCAACCACGGAGCATACTAAGATTTTTCAAATAAAACCGGCACTTTCAAAACTTCTTGGAAATTTTATATGAGTACTAGGGTAAATTCCATGTTAAAAATTACACATTTAAAATGGTAGTAAGTTCATGCAATGGCAATAGCTAGGGCATACACTAGGCATTTATTATTTTCATTTATAAAATTCCTCTTCTTTCTTGAATATTATTTTCATCTTGTCATTTTCTTTATGTCTAGGCATTTAGTCAATTTATTTTTACTTATATCATTTCCAACACATGTTCTTACAAATTTTATAGAGCATTTTTGCTCAAATTGATTTCTACTATTATCCTATAGTTTAAAAAATTCATCTAGGGTAGAAAAAATATTGAAAATAGGTTTTACTAACTTTTAACACAGTCTTTGCTTACAAATCAGAGCATAACTCTCTCATTTTAACTCTGATTAAGATGATCTTAGTGTCTATGAAAATCTAAGACAATTATCTAAAACTATTATGTTAATCATATCAACAAAATAGTAAGATATAGTGGTGTTATTACTCCTTTAAATTTAGTATTATTTCTTCTCTTGTAGGTTCTGACCTTTACTGACTAATTAGACCATATCTCCCAAATTTGAACTCCAAATTGAGTTATTCCAGTTGGTAAAACTCCATGAGCCATATATCTATAATTGTTATGTTGGCACGCTATTTTAATTCCCTACAGAATATTCCCAGAAATTCAAAAACTAAAGCTTTAATAACATACTCTTCCCTGAATAAATATTTTCTGACCTCTGCGTACTAATCGGATCATATCTACCTCATATGAACTCCAAATTGCATAACTCCAGTGGCTAAATTTCCATGAGACATAGATCTATAACTTTCACGTTAACAGTTTATTTTAATGCCTTACCGATTTTTCCCAAAATCTTAAAAACATAAGCTAAAAGTTTTACCGCCCATAGCCATACCTATGCAGAACTATCTAAACCAGCCTAAGTATTCAAACATACATCACATGCATGATCAATATGCAACATGATGAAGCAACATTCATGACCAATAATCAAAGTGCTAAGATCAAAATCCCATATAAATATTACAAATTTCAAAACTTTTCTTCAAAAAGAAATATTGTTAAACTTACCTAAAAATCTTCCTAGCTCACTTAGTGAATTGGTTTTCTTGTTTGCTCTTGAAAGAAGTAGCAAGACTCCTCCCTTCCCTTAGCTTTTCTAGCAGCTTAGGTAAGAGAAGGAGGGTGAGTTTTTGATCCTCAAAGATAAAGAAGAAAAAATGGATTCAAGTGGGGATTAAGGTAACTTACCTTGAGTATTTAGCCTTCTAAACTTCTCCTTCTTTTTCCTTCCTTTCTTCTCCTCTCTTTCTCTCCTTTCCTCACTCTACCTTGCTTCTATTTCTCTCTCTTCCTCACTTGGACAAAATTAAGATGTTATGGGGTGGGTTTTGCTTATATAGACCACCAAATAATTCACCTTTCATGATCATGGATCTACCTTATCACAATTAAGATACACTTTGTTGAATTTTTAGAAAACAAACAACTTATGTTCTTGTCTTCCTCTTCCTTAGTCAAGATATGCATAGGAAAAGAAGATTTGCAATTTGAAATTTATGATGATATGTTCTTAAGATAAGGGACAAGGTCCCTTTGATTTAGGGATTCATTTCCATTTTCTTTTGTCTTAAACAAGTATGATAGGTTTGCCTTTTTAGGTGGCAAATTTCTAGCCCTTGAATTTCCATTATTTGGTTGATATTTTTTTGTGTAGGATAGGAATGTTTTGTCCTAATGCCAAGTATTATCATACCACTTGCTAAAATTATGAGTGTAGGATATAGATGTTTTTGTCCTAAAGCCTTGTATTATCATGCCACTTGGCAAAATTATGAATGTAGAATCATATCACTTACTAAATTTTTGTCTTAATGCCATGTAACCTAATCTTTATTATTATTACATTATTATATCATCACCTAATTTATTTTATTTTATTTTTCCTCTTGGGTTTGGGCTTATTCCCACCCATTTTCTTTGCTTTGAATAAAATTTTACCTTTCTTGGAGGGCTTGAACACATTATCATAATTTTTTGGGCTATTGGTCCAATTTCTATATCCTAATCCAAGTCTATGTTTTATTTCTTGTTTAGGTTATCCAATGGGCTTGCTAGAAACTTACGTGAAGTGGAAAAATTCTATATGAAGTGTCTATAGGTAAAAGCCCAATGTATGGGTGAAGATGTTAAACTTAATAATTTTAGTTCTTGAATTAGGAAAAATTACCCTAATCCAATGTTCTTGAAATTTTAAAACCTTTACTTATTTCTAAAAATTTATCTTCCTTATCCAAGAATTTTACATCTCTTTAATATGTTATTTCTAATTTTTTTCCTATTAGGTTTTTCCTCTTTATTTGTTTTCTTAATGTTAGAAACATTTTCTATGCATATACATAAGGTGAAGAATTTCTAAGGATTATATTTTCCTTAGATATCTAAAATATTGTCTAATAAATTTTATTTCGTTAATGTACTTTTAACGAAATTAGGGGTGTTACACAGTGTCCTTGCTGCTGTCCCCTGCTCAATGGTGGCTGCTCCTGCTGTGCAGCTCTGCCAACTGCACCATATCAAACAATATCAGCGTATTGTAGGAAAGAGGGAGCAGCTTACCCACTATCACCCAGGGTTTTGCTATCATTGCTACATATGCTTACTGAAATGCTGCAGCAATGAGGTAGCTAACGTTATATCCAGAAAAGTCATCCCATTTAATTAAATCAGGGGGTAAGAGTGCTTAAAACACCAAGAAAATTCAGCAAACAATCATGGACAGCACATAGAAACTATAATGAAATGCAGTTATCAGCTGGTATAGAAAGTTCTGCATGGGTATGGCTATGGGTGGCAGAATTTTGAGCTTCAGTGTTTTAATTTCTGGGAACAATCTATAAGGAATTAAAATAAATGGTTAACATATGAATTATAGATATATGTGTCACAGATTTTTAGCCATTGGAATCATTCAATTTAGAGTTCATATAAGGTAGATATGTTCTGATTAGTAAACAAAGGTCAGAAAATGGTTAATCAGGGAAGAATATGTTAGGATAGCTTCGGTGTTTTAATTTTTGGGAAACTTCTATAAGGAATTAAAATAAATAGTTAACATATGAATTATATATTTATGTGTCACAGATGTTTAGCCACTGGAATCACTTAATTTGGAATTCTTATGTGGGAGATATAGTCAGATTAGTAAGTAAAGGTTAGAACCTACCAGAGAAGAAATAATATTGAATTTAAGGGAGTAATAACACCAAGATTTATTACTATTTTGCTGATAAGATTAACACAATAGTTTTAGATAATTGTCTTAGCTTTCCATACACACTAAGATCACCTCAATTAGAGTTAAAATGAGGGAGTTATGCTCTGATTAGTGAGCAAAGGTCACAGAACACGGCCAGGCCGTGTTCTGGGTGCTTCAAGCACGGGTTAGCCATGTTCGGGGCTGTTTTTAAGTACATTGGAAGTATTTTTAAAGGATGGCCGTGTCCTGGAAGATGGCCAGACCGTGTTGGAAGCTGGTGAAGCCTGTTTTCAGCATTTTTCTACCCTAGATGAACATCTTTAACTATAGGGTAATAGTAGAAATCAAATTGGAGAAAAATGCTCTATAAATTTGTAAGAACATGTGTTAGAAATGATATAAATAAGAAGAAATTGACTAAAGGCTAACCATAAAGAAAATGAAGAGATAAAATTAATATTTAAAAAAGAAGACGAATCTTATAAATGAAAATAATAAATGACTAGTATATGCCATAGCCATTGCCATTGTATGAATTTCTTATCATCTTAAGTGTGAAATTCTGACATGGAAATATTTTATAAAGTGATATTTGAAATGGTTATGTTCATGGCATGATTACCAATGATTTATGGTAATAGTTATATTTTGATGAACATACTTGTTATTGAAAGCATATTTTTGGCTATCACTGTGAAAAGAAAAGAAAAGAGCACGTTCACATGGCAATCTGTGTGGTGCACTACCGCCAATTCAAGATCATGGGTTGGATAGATTCCTTCGTGGGGTCTCAGTTGCTTAGAGGCGTAAGCAACTACTCTCTTATCTTGCATCAACACACATCCTAGCCCTTTCTTTGAAGCGTCACTATACACTTCAAAATGTCTTGTGGGGTCTGGAATAATTAAAACATGAGGAGTGGTCAGTCTTGTCTTAAGCTTCTAAAAAGTAGCTTCACATTGATCAGTCCATTTGAAAGGACTTCCTTTCCTGATCAATTTAGTCAATGGCAAGGCTATACGAGAGAAGTTTTGTATAAACCTCCTGTAGTATCCTGCCAAACCCAGGAAACTTCTAACTTCCGTAACTGTCTTTGGTCTCTCCCATTGAATTACTGCTTCAGTCTTGCTAGGATCTATGGCTACCCCTCTATTTGAGATGACATGTCTGAGAAACTTTACTTCTGACAGCCAAAATTCACACTTCTCCAATTTGGCATACAACTTTTTCTCTTTCAGTACTTGCAGCACAATTCATAGATGTTGTTCATGTTCTTTCTCACTCTTAGAATATATCAAGATGTCATCAATGAACATTACCACAAATTGATCTAGGAAGGGTTGAAAAATGTGATTCATGTAATCAATGAAAATTGCAGGTGCATTTGTCAACCCGAAAGGCATTACGAGAAACTCATAGTGTCCATACCTAGTCCTGAGGGTAGTTTTTGGTACATCCTCCTCCTTGATCCTAATCTGATGATATCCCGACCTCAAGTCAATCTTAGAAAAGATAGAGGCTCCCTTCAATTGATCCAATAAGTCATCTATTCTAGGGAGAGGATACTTGTTATTGACAGTCACCTTATTTAGCTGTCTATAGTCTATGCATAGTCTAAGGCTTCCATCTTTCTTCTTAATAAACAATACAGGAGCTCCCCAAGGTGATACACTTGGTCTAACAAATTGTTTGTCTAACAGTTCCTCCAACTGTTTCTTGAGTTCTTGTAGTTCTTTCGAGGCCATTCTATATGGTGCAATAGAGATAAGCCCTGTTCCAGGTAAGAGATCAATAGAGAACTCTATCTCTCTCTTGGGAGGTAAGCCTGGAATATCTGATAGAAATACTTCAAGAAACTCATTGGCTATTGGGATTTCATCAACCTTCGATTCGACTTCTAGGTTTGATAAATACAAGAGAATGTATCCAAGTACTCCATTCTTCAACTCCCTATTAACTTGATTGGCATTAAACATCAATAATTGGACCTCCTCTTTCAGAGTAGGAGGTAGAAATTCAACGGTCTTGTTACAACAATTCAACAAGACTTGATTTCTAGACATCCAGTCTAACCCTAGAATGACCTCAATACCTCTTAAAGGTAAACAGACGAGGTCTACCGAAATTTTTTTCTCCTAGATGGTGACTTGACAGTCCTTACATACAGAGGAAGTTAATACCCTTTCCCCTGTAGGGGTTATTATGGATATCTCATAGGGAGTTTCAGAAATAGGAAACTGAAACTTCCTAATACATTCTTCCGATATAAATGAATGACTAGCACTAGAGTCAAATAACACCATAAGAGCAAATCAATAGATATAGCATGTACCTTGAATCATTTTAGAAGATTGAGCTGCCTCTTGGTCGCTCAGGGTAAAAACCCTTCCTTTTACTTGAGACCTGTGTTATGGCTGCTTCCCCACATTTTGTGGGTAGTTTCTCGTAAAATGACCCTTCTATCTATAGTTGAAACAGACATCTTGTCCCATGTAGCATGACCGATTACCATACATGCGTCCGCACTTAGTGCACTTGACTAGGGCGAGGTCTTGTTGGAAAGGTCTTGGACCCGCAGTCAATGGCCTCTTACCAGCTCCATATCCACTTCTTCTCACGTTCTTGCTAGGGTTGGGAAAATTTTTCTTCCTTTTCCATAGGTTTCGCCTTTGCTTTTCGTCCTCCACTGCCTTTAAAATTTTCTCCAAGAGTTTGCATTTCTTGATCAGAGGCACAAACTCCTTAATCTCTATAGCTACAATAGCATTCTTTATGTCTGGGTTCAGTCCCACTTCGAACTTAACAGCCTTCCATGCTTCATCAGGGTTAAATCATAGATAAGAGGAGAACTTAGACAATTCCTCAAATCTCGCGATGTATTGGTTTATAGTCATGCTACCCTGCCGGAGTTGGAGAAATTTGATCTCTTTCTCCGCCCTCACAGTACTTGGAAAATACTTTTCCAAAAGGTGTCTTTGAACACCTTCCAAGTGATCTGCCTTCCCTGGTGAGCTAAAAGTTCTCTAGCTCCACGCCACCAGTATTCTGCTTTATCTTTTAGCATATATGCAGCAAAGATTACTTGCTGCTCCTCAGTACAGCCCATCACTTCAAAAATTTTCTCTAACTCCCTTATCCATCTTTCAGTACAATCGGGTCAAAGCCGCCTTGAAAACAAGGTGGCCTAGTCCTCAGGAACTCGGATATGCCATTATCATTTCCAGCCATCCGATTGTCAACAACATTCACACCATTTGAGTTATTAGCATTCAGGAGGTATTGTAGAATTTTATTAGTGGTTATGACTTGGTCTCGAATTGTCGTGGTTAGGTTGTGCAGGGGTTCCTCCGCATTATTTGCTGGATTCCTTCTTGGTGGTGACATTTCCTACTGTGGCAAAAACAAAGTTATGCTGCTATTGAGGTGATCAATCCCAATAGTTAGTTCAAAAATATTTAACAGCAGTCATAACACTACCTCGGCATGTAGGTAGGAAACACTAGTAATTTCTTACCTATATGAATTCACTGATCCCTACACAGCACAACCACAAACATACTCAAGACACTATAAGATCGATTTAGATAACCATCCACCCACTGGCCATCTAGGATCGACCTTCTCTGATACCAATTATATAACAACTTATTTATTTATTTATTATTATACAATATAAAGTTCACGTACACATCATTAATCAAAACGTACGTACAACATTTCAAACACATAAATATCTACATCTTATTTATTCTGGTTGACCAATTCCAAAGATTTGGATGCGGGTGGTTGCACCTTCACCAGGATCTGCACCAACTCGCCCACAAACATTTTATTTAGGATCCGCTCATCGTAGAATAACTCGATCCAACGTGCACTAAAAGCCAGAGCTATAGAAAAATTCTGCATAACTAATTTTCTAAACATGACATGAAAATATAGTGAGAATTAAATCCCAGTAAGTTCAACAATAGATCATTATCAATATAGCTTATCACATCATGTTCAGCTATATAAACTACAGTAAATAACTTTGGTCACATGAATGCACTATATTTATGCACATGAGAATCGTACAGTAATGACATGTATCACATGATTAATTATTTTCAGAATATCATATGATGACTATCAATTTATTCTCATATAAAGCTACCTTGGTCAGGGTGAGTATTTTCTACTTTTTGGTACGGGCTTTTCTCACTCCGTCTGACATGGCCCACTTTCTCTTTCTTTTCTCATAAACATTATCATAACCGTTGGTAGGGCGTCCCCTACTGGTCCACCACACGGATTGCCATGTGACCATGCTCATTTCTTTTCTTTTCACAATGATAGCCAAAAATTAAAACTATTATGTTGAACATTGTAACGAAATATTAAGAACTCAAGGTGATATTACTCCCTCAATGTACAGGTTATTTCTTCTCTGATAGGTTCTGACCTTTACCTACTAATCTGTCTATTTCTCCCTCATAAGAATTCCAAATTAAGTGATTCCATTGGCTTAAAATCCGTGACACATATATCTATAATTCATATGTTAACCATTTATTTTAATTCCTTATAGAATGTTCCCATAAATTAAAACACCAAAGCTATCCTAACATATTCTTCCCTGATTAACCATTTTCTGACCTTTGTTTACTAATCGAAACATATCTACCTCATATGAACTCGAAATGGAATGATTCCAGTGGCTAAAAATCCGTGACACATATATCTATAATTCATATGTTAACCATTTATTTTAATTCCTTATATAATGTTCCCAGAAATTAAAACACAGAAGCTTAAAATTCTGCCACGCATAGCCATACCCATGCAGAACTATCTACACCAACCTAAGTATTCAAACATACATAATATGTAACATGATATAGCAACATCCATGACCAATCATCAAATTTCTAAGATCAAAATCCCATATAAATATTACAAGTTTCAAAACTTTTCTTCAAAAAGAAATATTGTTAAACTTACTTGGAGCACTTAGTCCCCTAGACTTCTCCTTCCTCTTTCTTCCTTTCTTCCTCTCCTTTCCTCACTCTACCTTGCTTCTATTTTTCCTCTCCCTCACTTGGACGAAATTATAATGTTGTAAGGGTGGGTTTTCTTATATAGACCATCAAATAATTCACCTTTCATGATCATGGGTCTACCTTATCACAAATAGGTTACAATTGGTTGAATTTTTGGAAAACAAACAACTTATGTTCTTGTCTTCCTCTTCCTTAGTCAAGATATGCATAGGAAAATGAGATTTTTATTTTGAAAATTATGATAATATGTTCTTAAGATATGGGACAAGGTCCCTTTGATTTAGGGATTCATTTACTTTTTCTTTTGTCTTAATCAATTATGATATGTTTGCCTTTTTAAGTGGCAAATTTCTAGCCCTTCAATCTCCATTATTTGGTTGAAATTATTTGTGTGGGATATAAATGTTTTGTCCTAATGCTATGTATTATCATACGACTTGCTAAAATTATGAGTGTAGGATATAGATGTTTTGTCCTAAAGCCTTGTATTATCATACCACTTGCTAAATTTTTGTCTTAATGCCATGTCACCTAATCTTGATTACACCATTATTTCATCACTTTAATTTTATTTTTATTTTTATTTTTCCTCTTGGGTTTGGGCTCATTCTTGCCCATTTTCTTTACTTTGGTTAAAATTCTACCTTTCAAAATGGGTTTGGTCATATTTTCATGATTTTTGGGCTATCAGTCCAAGTCTATGTTTTATTTCTTCATTGGCTATCCTATTGGCTTGCTAAAAATTTATTTGAAGTATAAAAACTCTATATGAAGTGTCCATAGGTGAAAGCCAAATTTATGGGTGGAGATACTAAACTTAGTAACTTTTTCTCTTAAATTAAGAAAAATTACCCTAATCTGATTTTCTTGAAATTTTAAGACCTTTACTTACTTCACAAAAAATTATCTCTCTTACCTAAGAATTTCACCTTTCTTTAGTATGGTTATTTCTAATATTTCCTCTTAAGTTTTCTTTCTTTACCTATTCCATTAATATTAGAATATTTCTATACAAACACGTAAGGTGAAAAATTTCGAAGGATTATATTTCCTTAGATATCTAAAAATTGTCTAATAAATTTTATTTCCTTAATTAAATATTTATGTACCTTTATCAATAAAAGAAATGAAATTATGGATGTTACTTTGAATACTTTTGTACTTTTATTAATACATGAAATGAAATTAGGGATGTTACACACCAAGGTTAGAATCAACTGCTACAAGTTAACAATATTCTGATTAAGCTTCCTCCCCCTATCAAGAGAACTTAGTTAATAATTAACAATTACATCTCTACAAAAAATAATTTTTTTTTGTAAGTATTCAATCTTTTTAAATAGTCATTAGACGTATCAATATCATTTGGATAGTTTAATGAGCTTATATCCTTATTCCACATATAGTCTGTGGATGACTCAACTTGTCCCAATATGTAATCTATATCATAGCTATCAATCATATCAATGTCATTATCATTATGGGTGTAGTAATTCATATACATATTCATAATCTTTACCATTTCCATGCATATCAAATGTTCCAACCATTCTTTCCTTTTTGATATAGGCTCAACAATAATGATACTTCCAACAATCAATACATTTATAACATCACTTAATACATTCATGTTGCTCCATACATAACTTATGAATTTCAAAATCAATATTAGAAAAAGAAAATCTGTATAATATATTTTAGTGTAATTTATATCTCATTACATACTTAAAGTTAAAGTTTCCAATAGTTGTGTCATCAAACCCATGAGGCCATAATATAACCATTTTGCATTCAATCTCATAAACAATTTTAGAACTATGATTACATTGTATCCAAAATAAAAAAATATTCATAATTCTTTCTATATCATATTTAATAGCAGGAATCAATTTCATAATCTATTGGTATCATTTTCCAATTTCAATTATCTATTCAATATATTCATTTATACTATATTTAATATCCTATATAAATAACATAAGCAAATTTTGATTTTCACTCATATGATAACCAACATCTAATTTAAATTCCCTAATCCTTTTTGTATTGTTTCCAATTAGTGTACGATTCCTACTGGGGTGTTTGTCCCATACCTTTGGCTCTAAGGATAAAAAATATTTTTGTGAATCTCAGTGAAATAGCTTACGAAGTAGTTCAAGAATTTTAAAAATTAAATTAAGCATTTACAATGATCACTTTGTTTTAGCTAACAAGCTGTATAATCAAATGATAACGTGTAACAAATATTACGAAGGTGTGAGGGACAGTAAATTAGGTCATAGTAGGTATTATCTAATTATAGTGCTATCGTTTTCATAGCTTCCCTTCATTCTAAGACATTTTCCTAGGTGACTTGGCTCAAAATAGCCTCAAGTTTAAGCTTAGAAAGTTCAAACAACTAGGGACGAATTAGAAAATACAAAAAAAAATCTCCAAGAACTCGGTCAATGCTTTAGTCAAAGTCAAAGTCAAAGTCAACAATTCAATTAATTCAACTCATTCAAAAAAATAGGTCAAGGATTTTATCACGTGCTGAGGGCTTAGCAACATATGTGTCCATATCCAATATCCTCTTTTAGTGAAACTTCTACCCTTATTGTTTCAAATAGGGTTTATAAGGTTCACCAAAATGCCCCTCTCTCTCTTTCTCCACCTTGTTTCTTTAATTATTTATTGTATTTTGCTGGTGGAAGCTATACAGATCTATGAATAATTTCATTTTGAGTTCAATAGTACCAATGGTGTTTAAAATAGAGGTCCAGTAGTGCTCAATCTAAAAATCCCCCATTTTGACCACTTTTAGCTATCGATGTTCGATTTGTGGTATGCTATTTCTCTTTCCGCAGAGATTCTTTGGCATTTAGGGATTTTGGGATGATTAGAACACAATTACTATCTCTAAATCATGATTCGAACTTTGGATGTTGTAGAAATCTAAAGAGAAAAAAGTAAGAGTTTTAAAGAGAGAAAATAAAATCAATTTTTGTTTTTGAAAGTGGAAAGAAGTTTAGCAGTAACATAGAGGAAAGGAAGGAAATATGGCTTAAAGTGGAAAACACAATTTCAACTTTTGCAAGGTGCTTTTTGAGAAATTACAATTTTAAAATTTGCCACCATAAAATTTTAAGAATTATATTTTATGTGTTTTTGAAATTTTTTAATCCTAATTGTTTCCTTTTTCATTAATGATTTTAATTAATCCTTTTCACAGTTATTAGAAATGTTTAGGTCATTACTTTTTTTAAAGTCACAACTATCTATGAGAACCATCATTGTGACTATTGTAACTTAAAATAACTTAAAAACCTTTATATTTTAGTTTAATTCTAAGATATATCTTTCTAATATTGTCATTAAATGTATTATATTTTCAATTATACATTTTTTCATTATAGTTTCTCTCCAAAATGAAAACTAGCACGTCGCACAATTTGCTATTAAGTATATAAATATTAAATATCTTTTCCACCATGCACAAGTCCCTTGTGTTGCTTAGAGCTTTGTTAGGGTTTCACCTGAGCGAGACCTTCAATGAATCATGATAGTTGTTTCGATACCCACATTCCAAGTAGGTAGTGTCATGCTTAGTCTCTATTATTTGGTGTTCGAAGCCCTTTGCTATCATTGGTGGTGGTTAGGCTACTCTTTATGATTCATTAAGATCATGGTTGGTGTGGGTTTTTTTTGTCACTACTCAAGAAAATTTCTAAATGAAGGATTTTAGATTTAATGACCTCGTCACATTTAGAGGATGATTGAGGGTTTGATTCTGATGTTGATAAGGATATACTGGTGTTGGATGAATGGGCTATTGATTTGGAGATTTAAATTTCACAGTGTAGTCTTATGAGATGATTATTTACATATAAGATCCTGGTTCCAAACATAATGCTTATGGTACTTCATAACATTTGCTACATGTCAAAAGGGCTTTGATTGAGGAAAAGGTCCAAAAAATTCCTAATTCTTTTTTGATGACCCTATAGAACTCTACAAAATCCTAAAATTCAATCCTTAACTTTACAAGAATTATTTTTTCCCCTAAAGGGCATGTTTGCTTGATATGATATTTCTCAATCCCTTTTTATCGTTGTTCCTTTCTAGGTTCATGTCATAACCCTAAAATACGAGTTTGTAACTAGTACGGGTATTGAGAATAATCCCATCTTATATGTGTAACACCCCAGAATTTCTATTCCTTTTTATGAAATAATGTGTTCGGAAAGGTCAAAAGGAATTAAATGGATCACCTTTATAAGTATAATTATAAGTAATAGAGAAGAGAATTCTCATTTTTAGAGAAAAGTTCTAAAGGGTGAAATAGTAATTTCTTCACTTTTAGGGCTGGGATTGGGCAGCAAGAGGTGGAATAAGGAACTATAGAAGGTGTGACACAAAAGTTTGTTGGTATACGTCTCAAGAGGAGATTAAACACTTGGATAAATTCCACTAAACCAAACAAGCCCTTAGCCAATGACATGGCTACATTGTAATAGAATAGTAAAAGTGTAATATTTAGAGAAAGGGAGGGCATGTGTTAAGGAGAGACAACCTTCTAGAAGCTTAGAATAAAAAATGGATTTTTACCTTGACTTGGGGACGAAGTCATCCAAGCACAAGGAGAGGGAGAAAGTTCACGACAAAGGGAGAAGAGGAAAGAGGAAAAAGAAAGAGAAAGAAGAAGAGGAGATAGAGCAAGTGAAGGAAGAGGAAGAAAAGGTAAGATTTGGACCTCTACCCCACTCTGATCTTGCTAGAGAACCTTCATGAAATACTCTTATAGTGGATCAAATCTGCAACTTTTATGATTTGAGAAGAGAGAGAAATTCAAGATAAAGAGAGAGAAAGAGTTTAGTTGGTAGAAAAAGTAAGATCAAAATCTATTTTCTTGATTCTTGGCTAAATGATAGTGTGTATGTGTACATATGCATTAATGAAGGCATACATGTTTAGTGGTTGTGTTGCATTAAAGAGATGATTATTATGTTTTTGGTGGTTGCCTTTCATAAACATGAGTGAGAGAGTGTCAAGTAGGAGTATTTTGGGGTAAATTTTGGGGTTATAACTCTTAATATACTTATTGTTTTTAACTTGTAAAATATGCCTATGAATTGTATTTTTGGTTGGTTTCCTGTTTGGTGGCTGTTTGGAAATGTGGGAGAATAGATTTTCATTTTTCCCGCTTAGAGCACGGTCGTGCTTCGTGGCACAACCAGGTTATGTTCTGGGCGAGATTTGAAAAAATGTTGGAGTAAGACACGAGCACAACACGGCTGTGCTTTGTGACACAGCCATGCCATGTTGCATGCTGTTCTAGCTGGAATTTGCTTGTTTTAACTCCTTTTGAATTCTAACTATGAGCCAATGATTATAAGACTTAAATTAGAGTCTTATGATTTATAAATTTGGGTAATGCAACATGGTTTGATTTAATTGTTACTATACTTCTCTTGATTAAATCATGATTGCATTAAGGTAAATGGTTAAATGATATATATCATAATGAAAGTGCTAATACATGATTATTTCATGCTACCCTACATGTCAAAATGTATGACGCATACATGAGAGAAATGGATGACCATGCACATGATGTTATTGATATGTATATTTTGTTGAGGAAAAGTTGCTATAAAATACGTTAAAAAGATATATGAAATGTTAGGAGGACCCTCTCTAAAGCAGGGTGACCTGGTAGCATGTGGCATCTTGTTGTGTTGAGGGGACTGACAAATATCTAGGATGACCCTTACCTAACCAAGGTGACTCGGTGACATGAGGCACCTTGTGGAGGTAAGGTGATTGAGAGGTCATGGCTTTGATACGGTACATAGGTAGGGGAAGCCTTATTAGCCTAGAGTGGCCAATGGGTGAAGGGTAGCTTCGACTAGGAACCTAGTGGTGGGTAAGTAGCGGGAGGGAAAGGGCTCAAACTACCTTGGGGTTTGAAAAAAGAGAAAACTCAGATATTTAGCCACTATGGAAAATATGCATACATCCTATTAATGCATAATTTATTATTATGAATTCGTAGTATTGATGCATAACCTATATAATGAACATGTAAGCATGTTATACATTCTTATTATCTTGTTATATGCAAAGAGAAAATATTTTCTATAGCTTATACAACTGAACATAACATGTAAGTTTTCCTGATATGTGGTTATTTTTGGGATGTTGATCTTATTAGGATATATTATCTCATCATGTTTCTTGTGATGTTATGTTTAGATACAGATTAGTGGGATGCCGTTCGTAATTTTGACTCTCCTTCTAGAGCTTCAGATAGTGTAGGTCCCTTATTTGGGCCAGTGCACTATCATTGCCAGTTTACTAGTGGTCAACATGGTAGAGATACCTGCACCTGGGCCACCTCCTCCACCAGCTGTACCCCAGGGGTGATGGCTATAGAAGTAGCTATACAGTAAACTAAGATATATCTGGTTAATGGGCTAACCCATTATTTTGGTGTAACCATATGGTGTAACATCCCTCGATTCTTATTTCCAATAAATAGAAAAAATATTTTTTAATGGTGAAGGGAAGGAAAGAGAATAAAATGGAACATTGAAGAAATCCTAGAAAATTATAAAGTGACTAAATGGTAAAAGGGAAATCTAAAAGGAGAGAAAGTGTAATTCTTTAATTCCTTGAGGCTAGAACTGAACAACAAGAAATGAGCTAGAGATATGTTTTTGGTGTGATCCCAAAGCCCATTGGCATCTTCTTAAAAGAGGAATTAAACCATCTGGGGAATTAGAGGAAGCCAAATAAGGCCTTAGTCAAGGAGTTTGTCATAATCTAATGGAAAACTTGTAATTTTGGCTTGGTTAAGGGATATAGTTGGAAGAGAGTTTAGCCTTCTAGAAGATATAATATTCTATTAATATATTGGGGATTAGATTCAAGGTAGTCGACCAAAGGGGGAGAGGTAGCAAAAAATGTAGCTAGGAAGAGAAGAAGAAGAAGAAGGAGAGAGAAAGGCTTCAAGAAGGCAGATCCAAGGTGATTTCTTTATGGATTAGCCCCTAAATCATCCCTCATCTTCATTCTAAGCTTCTAATGGGTGGTTTTGATGGTGTTTATTCAAGATTGTGGGAGGAAAGAAAAGAAAAGAAAGTGTACAAGAAGAAGGAAACCAAGGAACTCTTAGGGTAGGTTCAACATTAATCTACTATAAAGCTTGAAATCTTGATTAAATATATGCATGTATATGTGTATGTATTCTTGTAAGTTGATGTTGTTGGAGGTAGCTTATGCATATAATGGAATGATCATATGAATAGCCATGTAGAACAAAGGTTTGGATGCATATGTATTGCATGTCTTGTGCTGAAAATTGGCTTTGGATGGATGAAATTCGATGGTCTAAATGGAAGGTTCTGTATTTCATGAGTTGTGTCGAATATAAAGATGTATTCAACATAAAAGTTGTAGATCTATGTCTTATCGTTAAAACCCCCCTAGAATCACTTCAATCGGACCTCATATGAGAGAGTTATACCCCAATAAGTGGAGAAAGGTCAGTTTTAACGCGTAGAATCACGATGTTGAATTTGTAACACTTTTATCCTTAATTCTGGTTGAAATTTGTTAAAGTGGTTAACATAAAAGTTGTAGATAATTCTCTTAACTTTCCATATAAACCAAAATTGTAACAACTTTTTTTCATATTATTATTATTATACAATATAGAGTTCACATACACGTCATTAATCAAAATGTACGTACAACATATCAAACACATAAATATCTACAACTTATTTATTCTGGTTGACCAATTCTGGAGATACAGGTGTGGGTGGTTGCACCTTCAATGGGATCTAAGACAACTCGACCACAAACCTTTTATTTGTTTCTGGGATATACCCATTATAGAGTAACTCGATCTAACGTACACTAAAAGCCAGAGCCATAGAAAAATCTGCATAACTAATTTTCTAAACATGACATGGAAATATAGTGAGAATTAAATCCCAGTAAGTTCAACAATGAATTATCATCAATATAGCTCAACACGTCATGTTCATCTGTATAAATTACAGCAAATATCTTTGGTCACATGAATGCACTTTATCTATGCACATGAAAATTGTACAGTAATAACATGTATGACAGGATTAACTATTTTCAGAATATCATATTATGATTATCAATTTATTCTTATATCAAGCTACCCCAGTCAGGGTGAGTATTTCCTACTCTCTAGTACAGGCTTTTCTCGCTCTGTCCGACATGGCACACTTTCTCTTTCTTTTCTCATTAACATAATCATAACCATTGGTAGGGCGTCCCCTACTGGTGCACCACACAGATTGCCATGTGACCACTCATTTCTTTTCTTTTCACAATAATAGCCAAAAATATGATTTCAATAACAAGT
This sequence comes from Gleditsia sinensis, assembly GCA_037074535.1. Taxonomy (NCBI): domain Eukaryota; kingdom Viridiplantae; phylum Streptophyta; class Magnoliopsida; order Fabales; family Fabaceae; genus Gleditsia; species Gleditsia sinensis. The sequence continues at coordinate 34,740,413 of CM073471.1, forward strand.
ATGTTCATCAAAATATAATTATTACCAAAAATCATTGGTATTCATGTCATGAACATAACCATTTCAAATATCACTTTATAAAATATTTCAAAGTCAAAATTTCACACTTAAGATGGTAAGAAATTCATGCAATGGAAATGGCTATGGCATATACTAGTCATTTATTATTTTCATTTTTAAGATTCTTCTTTTTGAAATATTATTTTTATTTCATTATTTTCTTGATGCAGGTTTTCATCCTATTTGACCTTCTCTTACTATTCGAAGCCTAACTCCCTCATTTTAACTCGGATTTAGGTGATCTTAGTGTCAATTTAAAGATAAAACAATTATTTAAAAATATTATGTTGAACAGTTTATGGTGATATTACTCCCTCAATATACAGGTGATTTCTTCTCGGGTTGATTCTGACATCTACTTACTAATATATCTATATCTCCCTCATAAGAATTCCAAATTAAGTGATTCCAATGGTTAAAAATTTGTGCCACATATAGCTATAATTTTTGTATTAACCATTTATTTTAATTCCCTACAAAATGTTCCCTGAAATTAAAAAATATAAGCTATCCTAACATATTCTTCCCTGATTAACTATTTTCTGACCATTGCTTATTAATCAGACCATATCTACCTCATATGGACTCCAAATTGAGTGATTCAAGTGGATAAAAATCCGTGACACATATAGCTATAATTTTTGTGTTAACTATTTATTTTAATTTCCTACAGAATGTCCCCAGAAATTAAAACACAGAAGCTATCCTAACATATTCTCCCCTGATTAACCATTTTCTGACCATTGGTTACTAATCGGACCATATCTTCCTCATATGGACTCCCAATTAAGTGATTCTAGTGGCTAAAAATATGTGAGACATAGATATACATTTTTCATGTTAACCAGTTGTTTAAATTCTTTACCAATTCATCTCAGAATTTTAAAAACAGAAGCTTAAAATTTTGCCACCCATAGCCATACTTATGTAGAACTATCTACACCAGCCCAAGTATTCAAACATACATAATATGTAACATGATAAAGCAACATCCATGACCAATCATCAAAGTTATAAGGTCAAAATCCCACAAAGATGTTGCAAATTTCAAAACTTTTCTTCAAAAAGAAATATTGTTAAACTTACCTTGAGCCCTTAGTCCTCTAGACTTATCCTTCCTCTTTCTTCCTTTCTTCCTCTCCTTTCCTCACTCTATCTTGCTTCTATTTTTTTCTCTCCCTCACTTGGACGAAAGTCTAATGTTATAAGGGTGGGTTTTGCTTAAATAGACTATCAAATAATTCACCTTTCATGATCATGGGACTACCTTATCACAATTAGGATGTACTTGGTTGATTTTTTTGGAAAACAAACAACTCTTGTTCTTGTCTTCCTCTTCCTTAGTCAAGATATGCATAGGAAAAGGAGATTTGTATTTTGAAAATTATGATAATATGTTCTTAAGATAAGGGACAAGGTCCCTTTGATTTAGGGATTCATTTCTTTTTTCTTTTGTCTTAATCAAGTATGATAAGTTTTCCTTTTTAGGTGGAAAATTTCCAACCCTTGAATCTTCCTTACTTAGCTAAAGTTATTTATGTAGGATAAGGATGTTTTGTCATAATGCTATGTATTATTAACCACTTGCTAAAATTATGAGTGTATGATATAGATGTTTTGTCCTAATACCATGTATTATCATACCACTTGTTAAAATTATGAATGTAGGATATCACACCACTTGCTAAATTTTTGTCTTAATGCCATGTCACTTAATCTTGATTACATTATTATTTCATCATTTTATTTTTATTTTTATTTTTCCTCTTGGGTTTGGGCTCATTCTTGCCCATTTTCTTGACTTTGGTTAAAATTCTACCTTTCATAATGGGCTTGGTCACATTTTTATGATTTTTGGGCTACTAGTCCAATTTCTATATCTTAGTCCAAGTCTATTTTTTATTTCTTCCTTAGGCTATCCTATTGGCTTGTTAAAAATTCATGTGAAGTAGAAAAACTCTATATGAAGTGTCCATAGTTGAAAGCTCAATTTATGGGTGGAGATACTAAACTTAGTAACTTTAGCTCTTAAGTTAGGAAAAATTACCCTAATCCCATCTTCTTGAAATTTTAAGACCTTTACTTACTTCATAAAAATTTATCTTCCTTACTCAAGAATTTCACCTTTCTTTAGCATGTTTATTTGTAATATTTCCTCTTAGGTTTTCTCTCTTTACCTATTCCATTAATGTTAGAACATTTCTATGCATACATGTAAGATGAAGAATTTCTAAGGATTATATTTCCTTAGATATCTAAAAATTTTCTATTAAATTTTATTTCCTTAATTAAATATTTATGTATCTTTATTAAGAAAAGAAATGAAATTAAGGATGTTACAAAAATAACCTCAATCAGAGTTGAAATAAGTGTGTTATGGCCTAAAGATTGATGGAAGGTCAGGCTGGTCATGAGTCTGCAGCGTAAAACACGGCCAGGCTAGGTTTCGAGTTGTTTTCTGATTCTACACAACTTAAAGCACGACCATGGTCTGTGACATGCTCAGGCTGTGCTTGAGGCTTAAATTGCTCTATTTTACTTTTTGAAGGCTCTAAATAAACTTCAATGAATGGATAACGATAAGGGGAACCAAAATACAAATAAATACATTTTAATGATGCATTGTAGTGTGAATTCTATCCTTTTATTATGAGAAATTAAATCACATATTGCATATTGATGTTATTTATGTTTAATGTATGGATAAAAATATATATTAATGAGACCTATGCAAGTGAATTTGTTATGTATTGATGAGACATATGTAAGTGAATTGCATAGGAGATATATGTATGATGCATTGTAGTGTTAATTCTATCCTTTTATTATGAGATATATGTAAGTGAATTGCATATGAGATATATGTGCAATGTATGGATGAAATGCATGTTGATTTGATGCCTAAGCTAGTATATCAATGTAGGATTAGAAAATATGATGTATGCCTTGTCCTATGATGGTAAGTGTACTAATAAATCTTTGTTAAATGATATGGTGATGATGAGAAGCATGATGTTAGTAATGTACTTGTTGGATGCGTAACCCTATTATGTAGGTCATGAGGATGATTAGGGAGTATGATGCATACATTATGGTATCATTGCATGATGATTAGATGTATGCTAAATATGTTGATGAGGTGCATGCTTAAGATATTGATGAGATGCATGCTTGAGATAGTGATGAGACGTGTTCTTAATATGTTGATGAAATGCATACTTGAGATGTTGATGAGACAGAATTACATAATGTATTAATGATAAAGAGGATGATGTTATGCATGTGACTAAATATGTGAAATAGGCGGATACTTGTGGCACCTTGTGGAAGCAAAGTGACCCGACGAAAAGTATCAGGATGACCCTTACCTCAGCAAGGTAGCCCAGTGACATGCGGTACCTTGTGGTGGATGGTACCGAATAGGGGATGCCTTATTAGCCTTGAGTGAGCCAAGAGAGTAATGGCCACTCTGACCAAGTGATATCGATATATGTAACATCCCTAATTTTGTTTCATTTATTAATAAAGATACATAAATATTTAATGTGACATCCTTAATTTAGTTTCTTTTATTAATAAAGTACATAAATATTTAATTAAGGAAATAAAATTTATTAGACAATTTTTAGATATCAAAAGAAATATAATCCTTAGAAATTCTTTACCTTCTGTGTATGCATAAAAAATGTTTCTAACATTAGGGAAATAGGTAAAGAGAGAAAACCTAATAGGAAAAATTAAAAATAACATACTAAAGAGAGGCGAAATTCTTGAGTAAGGAAGATAAATTTTTTGGAAGTAAGTAAAGGTCTTAAAATTTCAAGAAGATTGGATTAGGGTATTTTTTTCTAATTCAAGAGCTAGAGTTCCTAAGTTTAACATCTCCACCCATAAATTGGGCTTTCACCTATGGACACTTCATATAGAGTTTTTCCACTTCACATGAGTTTATAGCAAGTAAATAAGATAGCCCAAGCAAGAAATAAAACATAGACTTGGACTAGGATATAGAAGTTAGACTGATAGCCCAAAAATAATGAAAATATGACCAAACCCTCCATGAAAGGTAGAATTTCAGCCAAAGTAAAGGAAATGGGTAAGAATGAGCCCAAATCCAAGAAGGAAAAAAAATAAGAATCATGTGAGGAAATAGTAGTATAATAATAATCAAGATTAGGTCAGATGGCATTAAGACAAAACATCTATATCCTACATTTATAATTTCAACAAGAAGGTAATAATATATGGCATTAGGACAAAACATCTGTATCATACATTCATAATGTCAAAAAGTAGGTAATAATACATAGCATTATGACAAAAAATCCTTATCCTACATAAATAATTTTAACCAAGCAAGGGAGACTCAAGTGCTAAAAATTTGCCACCTAGAAAGGCAAACCTATCATATTTGAGTGAGACAAAAGAAAAAAGAAATGAATCCCTAAATCAAATTGTTTTTTCCCTTATCTTAATAACATTTTATCATGATTTTCAAAATACAAATCTCCTTTTACTATGCATATCTTGACTAAGGGAGAGGAAGACAAGAACATGAGTTGTCTTTCCCCAAAAAATAACCAAGTGCATCCTAATTGAGATAAGGTAGACCCAAGATTATGAAAGGTGAATCAATTGATAGTTTATTTAAGCAAAACCCACCCTTATAACATTATAATTTCGTTTAAAGTGAGGGAGAGGAAAAATAGAATCAAGGTAGAGTGAGGAAATGAGAGAAAGAGAGGAAAAGAAAGGAAGGAAGAAGAAGGATAAGTCTAGAGGACTAAGTACTCAAGGTAAGTTAGCTTAATCTCCACTTGAATCTATTTTTTCTCTTCATCCTTGGGGTTTAAAACTCACCCTCCTTCTCTTATTTAAGATGCTAGAAAAGCTAAGGGAAGGGAGGAATCTTGCTATTTCTTTCAAGAGAAAAAAGGAAAAAAATTTTACTAAGTGAGCTAGGGAGATCTTTAGGTAGGTTTAACAATATCTCTTTTTGAAGAAAAGCTTTGAAATTTGTAACATTTATATGGGAATTTGATCTTAGAACTTTGATGAAATTTACAATATTTGCTACTTTGATGATTGGTCATGGATGTTATTATATCATGTTACATGTTATCTTGCATATGATGGATGTTATGAACATTTTGATTGGTGTGGAAAGTTCTACATAGGTATGGCTATGGGTGGCAAAATTTAAGGATTTTTATGCTGCTATTTTGTATATTTTAATGTGTTGAAAAATTGATGGAATATGATTAGATGTAAATTAGGAAGAAAATGGAAGATGACGTAATATAATGATGAACTAAAACCTTAGGAAAGGTTTGGTTAGGAAACTGGATTTCGGAGTAACCAGGGAAGCTTTAGTTATGGAAATTTTAGGAAGAATCGGTTAGGAATTATAACATGAAAAATGTAGATCTATGTCTCACGGATTTTTAGCCACTGGAATCACTTAATTTGGAGTCCCAATGAGGGAGATTTTGTCTGATTTGTAAGCAGTGGTCAGATAATTGTTAACTAGGGAAGAATTTGTTAAGTATGCTTTTGTGTTTGAATTTTTGGGATAAATATGTAGGGAATTAAAAGAAATACTTAACATGATAAATATAGATATATGTCTCATGAATTTGTATCCACTGGAATCATTCAAATTAAAATTAATATAAGGGAGATATGGTTAGATTAGCAACAAAGATCAGAAACTAGCTAACTAGGGAAGAATTTGTTAAGTATGCTTCTATTTTTTAATTTCTAAGCAATATATATAGGGAATTAAAGGCAATTGTTAAAATAATAAATATAGATATATGTATCATGGATCTATAGGCTCAAAAATCACTTAATTTGGAGCCCATATGAGAGAGATATGGTCGATTAATTAGTAAAGGTCAGAATCAGTCTAGAATCTACGTTGGTAAAAGTAAGTATTTTTGTTTTCGATTTTATGAAAATAATTAGTAAGCAATCTGAAGAGCTGATAAACATGAAAGTTGTATATAGGTGTCTTATCTTTTAAAGGATTTGAAATCACCTTCATTGGAGTTTGTACGAGGGTGATATGGTTAGATTATTAAGTAGAGGTATGAACCTACCCAAAAGGAAATAACATTGAATTTGAGGGAGTAGTAACACCATAATTACTTAATATTTCACTAAAATGTTCAACATAAGGGTTTTATAGAATTGGCTTATCTTTCAATTAACACCAAGATCACCTTAATCGGATTTAAAATGAGGGTTTTATGCTTTGCTTAGTGAGAGAGAAAATTAATATTAAAAAAAAGAATCTTGTAAATGAAAATAATAAATCACTAGTGTATGCCATAGCCATTGCCATTGCATGAACTCTTTACCATCTTAAGTTTTTAATTTTGACATGGAAATATTTTATAAAGTGATATTTGAAATGATTATGTTCATGGCATGATTACCAATGATTTTTGGTAATGAATATATTTTGAGGAAAAATTATGGCATGTGAGTATAATGAACATACTTATTATTGAAATCATATTTTTGGCTATTAATGTGAAAAGAAAAGAAAAGAAAAGAAAAGAAAAGAGCACGGTCACATGGCGGTCCGTGTGGTACAGTCGTAGGGTACGCCCTACCAATGATTAGGATTATGTTAATGAGAAAAGAAAATGTGTCATGTCGGACAGAGCGAGAAAAGCTCGTATCGAAGAGTAAAAAGTACTCACCCTGACCGGGGTAGCTTGATATAAAAATAAGTTGATAGCCATGATATGATATTCTAAAAATAGTTATTCATGCCATACATGTCATTATTGTACAATTTTCATGTGCATAGATAAAGTGCATTCATGTGACCTAAAATAATTGTTGTAGCTTATACAGATAAACATGACGTAACAAGCATTATTGATGATGATTATGATTTATTGTTGAACCTATTGGGATTTAATTCTTCCTATATTTTCATATCATGCTCAGAAAACTAAGTTATGCAGATATTCTCTATGACTAACTTTTAACGTACATTGGGTAGAGTTGGTTAAGATCTTGATGAAGGTGCAACCACCCGCAGCCGTATCTCTGGAACTGGTCAATATGGATGAATAAAATGTAGACTTATGTGTGTTTGATTTTTGTACAAACCTTTTGATTAATAATGTGTATGTGAACCCAGAATTGTATAAGTGTTAATGTATTTCATAAACCTTAAGTATATACCTTAGGAGTTAAATAGTTAGAAGTAAAGAGGTAATGAGTTCATGGGATTTTAGAATATATATATATATATATATATATATATATATATATATATGTCTATATGTAAAAAAAATGGAGTTGTTACAATATATGAGTAATATAAGGGTGATTAGTTGTGTTTATTGTAATTGTGATTATCATATGTGTGTGCATTATATAGTAAATTATACTATTTATCAATATTTTCAAATATGTATGAGATGTTAGAATGATCCTTCCTGAAGTAAGCGACCCAGCGACATGCGGCATCTTGTTGTGTTAAGTTGCTTGATAGATAATTGAAAAGAGTATGAGAAATAGACTATGTATAAGTATATACATGTTATCTGTGATATTGATGCATAACCTGTTCATTGAGAATGCATGATATTGATGCATAATCTATCTATTGAACATGTAAGCATGCTATACATTCTTGACATCTTATCATGTGAAAAGAGAAAAGGTTTTTTGTAGCTTATACAACTGGACATAACACTGTGGTTTTTCTTACTGTTTATATGATGCATTTAATGTTAAACCTATTGGGAACTTCTATTCTCATTATTGTTAGTGCTATATTCAGATAAAAGAAGATGGTATGCTAGTTGTTAAGTGCACTTGATCATAAAGATCCAGTGGAGGACGATGCCTCATGTAGATCCCGATTCCAGCACTACTTCCTCCACCCTTTGTACTACAAAGGTAGTGTATTGTTTGGGGTTTTGATGTATAATAATGTGATTATGCGAGTCTGTGTTATTTTTGTATAAATTTTAACCACTAATGTGGCTTTTGATGAGATGGAAATGAACAATGTGTTGAGAAAAAAGAGAACTAACTGTTACAGTTTGTCTTTTGAGTATAATGCTTTGTACCTAGGGTTACACGTGTCTATACAAGCTAATCTCTAATGTAATGTGGACTTGTGTGTCTGTGTGTGTGTGTGTATATATATATATATATATATATAAGATCCATTTGCTTTTGGCTTGCTGATTATCTGTATTGTTATATGTGTTATACCTAGTATGTAAAACAAAATGGTTGTTACAGTAAGCCTCTGACTAGATACAAACATAATATAAATACCTAATGTAATATAATAACATAATATACAATAGAATTAACATATACATACATGTTAAAGAGCTCCACTCTCTATACTATATGGAAACAAATGTCATAAAAAAACATAACTACATAGACGGAAGCAAGGATCCTGCCTACAGTATATGGATCACTTCAAGAGTGAAAGTTCAATAACACAGACAAATAAACAAAATGAATCACATTGGAACAAAGTTGGGCTCACCAGAGGATAGCTTGATACCTTACTTCATTTTGAAGACAAATCAAACTCTGTATCCAAATCTAAAAAACAAGAGTAATAAATGAGAGTTTTACGACTCAGTGAGCATATGATACACACTATAATGAAAGGGACAAACCAAGAAAAAGAATTACAACGAGAAGATATAATATTGATAATAACTATTTGAGAGAAATCAAAGAAACCAAAAATTAACATTTTTGAATAGAAATATTTAAACTTTTATTTGTAGAAAAATTATCAAGTTTTCAACAAATTTTTATCACAATCTAATTAAAATGGATTAAATTAAGATAAAACTTGTAAAGAGAATTTTTTATCAAAATCATAACCTATCCTTGAACACACAGCTCGGGGATGCTAATCATTAATCAATTAGGCAAACATCCCATACACCATTAGGCATCACACCCATATATCTATCAGGCATTTTGTCCATAATTTTTGTTCAATCATCCCCATGTGTTGGCTGACACACGGACTAGAATCACCCCAGCTAGCTGGGTTTTCAAGGTGCATAAATCTATTGTCACTAGCTAATAGTGTTTCTAAATAATACTCTTCCCAACATAAAAAAATAAGTTAAAGTAGATTTACATTTAAATAAGAATTAATAAATCTTTGTATTTTTAGTCTTTCCAACAATCAGACATATACATAGTCTATAAAATAGCTTATTGAACTCTAAATCATAGGCTATACCAAATCCATTAAACAACATAACCTTCCTTGGCAATAGGTAAAAATTTACCATTTTAGTCCTATCACAATTTTATCAAAAGTTTCCATTTCATAATATGATTTTCAAGTATTTAACAAAGCCTCAATTCAACACTAAAGCTAAAACATATCAAAAGTATAATTGAAAAAAACTCCCATAATTTTAAAATTTTAGTGTATAAGTTATCATCACAATATTCTATTTTCAAAGAATGAAATAAGTAAATCTCAAAATTTAGAGCAAGGTTTAAAATCAACACTAATCGTATACCTCATTTAACCAATAACAAAATACCATATCCATAACATGTTCAAAATCTCAATACTAATTCAAATTTTTCACAATATAATGGAGGGTATAAAAAATGGAGCTTGTCTTGAAATACGTAAGGACTTTATAATGAATATTGTTAAAAAAACATAATCGTATTCAATGAAAATCAGCACTTTATTAAAAGAAGTATAACAATTTCAATAATAAACCTAAGTCCAAAAATTCCATAACAACCACAATAAAATAGGATATGTCAAATGTAATATAGAAATAAAGGAAGCAAAAAAAAATATTATAGGAAACATTGTCTACTCATTAAAACAATTATTTTTAGAGTTATCCATCTCCCTATGATAATTTTCAAAATGTATTTAGCCTAAAAGGACCCCTAAAATGAGTTTGGAATGTCCAAAAATCTAGAAAGTGACTTTGAAATTTTGAAATTTGGGCACTGGATGTCGATCAACACTTGGTAAAAGTTTAGGATACTGTTTATGCATTGCACATGTCAGGAAGTTACTTACAAGTAGGCCTTATATGCTGAGGGAATAAATGGCTTATGTGGCTTTTGATGATGTTTGTTGGCTGGAATTTTGGCTCTTAAGGTTTTTCTATCTTCTGAATCTATTTGTGGGTTTAATTTTGTGATTTAATAACTCTGGATAGGAGTTTTGAAAAACACCTTTTTGGGGGGTTTTTATCCTCCTGTTTTAAGCTATTTTTCGTTCAATTTGGGAGGAAAAGATTAGTTAAACTTGCAGTTCTCATTGTTGAGTCTAATAGTGCTAGTGGTATCACAAATGAATATCCAAAAGTCCTTAAACGAAGATATCCCTAAATGATTAGAGATAAAGAGAAAGTTAGAGAGAGAAAAAAGGGTATGGGGAGGTTTCTAAGGTTTTTTAGGTGATAAAGCCAAACCATGTGCTATTGAGCCAATTTTCTCTAGAATTTTAAATTGAACTATATATCTTTAACTTAACTTTTCCTTTTTCCTAAATCTTAACACCTCCTTCATAGGATAATTTCTCAATAATATATGATAACCTATGGCAAACTCTAAGGCTCAACATCTACTATCAACATAGGTTTTTTTTGTCTACTTTGATCTGCTAGTAAATTTCTTTTATCAACTATACTTTACCAATTATATCTTGTACCAAGTCGGGTCCCAAGAGTTTAGTTTCCCTAAAGACCTATAACATCTTCTATATAATGCTTCGAATGAAGTCATTTCAATTCTAGCTTTATAGATATTGTTGAAAGAAAAATTAGTTAAAGGCAAGAAATTCTCCTAGCTTCTACCAAAATAAAGTACACATGCCTGAATCATATCTTTTAATATCTGAATGGTGAGCTCTGATTGACCATATATTCATGGTTGAAAAGTAGTGCCAAGGTCTAAACTTATACCTAAATCTAATCCATTATATCCCTATGTGAATTAAATAAACAAAGACTCATTAAGTTTAATGGCTCTTAATTAAGAATTCACAAATGATAAGTGTATAATTAAACATAAATTTAGTATATTTAAGCTTTCTTTTTGTTAGTTTTTAAGTGAAATATGTTAGGAATTAGCTTAATTTTGTGTTTTGTCTTGTAAGAGATAAGGAAGTAGAAAATTGAACAAAAAGTGAAGAAATTCTAGGAAAAAATAGAATTTTAGAAAATCAAGGCAAAAACTACAGCATCGCGACACTAGTTAACCCAGAAGATAGAGATTTATTCTAGAAGAGAGAGCACTGCAATGCTGGTTCCTTGATGCTATCACACTAGGATGGCAGCATAACAAAATAAAAGCTATAAAGTAAAGAGTTTGAATTGGATTAAATATCAAAATGGGCCAAAAATTGATAAGAAGAAACCCTAGCCCACTGTGTTTTCCAATGGTTATAAATAAATGGTTAATTGAGCATGAAAAATTGATTTTGGAGAGCTAGGAACCTTAAAATCATATTTTGCTTAAATCCTTCTTCTCTTTTCTTTACTTTTTGCATGAATTTTATTATGGCCCTACGTGGGTAATTCTCAATATTAGTTAAGTTATTGAAACCTCAGAGTATGATGATACTATGATATTAGATATTTATTCTTCATATATTCTAATTCAATTTTGGGTATTGAATTATTCTTCTATGATTATGTTTATGGTTGTCTTGCTTGATTTCTGGAAAGAGCCCTTTAGTAATTAAATAAGGTTAGCCTATTGATGAATTATAAAACCAAATTCAAAATTGTTTGGTCAGTCTAATTTATGAGGCAACTAGAGTTTAGTAATCTATTGTGTAACATCCCTGATTTCATTTTTTTTTATTAATAAAGGTACATAAATATTTAATTAAGGAAATAAAACTTATTAAACAATTTTGAGATATCTAAGAAAATATAAGCCTTAGAAATTTTTCACCTAATGTGCAAGCATAGAAAATGTTTTTAACATTAAGGGAATAGGTAAAAAGAGAAAACCTAATAGAAAAAAATTAGAAATAACATCCTAAAGAGAGGCGAAATTCTTAGGTAAGGAAGATAAATTTTTGGATATAAATGTCTTAAAATTTCAAGAAGATTGGATTAGGGTAATTTTTCCTAATTCAAGAGCTAGAGTTCCTAAGTTTAACATCTCCACCCATACATTGGGTCTTCAGCTATGGACACTTCATAGAGTTTTTCCACTTCACATGAGTTTCTAACATGCCAATTGGATAGCCTAAGCAAGAGATATAACATAGACTTGGACTAGGATATAGAAGTTGGACCAATAGCCTTAAAATCATGAAAATATGACCAAACCCTCAATGAGAAGTAGAATTTCAGCCAAAGCGAATAAAATGGGCAGGAATGAGCCCAAATCTAAGAGGGAAAAATAAGAACCATGTGATGAAATAGTAGTGTAATAATAATGAAGATTATGTCACATGGCATTAGGACAAAATATCTATGTCTTACACTAATAATTTTAGCAAGCCATGTGATGAAATAGTAGGTAATAATACATGGCATTAGGACAAAATATCTATATCCTATACTCATAATTTTAGTAAGCCATGTGGTGATATAGTAGGTAATAATTCAAGGCATTAAGACAAAGCATCCATTTCCTACACAAATAATTTTAGCCAAGTAGGGGAGAATCAAGGGTTAGAAATTTGCCACCTAGAAATACAAATTAGTCATACATGAATAAGTCAAAAGAAAAAAGAAATGAATCCCTAAATTAAGGGGACCTTGTCACTTGTCTTAAGAACATTTTATCATGATTTTCAAATACAAATATACTTTTTCTATGCATATCTTGACGAAGGGAGAGGAAGACAGGAACATGATTTGTCTTCCTCCAAAAAGCAACCAAGTGCATCCAAATTGTCATAAGGTAGACCCATAATTATGATAGGAGGACCACTTGATAATTTATTTAAGCAAAAACCACCCTTATAACATTATAATTTTGTCTAAGTGACGGAGAAGGAAAAACATAAGCAAGGTAGAGTGAGAAAAAGAGAAGAAAGGAAGGAAGAAAAAAGAAAAGTCTAGAGGACTAAGTGCTCAAGGTAAGTTAGCTTAATCTCCACTTGAATCTATTTTTTTTCTCCTCAACCTTGGTGTTCAAAACTCACCCTCCCTCTCTTATTCAAACTGCTAGAAAAGATAAGGAAATGGAGGAATCTTGCCATTTCCTTCAAGAGGAAACAAGAAAAAGAATTCACTAAGTGAGTTAGGGAGATCTTTAGGTAGATTTAACAATATCTCTTTTGGAATAAAAGCTTTGAAATTTGTAACATTTATATAGAATTTTGATCTTATAACTTTAATAAAATTTATAATATTTGCTACTTTGATGATTGGCTATGGATGTTGCTATATCATGTTACATGTTGGTCTTGCATGCAATGGATGTTGTGAATACTTCGGTTGGTATAGAAAATTCTACATAGATATGGCTATGAGTGGCAAACTTTTAGGGATTTTATGCTAATGTTATGTATATTAGAATGTGGTGAAAAATTGATGGAATATGATTAGATTCATAAAATGAGTAAAGCCTTAAACACTCAGAAGAAGACGATGAGAAGTTTCTGTTGGGAAACACTCTTAATAATACATGATTTGATTTCTGTTTTCTTGAGAAGTAGATGATGGAAATTATTAAATTAAGTGTAAAGAATCTAATTAAAATGTTGAAATGAGTAATCTTATGGTTATATGTAAATTAGGAAGAAAATAGAAGAGGACGTAATAGAAGAATGAACTAAAACCTCAGGAAGGATTTGGTTAGAAAATTGGATTTTGGATTAACTAGGGAAGTTTCTGTTTTTGAAATTATGGGAAGAATCAGTTATGAGTTAAAAGAAATGGTTAACATAAAAAATGTAGATATATGTCGTATGGATATTTAGCCACTGGAATCACCCAATTGGAGTTTAAATAAAGGAGATATGGTCTGATTAGTAAGCAGTGATAAGAAATTAGTTAACCAAGGAAGAATTTGTTAGGTAAGATTCTATGTTTGAAATTTTAGAAAATATTTGTAGGGAATTGAAAGCAATGGTTAACATATAAAATGTAGATATATGATTCACTAATATTTAGCCACTGGAATCACTCAATTTAGAGGACATAGGAGGGAGATATGGTCAGATTAGTAAGTAGAGGTCAGATCCTACTTGGGAAGAAATAATAATAAATTTGAGGGAGTAATAACACCAAGATTCCTTATGCTTTCACTAAAAGTTTCAACAAAAGAGTTTAAGTGGATTGTCTTAGCTTTAAATGGACACCAAGATCACCTTAATTTGAGTTAAAATGAGGGAGTTATGCTCTGTTTAGTGAGAGATGAAAATAATATTTAAGAAAGAAGAATAATCTTATAAATGAAAATAATAAATGACTAATGTATGCCCTAGCCATTGCCATTGCATGAATTCCTTACCATCTTAAGTATACAATTTTGAGATGAAAATATTTTATAAAGTGATATTTGAAATTGATTATGTTCATGGCATGATTGTATTTTACCAATGATTTTTGGTAATGATTATACTTTGATGATAAATTATGGCATATGAGTATAATGAACATACTTGTTATTGAAATCTTATTTTTGGCTATTAATGTGAAAAGAAAAGAAAAGAAAAGAAAAGAGATGAGCATGGTCACATGGCGTTCTGTGTGGTGCACCAGTAGGGGATGCCCTACTCACGGCTATGATTATGATAATGAGGAAAAAAGAGAAAGTATGCCATATCGGGCGGAGTGAGAAAAGCCTTTATCAGAGAGTAGAAAATACTCACCCTGACCGGGGTAGCTTCATATGAGAATAAGTTGATAGTCATCATATGATATTCTAAAAATAATTATTCAAGCCATACATGTCATTACTGTACGTTTTTCATGTGCATAGATAAAGTGCATTCATGTGACCTAAGACATTTGCTGTAACTTATATAGATGAACATGACATGATGAGTTATATTAATGATAACTATGATTTATTGTTACTGGGATTTAATTCTCACTATTCACTATATTTTCATATCATGTTCAGAAGACTAAATATGTAGATTTTCTCTATGACCGGCTTTTAGCATATGTTGGGTTGAGTTGGCTTAGATCCCGGTGACGGTGCAACCACCCGCACCTGTATCTCTGAAACTAGTCAACTTGGATGAATAAGATGTAGACATATATGTGCTTGTCTTTTGTATAGACATTTTTAATTAATGATTTATATGTGAACCCAGAATTGTATAAGTGTTAATGGTATACCATAAACCTTAATTATGCTTGGTTAATTTAATTAAATGTTATTATAAGTTAAATAGTTAGATTAAAGAGGTAATGACTTCATGAGATTTTACAAATATATATATGTATATATGTAAAAAAAATGGAGTTGTTACATATTGCATCAGTGATTATTAAGTCTTTGGAAGAATATTCAACTAGGTTAAATCCAACCGCATGTGTTTGGGTTTTTTAACTTCATTAATCTTTCTAATTTCTATTGCAATTATTGGGATAAATGTCAGAAACATTGTTAAGGTTGTTTGATAATTAGGGTTAATTAGATCACAATTTTATGATCAAATAAACTTAAGGAAGGATTGAATTTAATTCTAACAATGAACATCTAAATTGAATTGAATAATTTGTATCGATGATCAGTAAATTACTCTGATGGTGGAAGTAAGCTCAACCAATGAGTTATCATCTTGATTAAATCCTAAGTTTACCACATATCTTTCTTCTTTAATTTTCTACAAAATTTATTGTGACAAATCCCCATTCCTATTTACAAGGGTAATTTCAATTTCTACCACTCTTTATGGGATCAAACTTTATTCCTACTACTACATTATTATTTTTTGTAAAAAGATACAGTTTATTATTATTTTTGGTGTGTTAGTGGTAGCACATACACTAAATTTTTATGCCGTTGTCAAGGACTGCGTTAGTTTTTACCTTACCTATGCGAATTTCAATTTACTTATTTTTATTTTTTATGACTACAACTCATTCATCTATCCCAACTGAATTACAGTGTGAACTAGAGATTGAATAGACCTTGAGCAAAGCAAGGAGAGAAGCTAGGAAAGATCTTGAGCTAGAAATAGAAGACATGGCTAGGAACTACATATTGAAAGAGTTTGCTGCTCTAGATCTAAATCAACAACCTACTTTTCCATTTTATGGTAAATTTTGAACTAAAATCTTGTTCAATTCATCTTTTACTATCTTTTCATGGTTTTGCAAGTAAGAATCCTTACAAGCATCTGAAGGAGTTTGACGTGATTTGCATAAGTATGAAACCCACTAGAGTAACAGAGGAGCAAAATAAGCTTTAAAAAATTTTGTTTTTCGTATAGGATACATCTAAGGATTGGCTCTACCATCTACCATTCAAGAGCAGCATCACTTAAGATAAGATGAAGAAGTTTTTTTTTTAAAAAAATATTTCTAGCTTTAAAGATAGCCAATCTCAAAAAAGAGATATGTAGGGTAAGACAACACAACAAAGTACTAGGAGTGTTACAAAAGAGTATATGTAAGGTGTCCTTAACATAAGATAAATAAGCAATTGCTTATTCAATAATTTTATGAAGGCTTATTACCCACTGATAGGAGTATGATAGATGCAGCAAGGGGCATTGGTTGATAAAACACTGGAAATTGTTAGGAGATTGATAGCTAATATGATAACCAACTCATAGTAGTTTGGTACTAAGCATAACTCTCCATTAAGGCATCCTAATGAAGTAGAAATGCCCCTAATTGAGAAACAACCATCAGCCTTAACCTTTTTTATTCATCAATTGGATGTAGATAATAATGTTCATATTGTAAAAGCATGCGATATTTGTGCAATAGTTTAGCATCCCATTGGTATATGCCAAACTCTTCAAGAAAAGTCCCTAAAACAAGCATATGCAATAAGTATTTTTCCTGGGTTATTACATAGGAAATATGACCCCTACTCCAATTTATATAATCCAAGGTAAAGTGATTATCCTAATTTGAATTATGGGAACCTAGTAGCTACTCAGAACTATCCCAATTACTAACAACATCAATAGCCCTATCATTTTAGGTAGTCACCAACTCAAAGATTTAGCTTAGATATGTCTTTAGAAGACATTGTTAAATCCTTTGCTAATAGTAGTTTGCAATTTCAGCAGGATATGAATCAATTGAAACAAGAGATGATGGCCGGCATCTAGAGCTTGGAAAACCAAATGGCTCAAATGGTAGCCATAGTTAGCTAGTTGGAGGTTTAGAATATAGGTAAGCTACCTTCCCAAACTGTGGAAAATCCCAAAGAAAATGTAAATGCCATTAGTTTGTAAAGTGATAGAATAATCGAGAGCCCAATCCCTACACCATTTAAGCTAAAAAAGAAAAAGGACAACCAAGAAGAAAAGACAGAGGATATCCTTGATAAAGAGGAAACTCCGAAAAGTAAGTTTCCCCTCTTTCTAATTATAAGCATAAATCCCCTTTCCTTAAAGCTTTAACAGATAATAGGAAAATTGAAAGTAATTCTAATTTTTATGAAACATTTAGAATATGTGAATTAAAATCCCTATGCTAGAAGTTATTGAACAAGTTCCTTGGTATACTAACTTCTTAAGAGAATTGACTAAGATTAAGAGAAAACAAAAGGTTAAGGGGTGTAAGAAAGTAAAAGTAAGGGAAAATGCATATGCTATTATTCAGAAAAAGCTCCCTCAAAGGTGCAATGATCTAGGTATGTTTTCCATCCCTTGCACTATTACATTTGAAAGATCTATGCTATATTTAGTATATAAAACTTTAAAAATTGGACCCTTAAAAGCAATTGATGTGATGATCCAACTCGCTAATAAATCAAATACCTACCCTGAAGGTATGGCTGAGGATGTTTTGGTAAAAGTAAATGAATTAATTTTTCCAACTAAACTTTATATTCTTAACATGGAAAGGAAGGATTATAAGACTTCTATTTTGCTGGGAAAGAACTTTTTGAAAACATCCAAAACAAAATTTGATGTTCATAATGGCAAGTGAACAATGGAAATTGATAATGAAATTATTAATTTTAATATTTGTGATGCCATGGGATATCCTGGGGATAAGATTAATTCTACTTATGCTATTAACATATTTTATTATTTATCATAGGAAAAATCCTCAAATAAGCCTGTCAATGAAAAAAATTAAGTATCCACCCTAGAAAGCAAAAATTGAGGAGTTAGGCTTGAGCTCACTTTTTGAGGAAAATTATGTAGCCCCAAAATTGAAAATTTTAGGTGAGCTATCTAAATTAATCTCTCGATATTCTAATGAGAAATTTTCCATTTTTGTTTTCTAGAATCTTGACCCAAATTTGAAGCCCCTTCCATGTCAACTAAAATATTTAAAAATTGAAGAAGCACTTATAATAATAATTTTTTAGAAATTTGGGTGCTCAAAAAGAGGAGGGGTTGGTAAAAATTTTCAAGGAGCAAGAGTCAGTTGTTGAAGAAACAATTGCAACCTTGAAAGGCACGGATGCAACCTTGAGTCTGCATTGGATCCTATTTGAACACAAGACCAAACCACGTAAAGGTAAGTCATAATTTCCTTAATTTAGACCCTTAGTTATTACTAATGTGTTTGCTTATGGTGTAGTATAATTTCCAAGCTTGATTCATTCTTAAAAATTTTAAGTCAAGGTGAACGTTGAAGATTTAGGTTAGGGAACTTTTAAGTCGAGCTAATGATGTTAAACAAAGGCACTAGTTAAGAGGAAACCCAACATGGTTTCCTTTGTAATTTTAAAAAAAGTGAAAAATAAAAAATATGAAGTTTTCCTAAAGGTCTAGTGCCGTAGTAGTGGGAGGTAGCGATCCATCCCACCACTGCAGGGTCTGTAAGTCTAAGAATTCTACTAGAAAATAGAAAGATTAGTGTCGTGATAGTACAAAACCACTGTTGTAGTACCCAAATTGATGTAGCTATAAGAAAATTTCAAGAACTCAGTACTGTAGTACCCAATTCTTATTGTCGCAACACCAAGACCCATAAGTAATTCCCCCATATTCTGAAAAGAATTAGCATCATGGTGGTAGAATGGTAGTGTTGTGATGCTATGACAAAAGTTTAAAAAATAAAAAGGGGCACTTGAGGATTCTATCGAAACACCAGAGAACCCTTGGAAGAGCTTGAGAGCAACCCAATTCCCCTAAGTAACCACAAATTACCATAACCATGAACTTTAAGTGATTTTTGGCCCTTGAATTAGATTTCCATCACAAATCAGTTGAGAATTCATCCACTTAGAATCCATAACTATGGCACTTTGAGGTAATCCTTAGACTTTAATTTTTTTGGGGTTTGGTTCTAATTCTGCAAAGAATAGCATTAATTTGGATTGGTTGTTGTTTTTTTGGATAAATTGCTTATATTTTAGAGAGTATTTGAATTTACATTAACGATTTTTGAGCTAAAGAAATAGGGTGTCCACAAGGCATTTGATAAAAGGCCTTAGTGACTTTGTAAAACTATAACCCCCAAGAAATCTTAAGCAAGGCCCTAAAAGAACAAGAAAAGAGTTATGCAATAGTCTCTGAACTATTTTCAACAGACTTTTGCAAGTGAGGATATTTATAACTACCACATTAAGGTGGTTATAAATAAGACCATTATCCAAGAGAGGGGCTTTGATCTCTTAAGTATCAACCTACCTAAAGGAGAAGATATATTGAATAGAGGTTGGGAGTCATTCTGTAAACAACCTGAAGCAGGAATTGTTCTAGTGGTGTGGGAGTTTTACTCTAATGCAAAATTCCATGAATACCATATGGTATGGTTCAGGGCAAGCTAATACCTTTCCATTCTCAAGCAATCGATGCTTATTACTCCCTATAGGACATTGAGAACTATCAATATACATAATTTCTTTAGGGAGAGATTGATTTAAATGAGGTAATCACCACCTTATGCTACCAAGGTATGGGTGGAAGCTGAACAAAAATAGGGAACCAAGCTATTTTAATAAGGTAGCCATGAACAAATACACGAAAGCATTGTACTATTTTGTGGTTGCCAGATTTATGCTTATCCTAAATAAAAGTGAGGTTAGGAAGGATTAAGCTATACTGATTTAAGCCTTAATAAATGGGTACCCAATTAATATGTGAAAGTTGGTGCACTAGAGCATAATGAGCTACATTTATGAAAGGGGTAGAGCTTTGATGGCACTTGGATTAATTACAGCCCTATGTGGCTACGCCAAAGTCCAATGGGATACCATTGAAGCCTTGATCCATCTTATGAACCCATCATAATGGCTAATATTTGGAAGTACAAGAACTCGAATGGTATTCAAATACTTAAGTAGTTGGCACTGGTAGAAGAGGAACCTAGGTGTAGCTCAGCCCTACCTCAAACATCCAAGACCATTGATGAGCTGTGAGGGAGGAATAATGTAACATCCCTAATTTTGTTTCTTTTATTAATAAAAGTACGTACATATTTAATTAAGGAAATAAAATTTATTAGAAAATTTTTAGATATCTAAGGAATAAGTCTTAGACATTCTTCACTTTATGTGTATGCATAGAAAATGTTTCTAACATTAAGGGAATAAGTAAAGAAAGAAAACCTAATAGGAAAAATTATAAATAACATACTAAAGAGAGACGAAATTCTTAGGTAAGGAAGATAAATTTTTGGGAAGCAAGTAAAGGTCATAAAATTTCAAGAAGATTGGATTATGGTAATTTTTCCTAATTTAAGAGCTAGACTTCCTAAATTTAACATCTCCACCCATACATTGGGCTTTCACTTATGGACTTTTCATATAGAGTTTTTCCACTTCACATGAGTTTCTAGTAGGCCAATTGGATAGCCCAATCAAGAAATAAAATATAGACTTGGACTAGGATATAGAAGTTGGACCGATAGCCCAAAAATTATGAAAATGTGACTAAGCCCTCCATGAAAGGTAGAATTTCAACCAAAGCAAAGGAAATGGGTAAGAATGAGGCCAAATCCAAGAGGAAAAAATAAGAACTATGTGAAGAAATAGTAGTGTAATAATAATCAAGATTAGGTCACATAGTATTAGGACAAAACATCTATATCCTACATTTATAATTTCAACAAATAATACATGGCATTAGGACAAAACATCTATATCCTACATTCATAAGTTCAACAAGTAGGTAATAATACATGGCATTAGGAGAAAACATTTATATCCTAAATTCATAATTTCAACAAGTAGGTAATAATACATATTGTTATGACAAAACATCCTTATCCTACATAAATAATTTCAGCTAAGCAAGGGAGACTCAAGGGCTGAAAATTTTCCAACTAGAAAAGTAAACCTATCATAATTGAGGCTTTTCCTCAAATTTTGCCTCAACTTTTGATTCTCCTTGACTTCCCTCGATTTTTAGCCTTTTATATCATCTTGAGCACATGGGAATAGACCTAAAATACATGAGGAAACACTCATTAAACCTATAACCAAAGAAATCAACTAAAATTAAAGATAAAAACTAAACTAGAAACTAGAAAAAAAAACCAAAGGAAACTTTAAAAATTAAAATGTGGGTTGCCTCCCACAAAGCGCTTGTTTAAAGTCATTAGCTTGACTCTTTGGCATGCTTTCCACTCATGGAGGCTTGAAGAGAGTTTGAATAACTCTCTTTGCTATCCATTGCCTCTTATTGTGGTGTATGAAGCTTTTCCTAATAGCATTCAAAGATCTTTTTGGCTCATTTAATTCTTTCTTTGCTCCATTCAAGCTTTGAGGAGGTGCTTTGGGTTCAAGCTTTGTATCTTTCACTTCCTCCTCAATGTCTTGTTTTTCCTCCCCCTATTTGACATAAACCAAAGAACTTTCCACAGAGCATAACTCAAGTGGCTCAGAAGGAGAAAAATTCATGGCATTATCATTCACATGAGGTTCATTTAAGCCAAACATGCAGCATGATCAACTTAGAGATGAGGGGTTCATAGCATCATTCAAATTGTACTCTACTTTTTCATCCCCAACATTCAAAGAAAGCTTTCCATCTTTTACATTTATATTTGCACTAGCTGTAGCTAGGAAAGGCCTTCCAAGAATGATGGGGATTTTATCATCTTCCTCCATCTCTAAAATAAAAAAATCAACCGGTATATAAAATTTACCTACCTTTAGAGGAACATCCTCTAATATACCTACCGGATGCTTGATGGATCGGTCAGCCAAGTGAAGAGAAAAGGTGGTAGCCTTTAAGTCACCCATCTGAAGCTTTTTTCAAATTGAAAGAGGCATGAGGCTGACACTTGCTCCAAGGTCATATAGGGCTCTATCAATCTTCATATCTCCTATGGAGCAAGGGATTGAGAAGCTTTCGGGATCCTTAAGCTTTTGAGGAAAATTATTCTGAATTAATGCACTTGATCCCTTTGTCAGTGCCACCACAGCATGCTCTTCACTTTTCCTCTTGTTTGAGAGGATCTCTTTCATAAACTTTGCATAGGATGGCATTTGGAAGATGGCTTCTAGGAATGGAATGTTAATATTCAACTTTTTTAGCACATCCAGAAATCTCCTAAATTGCTTCTCTAACTTGGCCTTAACCAATCTTTGAGGAAAAGGGATTGGTGGCTTGTATGGTTCAGGAGCTACACATTTTGGCTCTTCTTCTTTCTTTTCCTCTTCCTTTGATTCCTTTTTTCTCTTCTTCTCAGATGCAGCCTAAGGTTCATTTTCCTTTACCTCCCCACTTCTCTCAAATTCAGCCAACTGCTTACCACTTCTCAATGTAATAGCATTACAATGCTCTCTGGGGTTCTCAATTTGGCTTGGAAGTCTGCCAAAGTTCCCATTAGATAGACTTGCTTGCTGTGCTATCTAAGTTTCCAATATCTTGCTATGAGTAGCAAGTGAGTCTACCTTGGAGGCTAAATCTTTAATAGCCTCATTCATGGAATGGTTTTGGGCTCTGAATTCATCATTCTACTTACTCTGTATGGAGATGAAATTCTCCATCAGAGCCTCCAAATTTGACTTTGGCTGAGGAGCTGGATTGAATGGCCTCTGATTTTGAAACCCAGTGGGTTGTCTAAAGTTATTTTGAGGCTGTTGATTTGCATTCAGCTTGTAAGAGAGATTCAGGTGGTTCTTCCAGCCTGGATTGTAGGTGTTGCTATAAGGATTGCTTTTCTGATTATCATTCACAAAGTTCACCTGTTCACAATCCTGAGGTGCAGAATTTCCAAATTGACAATTACTGGCCATATGGCCAACACACCCACAGATCTCACATGTAGAAGATGAAGAAGAACCAACAGCATTGATGCTCAATTTATCTAACTTTTGAAACAATGCATCAACCTTAGAAGTAAGATGATTAAACGCATCTACTTCATACATACCTGCCGGCTTTCTGGTCTGCCTCTCACTAGACCAGGACTAGTGGTTCTGAGCCATGTCTTCAATTAATTCATAGGCTTCATCAACCGTTTTATTCATCAAAGCTCCTCCAGTTGCAGCATCCACAGACATCCGGGTGCTGTAAATTAATCCATTGTAAAATGTATGGACTATTAACTAATTTTCCAACCCATGATGTGGGCATACCTTGAGGAGCTCCTTGAATCTCTCCCAAGCCTCATATAAGGATTCTCCATCCTTTTGAGCAAATGTAGTAATCTGGTTCCTCAAATGGGCTGTCTTGTTTGGCGGGAAATACTTGGCCAAGAAAGCTTGAGAAAGCTGCTGCTAAGTGGTGATGGACCCCGATGGGAGAGAATGCAACCAAGCCCATGCTTTGTCCCTCAATGAGAAAGGGAACAACCTTAACCTGATTGCATATGATGAGACACCATTCAGTTTTAGGGTGTCACAGTACTCCAAGAATACAGAGAGATGGAGGTTAGGGTCTTCAGTAGGCGACCCTCCAAACTGGTTCTATTGAACCATCTACAAGAGAGATGCCTTCAGCTCAAAGTTATTAGCTTCTACCACTGACCTGACTATGCTGGGGTTCAGGCCATGTGTGTCTAGGGCAGTGAAGTCCTTCAGCGACCGGTTATCTCTTTCCCCCATTGTAGCTGCTAAATTCTCTTCCTGCTTTCTTCTTCTTAACCTTCACAGAGTGCGTTCAATTTCAGGGTCAAATTCAGCAACGCTATCACGCGCTTTTCGCATAAAAGAGAAACACACCTATGAAGGAAGAAAAGAAGCAAAATCAGCAAAAGAAAATTGTGCAGAAAAATTAAAAAGAAAAATAAACAGAAATTGATCTAGTCTAGCTATTTTGTAAAATATCTAATATTTGCTTTGTTCCCCAGCAACAGCGCCAAAAACTTGTTACGTGTATGTTTTACCAAATTACCGCAAGCGCACGGTGTAGCTCTAGCTAGTCCGGCGAGTACGAATCATATCCCACAGAGAACAATGTCAACTACTAGAATTATGTAAAACGAGCTATCTAGATCGATGAAATTTGATAAGAGAGTGTCACAACTAAATAGATGCAAATAACCAATTAAACAAAGCCTAAGGTTAGGGTTCACCACACTTATGATATTCAACATCCAAATTATACCTCTAATTGCAATTATCTAGGTTATTGGGGACAGTTTAGCCTTAATTAACTAGCAACCTCTTTCAAGCATTACTAATCGTACCTAGGTTAATCCAATTGCCTACTTTCGTGGTTCTTAGTTCAACCTAAGTCCATTAAGTTCTATGCCAACCATGGAATACAATTAATCAGTTTTCTCGTGCCCATTAATTGATTCATTCCTAGAGAATCTTAAACTACTTTTGTGATTAAGATTTCCCTAATTAACTATTAGGTTCAAGTATTAGTTTTCACCTTTCAGTCTGTCAACTAATATCCTAAGACGTGATAAATATTGGCAAAATATTCATCAACTCATATAACCAATGCTTAATAGCTAATCCTAATTAACCATGTATAACACAATTAGGGTTCCATTAATTCAATTCAACATAGTATCATCATATCATAATTAGGTTTACCGAAATCCTAGATCAAAACTACGCAAGCATAATAGAAATAGAAACTAAAATCAAATTCATTAAACAAATCATAATTGTTCAATACAAACCAAGAGAAAGAGTTGAAATAGAGATGAGTGCAGAGATAGAAAGATAAAACCTGGATAGAGAATGAAATACAAACTTGAATTGCTGTCAAATCTACTCTAAGAACATGAATTAAACATTAATCCTACTCTAAACCTAATCCTAAGGTGTTTCCTAAGCTTAAAACTGAGTAAAAGAAGGTCTGAATGCATCTCCCCCCTTTGGCTGCGTATCCCCTTCAATATATATCAGTTTGGGTGACCAAAACCCTAAAAAATACGGTGTTCGCAGACCCACAGCACGGCCGTGCTTCGGGCAGATTTTTGGGATTTGCTGCAGCTTCTTGCATAGAACACGGTTTGGCCGTGTTGGGGGCTGCCATGCTCCTTTCTTGCTGATTTTTGGTGGGCTTCCTCCTTGTTTCCTCCTCATCTTGTTCCAAGTCCATATGGCACTTTTCATGACTGCTTTCCCTTGCTTCTTGGCCTCTTTTGCTCACCTACAAGCATAAAAACAACCAAAGCAGTATCCAAAGCAAAACATAACCAAAAGCAGGGAAATAACCACAAGTTTGCTACGAATTAGAGGATAAAATATAGTCATTAATACTCAAAATTCCCCTTTACCATATGTGAATTCAGAATTGTATCAGTGTTAATGGTAGACCTTAAACCTTGAATTATGCTTGGTTAAATTAATCGAATGTTATTATGAGTTAAGTAGTTAGAAGTAAAGAAGTAATGACTTTTTGAGACCTTACAAATATATATATATATATATATATATATATATATATATATATATATATATATATATTAAAAAAATAGAGTTGTTACAAATAAGGTCCTAAGGTAGGGCATGCATAATTTGAACTTATAATAGTAAGATTATATCACTACATTAGGATAGACTTGGGAGTTTTAATGTAGTTCCTACCACCACTGGACATGAAGACAACCTTGGAGACCTAAGTATGAATGACAATATATAGTCAAGGAAGTTCACTTGGCTCATATTTCTCTTATTTTATTGTGGTCCCTATTTTATTTATTTATTTTTCCATTAGGGATAATATAAAATTTAAATGTGAGAGTAGGGCATAAAACTTGCAATTTTGGATGACTGTACCCTTTAATTGAATTTTTACCTAGATGACTGTATTAAATTGAATGACCCCAATTGAGCATTAAATGCTTGATTTTCACAAATTATGCACCTTTATTGCGTTTAGCAAGTTGAGTTACTGTGTGCATATATTCAATTTATGTTATGAGTAGCTTGTTTAACTAACATCCAAGATTTGATTGATTTAAAAGCTTTATAGCTCTTGAAAAATGTAGAAAAAATTACATTATGTGTAATTTTCGCACTTATGAAATTTATATATAACTTAAGAATCCTAAAATATTTTATGCACATAGACCTTTGATATTTAATTTATCTATTTCTTAAAGAAATTTTATATAATTCAAAAATATTTTATGATCTAAATAGGACTATAGAACTTATTTGAGTGCTACGTAAAGCAAAATACTAGGCCAACACTATTATTTATGTGGTGATATAGACATTATTTGATAGTTTGAGCCTTTTTAAGCCTATCCTATATGATTATATCCCTAACCCCCCTATTTAAGCACAATTAAGTCTTTTATACCCATATATTATATAAGCCAAACTATAAAAAAATTATACTCCTATAATTATACCCTATTCACTCATTACACTATTTTTTGAAAAATTATTTAGAGCTTTTTATGAAAAAGATGGAAGGGTGGAGTTAAAAAAGAAGAAAAATCAAAGAAAGAAAGAAAGGAAGAGTGATATAGTGAATGGAAATTGAAAAAGAGAAAAATGAAAAAAAAAGAGAAAAGAATTAAAAAGAGAAAAAGTGATTGAATTTCAAGTAAAAAGAATAAAGCAAAAAAAAAAGGAGTTTGGGAGAAAATCCTCTTAACCATAGAAAAGCTCAAGAAAGAAATCAAAATAGTCATGTGCTATTGGGTGATTGAAATTAAAATTATATTATTTATCCTACCATGTACCTTAGCCATATTACAAGCTTGAGGAAGCCTTTTTAATTGAAGATGTAGAGTGCAACCTACATTAATTGAGAGTGAGATGAAAAATAAGCTTATGGAGTTCTTAAATTCAATTGATTAGAGATTTGGACTTTGAATTTTTGGGATATATAAACTCATCTAGGTGTAAAAAATTAACTAATCAAAGGATACACACACTGAGGATTCAAGGGGATGAAATATGATACCCTTTAATTTTTAAACAGTAATTTTTGTTTTAATAGGTATTTTATACTAAATAGTTATGTTTTTCCTTTAAGGTATATATGTTTTGTTTTATATGATAAATTTTTGTTCTAACATATGTATGCAGTTTAATTATATAATATGATTTTGCTTAAAGTAAATATGTTTTGCCTTAAATTATTTTTTTTACCTCAATAAGTATGTTTTGTCTTGAATGATTATATTTTTGCTTTAATTTTTATATATGAAGTTTATTTTATTATGTGTTTTATTAAGAAGATTAATGGAATAACATCATAATTGAGGTCTTTATATTTAATAATCCTAATTAAGAAGGATTTTATTTTATCCATTAAATGGTTTTTATGTGAATTTATATGGTAAAATAGAATAACTTAAGGTTCGGCGCAAAATTGTAAATAACAAAATTTGCAAAGACAACCTTCAACAAGTAAGATTTTTCTAAGTGGTCCCTTTGCTGATATTTAGGGGTAGCAGTTGCAAGTGGGGATGTATAAAACCCTAGAAAAGCCATAATCTTTCTCTAAATTTTTTATCACTTCTAGACCTCCAATTACAGCACCACCATCACCAGCGAATTTAGAACAACAAGGACTACAAATTTGGCTAATTGGTTTCAGCCAAACCAGTCGCAAACCAACTAAAAAGTGGAAGAGAAAATCTTAAAAAAGTGAGTTTTGAAACCCTTGTTTAGAGTTTTCAAAGTAAAAAACTAACCCCACAGCTTGACTTAGGAGATAAAAAAACCTTGGGAGCCAAAATTTCATGGTAAGATGAGCATCTTAAATGCTGCAAGCACCCGATATGTTGCCCTCCCTAGTAGCATTTGAGGCCTACTTGCCGAGTGTTACCAACTTAGGTAACATGTTCACAATGCACTATTTTCATTTACCAAAACTAAACAAGCTCCTAAAGTCTAATTTTCACAATTTTGGAGTCATTTTCAAGTTTTTGGACCCTTCAAACTCAATTTTTAGGTTTATTTTGTCAAAATCCGATTAGGAAAGGGTGTTTTGGAGATGTCTAACCTGGGATCTTTGGTTTTGGTGAGTAGATAGCTTAGACTATGACATGTTTTATTGTTATTTTGGTTTTTAAATTATGTTTCCAATGTTTTGTGAATATAATTGATGGATTAGAGATTTTATATTATTGATTTTTAAATGTATCTTTAATATTGGATTATGATGGAAATATTTCTTGATTTCTGTCTTAGAGCCTTAGAATACAAGACAAGTTCCTTTCATACATTTTCTAAATTCGTATCGAATTGTGAATTGTGAAGTGTTTATGACTCTGTCATTTAAATTTTAAAGTGTGTTTCATTTGAAAATTTGATTTTAATACTGAATGATTTAGTAGAATTATTTACATAAAAGCATTATTACATATAAACTTCTTAGTGTTTTACAAATATAGATTACTTTCATAAAGTGTTACTTGAAATGTGATATTTTGTTAAAAAGTGGTTCGAATAATTAAAATGTTTTTCTGATGGAACAAATGTTTTGAGTTTATCTAAATAATATGTTATTGGTGAAATCCCCTCTAACTTTGAAGCTCCAGCTAGTAGAGGTGATGCTAAAATCGTATGTTGGCTTTCATAGAGTGATTTGAAATTTCAAAGGAGTAGCTGGTGTGGCTCCTGTTACTATGATATGATGATATGAAATGAAATGGCATGATCACTACCGGGAAATTATGCCATTGTTATACAGGCAAAATGATTGACCATTAATATGTTAGCATGGTTATTTCCCTTTTCTTGCTTTGTGCTTGCAAATACATATGGTTTTGATATGGAATCATCCCATTTTCATGCTAAGTGAAAGTGAACTAGTGTAAATTATTTTTGTTATATGTTATAATCATAAAAAATAATTTCTATACATGTTGCTATTAAATTTTATTTCATGGAATGGATAACATTGTTTTATGTTATTTGAAATATAAAGGCTTTGGTTATAGTGTCTCTAATGTAAGATGTGTGGGTCATGTTTTCAATAAGGGAAGGCTATATAGTATGTTAAGTTTTAATATGCTTTTCTAGTAGAAATGAGTTTATACAAGTTTTTGCTAAGGCGTTTCTCAAAATATTGTAAACTAGTTATTATTTTGTGTTTTCTGATGAAAGAGACATTATGTTTATAAAGTGTATAATATATTTTTTGAATATTGTTTGACAAGGATATTGATTTGAAGTTTTCTGTTAATGTTATCTTATGGATTTTTAGATTTGAGTATATTTGTGAAGAACTCGTGCATATGGCTTATCTTGTTCCATTATGATTTATGCTATTTACTCATTGAGTCGCAAGATTCACCCTCCATCTTTTTCCTCTATTTCAAATAGAGACTAAAATCATAATAGCATAGTGGAAGTGATAGAAGATAGGCTAATTTGGTGAACCTAACTTGCTTCTGGGTTAAATGTTACTTGCTTATTTGTTTGTTTATTTGTAATTAAAGTTGCTCCAGTATCACAGATAAGATCTATGTTGCCAATGCATGATTAATGTATTTGTTTTAGACAGATATTTGTATGAATTTGAAATTGATATTTTGATATGTACTTAAATATGTAATATCTTAAATGATTCTGAATGGTGTAAATGGTATTTTCTTTAGTTGTGATTTTTTTAAGCTAGATCTTTATTTATGTTTTAGTTGTTCATAACTTTCCGATATTCGAAGATTTTTATTTTGTTTTCGTTTCGTTTAACTTGTGAAGGATTTAAAAATCTGATGTTGTTTTAGGTGAAAGGAAAAGTTTCCACCAACAATTTCAATTATGTTTATGTTTTAAGAACGAAATGATTTTCATAAGTATTTATACTTGTTTTACAGTTTTAAATATAAAAAAAAAATCGTTTTCCAATGTTGCATTTCTGTTAGGTTAGGCTTATGGCATAAGTTAACCTTTATTCATATGCTGATCATGTGCTAAGGAATCTAAGTCATGACATGGAATATGAATGACATTTGAGTTTAGCCTATACATAACTATGATCATTTTGAAAATTTTCTTCTATAATAATTCATTTAATTCTATGAGGCAAACATTTAGTAAGCCTGACACTTGCTACATATTTTGAATCAGTTTTATTTTTTTTATTTGAGTTTTATTTTGCTTGAGGACAAGCCAAATGTCGAATTTGGGGGTATTTGATAAGTGTATAACTAAACATAAATTTAGTACCATTAAGCTTACTTTTTGTTAGTTTTCAAGTGAAAGATATTAGGAATTAGCTTAATTTTGTGTTTTGTTTTGTAGGAGATAAGAAAATGAAAATTGAAGAAAAAGTGAATAAATTCAAGGAAAAGATGGAGAAGCATGAAAATCAAGGCAAAAGGTTCAATGTCGAGGTGCTGGTGAACCTAAAAGACCTAAATTTGTTCCAGAAGAGAGAGCACCGCAATGTTGTTTCCTTGTCACAGTAGTATGGAAAACAAAAATAGTCGTAAAATAAAGATTTTTAATTGGATTAAAATCAAATAGGTCAAAAATTGATAAGAAGAATCCCTAGACCATTATTGTTGCCAAAGGTTATAAATAAATGGCCAATCAAGCATGAAAAATAGGTTATGGAGAGCCTCGATCCTCTTAAGATCATGATGAGTGAGTTTTATACTCATAAATTAAATATTTTCATCTTATCTTTTGCCATAATTAAGCATAAATCTCCCTTACTTGTCTTTAGTTTTGTGTCTTTCTTACAGATGGAGAGAAGAGTAGAAAATGGACTTAATTGGAGGAATCAAAGTTAAATTGTGATTCTTTGGGAATGATGTCTATAAATCAAGCAGATAAAACAAATTCATTAAGGATGGCTGAGTAAAGAGCATTATCATATTGTCTCTTGAGATGCATCCTAATGGATATATGCACAAATTTATTCTTGATTTATGATCACATTTCCAAAAGAACTAAAACATAAAGATTGAAGGCAAAGCACCCAATGTTGAGAATATGTTTGCTGGTTGTAGTCCAGCCCAACCTTGCTGTAGTACTTGGGCCATATCTGCGAAAATACATATCCAATATGTATGAAATTTGGTAGGTGTGTAGCTGACACAATTGGGTACAACTTTTGTGTTCAAGTAGTCAGAAAATACAGACATTAAAAGGGCCAAAAGTGGGCTAGAAGAGAATCTGACTACTGCTGCAGTCTAGCCCGACTTGGCTCTAGTATTTTGACCATAACTCACACATTACGTATCCCATTTGTCCACAATTTGTCTTGACAGAAAGCTAATGAAATTTGGTACAACTTTCGTGTTGATGATGTCAGAAAATTCGGTGGCTTTCAAGACGATATTCAAGGATCAATTTCGGTGCACATGATGGAATTCAAATTGTCAACTTTGTACAACTTCTTACCTAACAATTTTGACAATTACCACACCAACCACACTTAATTGTATCTATAAATAGAGGGCTTGAGGGGTGAGTTAAGGAGTTTTTTGGAGAGCTTTGGAGAGAGCTTGGGAAAGCTTTGTTGGAATTCTACGAACTTGTAATGTTATTCTCTCTTTAGACATCTTGTATTTTTCATTTTCTTTCGTAACATTATCATGTTTCTTCATCTTTCATTTCACTTTCTTCCCTTGATTATGGAGAACTAATCTCCTAATGTTAAGGTGAAAGGGTGAAACTCTTGGTATGAGAATAATAATTTATTTAACTCTTCATCTTAATGTTTATCTTTGATATTGTATTTACCTTCCTATTTCTTCTCTCATAATTATTTCTTAATGGCTGGTTTTATCATACCGCCGATTTCTTGTTATGTTATTGGCTGGTTTTATTAGACCGCCTATCTCTTATTATTTTCATGGTTGGCTTTGCCACCTACTTTATTTTATTTTACTATTGGTTGGCTTTGCCACCGATTCTATTTCATTTTATTTTGTTATGTTAATTAATTTTCTACCTTTCATTTTTTGCATAAGTTAATCTTGTAAAATGTGAATTTTGATATATTGTAGACAATCTTTGGCACAATAAATGCTTGAATCAATCTTGATTTATTGTAGACAATATAATGATTGGCACAATTTTTGCTTGAATCCATTTACAAGTTATCTTTTGCATCTTTGTATTTTTAATCTTGTAAAGTGTGAACCTTGATACATTGTAGACAATTTTTGGCATAATAAATACTTGAATCACTCTTGATTTATTGTAGACAATATGGTGATTGGCACAATGTATGCTTGAATCCATTTTACAAGAATGTTTTAATTATTAGAAAGGAGATAAATATAATTCATGTATAAACAAAGTTGAGCTTAAATTAACATATCATCCGATTATAACTTTATTCGTGTAAAGATTCTAATTGAGTAATAAAAGAGTTAAATTTATTTTTATTCGATATACCAAGAGTGGATCCCCTAACCTTAGCATGGTTCTTTACCTTGAATACATCTTCATTTAATTTCAGTATATTAGTTCTTTGCATATTTTGTTCAATATTCCTCTCACAAAACAAGACATTGGGAACTAGGTTAGAAGTATTTAATTTGGATCTAAATTAGAATTTTCTCTCAATTGGCAATCCCTGTGGGATCGACCTTGCATACCACTAAATCTATACCCGAATAGATTCATGCACTTGCGAGTTTTAATTAAAACAACAACAAGTTTTTGGCGCCGTTGCCGGGGATTGCGACGGAAAAGCTATTTGGATCCAGGTAAGTATTTTTCTTCCACTAGTTATAGTTAGAACATTTGTTTATTCTGTGTATAGAAATTTTTCTTTAGAATTATTTCTTGAAAATTGGTGTAGTAATTTGGGTGTATAAAATTGGTTGATTCTGTCAACAAGGCTAAAAGCGCCTAAGGAGTATGGGTTTTAAGAGAAACCATCGTGATTCCTCCATATTTTCCTGGGAGTCTACTGATGAAATACTACCCATTATTACTAACACTTTGAAAAAAAAGTTTGTTTAATTTTGTGATTTTTTTTGTGGTATTTGCATTTTGTAGCCGCTGTGTAGTTAGATTCTTTTTCATAATTAAGAAGCAATTTTTTTTTTAGTTTATGCGTGCTTGGAAACGTGATAAAGATAAGCGGTTGGTTAGGAAAAATTTAGGGTCAACCATTGATTGTACAATAGAGACATTAGATTCTGCTGGATCACCATTAAAAATGGAAGAACAAGTTGTGCATAATAAAACTCTTATGGAGTACTTCTCACCTGTCCTAGCCAATACTCCATCTTGCATAGTTTTGCCACAAATTAATGCAACTCATTTTGAAATCAAACCATCCGTACTCCAACTTTTACCATCATTATGGTTTGGAAAGAGAAGATCCATACATGCACATTAAAGAGTTTCTTGAAATCTGCTCGACATTTCGCTTCCAAAATTTTAATGATGAGTCAATCAGGCTCAGAATGTTTCCATTTTCATTGAAAGATAAAGCTAAATCCTGGTTGAACTGCCTTCCTACAGGAACTATCACTAGTTGGAACCAATTAGTAAATAAGTTTCTGGCAAAATGTTTCCCTATGTCTAAAACTGATGCCCTTCGGAGAGAAATTTTTGATTTTTGTCAAAAAGAGGGTGAACAATTTTTTGAATGTTGGGAAAGATTTAATGATCTTCTTCTGAAATGTCCTCATCATGGTTTTGAAACTTGGAGATTGGTGAAATATTTCTATGATGGCTTAACTTCATCAAACCGTCAAATGATCCAAAGCATGCATGGTGGGAGATTTTTACAATTGAATGAGGGGGAAGCTTGGGAATCCTTAGGATCTTTATCTGAAAATTCTCAGTATTGGAACTGCATAGATCCTAGGGATAAGAAGTCTCAAATACAAAAAAGGGAGGAATTTACGAAGTGAGTGATGACACAGATGTGAGAATTGCCTTAGCTAGCCTGACTAGAAAGGTAGAAGCTTTAACTTTAAGTCATACTCTGAACCCTTCTACCAATACTAGGATAGAGGCATGTGCCTTATGTTCTAGTACATCTCACATTGCACAATTTTGTCCATCCATACCAGCTTACCAAGAAGCATTTTCTGAGCAAGCTAATTCTCTTCAGTCTTATGGAAAATCATTAGATAGTCCATTTGCACCCACATATAATCCAAATTGGAGGAATCATCCAAATTTTTCATGGAGGCAAAATCAATCTACAATGAATCAAAATGGGCAACAATTTGCCTCTTCCAATTCATACCCTCACGTTTCTCAACATGCTCCTCCTTTCGGGGTATCTCAACAAAGAAAACCTTCTTTGGAGGATACCTTGCAACAATTCATGCAATCGACCCAACAAGTCCTGCAATCTCACACTCAAGCTATTTCAAAGCTTGAAACACAATTGGGTCAATTAGCCAATGCTATAGGAGAGAGAGAAAAAGGAAAATTCCCCAGTCAACCTATTTCTAATCCTAAGGGTCAATTTGAAGTAGGATCATCAGCAAATCCAAAGGAAGAAGTAAAATCTATGACAACCCTTAGATCTAGAAAGGTTATTGATAATCATGTTCATATGCCAGAAAATGAGGAACAGAGTTAACATGAGTCTCAAACCAATGACTCAAGTGAAAAGAAAAGTGAACAGATTTCTTATGCCCCCAAAGCTCCTTTCCTTCAAAAACTTGCATCAAATAAGAAAGGTACTCAGTATAGTGACATTTTCGAGGTGTTTAAGCAAGTAAGCATTAACATCCCTTTTTTGGACGCTATCAAACAAGTACCCGCTTACTCAAAATTTCTGAAAGATCTTTGTACGGTGAAAAGGAAAACTAATGTTCCAAAAAAGGCATTTTTGACTGAACAAGTGAGTTCTATAATTCAGCAAAAAACTCCTGTCAAGTACAAAGATCCAGGTTGTCCTACAATTTCTTGTATTATAGGTGACCATGTGATTAACAGAGCCTTACTTGATCTAGGAGAAAGTGTGAATCTGCTGCCTTACTCTGTGTATGAGAAACTTGGGTTAGGAAAACTGAAACCTACACTAGTGACCCTTCAGTTAGCTGATAGGTCTACAAAAATTTCTAGAGGTGTCATAGAGGATGTGCTCATTAAGGTTGATCAATTCTACTTTTCAATAGATTTCATTGTTCTTGACACTGAACCTGTTGAGAATATAGAGACACAAATTCTAGTCATTTTTGGTAGACCATTTCTAGCAACATCCAATGCAATCATTAATTGTCGAAATGGAATTTTGAATTTATCTTTTGGAAATATGACTGTGGAATTAAATGTTTTTAATGTCTCTCATCAACTTGTGGACATGGATGATTTATGTGAGGTCAACCTAATTGAAAGTGCCATTTCTGATTCATTTTTAGACTCCTTTAGTAATGATCATCTAGAAAAATATTTGATTCATTTCGATAAGGATAAAAATGAGGATTTATCTGGTTCGTGAAGTAGACTCTTTGTTAGAGACAACTCCACTAATGGATACTGATAAATGGAAAGCCAAAAAAGAAAAAGTCTCACCTTTTGAGTCAGTTCCACTGCCATCTGTTGTTCATACTGTTTACCCACATGGTGCAGTAAAGATTGAAAATCCCAAGAACGGTGATGTGTTTAAAGTAAATGGTCAAAGATTGGAAGCATTTTTGGAATTATCAAATCCGG
The DNA here is from genome assembly GCA_037074535.1 of Gleditsia sinensis. Classification (NCBI taxonomy): domain Eukaryota; kingdom Viridiplantae; phylum Streptophyta; class Magnoliopsida; order Fabales; family Fabaceae; genus Gleditsia; species Gleditsia sinensis. The sequence continues at coordinate 34,776,506 of CM073471.1, forward strand.
AGATAGAGGAGACACCTTTGCGTGATCCTGTCTACAAGGATTGATCTGCTTCTGTTGTTAAACGTTATCATGCACGTTATCTAGGTAAGGTCTTTCTTTATTTAACTTGCATTAATTTTTCCCTTCAGTGTTATCTTCTTTTGAATTTCTATTATTTTCCCTCCCTTTGTTGCTTTTGCTTTTTCAAAAAAGAAAAAAAAAGAGAGAAAAGAACAATCGAGTTGATAATGGAGGACATTCTCACACAATTGAAAAATCATTTTCCTTCACTTCCACCCAATGCATTGACAAAAATTTACAGAGCATGGGTTGAAAGATTGAGGTTAATGATGATCATGGGAATACCTGCTGATATTCGTTGGCTAATTGAAGCTAAGGTACGATTATCAGGTGAGTCTGCAAATGATTTCATCTCTTACATGCCTGGTTTAGGAAAACGTAGTTTTGCTAAAAAGCGCAGAGCTAAACGAATGGGTGTTTGTCACAAATGTGGACGTGAAACTTGTAACAAACCTTGTCGTTCTTTGGGTTGGGTGTCTGTAAATCGGGAAGACAAAATTAAGTTCATTAAGGATGGCTTGAGTAAGGAGTCATTGGATGATGACTTTCATCCAACGTCTCTTGAGACACATCCTAGTGGATCTGTGCATATCGGTATTTTCGGTTTATGGCCCCATTTCAAAAAAGAACATAAATGGTACAGTCTTGGGAATTTGACGTTAAAAGACCCTGTTTTCCAATTTATAAGAAAATTGGATAGGAAGCATATCCTCGACCCATAGAGGGTGTTTAAGCCGTTACTGGACGTAAAACCAGAGGAAAATGTGAGCCACAATCACAACTACTATACATATGCATGCATGCCATCATTTTTGAATTTTTCACCTTTGATTTAGCTGACATTCGTCGGCCTACTCTTATAGCTATTGAAATTATGCCATCGGCCTATTCACATAGCTATTACAAGTATGCCCTTATTTGAGTCTTATAAATGCGCACCTCATTATCTTCATCTTCATAATCAAAGTTAAGGTGAGTGCAGATATGGAAGGAACCGCAGTTCGTCACTTTTGAAATATTTGTGTCTTTTGTGGTTCTAGTCCTGGGCAAAATGGAGAATATGTAAAAGCAGCACACACTTTGGGTAATGTACTAGCCAAGAGAAAGATTCATTTAGTGTATGGTGGAGGTTGTCGAGGGTTAATGGGGAGTGTGTCTGGATCTGCATATCTAGGAGGATGCCAAGTTCTTGGTATTATTCCTACAGCTCTAGCTGCATCAAACATAGTAGGAAAAACAATTAGGGAAGAATCTAGGGTATCCTCCATGCATGAACGAATTGCTAAAATGATGTGCAACGCTGACGCCTTCATTGCCTTACCTGGAGGTTTTGGTACTCTAGAGGAAATTTTTCAAGTCGTCTCTTGGGCACAACTGAACATGCACCATAAACCCATAGGTTTGTTGAATGTTAACAATTTCTTTGATGGTTTGTTGTCTTTTCTTGATCATGCTGTAGAACAAAGGTTTATCTCGCACTCAGCACGTCGGATTCTCATCTCGGCCTCAAATGCTGACGAGCTGATTGATGCGTTACAATCATTTGTTCATGTACCTGATCTAGTTATAGCTCAAATAGATTGGACAACAAAACACCGCAGAAAGCGCAAACTGGACTTAAATCTTCATTTGTAATACCTTTTATTTGCTTGAGTAAATTTGTATTTTCTGTTTAGTTTGTTGCAGGTTCATCTTTTCTTAGATCTCCTTCCAGGTAATATCTCTTTTAATCTTTATTGTTTATTTTGTGTTTCTTCATCTTTCAAAAAAAAATTGAGTGATGTTTTGGGATTAGGCAAAGCTAGCACCAATGATGAAAATGGTTTAAAATGCTTGTAACCTTTGAAAAATTGATCAGTTCTGGGTGTTATGTGTGAACTTGAACTCTAATGTAACTTATGTTTTATTTGAGAATCCTAATATCTGGTGTACTTCATCTTTTACATTTGACTGATTGTTTATTCAGAAAAGATTTATGTGATTTATATATGTTAATTGATCTCATAAGACTCTAGAACTTATTCAATTGTCACTTGAGGTGAAATCCTAGACTACTCTCCATTTAAGAAATGAATTAGGCATTTTTGGAATCGTTTGAGCCTTTCAAACCAACCTATATATGATGATATCCCTAGCAACCTATTTTGAGCTTATATTTATCCTTTCTTGAACACCTATATTTCTATCTAGCCTTTAAATAAAAATAGGTCTAACTCTTACCTTTCACTCACAGGCATGATCATTTGAAAAGTTATGATTCAAGGGTGGATGGTAGAAGTTTAAAAAAAAAGAAAAAAAAAGAGAAAAAAGAAAGAAAGAAAGTTAATACTCCCTAAATAAATAAGTTTGGGGGTGTTTATATTAAAAAAAAATAGTATGAGCAAATAAATGTAAGGATGATGAAAAGGTTGGAGATAGAATTCACAGTATAATATCAAAAGTATTTGGGAGGCTTTAAAAGATCATGTACGTCGAAGAGTGAGTTGAGCTTTCATTCATATCATTTTATCCACCTTTAACCTGTGTCATACATTACAAGCCTAATGAAAGTCCTAATGATCTTAAATGTTATGATTAGTCTACATTAGTGGAGAGTGACATGAAAAATAAGCTTATGGGGTCTCAAATGCATATATCTAGAGATCTATTTTAAATATTTGATTACATAAATTTATTTGAATGCAAAAAGTCCAATGTCATAAGACTACTACACACACACACTTGGGATTCAAGAGTAAACCATATGTTGTATTTGAATAAAAGTTCTACATAACCTTAGAATTCTGATATCTTTCTTGGTTGCACATTTTAGATCCTTGAGGAATGCTTAGTAAGTCAAAAACAATTCATCACTCACTCATCATTTGAATTTTGAAGTTTGTGTGTTTTGCTTGAGGACAAGCAAAAGATTAAGTCTGGGGTATTTGATGAGTGAGTTTTATACTCATAAATTAAATATTTTCATCTTATCTTTTGCCATAATTAAGCATAAATCTCCCTTACTTGTCTTTAATTTTGTGTCTTTCTTACATATGGAGAGAAGAGTAGAAAATGGACTTAATTGGAGGAATCTGAGTTAAATTGTGGTTCTTTGGGAATGATGTCTATAAATCAAGCAGATAAAACAAATTCATTAAGGATGGCTGAGTAAGGAGCATTATCATATTGTCTCTTGAGACGCATCCTAATGGATATATGCACAAATTTATTCTTGATTTATGATCATATTTCCAAAAGAACTAAAACATAAAGATTGAAGGCAAAGCACCCAATGTTGAGAATATGTTTGCTGGTTGCAGTCCAGCCCAACCTTGCTGTAGTACTTGGGCCATATCTCCGAACATACATATCCAATATGTATGAAATTTGGTAGGTGTGTAGCTGACACAATTGGGTACAACTTTCATGTTCAAGTGGTCAGAAAATATGGATATTAAAAGGGCCCAAAGTGGGCTAGAAGAGAATCTGACTACTGCTGCAGTCCAGCTCTACTTTGCTCTAGTATTTTGACCATAACTCACATATTACGTATCCAATTTGTCCACCATTTGTCTTGACGGAAAGCTAATGAAATTGTCTACAACTATCGTGTTGATGAAGTCAGAAAATTCGGCAGGTTTCAAGACGATATTCAAGGATCAATTTCGGTGCACATGATGGAATTCAAATTGTCAACTTTGTACAACTTCCTACCTAACAATTTTGACAATTACCACACCAACCACACTTAATTGTATCTATAAATATAGGGCTTGAGGGGTGAGTTAAGGAGTTTTTTGGAGAGCTTTGGAGAGAGCTTGGGAAAGCTTTGTTGGAATTCTACGAACTTGTAATGTTATTCTCTCTTTAGACATCTTGTATTTTTCATTTTCTTTCGTAACATTATCATGTTTCTTCATCTTTCATTTCACTTTCTTCCCTTGATTATGGAGAACTAATCTCCTAATGTTAAGGTGAATGGGTGAAACTCTTGGTATGAGAATAATAATTTATCTAACTCTTAATCTTAATGTTTCTCTTTGATATTGTATTTACCTTCCTATTTCTTTTCTCATAATTATTTCTTAATGGCTGGTTTTATCATACTGCCGATTTCTTGTTATGTTATTGGCTGGTTTTATTAGACCGCCTATCTCTTATTATTTTCATGGTTGGCTTTGCCACCTACTTTATTTTATTTTACTATTAGTTGGCTTTGCCACCGATTCTATTTCATTTTATTTTGTTATGTTAATTAATTTTCTACCTTTCATTTTTTGCATAAGTTAATCTTGTAAAATGTGAATTTTGATATATTGTAGACAATCTTTGGCACAATAAATGCTTGAATCAATCTTGATTTATTGTAGACAATATAATGATTAACACAATTTTTGCTTGAATCCATTTACAAGTTATCTTTTGCATCTTTGTATTTTTAATCTTGTAAAGTGTGAACCTTGATACATTGTAGACAATTTTTGGCACAATAAATACTTGAATCACTCTTGATTTATTGTAGACAATATGGTGATTGGCACAATGTATGCTTGAATCCATTTTACAAGAATGTTTTAATTATTAGAAAGGAGATAATATAATTCATGTATAAACAAAGTTGAGCTTAAATTAACATATTATCCGATTAGAACTTTATTCGTGTAAAGATTCTAATTGAGTAATAAAAGAGTTAAATTTATTTTTATTCGATATACCAAGAGTGGATCCCCGAACCTTAACATGCTTCTTTACCTTGAATACATCTTCATTTAATTTCAGTATATTAGTTCTTTGCATATTTTGTTCAATATTCCTCTCACAAAACAAGACATTGGGAACTAAGTTAGAAGTATATAATTTGGATCTAAATTAGAATTTTCTCTCAATTGGCAATCCCTGTGGGATCAACCTTGCATACCACTAAATCTATACCCCAATAGATTCGTGCACTTGCGAGTTTTAATTAAAACAAAAACAGATCATATTTAGCTTAAATTCATCTTCTCTTTTCTTGACTTTCTGCATGAGTTTATTATGGCCCTGCATGACTAATTCTCTTTATTGGTTATGTTACTAAAATCTTAAAGTAGGATGATATTATGAGACTACATATTTATTCTTCATATATTCTATTTTAACTTTGGCTATTGAATTATTCTTTTGTGATTATGTTTATGGTTGTCATGCTTGATTTATGGAAAGGGTCCTTTGCTAACTGAATAAGGTTAACCTATTGCAAAATTATAAAACCAAATTCGGAATTGTTTGGTCATAGTAATTTATGAAGCAATTCTAGTTTAGTAATTTGCTACATCAGTGATTATTAAGTCTTAGAAAGAATATTCAACTATCTTAAATCCAATTGTAAGTGTTTAGAAGGATTTGATTTGATTTGATTTTGACAATGAATATCTAAATTGAATTGAATAATTTGTATCAATGATCAATAAATTACTCTGATGGTAGAAGTAGTTTTAACCAATGCAGTATCATCTTGATTAAATCTTAATTCCCAATTTTACTATATTCTTTATTGCATATATATTTTTTATTTAATTTTCAACATAATTTTCTGTGAAAAATCCTCATTCCTATTTACATGGGTAATTTCAATTACTATCGCTCTCTGTGAGATCAACCTTTGTTCTCGCTGCTACATTATTTTTATTCTCAAAAGAGAAAGGTTTATTATTATTAGCATGTTTGCGATAATACGTACACCAATAGATTATGCAAGTATATTTCTATCTCACATACAATTCATGGTTCACTACACAATGAACGAGACACACAAATTAACTCTTGGAATCATCATGATTAACATATCATCTCATTAGTGGCTAGTTAACTAGAAGCATTAAGAGCACAATACAAAACTTAATTAAGAAAATTAATTAATTCAATAAATTGAAAGATAAGAAAAAGTAAATAAGGGATGGAATTGGATTGATAAATATCCTCCTCCACACTTGGAATGTTTCTCTCTTAGCTTTGCCTCTCTTGATTCTGAATTTTGTAGTCCAAGGGTCTTTTTATGTTTGGAAAAGTTTTCCAAGCCTATTCAAACTCTTATTTTAAAAACTAAATTGTTACACTAGCATCGTGATGCTGAGTCTTGGTCACAAGATTATGATTCTCTTTATTTTAGCATCGCAATGACAAGACTCACTACCATGATGTTGAAGCTTCTAGATTTCATTCTTGCTTTTGTAAATGCTGCAGTCACAATAGCAAAATTCCACTGTTGTGACACTAACATTTCTATCCAGCTTTCTTATAGTTCTTGCTCTTTTTTTGTTTCTTCAAATCTTCTCAATTCTTTAACTACAAGCAATCAAACATAATTCTAAACTAATCTATTAAAAAAATAACCAAAATTCAAGTTAAAGGTAATTAATTTATGAGTATAAAATTCTCTCATCAAATACCCCCAAACTTAGCTTTTTGCTTGTTCTCAAGCAAAACAATAAAACTAAAATTTGTTACACCAAAATATTTCAAAATTCGTTATACCAAAAAATTTCAAAATTCATGCATCAACTGCCAAGTTGTTATAGCTTACTAAACTTGCCTCAGATCTCAAAAAATCTATAACTCAGGAAAATTTTAGAAATTATAATCATGTATAGTCTAACTCAAATGCAATTTATAATTCTCTCTTTTAAATCCTGAGTGTATGTGTATGTCAATAACCCTATGATACTTAACCTCTTACATTCAGATGAGTTTATGTAACTTAATATTTTAGGATCAAATCTCTAGATAAATGAGTTTTAGGAACTCCATAAGCTTATTTTTCATATCATTCTCTATAAATATAGGCTAAATGCCACACCTACGATCAATATGGCTTCCTTAAACTTGTAATGTGTAACAACTTTTTTATTTATTTATTTATTATTATACAATATAAAGTTTACATACACATCATTAATCAAAACGTACGTACAACATTTCAAACACATAAATATCTACATCTTATTGATTCTAGTTGACCAATTCTGGAGATTCGGGTGCAGGTGGTTGCACCTTCACCGGGATCTGTGCCAACTCGCCCACAAACATTTTATTTAGGATCCGTCCATCATAGAATAACTCGATCCAACGTGCACTAAAAGCCAGAGCTATAGAAAATCTGCATAACTAATTTTTTGAACATGATATGGAAATACAGTGAGAATTAAATCCCAGTAAGTTAACAAATAAATCATCATCAATATAGCTCATCACGTCATGTTCAGCTGTATAAACTACAGAAAATATCTTTGATCACATGAATGCATTATATCTATGCACATAAGAATCATACAATAATGATATGTATGACAGGATTAACTATTTTCATAATATCATATGATGGCCATCAACTTATTCTCATTTCAAGCTATCCCGGTCAGGGTGAGTATCCTCTACTCTCCGGTACAGGCTTTTCTTGCTCCGTCCGACATGGCACACTTTCTCTTTCTTTTCTCATAATCTTAATCATAACCGTTGGTAGGGAGTCCCCTACTGGTGCACCACACGAATTCTCATGTGACCGTGCTCATTTCTTTTCTTTTCACAATGATAGCCAAAAATATCAAGTATGTTCATCAAAGTATAATTATTACCAAAAATCATTGGTAATCATACCATGAACATAACCATTTCAAATATCACTTTATAAAATATTTCCATGTCAAAATTTCACACTTAAGATGATAAGAAATTCATACAATTGCAATGGTTATGGCTATACTAGTCATTTATTATTTTCATTTATAAGATTCATCTTCTTTTTTAAATATTAATTTTATTTCTTTATTTTCTTGATGCGGGTTTTCATCCTATCTAACCTTCTCTTACTAATCAGAGCATAATTCCCTCAATTTAACTCTGATGTAGCTTATCTTGGTGTCAATTTCAAGATAAAACAATTATCTAAAACTATTATGTTGAACAATGTAGTGAAATATTAAGAAAGAAATGTGATATTACTCCCTCAATGTATAGGTTATTTCTTCTCAGGTAGTTTCTGACCTCTACCTACTAATCTATCCATATCTCTCTCATAAAAATTCTAAATTAAGTGATTCTAGTGGCTACAAATCTGTGACACATATATCTATAATTGTTATGTTAACATGTTATTTTAATTCACTATAGAATGGTCCCAAAAATTCAAAAACAGAAGCTTTCCTAACCGATTCTTCCCTGATTAACCATTTTCTGAACACTACTTACTAATCAAACCCTATCTACCTCATATGGACTCTAAATTGAGTTATTCCAGTTGGTAAAAATCTGTGAGACATATATCTAAAATTTCTATGTTAACAAGTTATTTTAATTCCCAACAGAATGTTCCCTGAAATTAAAACACAGAAGCTATCCTAACATATTCTTCCCTGATTAACCATTTTCTGACCTTTGCTTACTAATCAGACCATATCTACCTCAAATTGAAGGATTACAGTGGATAAAAATCCGTGACACATATATCTTTAATTCTTATGTTAATTATTTATTTTAATTCCCTACTGATAATTCCCAGAAATTAAAACAAAGAAGCTATCTTAACATATTCTTCCCTGATGAACCTTTTTCTGACCATTGCTTACTAATCAGACAATATATACCTCATATGGAATCCCAATTGAATGATTCCAGTGGCTAAAAATTCGTGACACATATATCTGTAATTCATATGTTAACCATTTATTTTAATTCCCTACATATAATTCCCAGAAATTAAAAAAATAGAAGTTATCCTAACATATTCTTCCTTGATGAACTATTTTCTAATTTTTGCTTACTAATTGGCCCATATCTACCTCATATGGACTCCAAATTGAATGATTCCAGTGGCTAAAAATCTGTGACACATATATCTTTAATTCTTATGTTAACCATTTATTTTAATTCCCTACAGATAATTTCCAAAAATTAAAACACAGAAGCTAAAAATTTTGCCACCCATAGCCATACTTATGCAGAACTTTCTATACCAATCTAAGTATTCAAACATACATCACATGCAAGATCAATATGTAACATGATATAGCAACATCCATGACCAATCATCAAAGTTCCAAGATCAAAATCTCATATAAATATTATAAGTTTCAAAAGTTTTCTTCAAAAGGAAATATTGTTAAACTTACCTAAGAATCTCCCTAGCTTACTTAGTGAATTGGTTTTCTTGTTTCCTCTTGAAATAAGTAGCAAGATTCCTCCCTTCCCTAGCAGCTTAGGTAAGAGATGGAGGGTGAATTTTTTAAACCTCAAGGATGAAGAAGAAAAATGGATTCAAGTGGAGATTAAGGTAACTTACCTTGAGTACTTAGCCTTTTAAACTTCTCCTTCTTCTTCCTTCCTTTTTTCTCCTCTCTTTCTCTCCTTTCCTCACTCTACCTTGCTTCTATTTCTCTCTCTTCCTCACTTGGACAAAATTAAAATATTGTAGGGGTGGGTTTTGCTTAAATAGACCACCAAATAATACACCTTTCATGATCATGGGTCTACCTTATCACAATTAGGATACACTTTGTTGAATTTTTGGAAAACAAACAACTTATGTTCTTATCTTCCTCTTCCTTAGTCAAGATATGCATAGGAAAAGGAGATTTGTATTTTGAAAATTATGATGATATGTTCTTAAGATAAGGGACAAGGTCCCTTTGATTTAGGGATTCATTTCCATTTTCTTTTGTCTTAAACAAGTATGATAGGTTTGCCTTTTTAGGTGGAAAATTTCTAGCCCTTGAATCTCCATTATTTGGTTGATATTATTTGTGTGGGATAGGAATGTTTTATCCTAATGCCATGTATTATCATACCACTTGCTAAAATTATGAGTGTAGGATATAGATGTTTTTGTCCTAAAGCCTTGTATTATCATACCACTTGCCAAAATGATGAATGTAGAATCACACCACTTGCTAAATTTTTGTCTTAATGCCATGTAACCTAATCTTTATTATTATTACATTATTATATCATCACCTATTTTATTTTATTTTATTTTTCCTCTTGGATTTGAGCTTATTCCTACCTATTTTCTTTTCTTTGGATAAAATTCTACCTTTCTTGGAGGGCTTGGTCACATTTTCATAATTTTTGGGCTATTGGTCGAATTACTATATCCTAGTCCAAGTCTATGTTTTATTTCTTGCTTAGGTTATCCAATGGGCTTGCTAGAAACTTATGTGAAGTGGAAAAACTCTATATGAAGTGTCCATAGGTAAAAGCCCAATGTATGGGTAAAGATTTTAAACTTAGTAACTCTAGTTCTTGAATTAGGAAAAATTACCCTAATCCAATGTTCTTGAAATTTTAAGACCTTTACTTGTTTCTAAAAATTTATCTTCCTTATCTAAGAATTTTGCATCTCTTTAGTATGTTATTTCTAATTTTTTCCTATTAGGTTTTCCCTCTTTATTTGTTCTCTTAATGTTAGAAACATTTTCTATGCATATACATAAGGTGAAGAATTTCTAAGGATTATATTTCCTTAGATATCTAAAATACTGTCTAATAAATTTTATTTCCTTAATTAAATATTTATGTACTTTTATCAATAAAAGAAACAAAATTAGGGATGTTACATTTCTCTCCCCCTAAAAGAAATTGTGTCCTCAAAATTTCAGAAATTACCTTATAAGAACAATTGCAGATATTTCTTCCTCATGACTTCTTCCAGCTCTCAAGTTGCTTCTTCCAGAGTCAAAACTTCCCATAACACCTTAACAAGGGGAATGGTTTTATTTCTCAGTTGCTTCACGTCAGTGTCTAATATAGATGTAGGTATTAGTTGGTATGTCATGTTCTCCTTTATTTGGATTGGTTCATCCTGTATTACATGTGATGAATCTGGAAGATACTTCCACAGCTGTGATACGTGGAAAACATTATGCAGGTTGGACAAATTAGGTGGGAGAGCAACTTGATATGCTGATGTCCCTACTTTCTTCAAAATTTGGTAGGGTCCCAAAAATCGCTGACTTAGCTTTCTTGTTTTGAGAGACCTACCAACTCCAGTAGTCGGGGAAAGTTTTAGAAATACATGGTCTCCTTCCTCAAACTCTAGAGTTCTATGTCTCTTATCGTAGTAACTCTTTTGCCAACTCTGAGCTGTAAGTATTTTGTCTCGTATCATCCTGATTTGTTCAGCGGTTTGTTGAACTAGATCAGGACCCAACAAGTTCTTTTCTCCTACCTCAAACCAACATAGTGGAAATCGGCACTTTCTACCGTATAAAGCTTCATAGGGGGCCATCTTAATACTAGAGTGATAACTATTATTATAAGCGAACTCTACTAAAGGTAGGTACTTATCCCATCCTTTACCTTGCTCTATCACACAGGCCCTCAACATATCTTTTAAGGTTTGACTGGTGCGTTCTATCTGCCCATTAGTCTGAGGATGGTAGGCAGTACTGAACCGCAACTGAGTACCAAAACTTCCTGCAACGTCTTACAAAACCTCAATGTGAACCTTAGATCTCTATCAGAAATGATATTTAAGGGAATTCCATGCAGTCTAACTATTTCCTAGACGTATAATTGGGCTAATTTATCCAGTGAATAGTTAATTTTTATGGGCAAAAAGTGAGCAGATTTGGTTAATCTGTCAATTATTACCCAGATAGAGTCATGTCCCACTGAAGTCTTAGGTAATCCCACAACAAAGTCCATTGAGATACTGTCCCATTTCCATTTATGGATCTCAAGAGGTTGTAGAAATCCTGTTGGCTTTTGATGCTCCACCTTCACCTTTTGACAAATGAGACATTTCGCCACAAACTCAGTAATGTCCTTTTTCATCCCTGGCCACCAATACATCCTTTTTAAATCCTGGTACATTTTAGTGCATCCAGGATGGACTGTGTTTTTACTCTGATGCGTGTCTTGCAGGATCTTAGTCCTCAACTCTCATTCTTGAGGAACACAAATCCTTCCGTGATACATGATTGCTCCATCATCCATAACAGAAAAATTACCTTAGTTTTTATGATCCTGTAAGTATTGGTCGTGAGCTTGAGCCTCTTTGATCTGGGCTCTAAGGTCACACCTTATACTTAAACCATTAATGACTAGATTCTTTGGAGTAAGAGTAGTGGCTAGCTTCAAATTTCAAAACTCCTCTAGCATCTGCATTTCATACACCATCATCTAACCCATGTGCAGAGATTTTCAACTCAAGGCATCTGCTACAACATTTGCCTTTTCGGGATGATACTTTATCTCAAACTTGTAGTCATTGTGGAATTCTACCCATCTTCGTTGCCTCATATTTAACTCCTTCTGATCAAAGAGGTCTTTAAGACTCTTATGATCACAATATACTTCAAAGGTTGCCCCGTACAAATAGTGTCGCCAAATCTTAAAGGCAAACGCCACTGCCGCTAATTCAAGATCATGGGTTGGATAGTTTCCTTCGTGGGGTCTCAGTTGCCTAGAGGCGTAAGCAACTACTTTATTATCTTGCATCAGCACACATCCTAGCCCTTTCTTTGAAGCGTCACTATACACTTCAAAATGTCCTGTGGGGTCTGGAATAATTAAAATAAGAGGAGTGGTCAGTCTTGTCTTCAGCTCCTGAAAACTAGCTTCACATTGATCAGTCCATATGAAAGGACTTCCCTTCCTGGTCAGTTTAGTTAATGGCAAGGCTATACGAGAGAAGTTTTATATAAACCTCCTGTAGTATCTTGCCAAACCCAGGAAACTTCTGACTTCCGTAATCGTCTTTGGTCTTTCCCACTGAATTACTGCTTCCGTCTTGCTAGGATCTACGGCTACCCCTCTATTAGAGATGACATGTCCGAGAAACTTCACCTTTGACAGCCAAAATTCACACTTCTCCAATTTGGCATATAAATTTTTCTCTTTCAGCACTTGCAGCACGATTCAGAGATGTTGTTCATGTTCTTTCTCACTCTTAGAATATATCAAGATGTCATTAATGAACACTACAACAATTGATCTAGGTAGGGTAGAAAAATGCGATTCATGTAATCCATAAAAATTGTAGGTGCATTCGTTAACCCGAAGGGCATTACAAGAAACTCATAGTGCCCATACCTAGTCCTGAAGGCAGTTTTTGGTACGTCCTCCTCCTTGATCCTAATATGATGATATCCTAATCTCAAGTTAATTTTAGAAAAGATCGAGGCTCCCTTCAATTGATCCAATAAGTCATCTATCCTAGGGAGAGGGTACTTGTTTTTTATAGTCACCTTATTCAGCTGTCTGTAATCTATGCATAGTCTCAAGCTCCAGTTTTTCTTCTTAACAAACAATACAGGAGCTCCCCAAGGTGATACACTCGGTCTAATGAATTGCTTGTCTAATAGTTCCTCCAACTGTTTCTTGAGTTCTTGTAGTTCCTTCGAGGACATTCGAGATGGTGCAATAGAGATAGGCCCTGTCCCAGGTAGGAGATCAATAGAGAACTCTATCTCTCTCTTGGGAAGTAAGTCTGGAATATCTGATGGAAATACTTCAAGAAACTCATTGGCTATTAGGATTTCATCAAGCTTCGATTCGACTTCTAGGTTTGATAAATACAAGAGAATGTATCCAAGTACTCCATTCTTCAACTCTCTATTAACTTGATTGGCATTTAGCATCAATAACTGGACCTCCTCTTTCGCAGTAGGAGGTAGAAATTCAACGGTCTTGTTACAACAATTCAACAAGACTAGATTTCTAGACATCAGTTTAATCCTAGAATGACCTTAATACCTCTTAAAGGTAAACAGACGAGGTCTATAGAAAAAGTTTTCTCCTGGATGGTGACTTGACAGTCTTTACATACAGAGGAAGTTAATACCCGTTCCCCTGTAGGGGTTACTACGGATAGCTCATAGGGAGTTTCAAAAACAGGAAACTGAAACTTCCTAATACATTCTTCCAATATAAATGAATGACTAGCACTAGAGTCAAATAAAACCATAAGAGCAAATCCATAGATATAGCATGTACCTTGAATCATTTCAGAAGATTGAGCTGCCTCTTGGCCGCTCAGGTTGAAAACCCTTCCTTTCACTTGAGGCCTCTGTTCTGGCTGCTTCCCCACATTCTGTGGGTAGTTTCTCACAAAATGTCCCTTCTGTCCGCAATTGAAGCAGACATCTTGTCCTATGTAGCATGGCCGGTTACCATGCATGCGTCCGCACTTAGCGCACTTGACTGGGGTGAGGTCTTGTTGAAAAGGTCTAGGACCCACAATCAATGCCCTCTTACCAGCTCCATATCCACTTCATCTCACGTTCTTTCTAGGGTTGGGAAAATTTTTCTTCCTCTTCCATAGGTTTCACCTTTGCTTCTCGTCCTCCACTGCCTTTAAACTCTTTTCCAGGAGTCTGCATTTTTTTATCAGAGGTACAAATTCCCTGATCTCCATAGCTATAACAGCATTCTTTATCTTCGGGTTTAGTCCCGCTTCAAACTTAACCGCCTTCCATGCTTCATCTGGGTTATATCGTAGATAAGAGGAGAACTTAAATAGCTCCTCGAACCTTGCGATATACTGGTCCATGGTCATGTTGCCTTGCCTGGGTTGGAGAAATTCGATCTCTTTCTTTGCCCGTACAGTACTTGGAAAGTACTTTTCAAAAAAAAATGTCCTTGAACACTTGCTAGGTGATCTGTCTTCCCTGATGAGCTAAAAGTTCTCTAGCTCTACGCCACCAGTATTTTGCTTCATCCTTTAACATATATGCAGCAAAAATAATTTGCTGCTCCTCAGTACAGCCCATCACTTCAAAGATTTTCTCTAATTCCCTTATCCACCTTTCGGCTACCGTTGGGTCATAGCCACCTTAGAAACAAGGTGGTCTAGTCCTCAGGAACTCGGATATGCCATTATCTTTTCCAGCCATCCAGTTGTTAGCACTATTCTCACCATTTGGGTTATTAGCATTATGGAGATATTGTAAAATTTGGTTGGTGGTTATGACTTGGTCTCGAATTGCCATGGCCAGGTTATGCAGGGTTTCCTCTGCATTGGTTGCTGGATTCCTCCTTGGTGGTGCCATTTCCTACTATGGCAAAAACAAAGTTATGCTGCTATTGAGGTGATCAAACCCAATAGTTAGTTCAAAAATATTTTACAGCAGTCATAACACCACCTCGGCATATAGATAGAAAACACTAGTAATTTCTTACCTATATGAATCACTGATCCCCTACACAACACAACCACAACATACTCAAGACACTATAAGATCGATTCAGATAACAATCCACCCACTGGCCATCTAGGATCGACCTACTCTGATACCAATTATGTAACAACTTTTTATTTATTTATTTATTATTATACAATATAAAGTTCACATACACATCATTAATCAAAACGTACGTACAACATTTAAAACACATAAATATCTACATCTTATTGATTCTGGTTGACCAATTCTGGAGATTCAGGTGCGGATGGTTGCACCTTCACCGGGATCTGTGCCAACTCGCCCACAAACATTTTATTTAGGATCCGTCCATCATAGAATAACTCGATCCAACGTGCACTAAAAGCCAGAGCTAGAGAAAATCTGCATAACTAATTTTTTGAACATGATATGGAAATATAGTGAGAATTAAATCTCAGTAAGTTCAACAATAAATCATCATCAATATAGCTCATCACGTCATGTTCAGCTGTATAAACTACAGAAAATATCTTTGGTCACATGAATGCATTATATCTTTGCACATAAGAATCATAAAGTAATGATATGTATGACAGGATTAACTATTTTCAGAATATCATATGATGGCCGTCAACTTATTCTCATTTCAAGCTACCCCGGTCAGAGTGAGTATCCTCTACTCTCCGGTACAGGCTTTTCTCGCTCCGTCTGACATGGCACACTTTCTCTTTCTTTTCTTATAATCTTAATCATAACCATTGGTAGGGCATCCCCTACTGGTGCACCACACGGATTGCCATGTGACCGTGCTCATTTCTTTTCTTTTCACAATGATAGCCAAAAATATCAAGTATGTTCATCAAAATATAATTATTACCAAAATTCATTGTTAATCATACCATGAACATAACCATTTCAAATATCACTTTATAAAATATTTTCATGTCAAAATTTCACACTTAAGATGATAAGAAGTTCAGCCAATGGCAATGGCTATGGCTATACTAGTCATTTATTATTTTTATTTATAAGATTCATCTTCTTTTTAAATATTAATTTTATTTCTTTATTTTCTTGATGCAGGTTTTCATCCTATCTAACCTTCTCTTATTAATCAGAACATAACTCCATCAATTTAACTCCGACGTAGGTTAGCTTAGTGTCAATTTCAAGATAAAAAAATTATCTAAAACTATTATGTTGAACAGTGTAGTAAAATATTAAGAAAGCAAGGTGATATTACTCCCTCAATGTACATGTTATTTCTTCTCAGGTAGTTTATGACCTCTACTTACTAATCTATACATATCTCTCTCATAAAAATTCTAAATTAAGTGATTCTAGTGGCTAAAAATCTGTGACACATATATCTATAATTGTTATGTTAACATGTTATTTTAATTCCCTACAGAATGGTCCCAGAAATTCAAAAACAGAAGCTTTCCTAACCGATTCTTCCCTGATTAACCATTTTCTAAACACTACTTACTAATCAGACCCTATCTACCTCATATGGAATGCAAATTGAGTTATTCCAGTTGGTAAAAATCCGTGAGACATATATCTATAATTGTTATGTTAACAAGTTATTTTAATTCCCTACAGAATGTTCCCTGAAATTAAAACACAGAAGCTATCCTAACATATTCTTCCCTGATTAACCATTTTCTGACCTTTCCTTACTAATCAGACCATATCTACCTCATATGCACTCCAAATTGAATGATTTCAGTGGCTACAAATCCGTGTCACATATATCTTTAATTTGTATGTTAACTATTTATTTTAATTCTCAACAGATAATTCCATGAAATTAAAACACAGAAGCTATCTTAGGATATTCTTCCCTAATGAACCTTTTTCTGACCTTTGCTTAATAATCGGACCATATCTACCTCATATGGACTCCAAATTGAATGATTCCAATGTCTAAAAATCCGTGACACATATATATGTAATTCTTATGTTAACCATTTATTTTAATTCACTACAAATAATTCCTAGAAATTAAAAGAAACAGAAGTTGTCCTAACATATTCTTCCCTAATGAACCATTTTCTGACCTTTGCTACTAATCGGACCATATCTACCTCATATGGACTCCAAATTGAATGATTCCAGTGGCTAAAATTCTGTGACACATATATCTTTAATTCTTATGTTAACCATTTATTTTAATTCCCTACAGATAATTCCCAAAAATTAAAACACGGAAGCTAAAAATTTTGCCACCCATAGCCATACCTATGCTGAACTTTCTATACCAGTCTAAGTATTCAAACATACATCACATGCAAGGTCAATATGTAACATGATATAGCAACATCCATGACCAATCATCAAGGTTCTAAGATCAAAATCGCATATAAATATTATAAGTTTCAAAATCTTTCTTCAAAAAGAAATATTGTTAAACTTACCTAAGAATCTCCCTAGCTTACTTAGTGAATTGGTTTTCTTGTTTCCTCTTGAAAGAAGTAGCAAGATTCCTCCCTTCCCTTAGCTTTTCTAGCAGCTTAGGTAAGAGATGGAGGGTGAATTTTTTGAACCTCAAGGATGAAGAAGAAAAATGGATTCAAGTGGAGATTAAGGTAACTTACCTTGAGTACTTAGCCTTTTAAACTTCTCCTTCTTTTTCATTCCTTTCTTCTCCTCTCTTTCTCTCCTTTCCTCACTCTACCTTGCTTCTATTTCTCTCTCTTCCTCACTTGGACAAAATTAAAATGTTGTAGGGTTGGGTTTTGCTTAAATAGACCACCAAGTAATATACCTTTCATGATCTTGGGTCTACTTTATCACAATTAGGATACACTTTGTTGAATTTTTGGAAAACAAACAACTTATATTCTTGTCTTCCTCTTCCTTAGTCAAGATATGCATAGGAAAAGGAGATTTGTATTTTGAAAATTATGATGATATGTTCTTAAGATAAGGGACAAGGTCCCTTTGATTTAGGGATTCATTTCCATTTTATTTTGTCTTAAACAAGTATGATAGGTTTGCCTTTTTAGGTGGCAAATTTCTAGCCCTTGAATCACCATTATTTGGTTGATATTATTTGTGTGGGATAGGAATGTTTTGTCCTAATGCCATGTATTATCATACCACTTGCTAAAATTATGAGTGTAGGATATAGATGTTTTTTGTCCTAAAGCCTTGTATTATCATACCACTTGCCAAAATGATGAATGTAGAATCACACCACTTGCTAAATTTTTGTCTTAATGCCATGTAACCTAATCTTTATTATTATTACATTATTATATCATCACCTAATTTATTTTATTTTATTTTTCCACTTGGATTTGGGCTTATTCCTACCCATTATGGGCTTATTCCTACCTATTTTCTTTGCTTTGGATAAAATTCTACCTTTCTTGGAGGGCTTGGTCACATTTTCATAATTTTTGGGCTATTGGTCCAATTACTATATCCTAGTCCAAGTCTATGTTTTATTTCTTGCTTAGGTTATCCAATGGGCTTGCTAGAAACTTATGTGAAGTGGAAAAACTCTATATGAAGTGTCCATAGGTAAAAGCCCAATGTATGGGTAAAGATTTTAAACTTAGTAACTCTAGTTCTTGAATTAGGAAAAATTTCCCTAATCCAATGTTCTTGAAATTTTAAGACATTTACTTATTTCTAAAAATTTATCTTCCTTATCCATGAATTTTGCATCTCTTTAGTATGTTATTTCTAATTTTTTTCCTATTAGGTTTTCCTTCTTTATTTGTTCTCTTAATGTTAGAAACATTTTCTATGCATATACATAAGGTGAAGAATTTCTAAGGATTATATTTCCTTAGATATCTAAAATATTGTCTAATAAATTTTATTTCCTTAATTAAATATTTATGTACTTTTATCAATAAAAGAAACGAAATTAGGGATGTTACATAATGTGTGTCTTAGGTTTAAGGTAGTTAAAAGGATATCAAATTAGACTCAAATAACCCAATCATACATGATTAGTTCAATTCTTTTCATAGAGCTTTTTCAATCTAGCAGGGGATTTTTTTTTTTCTAAACTTATTTTCTTCTCCCATTTCTCTATCAACTATATTATTCACTTTTTTCTTTTTCATTCATCACTTATTTTTCTCCTTTTGTCTTGATTTTCATTTTTCTTTTTCTTTTTCCATCGCAAAGTTTTTATTTATTTGAAATCTTTCTTCTTTTACTACTTCCATACTCTACCCTTTCACCCTTTAACATTATAACTTATGATAAAATTTTCAATGATGATCATACATACAAGTGAAAAGGGTAAACAAATAAGGATATATTTCTATTCTAGGCTCATTTAGTAATATGGGTACCCAAGAAAATATTTAATTATGCTCAAAATATGGAGAATAAGGGTATAAGAATTTATGGGTTGGCTTGAAAGGATCAAACTATCCTAAAAAAAGGCTTAAATTATTTCTTGAATGAGGTGCAACCTAGTATTTTTCCTTAAGTAACAGTCAAATAAGTTCTAGAGTGATGTGACATCATATATATATATATATATATATATATATATATATATATATTATTTGAATGACATAAATCTTCTCTTATTTAATTAATTAAATGCTTAAGATTTAAGAGCTCAAAACTTTAGGATTCTGAAGTAAAATAAAAATTTCAGTAGGAGATAAATTTTAATATAAGTATAATTTTATCCACTTTTCAAAAGTTGTAAACAATTTAAAATTAATCAAATCATATACTTTTAGTGTCATTTACTCCAACAAGTACTTAAAACACATAATTGAAACACAAACTCACACAATTCACACAACTTGCTTGAATGTAACAAATAGTGCATGCATTGAGGAGATTTAGAATATCCAGTACAAGATTTAATGATAGGTTCAATCATCCATACATTAATCTATTTTACCCACCTCTAACTTAAATTTTTACATTGTCCATAGTGGAAAAAATTATAAATAATGATAAGAATAAAAATGAACATAAAAAAGAAAGACTAAGTGTTGAGGACTTCCCTCATTAAACATCATCATCTGCATTCTCCTTTCATGCCTCTTTTTATTTTTCTGAGTTATGCATTTGGCCTTATAGTGCTGAGTTCACTAGAATTTTGCACTTTAAATCTGGGTATCTGGCATTACAACTCTGGAAACACAGCATCATGACATTGAGTCTCTAGGATTTCTATGCTGCAGCTACAGCTTCTTGTATTGTGACACTAAATAAATGGTGTCGCAATGCTGGCTTTTCTAGAAAAAAATGACTTTTTCTATCTTTTTTTAATCCCGGTTTACCTCCTAGTTACCGTTTGCTTTAATGTCTTCAGCAAAATAGTGCTTTCATATTAGCTTGTTTCAATAAGGGTGATAGAGGAATTTCAGAGATTTTCTCCTTTATCATCCAAATATTCCTTAAGCCTTTGCTAGTTAACCATAAAACACTAGCTCTTACCTTCAATATTCATAACATTGTGGAGAGGATGAGCATGTGCTTTTCCCCAATAGGCCTGCCAAAGATGGGTTGCCAATTTCTTAAGCTCTAACCCTAATGGCTTGTTTATGTGTGGTAAAGGTGTAGGCTTTGTTTCATCCAACTTTTTAAGAGTATTTTTAATAATTGTAGCCAGTGTAGATTGTAACTAAATTTCTTTCTTTATACTCTTTTTTGTACTATCTATTAGCATATAATGTTTCACATCATTAGGACATTTCATAGTATTAAAAACTTTAAAAGTTGCTTACTTTCCTGACACTTTTCAGTTTAGCTCTTCTTTTTGCACATTAATTAAAGCTCTATTTTTAGCTAAGAAAGGTTGACAAAAAATAATTGGGATTTCTTGGTCTTCCTTAATGTTAAGAACTATAAAATCATATAGGTAAATGAATTTATCAACTTTTACAAAGATATCCTCAACAATTCCACAAGGAAGTTTGATAGATATGTCAACCATCTATAGGGAGATTGTGGTTGGTTTTGCTTTTCCAATTCTTAGCTTCCAAAAAACATAAAAGAGCCTTAAATTAATTCTTGCACCAAGATTACATAAAGCTTTGTCATGGTGATAATTTCCAATAATGCAATGAATAGAAAAACTCTCTATATCCTTTAGCTTTAAGGTATTTTTTTCTACAAAATAGCATTGCACTCTTCAATAAATGCAATTGTCTCATGTTGCTCTAGTTTTCTCTTATGTGGAGGATCTACATCATGAAATTTTCATAACTAGGCATTTGTTCCAGAGCCTTTTCAAAATGAATATTAATATGTAATTTCTCAAATACATCAAGAAATTTAGAAAATTTCATATTTAATTAATGCTTTTGGAATCTCTAAGGGTATAAAAGTAGTGAGACATATGTGAGGGTCATTAAGAAATAACCTTGATTTAGGCTTCTCCACCACTTTATCTTTGCTTGCTTTAGAAGTGCTAGATGCCACTTTCTTTTGACTTGCTTTCTCATGGTTCAACTAGTTAAGTGGCTTCAATTGTTGATGCTTTAGGCTCCA
Organism: Gleditsia sinensis; assembly: GCA_037074535.1. NCBI lineage: Eukaryota > Viridiplantae > Streptophyta > Magnoliopsida > Fabales > Fabaceae > Gleditsia > Gleditsia sinensis. Next base: position 34,798,168 of record CM073471.1, read on the forward strand.
GTAACTCTTTACTACTTTTCATAGCATTCACCTGCTCTCTTGGATTCCTCTCAGTGTTGCTAGGTAGGAAACCTTGTAGTTTCTAAATAAGGATTTCCAAAATATGGCCCCTATGAACCTCTAAATTTCTAATTGAAGTTACTTAGTTCTAAAGAGTAGTGTGAGTTCTTGCCATAAATTGCTTAGTCTTCTCTGGGAATTGATTGGTACTCGTTGTAAGATTGGCACCTACCTCTTTTAAAGAAATATTAGGTGGCTAAGGTGATATTGAGGCTACGGAGCAATAGGTGGATTAATAACATTCTTTCTATTTTTCCATGAAAATTTTAGGTGATTTCGTCATCCATGATTGTAGGTGATTTCGTCATCCATGATTTTAGGCTATGGGCCTTTCTTAGTGCATTCCTCTAAGTTGGCCACTAGTATGCATTAATAGTCATCTCTTTTAGTAGTGCATTGGCCTTCTCTTATGTTTTACTTATCAAGGCTCCTCCAACTGCTACATCCGCTAGAGCTATAATTGAGTTACCTAAACCATTATAAAATATCTACACCTAAAGCCACTTAGGAAGTCCACGATGTGGGCATCTTTTCATCATTTATTTAAATCTCTCCCAAGACTTATTTAATGATCAAAATAACCAAAGTTAGTAAATTCATTCCTCATTTTAACAGTCTTTGCTGGTGGAAAAAAATTTGGCAAATTTTTTTTAGTAAAGCCATTCCAAGTAGTGATTGTACCAGTAGGTAGAGAATTTAGCCATTCTTGACTTTATCTCTTAGTGAGAATGAGAACAGCCTCAGTGTGATAGCATCAGTTAAGGCATTATTACACTTAAATGTCTCACAATTGTTTAGAAAATTTACTACGTGGGAATTTGGATCATCACTTGGAAAGCCACTAAATTGATTTCCTTACACTATCTATATAATTGTAACCTTGATCTAAAAAATATTTGCATCCTCTGCGAGGCATTGAATGGCATAATTTACTCCATTAACTAAGAGTATAGCATAATCCCATAGTGCCTAATTGTTCTGGTTGTTCACAACCTCTGGATGTTCTTTGGCATTAGCCATGGCTTTCTAAAACCATTTAGAAGCTTCTATTTTCCCTTTTTCTATTCCTACAACAGATCCATTTAATTTTAATATTAAAAGGGATCAAATTGTCATGACTAAATTGTCTCATACAACAAAAGTAACATCTAAAAATTCAAAAAGAGATAAATATAATTTGTAAATAAAAATAAAAATAAAAATTAGAATTAATTAGTAATAGCAATAATAATCAAATCAATCCTCAGCAACGGTGCTAAAATCTTGATATTAATGAATTTAATTCCGTTTAAGTGTAAGTGTATACTATTGTTGTCAAATAATAAAAATAAAATCTTTATATGTGAGTATAGAGTATCATTCCTAAGAGAATTGATGTTATTAAATATGCACTTAAATTAATCCTAACCCAAATTGAGTAGTTCAACTTATAGGTTGATTCATAATGCGAAAATAGAAGAAAGAAATAGAAACTTGAAACTTAAAGGAAAGAAGAGTTACTTAAAAGTAGCCAAATGATTTGGAACTTGAAGGATTCCAATTTCACCATAATTAATCTACCTTGAATTATTCTCTCTCTTTAATTTAGAAATTATATTCTTAATTATCTATTAAGATACCCTAATTTATCTACTAGCCTTTCTCGAGGTCTAACAAAAATATCTTTGCAAGTTAACCTATTATATCCCCTACTATATCCCCATGTGAACTAAACAAAGGCTTATTGAGTTTAATAGCTCTTAATTAAGACTACACAAATGCAAGTATATTCTATCTCACATGCAATCCATGGTAAACTACATAATGAACTAGATACACAAAGCATCTTCCATTATCATCATGATTAACAAATTATCTAATTAGTGATCAATTAATTAGAGGCATTAAGATTAGAATAGAAATGTCACGCTCCCAATTTAAAGGAACATAATTGTCACGAGTAACATATAACTTTACCCTTATTTTATTGCATACATGCTCCAAGTATATCACATATAAGGAATAATAACATATGTTTACAAGTTTTCCAATATAACTAAATATACAGGCCAAGTCTTTATACATATATTGCAGCAGAAGTAGGGATCCTACTTGTGGCGTTTAAAGCATACTCTAGAATACAAATACAAGATGATTTAAATACTGTGACGGAAACAACTTAGGCTCACCCAAAGAGTGTGACACCTAGTAGATCACGTAGCAGCAGGACCAAACTCTGTATCCTTATATGAAAAAATATAAATATCATATAGTGAGTTTGACAACTCAGTGAATAGATAATACTTCTTATGACCTCTTAGGTCAACATATGGATATACTCATATACTAAAATTTTATCATATAGAAAATTATAGATAAGAAATACATCCATATGGGACCTATATTTTAAATATTCTAAGTTCAAACCACATTTAGATATCTGAAACCATATGCAATACGGTATGATCGTTAATCAAATATTGATATGCATCAAAAAATTTCTCATGAAAACATGAGGAGGCTCCCATATCAAAATCACCATATCAGAGTTCAAGCCCTTCCATACTTTGGCGGTGTAGGATTTGCCTAAATTCAGCATCCCAACTAAAGTTTGCCCTACCACCATTCAAGAAGACACGTGAAGGGACTATAGTATAGGTATTTTCCAAGCACACAGTAAGGGAGGGCAAATCACATATCATATAGTCGGTATCTCACCCAAATAAGAGGCATCCCACTCTCCTTCACATATCAAATCTCATGTGTTGGCCGTCACATGAGGTTAGCACTATCCCTACTAGCTGAGGTATCAAGGTGCACCAGGTCTAACATCGCCTGGTGTTAGCAAACAATGTTTTTAATATGATTCCTCCACATAAATCATTATTTGCACATATGTCATATCGTTCAAAATAGAGGTTTCAATATAATTTATAATTTTCAGTTTCAATACAATTCCTCTGTTAGAAACTTCCCAATCAGAGTTATCACATATACATGTCCTTTTCTAAGGCAATCTTATAGCTTTACATATCAATGCCACATGCATAACATATTTCCTTTACCATATGATGAGAAATACATTTAGAATCACATATTCAATGAGTTTAAAAATCTATTTTCAAAACCATACTCTTCTTGAAGTATATGCCAGATAGTAAACAAATAAGGTAATTTAATCCATTTCAAAGACATATAAAAGTATAAATAACTTGTAAACATAACCAATTATACATTTAAAGTTCAAGAAGAGCATAGGGTAAGTCATAGAAAGAATTATCTACTCATAAAACCAAGTTCCAAGTTGGATATCCCCAAAATATATTTTTCTAAGGCAAATCAGATTAAATAGATCTTAAAAACAAGACCGGAGAGTCCAAAAACCTAGGAAATGACTCTGGAATCACAAAATTTGGCCTCCGAGAGCTTGGTCAATGATGGTCAACTGTAGGGGTACTGTTCACTGTTAGATTACTATTCACTATCGGAATTATTATTCATACCGAGGGAATTTACTATTCATGACGCATAAAAAGTTGTTAGATGGTTGAAAAAAATTCATATCCTAAAGTTTTTTCACCTCTTGAATTCATATATGAGGACTTTAAGTAGGAGTTTTAGAACTTACCTTCTTACAATTTCTCCTCTACTTTTTTGTCAATCTCGGGCCAAAACTCCAGAAATCAATCTGACAAATTTATAATTCTCGTCGTTCCGAATCCATTGGTGGTGGTGGTGTCGAAATATAAGGTCTAAAAGTACTAGAAATCTAAAGATAAGTTTTAGGATTTTCTAGAGAGAGAAAGTGAATTTTGGGAGAGAGAGAGTCTGAATTTCCTACACCTTTCTTCTGCAGATTACTTAATAATATTAGAATTACCATTCTACAAAAATTTAATTTTTGAAGGAGGTCTTTGCAATTTTTTGTTATTTACACTTTGCCCCTCAACTTTAAGGAAATTATATTTTGGCCCCAAAACTTAAATCGTCATATTACCTTCATAACTTCTCAAACAATATGATAAAAATATATTTCCATTGTTATTTTTTTTCATAATCCTCACTTACCTTTAAATTTTTCTTTAATTTACAGTTTCTCATTTATTTAGAGTTTTCTTTCTTCTTTTTTTATATTTTTAAGGGCTATTATATTCTTCCCCCATTAAAAAAATTTGATCCCCAAATTTCATCTCCATATTTGCAAATAAATACTAACCTTATCATTGAAAAAGATGTGGGTATTTAGCGCGCATATTATTCTCTCTTTTCCAAGTAGCCTCCTCTAAAGAGTGATTATGTCACGTCACTTTCACCGTGGGTATTTCTTTTGAACATAATTCTTCAGTTGTCTATCTACTATAGCCACTAGTTTTTCATCATATGACAAATCTTTGTCTAACTGAATCTCATGACATTGAATAATATGTGTTGAGTCTAGTAGATACTTTCATAGCATAGACACGTAAAAAACTGAATGGACATTACTCAATTCAGGTGGCAAAGCCAAACGATAAGCTACTGGACCAATCCTATCAAGAATTTCAAATGGACAAATATACCGTGGGCTTAACTTCCTTTTTTTTCTCAAATCTTACTACTACTTTCATAAGAGATATCTTCAAGAAGATATGTTCACCTATAGCAAATTCCAATAGTCGACGTCTATTATCAACATAAACTTTTTATCTACTTTGGGCTACTAATAACCTTCCCTTAATTAACTTTACCTTGTCAAGTGCATCTTGTACTAAATAAGGCCCTAAAATCATAGCTTCGCCCATCTCAAACCGATTAGAGAACAACAACATCTACCATATAATTCCTTAAAAGGGGCCATTTGTATACTGGCTTGGTAGCTATTGTTATAAGCAAATTTAGCTAAGGGAAAGAATCTTTCCTAACTACCATGAAAATCAAGCACATATGCCCGAAGCATATCTTCCAATATTTGAATGGTTCGCCCAGACTATCCATCTATTTGAGGATGAAAAGTAGTAGTGAGATTTAGCTTCGTGCCTAAAGCTTCTTGGAAGACTCTAAAAACGAGTTGTGAACTGTGGTCATCGATTAGAAATAATCGATATCGGTACCCCATGAAGTCTCACTATCTCATTCAAATATATATTTGCATATTGAGCTATATTATATGTGGTTTTCACTAGTAGAAAATGTGCTGATTTAGTCAACCTAACAATAATCACCCATATTGAATCAAACCATTTTGGTGTTCGCGGTAGTCCTCTAATAAAGTCCATAGTTATTCTCTCCTATTTCCATTCAGGTATTTCTATTTGTTGATATAACCCCGCAGGCCTTTGATGTTCTGACTTTACTTGTTGACATGTTAAACACCAAGAAACATAATTGGCTATATCTTTCTTCATACCATCCCACCAATAAATTTCTTTTAAATCTTGATACAGTTTAGTTGATCCAAGATGAATGGTATACGTAGATTGATGGGCTTTTCTTAGAATCTATTTCATGAGTTCTTCTTTATTAGGCACACATAATCGCTTGCCCAATTTCAGAATTCCATCAGAGTCTACAGTGTAACAACCTTTTTTTGTTCTTTATAATTATACAATATTGAGTTCACATACATGACATTAATCAAAACGTACATGCAACATATCAAACACATAGATATTTACATCTTGTTTATTTTGGTTGACCAATTTCAGAGATACAGGTGCGGGTGGTTGCACCTTCACCGAGATCTGAGCCAACTCGACCACAAACATCTTATTTGATTCTAAGATCTGCCAAACATAAAGTAACTCAATCCAATGTGCACAGAAAGCCAGAGCCATAGAAAAAGCTGCATAACTAATTTTCTAAACATGATATGGAAATATAGTGAGAATTAAATCCCAGTAAGTTCAACAATAAATCATAATTTACCATATATATAGTTCATCGTGTCATGTTCAGCAGTATAAACTATAGAAAATATCTTTGGTCACATAAATGCATTATATCTATGCACATAAGAATCATACAGTAATGATATGTATGACTGGATTAACTATTTTCAGAATATCATATGATGGCCATCAACTTATTCTCATTTCAAGCTACCCCGGTCAGGGTGAGTATCCTCTACTCTCCGGTACGGACTTTTCTCGCTCCGTTCGACATGGCACACTTTCTCTTTCTTTTCTCATAATCATAATCATAACCGTTGGTAGGGCGTCCCCTACTGATGCACCACACGGATTGCCATGTGACCGTGCTCATTTCTTTTCTTTTCACAATGATAGCCAAAAATATGCTTTCAATAACAAGTATGTTCATCAAAATATAACTATTACAATAAATCATTGGTAATCATGCCATGAACATAACCATTTCAAATATCACTTTATAAAATATTTCCATGTCAGAATTTCACACTTAAGATGGTAAGAAGTTCATACAATGGCAATGGCTATGGCATATACTAGTCATTTATTATTTTCATTTATAAGATTCGTCTTTTTTTTAAATATTAATTTTATTTCTTTATTTTCTTGATGCAGGTTTTCATCATATCTAACCTTCTCTTACTAATCAGAGCATAACTCCCTCAATTGAACTTCGCTATAGGTGATCTTGGTGTCAATTTCAAGATAAAACAATTATCAAAAACTATTATGTTGAACAATTTAGCGAAATAGTAAGAAATCAAGGTGATAATACTCCCTCAAAGTACAGGTTATTTCCTCTCGGATAGGTTCTGACCTTTAACTACTAATCTGCCCATATCTTCCTCATATGAATTCTAAATTAAGTTATTCCAGTGGCTAAAAGTACGTGACACATATAGTAATAATTTGTATGTTAACCATTTATTTTAATTCCTTACAGAATATTCCCAGAAATTAAAACACAGAAGCTATCCTAACATATTCTTCCCTGATTAACCATTTTCTGAACTTTGCTTACTAATTGGACCATATCTACCACATATGTACTCCAAATTGAGTGATTCCAGTGGTTAAAAATCCGTGACACACATACCTATAATTCTTATGTCAACCATTTATTTTAATTCCTTTCAGAATGTTTCCAGAAATTAAAACACAGAAGCTATCCTAACATATTCTTCCCTGATTAACCATTTTCTAACCTTTGCTTACTAATCGGACCATATCTACCTCATATGGACTCCAAATGGAGTGATTCCAGTGGCTTAATATCTATGACACATATATCTTTAATTCTTATGTTAACCAGTTATTTTAATTCCCAACAGATAATTCTCAAAAATTAAAACACAGAAGCTATCCTAACATATTCTTCCCTGATGAACCATTTTATGAGCTTTGACTAGTAATCGGCTCATATCTTCCTTATATAGACTCCCAATTGAGTGATTCCAATGGCTAAAAATCCATGACACATATATCTTTAATTCTTATGTTAACCATTTATTTTAATTCCCTACAGATAATTCCCAAAAATTAAAACACACAAGCTTAAAATGTTGCCACCCATAGCCATACCTATGCAGAACTTTCTATACCAGCCTAAGTATTCAAACATACATCACATGCAAGATCAATATGTAACATGATATAGCAACATCCATGACCAATCATCAAAGTTCTAAGATCAAAATCTCATATAAATATTTTAAGTTTCAAAACTTTTCTTCAAAAAGAAATATTGTTAAACTTACTTGGAGCACTTAGTCTTCTAGACTTCTCCTTCCTCTTTCTTCCTTTCTTCCTCTCCTTTCCTCACTCTACCTTGCTTCTATTTTTCCTCTCCCTTACTTGGACGAAAATTCTAATGTTGTAAGGGTGGGTTTCGCTTAAATAGACCCTCAAATAATTTACCTTTCCTGATCATGGGTCTACCTTATCACAATTAGTTTAGACTTGGTTGAATTTTTGGAAAAACAAACAACTTATGTTCTTGTCTTTCTCTTTCTTAGTCAAGATATGCATAGGAAAAGGAGATTTTTATTTTGAAAATTATGATAATATGTTCTTAAGATATGGGACAAGATCCCTTTGATTTAGGGATTCTTTTTCTTTTTCTTTTTCTTTTGTCTTAATCAAGTATGATAGATTTGCCTTTTTAAGTGGCAAATTTCTAGCCCTTGAATCTCCATTATTTGGTTGAAATTATTTGTGTGGGATAAATATTTTTTGTCATAATGCTATGTATTATTACCCACTTGCTAAAATTATGGGTGTAGGATATTGATGTTTTGTCCTAAATTCTTGTATTATCATACCACTTGCTAAATTTTTGTCTTAATGTCAAATCACCTAATCTTGATTACACCATTATTCCATCACTTTATTTTTATTTTATTTTCATTTTTCCTCTTGGGTTTGGGCTCATGCTTGCCCATTTTCTTTACTTCGGTTAAAATTCTACCTTTCATAATGGGCTTGGTCACATTTTCATAAATTTTGGGCTATCGGTCCAATTTCTATATCCTAGTCCAAGTCTATGTTTTATTTCTTCATTGGGCTATCCTATTGGCTTGCTAAAAATTTATGTGAAGAAGAAAAACTCTATATGAAGTGTCCATAGGTGAAAGCTCAATTTATGGGTGGAGATACTAAACTTAGTAACTTTTACTCTTAAATTAGGAAAAAATTACCCTAATCCAATCTTCTTGAAATTTTAAGACCTTTACTTCACAAAAATTTATCTTCCTTACCTAAGAATTTCACCTTTCTTTAGCATGTTTATTTCTAATATTTCCTCTTAGGTTTTCTTTCTTTACCTATTCCATTAATATTAGAACATTTCTATGCATATATGTAAGGTGAAGAATTTCTAAGGAAAATATCTAAAAATTACGGGATGTTACATTCTTTTCCCCTTAAGAAATTCGGTCCACGAATTTCAGTCCATCCTACCACATGTAGGGAATGAAATTAAGGCATTATTCAGAGTTACCAACCTTATTACCTAAATAATTAGGGATATCTTTTTTGTCTAACATCTTTACTTTTTAATATGTCTATTCACTTGAGTGATTTTGCCATATAACTTAACCATAAGGATTTCTTTCACTCATAAGTTCTTCAATTTATATCCTCTAGCTCACATGGATATATCTATGGGTCGATATTAGAAAACACACACATAAAGGAACATATTCACCTTCATATTGGGTAACTATCTTTTCTTATTCTAAACTTCTATCAAGTCATTTTTATTTTGTTTTCATATATCAACATCATCCCCTGAATATCATCATCTTAATCTATCATCTATTTTTATCCTCAAATCCTTTAATCAATATGTTAAACATACGTAGCAATAAATCCTTCAAACTTTTAATAACGTTTATGTACCATTGACACATGTCTAATAATTCCAACTTACCTCATCACAGTAATTCTATACAAGCTTATTAACACCATTAAACTCATTGTCAAAAATTTCAATTATTTCTTCTATCTTATCCAAAAGCACCTCATTCTAGTTTATGTCAATCCCATTTAATTCACCCAATCATTTCAAGAAGATTTTTCCTAACAATTACTCATACATGAATTCTCAATTCCAACATAATTCACATCCTAGATACTAGACTCAATTTAGAATGATATAATCCTTTAACACGAATATCTTGATCACTTACATTATTTTTGGACATGGTTCTCAGAATATTCTCTATATTTCTAAATTAAGAGTTCAACGACTAACTTAAATCCTACTTCCTATATTTTATTCCTCAAGAACTTCAACACCACTAATTCTTTTGATTACATTCGTCAAAACACCATAAGACCATCATCCGTCCATTCTTTTCAAACTTTTCATTACTTTAACCTACTAACAACTTAGTCACCATAATAATTGAGTTTCAAAGAAAATAAATTAACTTTTCTTTTAATGTAGGAAAATAATCTTGCATTTAATGCCAAATATTAATGTAGGACAATGCAGTAGAACAGACGAAAAGTATAATAAAGAACGGTGCTAAAATAGAAAGTCAAAAGTTTGGACAAAACATTAGAGAGAGTTAAAATCGGTGGCCGTAATTCTTGAAAATTTTGAAAACAAAAATTTAGCTGTTATATCGGCAAAAATCGGTGGCCGCAAGGTTTGAATATATGTGCCAAAATCTACTCTAAATCTGTTGGTATTCGGTGGAAAGATATCACATGGAAAAAGAAACATTTCTGATCTTATAAAAGTCTGTGAAAATCAAAGAATACGTAGTTAACTAGTAGGATGTGTAACATCTCTAATTTCATTTCTTTTATTGATAAAAGTACATAAATATTTAATTAAGGAAATAAAATTTATTAGAAAATATTTTAGATATCTAAGGAAATATAATCATTAGAAATTCTTCACCTTATGTATATGCATAGAAAATGTTTCTAATATTAAGAGAACAAATAAAGAGGGAAAACCTAATAGGAAACAAAAAATTAGAAATAACATACTAAAGAGATGCAAAATTCTTGGATAAGGAAGATAAATTTTTAGAAACAAATAAAGGTCTTAAAATTTCAAGAACATTGGATTAGGGTAATTTTTCCTAATTCAAGAACTAGAGTTACTAAGTTTAACATCTTTACCCATACATTGGGCTTTTTCCTATCGACACTTCATATAGAGTTTTTCCACTTCACATAAGTTTCTAGCAAGCCCATTGGATAACCTAGGCAAGAAATAAAACATAGACTTGGACTAGGATATAGTAATTGGATCGATAGCCCAAAAATTATGAAAATGTGGCCAAGCCCTCCAAGAAAGGTAGAATTTTATCCAAAGCAAAGAAAATGGGTAGGAATAAGCCCATAATGGGAAGGAATAAGCCCAAATCCAAGTGGAAAAATAAAATAAAATAAATTAGGTGATGATATAATAATGTAATAATAATAAAGATTAGGTTACATGGCATTAAGACAAAAATTTAGCAAGTGGTGTGATTCTACATTCATAATTTTGGCAAGTGGCATGATAATATAAGGCTTTAGGACAAGAACATCTATATCCTACACTCATAATTTTAGCAAGTGGTATGATAATACATGGCATTAGGACAAAATATTCCTATCCCACACAAATAATATCAACCAAATAATGGAGATTCAAGGGCTAGAAATTTGCCACCTAAAAAGGCAAACCTATCATACTTGTTTAAGACAAAAGAAAATGTAAATGAATCCCTAAATCAAAGGGACCTTGTCCCTTATCTTAAGAACATATCATCATAATTTTCAAAATACAAATCTCCTTTTCCTATGCATATCTTGACTAAGGAAGAGGAAGACAAGAACATAAGTTGTTTGTTTTCCAAAAATTCAACAAAGTGTATCCTAATTGTGATAAGGTAGACCCATGATCATGAAAGGTGTATTATTTGGTGGTCTATTTAAGCAAAACCCACCCCTAAAACATTTTAATTTCGTCAAAGTGAGGAAGAGAGAGAAATAGAAGCAAGGTAGAGTGAGGAAATGAGAGAAAGAGAGGAGAAGAAAGGAAGGAAGAAGAAAGAGAAGTTTAGAAGGTTAAGTACTCAAGGTAAGTTACCCTAATCTCCACTTGAATCCATTTTTCTTCTTCATCCTTGAGGTTCAAAAACTCACCCTCCTTCTCTTACCTAAGCTGCTAGAAAAGCTAAGGGAAGGGAGGAATCTTGCTACTTCTTTCAAGAGGAAACAAGAAAACCAATTCACTAAGTGAGCTAGGGAGATTCTTAGGTAAGTTTAACAATATTTCTTTTTAAAGAAAACATTTGAAACTTATAATATTTATATGAGATTTTGATCTTAGAACTTTGATGATTGGTCATGATGTTGCTATATCATGTTACATATTGATCTTGCATGTGATGTATGTTTGAATACTTAGATTGGTATAGAAAGTTCTGCATAAGTATGGCTATAGGTGGGAAAAGTTTTAGCTTCTGTGTTTTAATTTCTAGAAATTATTTATAAGAAATTAAAATAAATGGTTAACATAAGAATTAAAGATATATGTGTCACGGATTTTTAGCCACTGGAATTATTCAATTTGGAGTCCATATGAGGTAGATATGGTCCTATTAGTAAGCAAATGTTAGAAAATGGTTCATCAGGGAAGAATATGTTAGGATAACTTATGTGTTTTAATTTCGTGAAATTATCTGTAGGGAACTAAAATAAATGATTTAACATAAGAATTAAAGATATATGTGTCACGGATATTTAGCCACTGGAATTATTCAATTTGGAGTCCATATGAGGTAGATATGGTCCTATTAGTAAGCAAAGGTCAGAAAATAGTTCATCAGGGAAGAATATGTTAGGATAGCTTCTGTGTTTTAATTTCTAGAAATTATTTGTAGGGAATTAAAATAAATGGTTAACATAAGAATTACAGATATATGTGTAACAGATTTTTAGCCACTAGAATCATTCAATTTGGAGTCCATATGAAGCAAAGGTCAGTAAATGGTTCATTAGGGAAGAATATGTTAGGATAGCTTCTGTGTTTTAATTTTTGGGAAATATCTGTAGGGAATTAAAATAAAAGGTTAACATACAAATTAAAGATATATGTATCATGGATTTTTAGCCACTGGAAGCATTCCATTTGGAGTCCATATGAGGTAGATATGCTCCGATTAGTAGTCAAAGGTCAGAAAATGGTTCATCAGTGAAGAATATGTTAGGATAGCTTCTATATTTTAATTTCAGAGAAATATCTGTATGGAATTAAAATAAATGGTTAACATAAGAATTATATCTATGTGTGTCACAAATTTTTATCCACTGGAATCATTCAATTTGGAGTCCATATGAGGAAGATATGAGCTTATTAGTAGTCAAAGCTCAGAAAATGGTTCATCAGGGAAGAATATGTTAGGATAGCTTCTGTATTTTAATTTTTGAAAATTATCTATATGAAATTAAAATAAATGGTTAACATTAGAATTATAGACATGTGTGTCATGGATTTTTAGTCACTGGAATCACTCAAGTTGGAATCCATATGTGGTAGATATGGTCCGATTAGTAGGTAGAGGTCAGAACCTATCTGAGAAGAAATAACATGTACATTTAGGGAGTACTATCACCTTGATTTCTTACTATTTCGCTACAATGTTCAACATAATAGTTTTAGATAATTATTTTATCTTGAAATTGACACCAAGATCACCTACATCGGAGTTCAATTGAGGGAGTTATGCTCTGATTAGTAAGAGAAGGTTAGATATGACGAAAATCTGCTCAAGAAAATAAAGAAATAAAATTAATATTTAAAAAAGAAGAAGAATCTTATAAATGACTAGTATATGCCATAGCCATTGCCATTGTATGAACTTCTTACCATTTTAAGTGTAAAATTCTGACATGGAAATATTTTATGAAGTGATATTTGAAATGGTTATGTTCATGGCATGATTACCAATGATTTATGGTAATAGTTATATTTTGATGAACATACTTGTTATTGGAAGCATATTTTTGGCTATCATTGTGAAAAGAAAAGAAATGAGCACAGTCACATGGCAATCTGTGTGGTGCACCAGTAGGGGACGCCCTACCAACGGTTATGATTATGATTATGAGAAAAGAAAGAGAAAGTGTGCCATGTCGGACGGAGCGAGAAAAGTCCGTACCGGAGAGTAGAGGATACTCACCCTGACCGGGGTAGCTTGAAATGAGAATAAGTTGATGGCCATCATATGATATTATGAAAATAGTTAATCCAGTCATACATATCATTACTGTATGATTCTTATGTGCATAGATATAATGCATTCATGTGACCAAAGATATTTTCTGTAGTTTATACTGCTGAACATGACACGATGAACTATATATATGGTAAATTATGATTTATTGTTGAACTTATTGAGATTTAATTCTCACTATATTTCCATATCATGTTCAGAAGAATAATGCAGATTTTCTCAATAACACTTATTATTTCTGTACGTTGGATCGAGGTGCCCTACTTTGGGCAACTACCAGTTATATAAGATGTATCTGTAGTAGATGTGACTGAGATTCTGATGGAGGTGCTACCCGCACCGGTGTCCCCGGAAGTAGTCAACATAAATGATTAGAACTAATATGTATCTTTGAACACATGTTTGTAAAATAATGGTGTGTAGTTTGTAAAATAATGGTGTGTATAGAAACTTAGTATTGTATCACTGTTAATAACAATTATGCCTAGTTAAAGTGTTATTATTACGAGTTAAGTGGTTAGAATTAAAGTAGTAATAACTTCATGGAATTTTACAAATATAAAAAAAAATTGTTACATTTACATAAATGGAGTTGTTACATGATGCAGTTGATTGCTTCAAAATAGATGTAATCAATCAACTGTAAAATAACCAGTCTAAATTAAAATTTCTCAAAATAGCTAGTTGACTTAATAATACCAATAGTCGACTGGCAAAAATATTGGGAAAATAAAATAAATCATTTGATTGTCCTTCTTCAACAACTAACTTATTTACATTTTCACTTTCTTTTGTTTTTCAATTACGCCTATCACCTACAACTTCTCTACAAGAATCAAGATATCAAGGTTTCATCAAAGACAACAAAGACAAATTTCTGATGATATCTTAACCTTATTCTCTTTATATGCCTAATATGAGCGACTATCATAACTACTATACATATACATGCTTGCCGTCATTTTAGAAAATTTTAAATTCAATTTAGCTGATATCCACCAATCACTCACATAACTGTTCTAATTATTCCCGGCCTATTCACATAGCTATCATAAGTATGCCATTCTCCGATTTCTATAAATGCACAGGTTAATATCTTTACTTTCATACTCCAAGTCAAGGTGTGTGCAACTATGGAGGGAATCACATTTCTTCAATTTTGAAATATTTGTGTCTTTTATGGTTCTAGTCCTGGAAAGGATGGAGAGTATGTGAAAGTTGCACAAAACCTGGGTATGGTACTAGCCAGAAGAAAAATTCATTTAGTCTATGGCAAAGGTAACCGTGGATTAATGGGATATGTGTCTACAGCTGCCCATGTAGGAGGATGCCAAGTTCTAGGTATTATTCCTACAGCTCTAGCTGCATCTAACATCATAGGAAAGACAATTGGCGAAGAGTTTAGGGTAGCTTCCATGCATGAGCGCATGGCTAGAATGATGAGCAATGCTGATGCCTTCATTGCCTTACCAGGGGGTTTTGGTACTTTAGAAGAAATTTTCCAAATAGTCTCTTGGGCACAACTAAATATGCATCCCAAACCGATAGGTTAGTTAAATGTTAACCACTTCTTTGATGGTTTGTTGTCTTTCCTTGATCATGCTGTGGAACAAAAGTTCATCTCACGCTCAGCACGACGAATTCTCATCTCAGCTTCAAATGCCGAGGAGTTGATTGATGCTTTACAAGCATATGTTCATGTACCTGATCCAACTATGACTCAAATAGAATGGACGGCAGATAACCGCAGGAAGCGTAAATTGGATTTGAATCTTCATCTTTAAATGTAGTAAAACGTAGCTATTATTGTACTACTTTTACTTTCTTAAAGTCTACTTGGATACCATATTTACCAACCATACTCCTTTAGAGTTAGTAAAACTATCTTTGAATGTTGCTTATGATCCTCTGAACTTTTGAAATATTCTAGTATATCATCAATAAAAACAAACTGATCCAAGGATGACCTAATTACTATTCATTAAATCTATGAATGCAGCTAAAATATTTGTCAATTTAAATGACATCACCAAGAACTCATAATGCCCATAATAAGTCCTAAAATAAAATTTTCGTACATCCTCTTCTCTTATCCTTAATTAATGTTACTCATATCCCAAATCAATTTGTGGAAAAATATTGAACACCTTATAACTAGTCAAACAGGTAATCTATACGAGGTAATGGGTTTTTATTCTATATTGTCACCTTAGTCAACTGTTTATAATCTATGCATAGTCATAGTTATCCATCTTTCTTTTTCACAGATAGAACTGGAGCACTCCGAATAAAAGTACTGGGGCATTTAAATACCTTGTCTAACAAGTCTTGTAACTAATTTTTTTTAAATTCAATCGATATCATTCTATATAGGGATATAGAAACTAGTTGGGTTCTAAGGAGTAAATCAATATCAAATTCCCGAATTGCTGTGGCAAGGTTATTATTATACAATATTGAGTTCACATACACGTCATTAATCAAAATTTACATGCAACATATCAAACACAGATATTTACATCTTGTTTATTTTGGTTGACTAATTCTGGAGATACAGGTGCGGGTGGTTGCACCTTCACCGAGATCTGAGCCAACTCGACCATAAACATCTTATTTGATTCTGAGATCTGCCAAACATAAAGTAACTCGATCAAATGTGCACTGAAAGCCAGAGCCATAGAAAAACCTGCATAACTAATTTTCTGAACATGATATGAAAATATAGTGAGAATTAAATCCCAATAAGTTCAACAATAAATCATATTCAATATAGCTCATCACGTCATGTTCAGCTGTATAAACTACAGAAAATATCTTTGGTCACATGAATGCATTATATCTATGCACATAAGAATCATACAGTAATGATATGTATGACATGATTAACTATTTTCAGAATATCATATGATGTCCATCAACTTATTCTCATTTCAAGCTACCCCGGTAAGGTTGAGTATTCTCTACTCTCCGGTACGGGCTTCTCTCGCTCCGTCCGACATGGCACACTTTCTCTTTCTTTTCTCATAATCATAATCATAATCGTTGGTAGGACGTCCCCTACTGGTGCACCACACAGATTGCCATGTGACCGTGCTCATTTCTTTTCTTTTCACAATGATAGCCAAAAGTATGCTTTCAATAATAAGTATGTTTATCAAAATATAACTATTACCATAAATCATTGGTAATCATGCTATGAACATAACCATTTCAAATATCACTTTATAAAATATTTCCATGTCAGAATTTTACACTTAAGATGGTAAGAAGTTCATACAATGGCAATGGCTATGGCATATACTAGTCATTTATTATTTTCATTTATAAGATTCGTCTTCTTTTTAAATATTAATTTTATTTCTTTATTTTCTTCATGCAGGTTTTCATCATATCTAACCTTTTCTTACTAATCAGAGCATAACTCCCTTAATTGAACTCTGATGTAGGTGATCTTGGTGTCAATTACAAGACAAAACATTTATTTAAAACTATTATATTGAACAGTTTAGCGAAATATTAAGAAATCAAGGTGATAATACTCCCTCAAAGTACAGGTTATTTCCTCTCGGATAGGTTCTGACCTTTACCTACTAATCGAACCATATCTACCTCATATGAATTCCAAATTGAGTGATTTCTGTGGTTAAAAATCTGTGACACACATACCTATAATTCTTATGTCAACCATTTATTTTAATTTCCTACAGAATGTTCCCAGAAATTAAAACACAGAAGCTATCCTAACATATTCTTCCCTGATTAACCATTTTCTGACCTTTTGCTTACTAATCGGACCATATCTACCTCATATGTACTCCAAAATGAAGTGATTCTAGTGGCTACAAATCCATGACAGACATAGCTATAATTCTTTTGTTAAACATTTATTTTAATTCCCTACATAATGTTCCCAGAAATTAAAACACCTAAGCTATCCTATCATATTCTTCCCTGATTAACCATTTTCTGACCTTTGCTTACTAATCAGACCATATCTACCTCATATGGACTCCAAATTGAGTGATTACAGTGGGTACCATTCCGTGACACATATATCTTTAATTCTTATGTTAACCATTTATTTTAATTCCCTATAGATAATTCTTAGAAATTAAAACACAAAAGCTATCCTAACATATTCTTCCCTGATGAACCATTTTCTGACCTTTGACTAGTAATCAGCTTATATCGTCCTCATATGGATTCCAAATTGAGTGATTCCGGTGGCTAAAAATCCATGACTCATATATCTTTAATTCTTATTTTAACCATTTATTTTAATTCCCTACAGATAATTCCCAGAAATTAAAACACAGAACCTTAAAATTTTGCCACCCATAGCCATACCTATGCAGAACTTTCTATATCAGCCTAAGTATTCAAACATAAATCACATGCAAGATCAATATGTAACATGATATAGCAACATCCATGACCAATCATCAAAGTTCTAAGATCAAAATCTCATATAAATATTTTAAGTTTCAAAACTTTTCTTCAAAAAGAAATATTGTTAAACTTACTTGGAGCACTTAGTCTTCTAGACTTCTCCTTCCTCTTTCTTCCTTTCTTCCTCTCCTTTCCTCACTCTACCTTGCTTCTATTTTTCCTCTCCCTTACTTGGACGAAAATTCTAATGTTGTAAGGGTGGGTTTCGCTTAAATAGACCCTCAAATAATTTACCTTTCATGATGATGGGTCTACCTTATCACAATTAGATTACACTTGGTTGAATTTTTGGAAAAAAAAAACAACTTATGTTCTTGTCTTTCTCTTTCTTAGTCAAGATATGCATAGGAAAAGGAGATTTTTATTTTGAAAATTATGATAATATGTTCTTAAGATATGGGACAAGATCCCTTTGATTTAGGGATTCTTTTTCTTTTTCTTTTTCTTTTGTCTTAATCAAGTATGATAGATTTGCCTTTTAAGTGGTAAATTTCTAGCCCTTGAATCTCCATTATTTGGTTGAAATTATTTGTGTGGGATAAAGATTTTTTGTCATAATGCTATGTATTATTACCCACTTGCTAAAATTATGGGTGTAGGATATTGATGTTTTGTCCTAAATTCTTGTATTGTCATACCACTTGCTAAATTTTTGTCTTAATGTCAAATCACCTAATCTTGATTACACCATTATTCCATCACTTTATTTTTATTTTATTTTCATTTTTCCTCTTGGGTTTGGGCTCATTCTTGCCCATTTTCTTTACTTTGGTTAAAATTCTACCTTTCATAATGGGTTTGGTCACATTTTCATGATTTTTGAGCTATCAGTCCAATTTGTATATTCTAGTCCTTGTCTATGTTTTATTTCTTCATTAGGCTATCCTATTGGCTTGATAAAAATTTATGTGAAGAAGAAAAACTATATATGAAGTGTCCATAGGTGAAAGCCCAATTTATGGGTGGAGATACTAAACTTAGTAACTTTTACTCTTAAATTAGGAAAAAATTACCCTAATCCAATCTTCTTGAAATTTTAAGACCTTTACTTCACAAAATTTATCTTCCTTACCTAAGAATTTCACCTTTCTTTAGCATGTTTATTTCTAATATTTCCTCTTAGGTTTTCTTTCTTTACCTATTCCATTAATATTAGAACATTTCTATGCATATATGTAAGGTGAAGAATTTCTAAGGAAAATATCAAAAAATTACAGGATGTTACATACAGTAAATTCAACATCACTATTATGCTTCACCTCTTCAATTTTCTTGCATAAATAGGCATCAGCTTCCTTTGTCTTTTTCACCTGCTTAATTAAAGATGATTGAAACTGTATATAGGCCAATAGTATCCCAGGCTCCTTTACTTCAAATACTGCCCAATAACTTTTTAACTTAAGCATTTCTTTAATTAATGGCCTCCTTACCATTGTGATATGAGCCAAACTACTCATTAACTTCCTGCTTAATGCATTAGCCACTACATTGGCTTTACTTGGATGATATAGTATTGTACGGTCATAATCTTTAAGTAATTCCATCCATCGTGTTTGTCTCAAGTTAAGATCTTTTTGTTGGAAAATGTATTTGAAACTTTTATGATATGTATAGATTTCACATGTCTCACCGTACAAATAATGTCTCCAAATTTTGAGAGCAAAAACCACAGGGCATTTCCAAATAATGAGTCAGATAATTTTGCTCATGTGGTTTAAGTTGTCTAGATACATATGAAATGACTCGACCATGTTGCATTAACATACACTCTAATCCAATTCTTGATACCTCACAGTATACTGTGTATCCTCTGGTACTAGAGGGAATAGACAGTACTAGCGTCGTAGTCAAACATTCTTTAAGTTTCTAAATTTTTTTCTCACATTCATCTGACCAGTAAAACTTTATTCCCTTCCATGTCAATCTTTTCAAAGGAGCAGCAATTTTTGAAAAATCATTAACGAATCTACGTTAATAACCTATTAAACCAAGAAAACTACAGATCTATGTAATTGTGGTAGGACGTGGCCATTGTTGCACTGCTTCTACCTTTTTACGATCAAATTGAATACCATCCTTGGTAATCACATGCCTTAGGAAAGTAACACTACTAAGCCAAAATTCACATTTTGAAAACTTAGCATACAACTAGTGTTCTCTTAGAGTTTGCAAAGCTATCCTTAAATGTTGCTCATGCTCCTTCGAACTCCTTAAATATACTAGGATATCATCTATGAATACAATAACAAATTATCCAAGAAAGGTTTAGATACTCTATTCATCAAATCCATGAATGCAGTTGGGATATTTGTTAAACTAAATGGTATTACTAAGAACTCATAAAGCCTATACCGGGTTTTTGGAATGTCCTCCTCCCTTATCCTTAATTGATGATACCCAGATCTCAAATCAAATTTTGAAAAACATTAAGTACCCTGTAGCTAGTCAAACAAATCATCTATATGAGGTAATAGATACTTATTATGTAATGTCACATTATTCAATTGTCTGTAATCTATGCATAGCCGTAGTGATCCATCTTTCTTTTTCATAAATAAAATTGGAGCACCCCAAGGAGAAGTATTATGGCATATAAATCCTTTATCTAACAAATCTTGCAACTGATTTTTCAACTCCTTGAGTTTAGTTGGTGCCATTCTATATGGAGGTATAGACACCGGTTGTAACATCCTAAGTCTCTAATAAAGCTAGATAAATCTAAGAATAAGTAGAAAATACACATGAAAAAGAATTAAAATGCTTAGTTATGTGACAATAAGGTATTTATATTATAGGTGACATATGGTTAATCATGAATCATATAAATAAAATTCTTAGGATCATAATGGATGGGGAGAGGATACAAATACATTTTTAAGACATTACTAATCTAGGATTAGTATTAAATTAAGGCAATATAAAACAACTAAGGAGCTTTCAAGTAGCACCACAAAGTTGCAGCCACATAGAATGCCATATTGCCTACAAAATTGTAGCCACATTGCACCTACCAAAATATGCCATATTGCCAAAAAATTTGCAGCCACATAGCATGCCACATTGCCCATAAAATTTCAGCCACCTTGCACCTACAAAAGCATGCCACATTGGCCATAAAGTTACAGCCACATAGCATGCCACATTGCCCACAAAATTGCAGCCACCTTGTACCGACCAAAGCATGCGACATTGCCCACAAAGTTGCAGCCACATAGCATGCCATATTGCCCACAAAATTATAGCCACCTTGCATCTACCAAAGCATGCCACATAGCCACAAAAACTTCAGCCAAAATCAGCCAAGAAATTGCCACCTTTCAACAAGGAAATCCTACCACATTGCCACAAAATTTTTAGACACATTCTAACCAAGAAACTGCCACCCACTTTATCCATGATTTTGCCCACAATCAGAAAAAATAACACAAAATTTACTGCCTCACTCTATGCCTCTACAGCCTCACGCCCTCCCTACAGAAACCACAAGGGAATCCCTCCAAAACACAGCCTTCCTTTTCCTCTTGAGTAGTGGAAACCAACATCCAGCACTAGGCATTATTTTGGGCAGCAAATTCAAACCACCCATTCCTTATGCAATAAACACCTAAGAGGGAGAGAAGGCAGCTAGAAAACTTAGAGCCAAAGGGGAATTTGGGTTCTGCATGGTTGATTCTTGAGCATGAGATGCAAGAGGTTAAAGTTGAAAACATGCAACTCTAATGGTAAGGAACAATCTTTTCCATATAAGTAACAAACATGCTGAAGCACCACACATTCTGCACTAGGAAGTTATTGTTCTTGTACCTAAAAGTTTTAAGCCTTGTGTTCTTGGATTGTTTGATTGGGTAAATGGCTTTTAAATTCTCTAATATTTGGTGAGAAAATTCTTGAAATACTGATAATCAATTTTGAAAATTTTTGAGATTTTTGAGAACCTACAAATAGGCCATTTGTAATCAAAATATTGATGAGAAAAATCTACTGGACAACTTAGGCTGTTGATGGAAATACTAAACATTGAAGGGGTTAAATGTTGAACTTTCGTATGAAAATTTTATGAAATGTTATAGGGCTCCTAGTTAAGGAACCCACCATATTTGAGAGAATTATAAGTAGTTTAAGGCATATAATAAAATATAGAAATTCTATGGGACAGGAAGTGAGTCAGAACATACCAAAACTGGGAACAACCATAAAAAGTGTGTTATTTGAGGGGACAAATAAATTATTTTTTACTTGAAATTATTACAGTGATTATATAAAATATCTAGGATTCTACATTTCAAATATCACGAATTTTGAAGAAGTTTTACCCATCCAAAGGAATGGAAAACAGAATCAAAATGGAACCGAAACCAATTTGCACTGTTCTGGGTTATGGAGGTATTTCTTGGGGTGAATGGAATATTTAAGGGCTGAGAGATCCAAAAAATATAATAGACATGTAGAGGAACCTCCATGGAAAATTTTAGAAGTTTTTGAGGATTTTTCATATTTAATAATAACTCCAAATCTGAACAAAATCGCAGTTTTGTTTTGGGGAGCAGAAGCTCTTAAACTAGAGACTTATGATTTTAGGTGCTAATATGCATGCATTAACCAAAGCCTCTTATATGTTTTAGTTTGAGTAGCTAGTTGTAACATTGTCAGCCTTGGAAAGGAAGTGATTGTGAAGGAGTTGAGGTAGCTAGCTTTTCCTTAAAACACTCCTTATGCTTATGAACTTGAATTTATCAATTTCACTGGTTGCCTAACTTTTATGCTATGATGAATGATGGTCTAAAGATATGTTATATATGCATTCTCGAGAATTAAGGGATGCCCAATGTGTGCCAAGTAAGCCCCATTTTCCCCCACGTATTGGCCAATAATAGGAGATGCATAACCCTTTTGCAAGTATGGGACTGCATTGGATAAGTAGACCAAAATGTTATGGGTCCCTGGTGTGACCAAGATGATGTATGTATGTATGTATGGTCAGTGTTTATGTTTCAATGAAATAAATTGAGATGTTTTAAGGAATGGAATGTATACTATTTTTTTTTTCAAAATTTGCTAGCTATTGAGATTGTCATCTCATCGTTTTATGTCCACATAATCACATTCCAGGTACTCCAGCAAGAAGTGAGCAACAAGGGCCTCAAGGTTGACTCATCTGAATATGGATATGAATTGTATATTTTCTTGTTGTGTAATATATGTGGGATGGCTTAGTTGAGTGCCAAGTCCTTTTTAAACAGATAGTAATGTGATGTAAAATAAGTTATAGACTATACACTTTTCTTTCATAGCATGAGAGCCTTTTTGTTATAAGTAATGCATATCATGCCTAGATAGTTGCCTATAAGGAAATGAAACTTTAAAATCCTTAGAATAGCTTGAAGCATTTGTATGCTTATCCAAGAAAGGTAACTAACAATATAAGTGAATAGGTTAATTTATGGACTAGGTAAACATTGCTAGAAATTTACAAATAAGATAAAAAAAATATAATACTAAAAAGTTCAAGGGGAAAATTCTATGATGTGGATGTATGAAATAAGATGCTAATTAGTAGGTGTTACACCAGTTGGGTTCCAAGAAGTAAATCAATATCAAACTCAATTTCTCATTTTGGGGGTAACCTTGGCAATTCCTCAAGAAACACATCAGGGAACCTTCTCTACATTGAGGTACTTTATATCAACATCTTTGACCACTGCTAAATACCTTTGACATTCTTTTTGTAATAGCTTATGAGCTGTTAAAGCAGAGATTAAATTACTAGGTATCTCACTACAATCTCTTTGTATCAAGAAGGAAGATTCTCTGGGAATATTAAAATTAATCACTTTAAGGTGATAGTCCAAAATGGCATGTCATGGCATGATGACAACCAATCCATTCCTAGTATCACATCAAAGTCTACCATGTCTAAAACTATCAAATCCATAAGAGTCTCTTTATCTTCTATCGAAATCTCACACAATTTATACACATCATTTACCAGTAAGAATTCTCCCAATGGAGTAGCAACCATAAAAGGACAATCTAAACTAGTAGGATCTCTATCCAATTTCTTAGCAAAGCATGGTGATATATAAGAATAAGTAGAACCAAGATCAAACAGTATATATGCTCTATGGAAACATACTGATAATATACCTGTCATCACTGCATTTGAGGCATGAGCATCTTGCCATGTCAAGGCCAAGACTCAGGTTTGTTCTCAGCCTTGACTTCCTGTTCCTCTTCCAGTACCACCATTACTTGCTTGACCTAAAATTTCTCTAGCTGGTTATGCTAGTACAAATGCAGGGGGTGAAGTTGCTTGTACTGATGCTTGACTCAAATTTTGTAATTGTGGACAATTCCTTATCATATGACCTACTTGTCCACACTTAAAACATGTACTAGTTTCTTTACGACACTGTCCAGTATGAGGTTTGCCATAAATGAGACATAGTGAAATCAGTCTTGAATCTTGTTGACTAGTGGGTCTCATATATCTTTGAATCATTCTTTGCTTATTAATATTAGATAATGTCTGGCGGGAGCTACCAGATCTTGCTTGAGTTAAATGCTGTGGATTTTGAAATCTTAGTCTTCTTACATTAGGATTATAACTAGTCTGGGTATTACTATTTTGATCTCTTTTTCTTATCTTTAGAATTTCTATGTTTGCTAGCTTCCGTGTTTCCATCATTCTAGCACAATGCACAACTATTGAATAAGTTGAAAAATGGTTCATCTGAGGACCCACCTATTTAACAATGGATATATCAACCCTGAAATAAATCTCTTAATTCTATCTTTTTCATTAGGAATCAAATATGGTTCATATCTAGACAACCAACGAATTTCATATTCAAAAACTATCATGTTTGGTGTCTGTCTTAATTCTTCAAATTCTCTAGTGCTCTTCTCTATTTCACTCATTGGTAGGAAACTGTTGTGTATGTTTTATTAAATAACAGCAAGCGCACGGCGTAGCTGTAGTTAGTCCGGTGAGTACGGGTTGTATCCCACAGAGAACAATGTCAATTACTAGAATAATACAAAATATGCTATCTAAATCGATATAATGCGATAGAAAGTTTGTCACAATTAAACTAATAAGTAATGCAATTAATAAAAGCCTAGGGTTAGGGTTCACCACACTTATGATATTCAACATTCAACATGTACCTCTAATTGCAATTATCTAGGTTATTGGGGATGGTTTAGCCTTAATTAACTAGCAACCTCTTTCAAGCATTACTAATCGTACCTGGGTTAATCCAATTACCTACTTTCGTGGTTCTTAGTTCAACCTAGGTCCATTAAGTTCTATGCCAACCATGGAATACAATTAATCAATTTTCCCTTGCCCATCAATTGATTCAATCCTAGAGAATCTTAGACTACTTTCGTGATTAAGATATCCCTAATTAACTATTAGGTTCCGGTATTAATCTTCACCTTTCAGTCTATTAACTAATATCCTATGACGTGATAAAACGTTGGCCAGACATTCATCAACTCATATAGTCAATGCATAATAGCTAATCCTAATTAACCATGGATAACACAATTAGGGTTCCAATAATTCAATTAGCATAATGTATCATCACGTCATAAGTGGGTTTACCGAAACCCTAGATCAAATCTACTCAAGCATGATAGAAAGATAAATCAAACGCATAAGCATTAAGTAAATCATCAATATCCAATACAATGTAAAAGGAAGAAGTATAAATAGAAGTAGAAGTAAAGATGGAAAGATAAAACCTAGATTGTTGAATGCAAAGATGAAATACAATGCTGAATCAATCTTAAATCTAAGCTAAGAACATAAAAGTAAGCACTAATCCTACTCTAAAACTAATCTAATAGTGTTTCCTAATCCTAAAATTGAGTAAAAGAAGGTCTCTCTATGTCTGAATGCCTTTGGCTCCGTTTCCCATACCATATATATGACTTTTTCCGCTCAAAACACTAAAAAAGACGATGTGTACGGACCCGAAGCACGGCCGTGCTTCATGACACGACCTGACCATGCTTCGGGCTGGTTTCTGGGGTTTTTCTGCACTTCTTGAACAGAGCACGGCCTGGCCGTGTTGGGGGCTGCCATGCTCTTTTCTTGCCAAATTTTGGTATTTTACCTCCTTGCTTCCTCCTCATCTTGTTCCACATCCATATGGAACTTCTCATGAGTTTTTTCCTTTGCTTCTTGGCCTTTTTTGCTCTCCTAAAAACATAAAACAAACCAAAACAGTATCCAAAACAAAGTATAACCAAAAGTAAGGAAATAATCACAAGTCTACTATGAATTAGAGGATAAAATATAGCCATTAAGTACTTAAGATTCCCCTTTATCAACTCCCCCATGCTTCAACCTTTGCTTGTCCTCAAGCAAATAACATGTCATATCAAAAGGAAGAGAGATGATGCATACAATTTTCAGATAACAGATAAATGCAATACAGGAAATTCTTCACTCAATCAGTGTGCACACAATAGATATATGAATAGACCTTTATCATATAGTCTTTGTTCTTCTAATACTAAACCAAAATTTCCCTATTATATATCTACTTCTATTGATACCATTGAATGTATGCATTTAATTGACTTTCAAGCACTCAAGTAGGCTACCTCATCCTTTAGATCTCCCTACATTGCCTTAACCTTATTTCTATTTTTCTCACTCAATTTCTTTTATTTCTCATTATCATTTTTTTTCTTTTGTCTATTTCATTCATCATCATTTTTTGTTTCTTTTATAGAAATATGCCGTGAGTGCATTTTATGCTCCATCTCACTAGGGTAAAGGCAACTAGGTACTCACACTAAGGCCTTTTTGGTGCCTTGAAGGGGTACTCAGAGTGAAAACTTTTTTGGGGTGCACATTCCCTTATTTTTCACCTCTCCTTACCTTCACACTCTTATAGTGTTAAAATAAAAAATAGCATACAATTCATAGCATAAAAGAGATATTTTTCAAAAAAAAATTAGAGGTTTAATCCTAGAAGAGAGAGACTAAAATTATAACTACCTATTTCATATCCTATTGTGCATCGCATGTTCATGAGCTAAAATCAACCTATATTGCATCAATCTATCTCTAAAATAGTAAACTATGTGATTTTGCATTGCAACATGAGATATTCAGCCAATAGTATCTAATCATAGGAAATCATAAGCCTAAAGCTACTCCCCCATGCTTAAACTTGACATTGTCTTCAATGTCAGTATAAATTAAAGTATAGGTAAAAGGGAGAAGGAACTTACGTGCTCACTGGTCTTCTGAAAGAGGTGGTGGAGGGTTTTGACTTTGGTGTTAAATGTATTTGGCTCTCATTAGCAACATGTAAAGCCAATGTCAAATTCTCACTGGAGGGAAGCTATAATGGTGATGGCAATAATAGATGGCTCTTTTTCTCTTTTCCCTCTTTTTTTGTTTTTTTTACCTAGAGCACAACCATGCTTGGCGCTGGAATTCCAAAATTCCTGGATTTGGCCCATATTGGTTAACACGGGTGAGGGGTGCTTGGTCTAGGCCTGGGGCACGGCCATGTCTTATGACATGGCTTGCCCGTGCTAGGAGCTGGATTCCTCCAATTCTTTGAAAAATTCCTGCATTTTTCAACCTTGCTCAATTTTCCTTGATTTTCATTCTTTATTTCAACTTTGGGCATATGGGAATGGACCTATAAATCACATGGAAACACTCATTAAACTATAACCTAAGAAATCAACTAAAATTAAAGATAAAAACTAAAACCAAAGGAAAGAAAACAAAACAAAAAAGAAATTTAAAAATTAAAAGGTGGGTTGCCTCCCACAAAGTGCTTGTTTAAAGTCATTAGCTCAACTTCCTTTCCATGCTTTCCACTCAAGGAGGATTTAAGAGAGTTTGAATGACTCTCCTTGCTATCCATTGTCTCTTAGTATGGTTCTTGAGTCTTTGTCCAATGGCCTTCAAAGATCTTTTTGGCTCATTTCTTTCTTCCTTTGCTTTATTCAAGCTTTGAGGAGGTGGTTTGGGTTCAAGCTTTGTATCTTTCACTTCCTCCTCAATTTATTGCTTTTCTTCCCCCTGTTTGACATAAACACAAGAACTTTCCACAGAGCATAACTGAAGTGGGTCAGAAGGAGAAAAATTCATGGCATTATTATTCACATAGCAAGATTCACCTAGAGATGGAGGGTGCATAGCATCATTCAAATTAAATTCTACTTTTTCATCCCCTACATTCAAAGAAAGCTTTCCATCTTTCACATTTATAGTGGCACCAGTCGTTGCTAGGAAAGGCCTTCCAAGAATGATAGGAATTTTATCATCTTCCTCCATCTCTAAAATAACAAAATCAACCGGTATATAAAATTTACCTACGTTTAGAGGAACATCCTCTAAAATACCTACCAGATGCTTGATGGATTGATCAGCCAAATGAAGAGAAAGGGTGGTAGGCTTCAAACCCATCTGAAGCTTTTGGCAAACCGAAAGAGGCATGAGACTTACACTTGCTCCAAGGTCACATAGGGCTTTGTCTATTTTCATCTCACCAATAAAGCAAGGGATTGAGAAGCTTCCAGGATCCTTAAGCTTTTGAGGAAGCTTATTCTGAATTAATGCACTTGATCCCTCTGTCAATGCCACTACAGCATACTCTTTAATTTTCCTCTTGTTTGAGAGGATCTCTTTCAGGAACTTCGCATATGATGGTATTTGGGAGATGGCTTCTAGGAATGGGATGTTAATATTCAACTTTTTCAGCACATCCAGAAATCTTCCAAACTACTTCTCTAACTTAGCCTTAACCAATCTTTGAGGAAAAAGGGATTGGTGGCTTGTATGGTTCAGGAGTCACATATTTTGGCTCTTCTTCCTTCTTTTCCTCTTCTTCCGGTTCATCTTCTCTTCTCTTCTCAGATGCAACCTGAGGTTCATTTTTCTTTACCTTCCCACTTCTCTCAGATTCAGCCAATTGCTTACCACTTCTCAAAGTAATGGCATTGCAATGTTCTCTGGGGTTCTCAGTCTGGCCTAGAAGTCTGCCAAAGTTCCTATTAGATAGACTTGCCTGCTGTGCTATCTGAGTTTCTAGCATCTTGCTATGAGTAGCAAGTGAGTCTACCTTGGAGGCTAAATCTTTTATAGCCTCATTCATGGAATAGTTCTAGGCTCTGAATTCATCATTCTACTTACTCTGTGTAGTGATGAAATTCTCCATTAGAGCCTCCAAATTTGACTTTGGCTGAGGAGCTGGGTTGAATGGCCTCTGATTCTGAAAGCCTGAAGGTTGCCTAAAATTATTCTGAGGCTGCTGATTTACATTCGGCTTGTAAGATAGTTTCGGGTGATTCTTCCAGCCTAGGTTATATGTGTTGCTCTACGGATTGTTTCTTTGATTGTTGTTCACAAAACTTACCTGCTCACAATCCTGAGGTGCAGAGTTCCCAAGCTGGCATTCATTGGCCATATGCCCTATGCAACCACAGATCTCACAAGTAGAAGATGATGAAAAGGAACCAACATTGTTGATGCTTAACTTATCCAACTTCTGAAACAATGCATCAACCTTAGAAGTTAGATGATTAAACGCATCTATTTCATACATACCTACTGATTTTCTTAGCTGCCTCTCACTAGACCATGAGTAATGGTTTTGAGCCATATCTTCAATCAGCTCATATGCCTCATCAATAGTCTTATTCATCAAAGCTCCTCCGGCTGCAGCATCCACAGACATACGGGTGTTGTAAATCAGTCCATTATAGAACGTATGGACTATCAACCACTTCTCCAACCCATGGTGTGGGCATATTCTGAGGAGCTCTTTGAATCTTTCCCAAGCCTCATATAATGACTCGTCATCTTTATGAGCAAATGTAGTGATCTGATTCCTAAGATGGGTTGTCTTGCTTGGTGGGAAGTACTTGGCCAGGAAAGCTAGAGAAAGCTGTTGCCAAGTGGTGATGGACCCTGATGGAAGAGAATGCAACCATGCACGGGCCTTGTCCCTCAAAGAGAAATGGAACAGTCTCAATCTGATGGCATCTGAAGATACCCCATTTAGCTTTAGGGTGTCATAATACTTCAAAAAGACTGATAGGTGGAGATTAGGGTCTGCAGTAGGTGACCCTCCAAATTGATTCTGCTGAACCATCTTTAAGAGAGAAGGCTTCAGCTCAAATTTGTTAGCTTCAACAACTGGCCTGACTATGCTAGGATTCAGGCCATGAGTGTTCGGGGCAGTAAAATCCTTAAGAGATCGATTATCTCTCTCCCCAATAGTAGCTGTAGAATTTTCTTGCTGCTGTATTCTTCTTCTCCGCAGGGTCTGCTCAATCTCCGGGTCAAATTCAGCAAAGTGTTCGTGGCCTCTTCGCATAAAATAGCTACACACCTATGAAGGAAGAAAAAGGAAAAAAAAATCAGCAAAAGAAAAGTATGCAGAAAAAGAAAAAAAATGATCTAGTCTAGCTATTTCGCAAAATATCTAATATTAACTATTGTTCCTCGGCAACGGCACCAAAAAACTTTTTGTGTATGTTTTATTAAATAACCGCAAGCGCACAGCGTAGCTGTAGCTAGTCTGGCAAGTACGGGTCGTATCCCATAAAGAACAATGTCAATTAGTAGAATAATACGAAATATGCTATCTAAATCGATATAATATGATAGAAAGTTTGTCAAAATTTAACTAATAAGTAATTCAATTAATAAAAGCCTAGGGTTAGGGTTCACCACACTTATGCTATTCAACATTCAACATGTACCTCTAATTGCAATTATCTAGGTTATTGGGGATGGTTTAACCTTAATTAACTAGCAACCTCTTTCAAGCATTACTAATCGTACCTAGGTTAATCCAATTACCTACTTTCGTGGTTCTTAGTTCAATCTCGGTCCATTAAGTTCTATGCCAACCATGGAATACAATTAATCGGTTTTCCCTTACCCATTAATTGATTCAATCCTAGAGAATCTTAAACTACTTTTGTGATTAAGATATCCCTAATTAACTATTAGGTTCTGGTATTAATCTTCACCTTTTAGTCCATCAATTAATATCCTATGACGTGATAAAATGTTGGCCAGACATTCATCAACTCATATCGTCAATGCATAATAGCTAATCCTAATTAACCATGGATAACATAATTAAGGTTCGAATAATTCAATTAGCATAATGTATCATCACGTCATAAGTGGGTTTACCAAAACCCTAGATCAAAATCTACTCAAGCATGATAGAAAGATAAATCAAAGGCATAATCATTAAGTAAATCATCAATAACCAATACAATGTAAAAGGAAGAAGTAGAAGCAAAGATGGAAAGATAAAACCTGGATTGCTGAATGCAAAGATGAAATACAATGCTGAATTAATCTCAAATCTAAGCTACGAACATGAAAGTAAGCAATAATCCTACTCTAAAACTAATCTAATAGTGTTTCCTAATCCTAAAATTGAGTAAAAGAAGGTCTTTCTACGTCTGAATTTCTTTGGCTTCGTTACCCATCCCATATATATGACTTTTGCCACTCAAAACCCTAAAAAAGACGATGTGTACAGACCCGAAGCACGACCATGGTTCATGACACAGCCTGGCCGTGTTGCGAGCTGGTTTTTGGGGTTTTTCTGCACTTTTTGCACAGAGCACGGCTTGGCCGTGCTCCATGCCACCAAGCACGACCTGGCCATGTTAGGGGCTACCATGCTCCTTTCTTGCCAAATTTTGGTGTGGTACCTCCTTGCTTCCTCCTCATCTTGTTCCAGGTCCATATGGCACTTCTCATGGGTGTTTTCCTTTGCTTCTTGGCCTCTTTTGCTCTCCTATAAACATAAAACAAACCAAAGCAGTATCCAGAACAAAGTATAATCAAAAGCAGGGAAATAATCATAAGTCTACTATGAATTAGAGGATAAAATATAGCCATTAAGTACTCAAGATTCCCCTTTATCAGAAACGATTCATAAATGCTCCCTTAAATTCATCACACGCTATTGGTGGTAAGGTAACTTCTCTTCCTTATACCAGAGTCTCAAACCAAATCTGGGCCACATCTGATAATTGAAAGGACACTAGTTCAACATATCTTTTAGTGGAACACTGCAAAGCTCTGAGAACTCGTTCCATAACATCAATGAATATATGTGGGCCTTCTTAAATATCTAACCTAGAAAAAGTTGGGGGTTTTAGATTTAAGAATTGCTGTATTGTCACCTCTATCCCTATAGAGTTGTCCTATTATTTAGTTGGTCTTTCTAGTTCTCACGCTTTAAGAGCTCTTTTTGGTGGTTAGCCATCCCTTTTGCCATGTTATACTATAAATCCAGGCAATGTCTCTAAGTTCTTGTGTATACTAGCAATCATATCAGCTATTCTATCATGTGGCTCCTGAAGGGATTCTACTATCTCATCAGGGACTCTATTAGATACATGGACCTATTCATCATGTATTGGGGTTCTTGTACCCTATGCACACCCTCTGCCCCTTCTTCTAGCTTAGCCTCTACCATGGCCTCTTTGTACTAGAATTGTAGATTGTGTAGACTCTTCTACAGAGGGTGCATGATCTACATATTCTTTAGCAACCACTTTAGTTCTTGGCGGCATCATAGGCTATACAAAACAAAACACCTTTTTTGAATACCATAATATTTAGTCGGTCTTATACTAGGAACATTAACAAACTTGGAATAGAAAGGAAACTAAAACCCTATAAAATCCCTCAGCAACACCTGAAGTATAAATATGTCTGGCTCATATCTGTACTAAAGGTCCTACTAAACAATTCTTTGCTCTGATAGCCATAGGGAAACCTAATGTTCTCATACCAACTTGTCACGCCCCCAATTTAAAGGAACACGATTGTCACGAGTAATAGATAACTTTATCCTTATTTTATTCCATACATGCTCCAAGTATATCACATATCAGGAATAATAACATACGTTTACAAGTTTTCCAATATAACCAAATATTGTTGTGTCTGTTTTATAATTAACTGCAAGCGCACCGTGTTGCTGTAACTAATCCAGCGAGTACGGGTCGTATCCCACAGAGAACTATGTTAATTACTAGAATGATATGAAATATGCTATCTAAATTGATGTAATTCAATGGAGATTTTGTCACAATTAAGTAAATTAAGAATTCAATTAACAAAAGCCTAGGGTTAGGATTTACCACACTAATGATATTCAACATTCAACTTGTACCTCTAATTGCAATTATCTAGGTAATTGGGGATGGTTTAGCCTTAATTAATTAGCAACCTCTTTCAAGCATTACTAATCGTACCTAGGTTGATCCAATTGCCTACTTTCGTGGTTCTTAGTTCAACCTAGGTCCATTGAGCTCTATGCCAACTATGGAAGTCAATTAATCGGTTTTCTCTTGCCTACTAATTGATTCATTCCTAGAGAATCTTAAACTACTTTCATGATTAAGATATCCCTAATTAACTATTAGGTTTGGGTTTTAACTTTCACCTTTCGATTCATCAATTAAATACCTAAGACGTGATAGATTGGTGATCAAGTATTCTACCAACTCTTATTCATGCATATAATAGTTAATCCTAATTAATCCAGAAGTGATCATAATTAGGGTTCCAAAATTCAACTCAACAATATAGTATCATCATATCACAAGTGAGTTTACCGAAACCCTAGATAAATATCTACTCACACTTCATAGAAATAGAAACTAAATTCATATCCATTAAGTAATTCATTCAAGTTCAACACAATTCAAGAGAAGGAGTAGAGAGTTAAAGTAGAAAGATGAAACCTGGTTTGCAGAAAAGTAAAGATGAAATACAACTTTCAATTGGTGTAAATCCTACTCTAGAACAAAATTTCAACAATGATTCAAGTAAAAACTTAAACTAAGAGTATTTCCTAATCCTAAAAACTGAGTCTAAGATGTCTGTCTAAGTCTGAATGTGTTCCTCTGTGTTTTCCCATGTATATGTATCATCTTGGCTGCTCAAAACCCTAAAAATACATGTTGTATGGACACGAAGCACGGCCGTGTTCTAGGACACGAAGCACGGTCGTGTTCTAGGACACGGCCTGGATTCTGGGACTTTTCTCTAACTTCTGCATAGAGCACGGACTGGCCGTGCTTCAAGCTTTCAGGCTTAGAATTTACCAATTTCTTTAAGGTTACCTCCTTACTTCCTCCTCAGCATGTTCCAAGTCTATAAGGCTCCTCTTATAAGTGTTTTCCCTTGCCTCTTGGCCTCTTTTACTCACCTACAAGCATAAAACAAATCAAAGCAGTATCCAGAGCAAAGCATAACCAAAAACAGGGGAATAATCACAAGTTTACTTTAAATTAGAGGATAAAATATAGCTATTAAGTACTCAAATTTCCTCTTTATCAACTCCCCCATGCTTAAACCTTTTCTTGTCCTCAAGCAAATAACATATCATATTAGTAGGAAGGGGGAAAATGCAATCAAGTTTCAGAAGATAGAAAAGTGCAATGCAGGTAATTTTTCACTTAATCAGTGTGCGCACACTAGATATATGAATAGACATTTACCAGATAGTCTCTGTTCTTCTAAAACTAAACCCAAATTCTTCTATTATATATCTGTTTCTATTGTTACCATTGAATGTATGCATCAAATTGATTTTCAGACATTCAAGTAGGCCACCTCATCCTTTAGATCTCCCTATGTTGGCTTACCTTTATTTTTATTTTTCTCACTCAATTTCTTTTATTGCTCATCATTTTTTTCTCTTTTTTTTTCTTTTGTCCATTTCATTCATCACTTTTTTATAGAAATATGCAGTGAGTGCATTTTATGCTTCATCTCACTAGGGTAAAGACAGCTAAGTACTCATACTAGGGCCTTTTTGGTGCCTTGAAGGGGTACTTAGAGTGAAAATTTTTTGGGTGTTATATTCCCTCATTTTTCACCTCTCCTAGCCTTCACACTCTTATAGTATTAAAAATCAATAAAGACATACAATTCACAGCATAATAGGAGAGATATTTATTCAAAAAATTAGAGGTTTAATCCTAGAAGAGAAAGACTAAAATTTAAACTACCTATTTCATATCCTATTGTGCATCACATGTTCATGAGCTAAAATTAGCCTATATTACATCAATCTATTTTCAAAATAGCAAACTATGTGATTATGCAATAAAACAAGAGGGATGTGATATGTACAGTATATACATGCAAAAGACAACTAAATCAGTCAATGAAAATAACCAGTGCAGATCATAAGTTCATCCAGTGCAAACCTAAAAGCTAAAGTCTACTCCCCCATGCTTAAGCTTGACATTGTCCCTAATGTCAGTAATAATGAAAGAAGAGGCAAAGGGATAAGTGACTTGCATGCTTACTAGTCGACTAGAGGGGGTGAAGGTGGGTTCTGACTTAAGTGCCAGGTGTACCATGCCTGCATCATTTCCTGCATGCTTTAGATGGAATCTTGCATGGCATGCAGGGTAGCTCTCTGTGATAGTTGCTCTGCCACAATGTGGCTGAGCCTCGAAGAGATGAAGTCCTAATAGGGGAGCATATGATGTACCAACACGGTTAGTAAAATAGGAAGGGGGTGGGGGTGGGGGTGGGAGAGCCAAAAGTGGCTCAAGTGGAAAATTATCCCCCTCTAGGGGAATCTCATCACTCACTCGACCTTCCTCTAAAGGATATAACCAATTCTCCTCACTAGTCACTGCAATTCTAGTAGGGTTAAGGAGGCAAAAGATTCTATGTCCTTTGAGATACAACCAATAGTCAGCATTTTTCTTGACAATGAGTTTCATATGTAGGCAGGATTCCAAATCAATCCTGCTGCTACCAACTACTGGTTCCATTCCCTGGAGATTTGCCTCAAATCCCAGTCCTTTATCTATTGTAGTAACAAGGCCCCCTATGACCACCTTATCATTCATTGCACTACCTACCCGAGCCATCTGCTGAGCCATAAAGGCTTTAGTATCCACCTTAGTACCCTATACCATGGCGTAAAGAAAGTAAAGCTCCCTTTGATTTGCAACCCCATCACTCTCAGCCCTGTTAAAAATAGTATGGGCCATCAGGCGCTGTAAATATCTAAAAGTGTGGGTTGCAAATGAAAGAGGCTTTTGAACTAGATGCACTATACTGCCCCCCAAAAGAAATTGAGTTCCAAAAATGTTGGGCAAGAAAACTTGAGGGGACTGATCTAGTTCCCCCAGGAGGCAGTCTAAATAGTGCATTAAATTCAGCCAATGTTAAGCTAAAAGTACGTCAAACATTCTAAAATTAATGCAGCCCTGATCAACATCAGGACCCTAAAATAGGACTACATTAACTGAGCTAAAAAACTCTAAGGTGGTCCTAGTATAGGCCAGGTATCGTAGTGTGATGAATGTATTCCACCAAATCTTATCAACTAAGTAGTGGACGTCATTTAAAAGACCTAACCGGTCTAAACATTCCTTATCCATATAGTAGGTACTCAGCATTCTCTGTTTAATTAGAGTATCGTATCATGTCTGTTGACTATCATCAACAAACACAATACCATACTCATTTATTTGGTGAGAAAGTTGGGTCAGTTGTTGAGTTGGTCCTCTACGTGGTTGTTGGGATTGGGAGGATGATCGGCTAGTTCTGGCTCTTTTGGGACCCATAAGAAAATGTGATGATATACAATGTACGATATAAGAGGGAGTAGGGTGAGCAGGGCCAAAACTGATTAATCAAGCAATGAAAAAATTAGTGCAGACAAACCAGTAATTGAGCAGATTAAACCAAGAATTCAAAAGCAGATTCAAATGGTTATCCAAAATCAGAATTCAGGCTACTAGTGAAGTAATGCAGTCACACTATATATCAGGACACCAAAATATTCCAATGCAAAGCAGGATTTCAGTGTAATGCTGGAGTTAAATGCAGTAAGCACAATTCAAATTAGGCACAAATTAGGAAATATGTGTCTCAATGGTGCAGAAAAACCAGTATCCAAAAACAAAAGTCAGATGACTCTCCAAAATTAGAATTCAGACAGTGGTAAAGGCAATTTTATACCTCAAATAGGAAAATCCAGGCAAATTTGTCCAACTTATCCAAGCTAGTCAATGCACCAAGGTAATATGCAAAATGCAGTAGCTTTTAGTGTGCAGAGCATGTATTCTAAATCCATCCATTCAACTAAAGATATTTCATAATTTAGATAAACCATCCAGCAAGTCTAAATAGTGGGAAGGAAATTCGAATGTGGCAAGCACAATTCCAGTGAATTAAGCAATAACAGATAATTTGGCAACCAACTGTGGGTAGTGGCAGACAAGTGAAATGCAGAAAATGTAATGCATTAAACAAACATATTGAAACCAATTGCAGAAAGTAAAAACCAGCCCAATGCAGAATCAATTACAAGTGCAGAATGTCCTTCCAGAATTTTAAACTAATTGCTAGGAATATGAAATTACTTGGATATGGAACAATGAGATGTAGTAGTGTGCTTCTAGCAGCCAGTAATGCAGGATGAACAGCGATAAGAGGAACAATGGTGAGGAGACTTCGGGAATTGGGTGGGAGGTGATGCTTGGAGAAGGGTGGGCTACGGGTGAGGAGTGGGAGGAAGATGTAATATCCCGTAATTTTATTTTTAAATAATAATATTTTGTTATAAACAAATATATTTTTATTTATTTAAAAATGATTATGTTTTTCTAAAAGCAAGTATACTTTTAAGTAAAATAATTATTGTTTTGTTTAAAATAATTATATTGGCCTCTAATAAATTTTTGTTGTATTTTTAGAAATATTCTTTCTTTTATTATGCATAAAGATATTTTTTTATGATTTATTTTATTAATATTTTTATTAAGAAAATTCATGATTTAAGAGTTTAACTAAAGTTTTATGAGAATACAAATTTTTAGAAATTTTTGGGATGTTTTAGGATGAAAACGGTATTTATATGAATATATATGAAATAAAATAAAAATAAATCTAAATATTTAATTATTAAATAACAATAATTATTAATATAAAAAAATAAAAGGGGAAGGGGGAAACGGAATGCAGAAGGATGAAACAGAGAGGAAAATGAATAGTGTGAATAATGAATAGTACCTCCACATTTTCTCTCTAGATCTAGAGTGTCTACAGGTCTCCAATCTCAAAACTAATGTTATCAATGGATTCAGGACAGAGAGTACTACGATTTTGACCGAACAATTTCTCAAATCAGTCGTTCAATTGTCGCATATCGGAAGTAGAAAATCTCAAAAAAGGTAAACTCTAAAACTCTTACTTAGAGACCTCAAATTAGAAATTTGACACCATAGATGGATGAAGGAGTTAGATAAATCTTAGGATATGAAAATTTTCAACTATCTGACAACTTTTTGTTCTTGGTGAATATTATTTTCTGGCGATGAATAGTATTTTCTAGTGGTGAATAGTGTTTTTCGACCATAAATAGTGACCAAGTTCCCGGAGTCATTTTCTTGATTTTTGAACTCTCCGCACACGTTTTTGAAGTCTGTTTAGTCAAATGTGGATTGGAAAAGTGCATTTTGGGGGCAGTCCAATCTGGAGCCCTTACCCTGTGAGTAGATGATTCTTCCTATGGCTTGCCCTATACTCTTCTTGATCTTTAAACATGTATATGATTATGTTTATGAGATATTTACACTGTTATATGTTTCTAAAATGCATTAAAATTATCTGAATTGCTTACAATTTAGAATATAGCTCAAGAAGAGTATAGTTTTGAAAATGGATTTCTAAACTCATGATGTATCTGATTTCATATGTATTTCTTATTAAATGATAAAGTGAATATTTATGCATGTGGCATTATTTATAAAGTTATATGATTGCCTTGAGAAAGGGCATGTGCATGTGATAAACCATGAATGTAAAATTTATGACAGATGAATCTATACTGAGACTGAAAGTCTGCATTATATTGAAAATTTTATACTGGATTATATGGCATATGTGCATATAGTATTTTCTGTGGAGGAATCCTATTGGAAACAATATCTGCTAACAGTAGGTGATGTTAGCCCTAGTGTACCTTGATAACCCAGCTAGCAGGGGGTGGTGCTAGCCTTGTATGTCGGCTAACACATGGGAGATGATATGTGATTTGCCTTCCCTTGCTGTGTGTAACAACTCCATTTAAGTATCAAATTTTTTTTTTAAATACCATGAAGTTATTACCTCATTACAACTTAACTCAATATAACATTTATTTAATTTATACAATACAGAGTTCGCATACATGTCATTAATCAAAACATACGTACAACATATCAAACACATAAAAATCTACATCTTATTTATTCTGGTTGACCAATTCCGGAGATACAGGTGCGGGTGGTTGCACCTTCACTGGGATCTAAGCCAACTTGACCACAAACATTTTATTTGCTTCTGGGATCTGCCCAACATAAAGTACTCGATCCAACGTGCACTAAAAGCCAGAGCTATAGAAAAATCTGCATAACTAATTTTCTGAACATGATATGGAAATATAGTGAGAATTAAATCCCGATAAGTTCAACAATAAATTATCATCAATATAGCTCATCACATCATGTTCAGCTGTATAAACTACAGAAAATATCTTTGGTCACAGGAATGCATTATATCTATGCACATAAGAATCATAAAGTAATAATATGTATGACAGGAGTAACTATTTTAGAATATCATATGATGGCCAACAACTTATTCTCATTTCAAGCTACCGCGGTTAGGGTGAGTATCCTTTACTCTCCGGTACGGGCTTTTCTCGCTCCGTCCGACATGGCACACTTTCTCTTTCTTTTTTCAAAATCATAATCATAACCGTTGGTAGGGCATCCCCTACTGGTGCACCACACGGATTGTCATGTGACCATGCTCATTTCTTTTCTTTTCACAATGATAGCCAAAAATATACTTTCAATAACAAGTATGTTCATCAAAATATAACTATTATCATAAATCATTGGTAATCATGCCATGAACATAACCATTTCAAATATCACTTTATAAAATATTTCCATGTCAGAATTTCACACTTAAGATGGTAAGAAGTTCATACAATGGCAATGGCAATGGCTATACTAGTCATTTATTAAGATTCATCTTCTTTTTTAAATACTAATTCTATTTCTTTATTTTCTTGATGCAGGTTTTCATCTTATCTAACCTTCTCTTACTAATCAGAGCATAACTCCCTCAATTTAACTCTGATGTAGGTGATCTTGGTGTCAATTTCAAGCTAAAACAATTATCTAAAACTATTATGTTGAACATTGTAGCGAAATATTAAGAAATAAAGGTGATATTACTCCCTAAATTTATAGGTTATTTCTTCTCAGATAGGTTCTGACCTCTACCTACTAATCAGACCATATCTACCTCATATGGACTCCAACTTGAGTGATTCCAGTGGCTAAAAATATGTGACACACATATCTATAATTCTTACGTTAACCATTTATTTTAATAAAATACAAATAATTCCCGAAAATTAAAATACAGAAGCTTTCCTAACATATTCTTCCCTGATGAACCATTTTCTGACCTTTGACTACTAATAAGCTCATATCTTCCTCCTTTGGACTCCAAATTGAATGATTCCAGTGGCTACAAAATCCATGACACACATAGCTATAATTCTTATGTTAACCATTTATTTTAATTCTATACAGATAATTCCCAGAAATTAAAATACAAAAGCTGTCCTAACATAATCTTCCCTGATGAACCATTTACTGACCTTTGACTACTAATAAGCTCATATCTTCCTCATATGGACTCCAAATTGAATGATTCCAGTGGCTTAAAATCCATTACACACAGGTATAATTCTTATGTTAACCATTTATTTTAATTCCATACAGATAATTCCCAGAAATTAAAATACAGAAGCTGTCCTAACATATTCTTCCCTGATGAACCATTTTCTGACCTTTGACTACTAATCAGCTCATATTTTCCTCATATGGACTCCAAATTGAATGATTCCAGTGGCTTAAAATCCATGACACACATAAATATAATTCTTATGTTAACCAATTATTTTAATTCCATACAGATAATTTCCAAAAATTAAAATACAGAAGCTGTCCTAATATATTCTTCCCTGATGAACCATTTTCTGACCTTTGACTACTAATCAGCTCATATATTCTTCATATGGACTCCAAATTGAATGATTCCAGTGGCTTAAAATCCATGACACACATAGATATAATTCGTATGTTAACCATTTATTTTTATTCTATATAGATAATTCCCAGAAATTAAAATACAGAAACTGTCCTAACATATTCTTCTCTGATGAACCATTTTCTGACCTTTGCTTACTAATCGGACCATATCTACCACATATGGACTCCAAATTGAATGATTCCAGTGGCTAAAAGCCCATGACACACACATAGCTATAATTCTTATGTTAACCATTTATTTTAATTTCTTATATATTGTTCCCAGAAATTAAAACACCGAAGCTTAAAATTCTGCCACCCATAGCCATACCCATGCAGA
The DNA here is from genome assembly GCA_037074535.1 of Gleditsia sinensis. NCBI lineage: Eukaryota > Viridiplantae > Streptophyta > Magnoliopsida > Fabales > Fabaceae > Gleditsia > Gleditsia sinensis. Next base: position 34,839,801 of record CM073471.1, read on the forward strand.
ACTATCTACACCAACCTAAGTATTCAAACATACATCACATGCAAGATCAATATGTAACATGATATAGCAACATCATGACCAATCATAAAAGTTCTAAGATCAAAATCTCATATAAATATTATAAGTTTCAAAAGTTTTCTTCAAAAAGAAATATTGTTAAACTTACCTTGAGTTCTTAGCCTTCTAAACTTTCCCTTCTTCTTCCTTCCTTTCTTCTCCTCTCTTTCTCTCCTTTCCTCACTCTACTTTGCTTCTATTTCTCTCTCTTCCTCACTTGGATGAAATTAAAATGTTGTTGGGGTGGGTTTTGCTTAAATAGACCACCAAATAATACACCTTTCATGATCATGGGTCTACCATATCACAATTAAGATACACTTTGTTGAATTTTTATGAAAACAAACAACTTATGTTCTTGTCTTTCTCTTCCTTAGTCAAGATAAGCATAGGAAAAGTATATTTGTATTTTGAAAATTATGATTATATGTTCTTAAGATAAGGGACAAGGTCCCTTTGATTTAGGGATTCTTTTCCATTTTCTTTTGTCTTAAACAAGTATGATAGGTTTTCCTTTTTAGGAGGCAAATTTCTAGCCCTTGAATCTTCATTATTTGGTTGATATTATTTGTGTGGGATAGGAATGTTTTGTCCTAATGCCATGTATTATCATACCACTTGCTAGAATTATGAGTGTAGGATATAGATGTTTTTGTCCTAAAGCCTTGTATTATTATGCCACTTGCCAAAATGATGAATGTAGAATCACACCACTTGCTAAATTTTTGTCTTAATGCCATGTAACCTAATCTTTATTATTACATTATTATATCATCACCTAATTTATTTTATTTTATTTTTCCTCTTGGATTTGGGCTTATTCCTACCCATTATGGGCTTATTCCTACCCATTTTCTTTGCTTTGAATAAAATTCTACCTTTCTTGGAGGGCTTAGTCACATTTTCATAATTTTTGGGCTATTGGTCCAATTACTATATCCTAGTCCAAGTCTATGTTTTATTTCTTGCTTAGGTTATCCAATGGATTGTTAGAAACTTATGTGAAGTGGAAAAACTCTATATGAAGTGTCGATAGGTAAAAGCCCAATGTATGGGTAAGGATTTTAAACTTAGTAACTCTAGTTCTTGAATTAGGAAAAATTACCCTAATTCAATGTTCTTGAAATTTTAAGACCTTTACTTGTTTCTAAAAATTTATCTTCCTTATCGAAGAATTTTGCATCTCTTTAGTATGTTATTTCTAATTTCTTTCCTATTAGGTTTTCCCTCTTTATTTGTTCTCTTAATGTTAGAAACATTTTCTATGCATATACATAAGGTGAAGAATTTCTAAGGATTATATTTCCTTAGATATCTAAAATATTGTCTAATACATTTTATTTCCTTAATTAAATATTTATGTACTTTTATCAATAAAAGAAACGAAATTAGGGATGTTACACTGTGCGCTTGGGAAATACCCATATTAGAGTCCCTTCGCGTGTCCTCTTGAATGGTGGTAGGGCAAACCTCATCGGGATACTGAGTTTAGGCAAATCTTACACCAACAAAGTACAAAAGGGATTGAACTCTGATATGGTGGTTCGGATATGGGATCTTCCTAATGTTTTCATGTGAAATGTTTTGATGCATTATAATATTTGAACAATGATCATACTGTATTGCATATGATTTTGAATATCTGAATGTGATATGAACTGAGAATATTTGAAATACGGGTCCCATATGAATGTACTTCTGAACTGTATTTTCTGTGGCAAATTTTAAAATATCAGTACAACCATATGTTGACCTAAGAGGTCATAGGAGGTATTATCTGCTCACTGAGTTGTCAAACTCACTACACGTTGTTTATATGTTTTTCAGATAAGAATAAAGATGTGGTCCTTTCCCTTCATATAGTTGACCAGCTAGACGACATGATCTCTGGGTGAGCCTACTTTGTTTTCATGACTCATAGATTTTGATTTTGATTGTATTTGTACTTTAGAGTATGCTTTGAACGGCATAGGCAAGATCCCTGCTTCTGCTGTACTTTAATGTTTATAGATTTGGTATATATATATGGAAATACATATCTATAAAAGAATGTATTATACATGTTATGCAAAATATATGATCATAAAGTATGTGTTTCACGTGCTCTAAAATTAGGGGCGTGACAGAAGACGCTGGGTGCAGGGGAATGTGTAGTGTAGGGGGATTCCGATAGGGAGGGAGAACTTCTGGGTTTGGGCACGAGGAGCTTTGGAGATGGGAGAAGGAGATGGGTGCAATCGCAGGGGTAATCGCTGGGTGCAGGGGAAATACGTTAGGTGCAGAGATGGGGGAAAGCTTTAGGTATGGAGAGACTGAGAAGGAGAGGGAGATGGAGGGCTTCAGGTTGCTAGGCTAAGGCACGGTTTGGGAATGGGGTTGAAGAAGGTTTGAAGTGGAGAATGGCAAGGAAATTATAGGGAAGAAGGGAGAAGAGAGCACAGGATGCAGGGGAAGGAGACACGGGCTAGGGCACGGTGAGAATGATGTGAGACACGGGGGAAGAAAAGAAGAAAAAGAAGGAAACAATGCTTACCTGGGCCCGAAGCACGGCCGTGCATCAGAGCACGACCCACCCGTGCTTCGGGTTGGAATGCCAATGCTTCCTAGATTAGGCTCGTGTTGAGTAACACGGGCTAGGTGTGCTGGATAGGAGACTGAGGCACGGCCGTGTCATGAGACACGACTCACTCGTGCTTCTTGCTGGATCCATTTTTTTTTAAACTTACCTAGAGCACAGGTTGGGCCAGGCTGTGTTGCACAGCATGGCCCACCCGTGCTGGGCGCTGGTAACCCAATTTCTTTGGATTTTACCCGTGTTATCCAACACGGAGAGGGGGTGCTTAGGTTGGTCCTGGGGCACGGCTGTGTCCTGTGACATGGCCTGCCCATGTTGGCTACTGGATTCCCCAATTCTTTCAAAATAGTTGCAGTTGTTGATTCCTTTTAATTTCCTTTGATTTCCATCCTTGAATTTAACCTTGGGCATATGGGAATTTACCTATAAAACATATGGAAACACTCATTAAACTTATAACCTAAGAAATCAACTAAAATTTAAAGAAAAAAAAATTCAAAAGCAAGAAAATAAAACCAAAAACAATGAAACTAAACAAAGAGAAACTCAAAAAATTAAAATGTGGGTTGCCTCCCACAAAGCGCTTGTTTTAAGTCATTAGCTTGACTCCTTTTCATGCTTTCCACTCAAGGAGGCTTGAAGAGATTTTGAATGACTTTCTTTTTAATCCATTGCCTCTTAGTATGATACTTGAGGCTTCGTCCAATGGCCTTCAAAGTTCTTTTTGGGTCAATCTTTTCTTCCTTTTCTCCATCCAAGTTGGGAGGAGGTGGCTTAGGTTCTACTTTTGAAACTTAGATTGCCTCCTCAATAGCCTTCTTTTCTTCCCCCTGTTTGACATAAACACAAGAACTTTCCACAAAGCATAACTCAAGTGGGTTAGAAGGAGAAAAATTCATAGCATTATCATTCATATTTGGTTTAGGTAAACCAATCATACAACAAGATTTATTTAAAGAAGGAGGGTTCATTGTATCATTTAAATTAAATTCAACTTTTTCATCCCCAACATTCAAAGAAAGTTTTCCATCTCTCACATTTATATTGGCACCAGCCGTATGTCACAGTCCGACACATAAGCACCACACAGGCATGACATGGACACGATGTGGCGCCCAGTCAGCAACTTTTCCATGCAAGCATCTAGAAGGTTCCAGAATGCTCTAGAAATTTCTAGAAAATTCTTGTATATTCTGGAAGTCTTTAGAATATAGTAGAATATTCTAGAATATAGTAGAACATTCTAAAATCTAATAGAATACGCTAGAAGGTAGTGGGATATTCTAGAATGTGGTAGAAATACTGTCTTAGAATTCTCTAGAAAGGTGTAGAGGACTCTTGTAAATACTAGTAGGCTAGAATATTCTAGAGAGGCATTGTGAACCGTTGGATCAAATAGATCCTAGTCATTCATCTAAGGGGAAGTGGCCTATACAAACCCCTCACCCCCTCATTTGTAAGCAATCCAAGAATCACAAAGCATTTGAGTATTAGAGCTCTAAGCATTCTCCAAGTTCTCTTGTTCTTTCTCTTGCTCACTTGCTACCTTTCATCTCTTAATCCTCTTCTGAGAGGTGTGTTGGGAAAGGCTGACTTAGTTAGCAACAAAGGGGAGTGTCCTAATTAAGTGCTGCACGATTCATACTCGGGGAAAAAGAGTAAGGTCGTGATAATTGGTATCAGAGCTTCGGTTCGTGGCTAGCTCGTGACAAGTAGCATCATGTCGGACGTGGAGAATACTAGCACGCCTGTGGTTCAAGGTCAAGACCATTCAAGGGGAAGGGATCACAATCGCTCTAAGAGGGACAAGGAGAAGTCACAGGATGCTTGGTCGGTGTGGGATACCCGTCTCTCCAAGGTGGAGCTTGTTGTGGGAGACACCAAGGAATGCCTTGATGCTCTCGAACAAGAAGTGGAGCAACGCAGGGCCGAGCTCCATGAGGTTAAGTTGGTGATTGAGGACTTAGCAAACCGTCTACGCCATGAACAAGCCATTCGCGAGCAAATGATGGAGATCATTGAGGATCTTCATGGGCAAATGGAGGAAATGCGGAAGGATTGGGTCCTTTGCCGTGAAGCCATTTCCAGCGGCATGGTGGAGGCAAGGCCAACAAGGGTGGAAGTCCCTAAGCCTAAGACTTACAAGGCCAACCGGGATGCTAAGGAAATAGATAATTTCCTATGGGGAATGGAGCAGTACTTCGAAGCTACTCACCTTGATAATGCATCAAAGGTACGAACTGCTTCTCTCTATCTCATTGATAATGCTTTACTTTGGTGGCGCATGTGTCAAAGTGATAGGGAGCAAGGTGGGTTAGCCATTAATACGTGGGAAGAATTTAAGGGCCAACTTAAGCGACATTTCTATCCTGAGGGAGAAAGCTTCCTAGCAAGAAGGAGTTTTAAACACCTAAAACATAGTGGCTCCATTCGTGACTATGTCTGTGAGTTTTCGTCACTACGACTTGGACTTCCGGACATGGCACCATCATAGTTACTGTTCAACTTCATGGATGGGCTACAACCCTGGGCCCAACAAGAGCTATGACGTCGAGGTGTACAAGACCTCACATCTGTAATTGTTGCTGTCGAGACTCTTATCGAATTCACCAAACCCAGGGACTCTGACAAGTCAAAACAAAAGGGATTCAAAGGGAAAGGTGGGGAGACAAAGAGTCAAGGCAAGGGACTAAAAGTGGAGACAAGCCTTCTACCAGTAATGGAGGCAAACAAATAAAGAAAGGGGATCGGCGTGACAACTTTAAGCCTAAGAGTAACTGTTTCTTGTGCGGGGGAGAACAGTGGATGAGAGACTGCCCCAAGAGGAGTGCTCTTAGCGCAATGATAGAGAAAAGGGAGAAGATTGACTCGCTGAGCCAGATGGGAACTCTCCAGTTACTAAATGCCCTCAAAGCCCCAACACCTCAGAGTTCCTTTAAACAAAGTCTCATGTATATTGAGATCTCTTTGGCTGGGAAGGCTACGAAAGCGATGGTGGACAAAGGTGCTACGCACAACTTCATATCCGTGGAGGAAGCCAAAAGACTTGGCCTCAAAGTGACCAAGGAGAATGGGTGGCTAAAAGTGGTGAATGCTGCTGCCAGGCCTCTTGAAGGAATAGCGCGGGGAGTGAAGCTGTAAGTTGGAACGTGGAAAGGAATAACAAATCTCTTCGTAATACCTATGGATGATTTTTCAGTGGTGCTAAGTATGGGTTTCTTTAATGCTGTCAAAGCTATTCATATTCCCTTCCTTCGCTCTCTGGCTATATTTGAGGATAAAGCACCTTGTATGGTGCCTACTACTACCAAGCCTCAAGGAGATAAACACCTTTTATCCGCTATACAAGTGGAGAAGGGTGCGAAGAGAGGAGAAATCACCTATCTTGCGGCTCTTAAAGAAGAAGGCCCAAGAGAGGATCAAGCAGAAGTGCCTAAAGAAATAGGCAAAGTTCTTGAAGAGTTTGGCGATGTGATGCCATCTGAACTGCCCAAGAAGTTACCACCACGAAGGGAGGTGGATCACAAGATCGAATTAGAACCAGGTGCACGGCCTCCTGCCATGGCACCTTACCGCATGGTACTGCCAGAATTAGATGAGTTAAGGAAGTAACTCAAGGAGTTGTTGGATGCTGGGTTTATCCGTCCATCGAAGGCCCCTTTTGGTGCCCCAGTCTTATTCCAGAAGAAGAAGGATGGGTCGCTAAGGATGTGCATTGATTATAGGGCACTTAACAAAGTCACAATTAAAAACAAGTATCCTATTCCCTTGATAGCAGACCTTTTTGATCAGCTAGGAAAGGCAAGGTACTTCACCAAGCTGGACTTACGATCGGGGTATTATCTTGTCTGGATCGCTGAGGGAGATGAGCCAAAGACTACATGCGTGACACGGTATGGTTCCTACGAGTTCCTTGTTATGCTTTTCGGTTTAACTAACGCTCCTGCTACTTTCTACACCTTGATGAACAAGGTTTTCCATCCTTACTTAGACAAGTTCGTAGTTGTCTATTTAGACGACATTGTTGTCTATAGCAACACTCTGGAGGAACATGTTGAACATCTACGAACTGTGTTCAAGATCTTAAAGGATAATCAGCTCTACGTCAAGAAAGAGAAATGCTCGTTTGCTATGCCAGAAGTACACTTTCTTGGCCACATCATCGAGGGTGGAAAACTAATGATGGACAGGAGTAAAGTTCAAGCTATAGTGGAGTGGTAACCCACTACCAAGGTAATTGAATTAAGATCTTTCCTTGGCTTAGTCAACTATTACTGGCACTTCATCAAGGGATACTCAGCAAGATCGGCACCACTCACTGACCTTCTCAAGAAGGATAGAGCATGGAGGTGGGATGCCCGATGTCAAGAAGCCTTCAAAGATTTGAAAAAGGCTATTGTGGAGGAGCCAGTCTTAGCATTGGCAGATGTGACGAAGCCCTCCGAACTGCATACAGATGCATCAGATTTTTCTATTGGGGGAGTACTCATGCAAAATGGTCACCCCATAGCCTATGAGAGTAGGAAGTTGAACGATACTGAGCGGCGGTATACGGTTCAAGAAAAAGAAATGACTGCCATCATCCACTGCCTGAGGGTGTGGCGGAGACTACTTGCTGGGGGCAAAATTTGTCATCATGACAGATAATGTGGCCACTAGTTATTTTCAAACGCAGAAGAAACTCACTCTGAAGCAAGCTAGGTGGCAAGATTTTCTAGTGGAATTTAATTATGAGTTAGAGTACAAGCCTCGAAGAATCAACCATGTGGCTGATGCCTTAAGTCGAAAGGCTGAACTAGCTTCTATGAGCAAGCTATAAGGTGATATCCTGAGGCGGATTAAAGAAGGACTCTTCCAAGACTCCACTGCCAAGGTGATCCTTAACCTGGCCAATGAGGGAAATACCAGGAGATTTTGGGTAGAGGACGAGAAACTCTACACGAAAGGGAGGCGTGTTTATGTGCCAAAGTGGAATAACTTGCGGAGGAGCTCATAAAAGAGTGTCATGATACAAAATGGGCGGGCCACCCAAGTCAGAGACATACCTGAGCTTTACTAGAAACCACCTACTACTGGCCACAAATGTGGGATGATGTCGAGTCTTATGTGCGCACCTGTTTGGTATACCAACAAGACAAGCTGGAGCAACAGTATCCCGCAGGATTGCTTAAGCCACTTCCCATTCCTGAGCGACCATGGGAAAGTGTCTCTATGGACTTCATCATGGCCTTACCCTTATCTGAAGGGTTTAGCTCAATAATGGTGGTGGTTGATCAGTTCTCAAAGTATGAAACTTTTGTCCCAGCCCCTAGGGACTGCACTGCTGAACAAGCCGCCAGGTTGTTTCTCAAGAACATAGTGAAATATTGGGGTGTGCCAAGGAGTATCATCTCTGAAAGAGACTCACACTTCACAGCTAAATTTTGGGCAGGACTATTTCAGATGCTGGGGTCCAAATTATGCTACTCTACTAGCTTTCACCCACAAACAGATGGGCAAACAGAGCGGGTGAATGTGCTACTAGAGATGTATCTACGGCAGTTTGTGAGTGCCAACCTAAAGGAATGGACCAAGTTGATGGATGTGGCTTAGTTCTCTTACAATCTCTAAAGGAGTGAGTCCACGAGAAAAAGCCCGTTTGAAGTGGTCATAGGACAACAACCACTCACTCCACTCATGTTGGAAACCACATACATAAGTATCAGTCCCTTAGCTTTCAATGTTGCAAAAGAATGGAAAGAGTAAGGCGATATAGCCAGAACTCATCTGGACAAGGCTGCCAAGAAGATGAAGAAATGGGCAGACAAGGGTCGTTGCCATGTAGAGTTCAAAGAAGGAGACTTAGTGATGGTTCAACTCTTGCCTCAATAATTCAAAGTCTTCCGCCCTTTGCATAAAGGGTTGCTGCGAAAGTATGAAGGACCTTTCCCTATCCTCAAGAAGGTCGGGAAGGTGTCGTATCGGTTGAAGCTGCCACCCAAACTGAAGATACATCCAGTTTTCCACGTGAGTGTGCTAAAACCATATCATGCTAATGCGGATGATCTAAACATGAGAGAATCTCATCGAGCCCCCACAGCCATAGTACAATCTCATGACAAGGAGGTGGAAGCAATACTAGCTGATAGAGTTATACGTAAGAGGGGAGTACCTCCAAGTCGTGAGCACTTGGTGCATTGGAAGGGAAGTCCTAAACAGGAAGCAACATGGGAGCCAGAACAAATGTTATGGTAGTTCAAGGACTTGATCCAAAACTTCCATGACACTGGGACGAGGATGTCTCCAGTATAAGTGGGGGAGAATGTCACAGTCTGACACATAAGCACCACGCAGGCATGAAATGGACACGATGTGGTGCCCAGTTAGCAACTTTTCCATGCAAGCATCTATAAGGTTCCGGAATGCTCTAGAACTTTCTAAACAATTCTTGTATATTCTGAAAGTCTTTAGAAGTCTCTAGAATATAGTATAATATTCTAAAATATAGTAGAACATTCTAGAATCTAGTAGAATACGCTAGAAGGTAGTGGAATATTCTAGAATGTGGTAGAAACACTATGTCTTAGAATTCTCTAGAAAGGTGTAGAGAACTCTTGTAAATACTAGTAGGCTAGAACATTCTAGAGAGGCATTGTGAACCGTTGGATCAAATAGATCCTAGCCATTCATCTAAGGGGAAGTGGCCTATATAAACCCCTCACCCCCTCATTTGTAAGAAATCCAAGAATCACAAAGCATTTGAGTATTAGAGCTCCAAGCATTCTCCAAGTTCTCTTGTTCTTTCTCTTGCTCACTTGTTAGCTTTCATCTCTTAATCCTCTTCTGAGAGGTGTGTTGGGAAAGGCTGACTTAGTTAGCAACAAAGGGGAGCATCCTAACTAAGTGCCGCATGGTTCATACTCGCAGAAAAAGAGTAAGTTCGTGACACGTAGCTAGGAAAGGCCTTCCAAGAATGATAGGGATTTTGTCATCTTCCTACATCTCTAAAATAACAAAATCAATAGGTATGATATGAAAAATTTACCTACCTTTAGATGAACATCCTCTAAAATACCTACTGGATGCTTGATGGATCGGTCAACCAAATGAAGAGAAAGAGTAGTAGGCTTCAAGTCACCCATTTGAAGTTTCTTACAAACCGAAAGAGGCATGAGGCTCACACTTGCTCCAAGGTCGCATAGGGCTCTGTCAATCTTCATGTCTCCTATAGAGCAAGGAATTGAGAAGCTTCAGGGATCCTTAAGCTTTTGTAGCAGCTTATTTTGAATTAAAGCACTGGATCCTTCTGTCAATGCCATAACAGTATGCTCTTCAATTTTCCTCTTGTTTGAAAGGATTTCCTTCTAAAACATCGTATAAGAAGCCATTTAGGAGATGGCTTCTAGGAATGGGATATTGATATTCAACTTCTTCAAAACATTCAGAAACCTCCCAAACTGCTTTTCTAATTTAGCCTTAACCAATCTTTGAGGAAAATGGATTGGTGACTTGTAGGGTGCAAGAGCCATATATTTGGGATCTTCTTCCTTCTTTTCCTCTTCTTCTGGTTCCTCTTCTCTTCTCAGATGAAACCTGAGGTTCATCTTCTTTTATCTCTCCTCTTCTCTCTGATTCAGCCAATTGTTTACCACTTCTCAGGATAATGGCATTACAGTGCTCCCTAGGATTCTTAGTCTGACCTAGAAGTCTGCCAAAGTTCCTATTAGAATAGCTCACCTACTATGCTATCTGAGTTTTCAGCATCTTGCTATGAGTAGCAAGCGAGTCAACTTTAGAGGCTAAATCCTTTATGTCCTCATTCATCAAGTGGTTCTAGGCTATAAATTCATCATTTTGTTTACTTTATGTGGAGATGAAATTCTTCATTAGAGCCTCCAAATTTGACTTTGGTTGAGGAGAAGGATTGAATTACCTCTAATTTTGAAACCCAGGAGGTTGCTTGAAGTTATTCTGAGGCTACTGATTTGCATTTGGCTTGTATGAGAGATTTGGGTGATTTCTCCAACCTGGATTATAGGTGTTGCTGTAGGGATTGTTTCTTTGGTTATTCACAAAACTTACCTGCTCGCAATCCTGAGGTGAAAATTTTCCAAGCTAGCATTCATTGGCTACATGACCAACACCTTCACAAATCTCACATGTAGAAGATGATGAAGAGGAACCAATAGCGTTGATGATTAACTTATCTAATTTCTGAAATAAGGCATCAACTTTAGAAGTTAGATGATTAAATGCATCAACTTCATACATATCTAATGGTTTTCTTGGCTTCCTCTCACTAGACTAAGAGTAATGATTCTGAGCCATATCCTCAATGAGATCATAGGCTTCATCTACTGTTTTATTCATCAAAGCTCCTCCAGCTACATCATCCATAGACATATAGGTGCTATAGATTAGTCCATTATAGAATGTATGGACTATGAGTCACTTTTCCAACCCATGGTGTGGGCATATTTTGAGGAGCTCTTTAAATCTCTCCCAAGCCTCATATAGTGACCCCCTATCTTTCTGAGGAAAGGTAGTTATCTGATTCCTAAGATGGGCTATCTTGCTTGGTGGAAAATACTTGGCCAAGAATGCTTGAGAAAGCTACTGCCAAGTGGTGATGGACCCTAATGGAAGAGAGTGCAACCATGCACGGGCCTTGTCCCTCAAAGAGAATGGGAACAACCTCAGTCTAATGGCATCAGAAGATATTCCATTCAGCTTCAGTGTGTCACAGTATTCTAGAAATATTGATAAGTGGAGATTAGGGTCTTCAGTTGCTGACCCTCCAAATTGATTATGCTGAACCATTTGCAAAAGAGAAGGCTTCAACTTAAGGTTATTGGCCTCAACAATTGGTCTTACGATACTCAAATTCAGGCCATGAGTACCCAGGGCAGTAAAATCCTTAAGAGATCGGTTATCTCTCTCCATCATGGTAGGTGTAGAATTTTCTTACTGTTGTCTTCTTCTTATCCTTTGTAGTGTGCATTCAATTTATGGATCAAATTCAGCAACGAACTCACGTTCTCTTCGCATAAAAGAGAAACATACCTATAAAGGAAGAAAAGAGGCAAAAATTAGCAAGATAAAATTTTGTAGAAAAATTAAAAGAAAGTGATCTAGTCTAGCTATTTCGCAATATATCTAATATTGACTATTGTTCCTTGGCAATGGCGCTAAAAACTTATTGTGTCTGTTTTATAATTAACCGCAAGGACACGACGTAGCTGTAGCTAGTTAGGCGAGTACGGGTCGTATCCTACAGAGAACTATGTCAATTATTAGAATGATACAAAATATGCTATCTAAATCGATGTAATTCAATGGAGAGTTTGTCACAATTAAGTAAATTAAGAATTCAATTAACAAAAGCCTAGGGTTAGGGTTTACCACACTTATGATATTCAACATTCAACTTGTACCTCTAATTGCAATTATCTAGGTAATTGGGGATGGTTTAGCCTTAATTAATTAGCAACCTTTTTCAAGAATTACTAATCATACCTTGGTTGATCCAATTGCATACTTTCGTGTTTCTTAGTTCAACCTAGGTCCATTGAGCTCTATGCCAACCATGGAAGTCAATTAATCGGTTTTCTCTTGCTTACTAATTGATTCATTCCTAGAGAATCTTAAACTACTTTCATGATTAAGATATCCCTAACTATTAGGTTCGGGTTTTAACTTTCACCTTTCGGTTCATCAATTAAATACCTAAGACATGATAGATTGATGATCAGGCATTCTACCAACTCTTATTCATGCATGTAATAGTTAATCCTAATTAATCCATAAGTGATCACAATTAGGGTTCCAAAATTCAACTCAACAACATAGTATCATCATATCACAAGTGGGTTTACCGAAACCCTAGATAAATATCTACTCACACTTCATAGAAATAGAAACCAAATTCATATCTATTAAGTAATTCATTCAAGTTCAACAAAAAGGAGTAGAGAGTTAAAGTAGAAAGATGAAACCTGGTTTGCAGAAAAGTAAAGATGAAATACAACCTTCAATTGGTGTAAATCCTACTTTAGAACATAAATTCAACAATGATTCAAGTAAAAACTTAATCTAAGAGTGTTTTCTAAACCTAAAAACTGAGTCTAAGATGTCTGTTCAGGTCTGAATGTGTTCCTCTGCGTTTTCCCATGTATATGTATCATCTTGGCTGCTCAAAACCCTAAAAATCATGTGTTGTACGGACACGAAGCATGACTGTGCTTCTAGCTGGATTCTGGGACTTTTCTCTAACTTCTGCACAGAGCACAGCTTGGTTGTGCTTCAAGAAGCCAGGCTCAAAATTTGTCAATTTCTTTAAGGTTTCCTCCTTGCTTCCTCCTCAGGATGTTCCAAGTCCATAAGGCTCCTTTCATGATTTTTTTCCCTTGCTTGTTGGCCTTTTTTGCTCAACTAAAAGCATAAAACAAACCAAAGCAGTATCCAGAGCAAAGCATAACTAAAAACAAGGGAATAATCACAAGTTTAATTTAAATTAGGGGATAAAATATAGCCCTTAAGTACTCAAATTTCCCCTTTATCAAATATACAGGTCAAGTCTTTATAAATATATTACAGCAGAAGCAAGGATCCTACTTGTGGGGTTTAGAGCATATTCTAGAATACAAGTACAAGATTATTTAAACACTATGAACGTTGGAAGTAACTTAGGCTCACCCAAAGAGTGTAACACCTAGTAGATCATGTAGTAGCAAAACCAATCTTTGTATCCTTATATGAAAAAATGTAAATATTGTGTAGTGAGTTTGACAGCTCAATGAACTGATAATACCTTTTATGACCTCTTAGGTCAACATATGGATGCACTCATATATTAAAATTTTATCATATAGAAATTTATATATCAGAGGTACATCCATATGGGACTTGCATCTTAAATATTCTCAGTTCAAACCACATTCAAATATTTGAAACCATATGTGATACGGTATCATTGTTAATCAGATATTAATATGCATCAAAACATTTCTCATGAAAACATTAGGAGGCTTTCATATCAGAACCACTATATAAGAGTTCAAGCCTTTCCATCCTTTGGTAGTGTAGGATTTACCTAAACTTAGCATCCTAGCTAAGGTTTTTCCTACCATCGTTTAAGGGGACATGCGAAGGGACTTTAATATAGGCATTTCCCAAGCATACAATAAGGGAGGGAAAATCACATATCATATAGTCGGCATCTCGCCCAAATAGGAGGCATCCTACTTTTCTTCACATATTAAATTCCGTTTGTCGGCCGTTACATGAGGCTAGCACCTCTCGTACTAGTTGAGGTATCAAGGTGTACCAAGGCTTACATCGTCTAATGTTAGAAAATAGTGTTTTTGATAGGATTCCTCCACAGAAATCATTATTTCCACATATGCCATATCGTTCAAAACAGAGGTTTCAATATAATTTAGAATTTTTAGTTTCAGTACAATTCCTCTGTTAGAAACTTCCCAATCAGAGTTATCACATATACATGCCCTTTTTCCATGGCTATCTTATAGCTTTACATATCAATGCCATGTGCACAATATATTTCCTTTACCATATGATAAGAAATACGTTTAGAATCACATATTCAATGAGTTCAAAAATATATTTTCAAAACCATATTCTTCTTGAACTCTATGCCAGATAGTAAACAAATTAGGTAATTTAATCTATTTCAGAGACATATAAAAGTATTAAAAACTTATAAACATAACCAATTATACATTTAAAGTTCAAAAAGAGCATAGGGCAAGTCATTGAAAGAATTATCTACTCACAAAACCAAGGTTCCAAGTTAGATATCCCCAAAATATATTTTTCCAAGGGAGATATGATCAAATGGACCTAAAAAATGAGTCTGGAGGGTTTGAAAATCTAGGAAATGACTCTGGAATAGCAAAATTTAGCCTCAAAGAGTTTGGTCAATGTTGGTCAACTGTAGGTATTGTTCATGGTCAGAATTACTATTTACCACCATAATCATTATTCTTAATGGTTGGATTTACTGTTCACGACCTATAAAAAGTTGTCAGATGATTGAGAAAATTTCATATCCTAAGGTTTTTCGACCTCCTGAATCCATCTATAGTGTCAGATTTTCAATTTGAGGACTCTAAGTAGGAGTTTTAGAACTTACCTTCTTAGAGTTTCTCCTCCACATTTCAATCAATCTCAGCCAAAACTCTAGAAATCAATCAGATAGATTTAAAGTTCTTGTCATTCGAAATCTGTTGGCAGTGGTGGTGTCGAAATTTGATGTTTGAAAGTGTTAGAAATTTAGAGAAAGTGAATTTTGGGAGAAAGAGAGTCTACATTTTCTATGCCTCTCTTCTGTAGATTGTTTAATAATGTTAGAGGGACCATTCTACAAAAAAGTAATTTTTAAGGGAGGTCCTTGCAAATTTTCGTTATTTACACTTTGACCCCTCAACTTTTAGGAAATTACATTTTCACCCCAAAACTTAAATCCTCATATTACCTTCATAACTTCTCAAACAATATGATAAATAAAAATATTTCCAATGGTATTTTTTTTTTCATAATCCTCACTTATTTTCAAAATTTTCTTTAATTTATGGTTTCTCATTTATTTAGGGTTTTCTTTCTTTTTTTTAGGGCTATTACAAGAAAAATAAATTAAGAAAATTAATTAATTCAATTAAATTGAAAGACAATTTAATGTTTCATAATTAGGCTACATCATAGCTTTAGAGAAATTATTTAGTTCATAATGGAAATTAAACATATCCCACAATAAAATTGAAACATAGGTTCAGTAGAAAGAATAGGAAAATTGAAATATGAGATGGAATTGAATTGATTGGTGTCCTCCTCCATGCCTATAATGTTTCCCTCTTCATTCTGCCTCTCCTAATTCTAAATTTTGTAGCCTAAAGGTCCTTTTAAGGATGGGAAAGTTCTCCAATCACATTTAAACTCTTATTTTAAAATCTAAATTATTGCAGTGGCATCATGACGCTAAGGTATTGTACACCAAATTATTATTCTTTTTGTTTTAATACTATGACGGCGATACTAACTTCTATGACACTATAGCTTCTAGATTTGATTCTTGTGTCTACAAATGCTGCAGTCATAATCACAAGATTTCACCATCGTGATGCTAACATTTTTATCTATCTTTCTTATAATTTTTGCTATTTTTTCTTTAATTTCTCTAAATCTTCTCAATTCTTCAACTTATGTTTACTTACAAAAATAAAAATGCAATCAAACATGATTCTAAACCAATTTAATAAAAAAAAATCCAAGTTAAAGATGCTTAATTAATGATTATAAAATCCTCTCATCAAGACGCATAAGCATTTAACTTATCTCCATATTCCATCAGAATCTACTATAAACTTAGAATTCTTATCATTTGGCACATCATCATATATCTTGCGTAAGTATGCATCTTTACTTTGATCTATGGTAATATGATAAATTCAAGAAGATCGAAGTTGTATATAGGCCAACAATACTCCATATTCTTTCACTTTAAATTGTACTCCATTGCCTTGTTATTGATGGATCTCTCTCAATAAAGGTCTTCTTAACTCTTTTATATGGGTCAAATGCTCATAGATTGCCTACTCAAAGTATCAGTTACAATATTGGCTTTGCTAGATGGTGCAATTATAGTCCTTAAGTAATTTCAGCCACCTTCTCTATCTCAAGATAAGATCTCTTTATTGGAAGATGTACTTAAGGTTTTTATCATTTATGTAAATCTCATGCATTTCAATAACAATAATGCCTCCAATTCTTGAGAGCAAACATTACAAATACCATTTCTAGATTGTGGGTAAGATAACCTTATTCATGCTTTTTGAGTTGTCTAGATGCATATGCATAACTCGTATATGCAACATTAGCTCACAACCTATTCCTACTTTGGATGTGTCATAGTACACTATATATCCTCCAATACTTAAAGGAATAGATAAAATTAGTGCTATGGTTAAACATTTATTTGCCTTTTGAAAACAAAATTCACAAGTGTTTGACCATTCAAATTTTACTCCTTTACTAGTTAACAGGTTCAAAAGGGAAGCAAGTTTTGAAAAATCCTTGACAAACCTTTGATAATAGCTTGCTAACTAAAGGAAAATGTGAATCTTTGTAACTGTAGTAAGGCGTAGCTATTGTTTTACTGCCTCCACTTTCTTAGGATCGACTTGAATACCATCCTTGGTAAATATATGTCCAAGGAAAGTGATATTTTTAAACCAAAATTTACATTTTAAAAATTTGGCATACAATCAGTGCACTTTCAAAGTTTGTAAAACCATTTTTAGATGCTACTCATATCATTTGAACCCTTTAAGTATATTAAGATGTCATCTATGAATACAATGAAAAATTAGTCTAAAAAAGCTTGAACACTTTGTTTATTAACTCGATAACTGTCGTTGGTGTATTTGTCAAAACAAATGACATTACTAGAAACTCATAATTCCTATACCAGGTCCTAAAGTAGTTTTTGGAATGTCTTCCTTCTTTGTTCTCAACTAGTGGTAACCTAATCTTAGATTGATCTTCAAAAAACATCAGGTGACTTGTAATTGGTCAAAAAGATCATCTCTGCAAGGAAATGGATATTTGTTATGTACAATCACCTTATTCAACTAACTGTAATCTATACTTAGACATAGTGATCCATCTTTCTTGTAACAACTCCATTTTCTTTTACATAAATACATATATTAAAATCCCATGAAGTCATTACCTTTATTTAACTCATAATAACATTCAATTAATTTAACCAAGAATAATTATGGTTAACACATTATTAATTAACAACATTTGTACACAAATCACACATATATATATATATGTCTACATCTTATTCATCCTTGTTGACTAGTTCTGAGAATATGGGTGCGGGCGGTTGCACCTTTACCAGAATCTTAGCCAACTCGACCATGAACACCTTATAAATTTCTGGGATCTATCTAATATAGAGTAACTCGATCCAATGTACACTAAGAGCCAAAGTCAAAGAAAACATGCAAAACTAGTTTTTTGAACATGATATGGAAATATGGTGAGAATTAAATCTCAGTAGGTTCAATAATAAATCAGAATCATCATCAATATAGATCATCATGTCATGTTCATCTATATAAGCTACAGCAATTACCTTAGGTCACATGAATGTGCTTTATCTATGCACATAAAAATCATATAGTAATGACATGGATGACATGAATAACTATTTCCAGAATATAATATGATGACTATCAATTTATTATCATATCAAGCTACCTCAGTCAGGGTGAGTATTTTCTACTCTCCGGTATGGGATTTTCTCGCTTCGTCCGACATGACACACTTTTTCTTTCTTTTCTCATTATCATAATCATAACTGTTGGTAGGGCTTCCCCTATGGTGCACCACACAGATCGCCATGTGCCCATGCTTATTTCTTTTCTTTTCACATTAATAGCCAAAAATATTATTTCAACAACAAGTATGTTCATTATACTCACATGCCATAATGTTTCATCAAAATATTTTCATGTCAAAATTTGACACTTAAGATGGTAAGGAGTTCATGTAATGGCAATGGCTATCGCATATACTAGTCATTTATAAGATTCTTCTTCTTTTTTTAAATATTCTTTTTATCTCTTCATTTTCTCTATGGATGGCCTCTAGTCACTTTTCTCCTACTTATATCATTTCCAACACATGTTCTCACAAATTTAATACAGCATTCTTCATCAATTTGGTTTCTACTATTATCCAATAGTTAATTAGGTTCATTTAGGGTAGACAAAATGTTGCAAAATAAGTTTTACCAGCTTCCAAACCATCCTAAACGTATCTTATAACACGGCTTGGCCATTTACTATAAAACAGCCATACTTTAGGCTTTAAAATGCTATTTCCAGCACAGAACATGGTCTAGCCGTGCCTTGAAACACAGCCATGTTTTATGTTGAGTTATTCCTTGATGCAGGTTTTCATCATGTTTGACCTTCTCTCACTAATTAGAACATAAATCCCTCATTTTAACTCTGATTTAGGTGATCTTGGTGTCCATTTAAAGATAAAACAATTATATAAAACTATTATGTTGAATAGTTTAGTTAAATATTAAGGAATCTTGGTGATATTACTTCATCAAGTTACATGTTATTTCTTCTCGGGTAGGTTATGACCTCAACTTACTAATTTGACCATATCTAACACATATGAACTCAAAATTGAGTGATTCTAGTGGCTAAAAATCTGTGAAACATAGATCTACATTTTTAATGTTAAAAATGTCTTTTAGTTCCTTACATATTTATCCCAGAAATTCAAACACATAAGCATACCTGACAGATTCTTCCCTGGTTAACCATTTTCTAACCACTGCTTACTAATTGGACTATATCTACCTCATATGGACTCCAAATTGAGTGATTCTAGTACCTAAAACTCCGTGAGACATAGATCTACATATTTTGTGTCAACCATTTATTTTCATTCCCTACCAATTCTTCCTAGAAGTTTAAAAATAGAAGAGTAAAGTTTTGCCACCCATAGCCATACCTATGTAGAACTTTCTATACCAGCCTAAGTACTCAAACATACATCACATGCAATATGTAACATGATATAGCAACATCCATGACCAATCATCAAAGTTCTAAGATTAAAATCCCATATAAATGTTACAAATTTCAAAACTTTTCAAAAAGAAATATTGTTAAACCTACCTTGAGCACTTAGTCTTCAAGACTTCTCCTTCCTCTTTCTTCCTCTTTTCCTCTCCTTTCCTCACTCTACCTTACTTATATTTTTTCTCTCCCTCACTTGGACAAAATTATAATGTTATAAGGGTGGATTTTGCTTAAATAGACTATCAAATAATTCACCTTTCATGATCATGGTTTTGCCTTATCACAATTAGGATGCACTTAGTTGATTTTTGGAAAACAAACAACTCATGTTCTTATCTTCCTCTTCCTTAGTCAAGATATGCATAGGAAAAGGAGATTTGTATTTTGAAAATTATGTTAATATGTTCTTAAGATAAGGGACATGGTCCCTTTGATCTAGGGATTCATTTCCTTTTTCTTTTGTCTTAATCAAGTATGATAGGTTTGACTTTTTAGATGGCAAATTTCCAACCCTTGAATCTTCCTTGCTTAGCTAAAATTATTTGTGTAGGATAAAGATGTTTTGTCATAGTGCTATGTATTATTACCCACTTGCTAAAATTATGAGTATAGGATATAGATGTTTTGTCCTAATGCCATGTATTATCATACCACTTGCTAAAATTATGAATGTAGGATATCACACCACTTGCGAAATGTTTGTCTTAATGCCATGTAACCTTATATTTATTATTATTACACTATTATTTCATCACATGATTTATTTTATTTTATTTTTTCTCTTGGATTTGGGCTCATTCCTACCCATTTCCTTTGCTTTGTATAAAATTCTACCTTTCTTGGAGGGCTTGGTCACATTTTTATAATTTTTGGGCTATCGGTCCAACTTCTATATCCTAGTCCAAGTCTATGTGTTATTTCTTGCTTAGGTTATCCAATGGGCTTGCTAGAAACTTATGTTAAGTGGAAAAACTCTATATGAAGTGTTCATAGATGAAAGCCCAATTAATGGGTGGAGATGTTAAACTTAGAAATTTGTAACTCTTTAATTAGGAAAAATTACCCTAATCTAATCTTCTTAAAATGTTAAGACGTTTACTTACTTCACAAAAAATTATCTTCCTTACCAAAGAATTTCGCTTATCTTTAGTATGTTATTTCTGATTTTTCCTATTAAGTTTTCTCTCTTTACTTATTCCCTTAATGTTAGAAATATTTTCTATGCATACACATAAGGTGAAGAATTTTTAAGGATTATATTTCCTTAGATATAGAAAAATTGTCTAATAAATTTGATTTTCTTAATTAAATATTTATGTACCTTTAAAGAAACAAAATTAGGGATGTTACATTTCTTTTTTACAAAAGAATTGAAGCACTGAAATAAGAAGTGCCACGTTAGGTAAAAAATTTATTTATCAAGTCTTGTAATGGATTCTTAAGCTCTTTGAGCTTTGTAGGTGCCATTTTATATTGTGGTATATATAGTAGTTGAATCCTAGGGAGCAGATTAATACAAAACTCAATTTTTTGTTCCAAAGGTAATATAGGTAATTTTTCTAAAAAAATCGAGAAACTCATTAACTATTGGCACTTGATGTATATAGGTGTATATTAACATCTTTAGCTACAGCCAAATATCATTGGCATCCTTTCCATAGTAATCTACAAGCTCGTTAGGTTCAAATCAAGTTGCTCAATGCCTCATCACAATCACCTTGAATCGGGGAGGGTTTACTTGGGATGTCAAATTTAATCATCTTAAGGTGACAATTTTAGGTGGCGTGACACGATACTACCTAATCTATACTGATTGTCACATCAAAATCCACCATGTCTAGTATTATCAAATAAACAAAAGTTTCTCTATTTGGTATTGAAATATTGCATGACTTGTACACATTTTCCACCCATAAAGATTCACAGAAAAGAGTAGCAATAATAAAAGGATACTTGGCATGATATGTTCCCACTTGTTTGGAACAATATGAAGATACATACGAGTAAGGATCAAATAATACTGGGCTCCATGAGAGCAAATTGAAAGTATACCTATCAACACAACATTTAAGACATGGGTAACTTGTCTTCTTAAAGTAAAGATTCATGCTTGACCTTGACCCCCTTAATTAACACGGCCTTAAACCAGGAGTACATAACTAACACAGGTATTAATAATAATCTCATTTTGTAAACCCTTGATTTGATACAAAACTAATCTATACATGTGATGTAGCATATCAACAATGCATACATGATTTCATATGCTCATATACATAAGAGAGCATCGCTATTTATATTGTATTGAATCAGCTATCATAAATTAAACATAAACAATACACAGTCAGAAGTGAGTATCTTACCTATGGTATATGAAGCACTTCTAAAGTACAAATTCACAATATAGACAAAATAAAATAAAGCCCAATGGATCAAGGTTAGGCTTACCAAAGGATAGCCTAACAACTTACTTTGTCGCTAAAGATGAATCAGACTCTATATCATTATCTGAAAAACATGAGTAATAAAAGAATGAGTTTTGCATCATAGTGAACAAATAATATGCACTAGTTTTTCACAATAAAAATATAAAACAA
The DNA here is from genome assembly GCA_037074535.1 of Gleditsia sinensis. Lineage (NCBI taxonomy): Eukaryota > Viridiplantae > Streptophyta > Magnoliopsida > Fabales > Fabaceae > Gleditsia > Gleditsia sinensis. Next base: position 34,861,643 of record CM073471.1, read on the forward strand.
GAAAAAAAAAACTACAATATGCACTCGTAATATGATTCAAAACTCAATACGTAACTAAATTTTGCGATTCATACATTGATGGAGACTATAACAATTGAGTCTTGTCCCACAAACCTAAGGGCTCTAAAATGAAGGATATTTAAATAGTGTAATGCCATCAAACTAAAATTAGTACTTAATTTAGAAGAGTAAAATAATTTCAATAATTAATCCAATTCCAAAAGTTTTAAAATAGTGACAATAACATATGATATGTTAAATGAAATATAGAAATAAAGAAAGCAGTATAGGTGATAGTAAGTATTATCTACTGAGCTGGTCAACTCCATAATTCCTTTTTCCAAGCTAATTTGGCCCGAACAAATCCCAAAATGAATTTGAGAGATCCATAAACCTAGGAAATGAGTATGAAATTATGACAATAAGACTCCAAGAGGTCGAGCAACAAAAAATGCTTATTGTTCACGTGTTGCATCTTCCAATTTACTCCCTGTGAGTAGGCCTCACATGTTGTTAGGAAAAGCAATGCAAGGGGCGTGTGTGACCTTTATGGAGGATTTTGGTCATAGAATTTTGGCTCTCAAGGTTTTGTCACCTCTTAAATCCATCTATGCTATTAGTTTTTCATTTTGAGTACTATAAATAGGAGTTTCAAAACCCTCCCTTTCAAGGGCTTTCTCCTTCAATTTCTAGTAGTTTTCCAGTTAGTCTGGGTGAGTTTGTTTAGCCAAACTTGTACATCTTGCTGTTTTGAATCCAACAGTGCCAGTGGTGTTGAAAATAGAGGTGCAAAACTGCTTGAACCATGATTTCCCAAAAAGGGTTAGATAGATAAAGTGAACTTATAGAGAGAAAAGAAGATTACAATTCTTTTAGGGAATTTGGTTATTTATATTATGGCCCAACGTTCTTAAAAAAATTTCATTTACACCCTTAAAAATTTTCAATAATACCCCTATTCCTTTAATTCTCATATACCATGTAAGTACTCATAATAACCATGTGATAGATAAAATAAAATTCTTTAAACTTAGGGTTATTACATTCTTCCTCCTTAAGAAATTTGATCCCCGTATTTCACAACCTTAAATATATGTAACTATACAAACCTAATTATTCAAATAAATGTGGGTACTTGGTGCCTACATCATTTTTTAGCTCACAAGTAGCTTATTCCTAGGAATGATTTTGACAAATTACTTTCACTGTAGATATCTCCTTTGGACACAATTTTTTTACTTGTCTATCTACAATAGCAACTAGTTTCTCCTCACAAGACAAATCTTTATATAATTGAATCTCTTGCCATTTTTTCACATTCTATAGTGGCAACAATAAGTACATATTAGAGCACTACAAGCATTAAGCCAAACAATATGTTACTAAGACAATTATCTCTAAAATGTTTAATGGACCTATATGTCTTATCTTAAATTTCCTTTCTTTATAAACCACATTTCTCATTTCATAAGATATACTCTATGGAACAACTTATCACCTATGACAAATTCAAGTCTCGACATCTATTGTCAACCTAAGCTTTCTATCTATTTTGAGCTACTAGCATTCTTTCTTTTATTACTCACACCTTTTCTATTGCATCTATACCAAGTTAGGTCTTAAACCATCTAATAGGAGATCTACAACATTTATTATACCAAGCCTCAAATGGTGTCATTTATATACTGGCTTGGAAATTATTGTTATAAGAAAACTCAACTAAAAGCAGATAATCTTTTCTAACTTCCACTAAATTCAAGTACCCATGCCTAAAATAAAATCTTCTAATATTTGGGTGGTTTTCTTTTATTGACTATTTTTTGTGGATGGAAAATGGTGCTGAAGTCTAATTAGGAACTTAAGGTTTCCTAAAAAGTTCTCCAAATGCAAACTATAAGTTATAAACCTTGATTAGATATAATGGATATTTGTACTCCATGAAACTTAACCATCTCTTTCAAATACAATTTTTCATACCTTCTCCCAGAAGAAATCAAATCCCTTAGGAGTTCATGGTACCTAGTAACTAAATCAGAAGTAATAATTTCTCCTTCAATTAAGGTATTTCTATCCCTTGATGTAATCTAATGTGTTGTTTAGATTTTTCCTGACACACCAACCAATAGGAAACAATATCAATTATATCTTTCTTTATACCATTCCACCAGTAGAATTTCTTCAAATCTTGTACATCTATGTTACTCTAGGGCGAGTAGTATACTTGGATCTATACACTTCTTTTACCACTTCTCCTCTTATTTTATCTACAAAAAGTGTGCACAAAGGTCTATCAAACCTTACTACACCATTAGAATATATTGTAAACTCATTATTATTTCTAATTCACACATCATCTACCAACTTACATAATTATTCCTCTTTACTCTGTGCTACCCTCACATGTTCCATCAAAGAAGAACATAATCGTATATAGGTTAATAGTACTTTACTTCCTTCTAACTTATAATTTCCTTCTAGTAAAGGTCTTCTTACCTTAGCTACATAGGTTAAACTTACCATGAACTTTCTTCTCAACACATTAGCTACAACATTGGCTTTCCTATGATGATACAATATGACACAATAATAGTCCTTAAGTAGTTACATCCATTTTCTATGCCTTAAGTTGTGATCCCTTTATTGAAAAGTGCACTTAAGGCTCTTAATGTAACATCCCTAATTTTGTTTCTTTTATTAATAAAGGTACATAAATATTTAATTAAGGAAATAAAATATATTAAACAATTTTTTGATATCTAAGGAAATATAAGTCTTAAAAATTCTTCACCTTATGTGTATTCATAGAAAATGTTTCTAACATTAAGGGAATAGGTAAAGAGAGAAAACCTAATAGGAAAAATTAGAAATAGCATACTAAAGAGAGGTGAAATTCTTGGGTAAGGAAGATAAATTTTTGTGAAATAAGTAAAGGTCTTAAAATTTCAAGAAGATTGGATTAGGGTAATTTTCCTAATTCAAGAGCTACAGTCCCTAAGTTTAACATCTCCACCCATATATTGGTATTTCACCTATGCACACTTCATATAGAGTTTTTCCACTTCACATGAGTTTCTAGCAAGCCAATTGGATAGCCCAAGCAAGAAATAAAATATAGACTTAGACTAGGATATAGAAGTCAGACCGATAGCCCAAAAATTATGAAAATATAACCAAGCCCTCCATGAAAGGTAGAATTTTAGCCAAAGCAAAGGAAATGGGTAAGAATGAGCCCAAATTTAAGAGGGAAAAATAAGAACCATGTGAGAAAATAATAGTGTAATAATAATCAAGATTATGTCACATGCCATTAAGACAAAACATCTATATCTTACATTCATAATTTCAACATGTAGGTAATAATACATGGCATTAGGACAAACCATCTATATCCTACATTCATAATTTCAATAAGTAGAAAATAATACATGGCATTAGGACAAAACATCTATATCCACATTCATAATTTAACCAAGTAGGTAATAATACATAGCATTCTGACAAAACATCTATATCTTACATTCGTAATTTCAACAAGTAGGTAATAATACATGGCATTAGGACAAAACATCTATATCCTACATTCATAATTTCAACAAGTAGATAATAATACATAGCATTATGACAAAACATCCTTATCCTACATAAATAATTTCAACAAGTAGGTAATAATACATGGCATTAGGACAAAACAACTATATCCTACATTCATAATTTCAACAAGTAGGTAATAATACATAGCATTATGACAAAACATCCTTATCCTACATAAATAATTTCATCCAAGCAAGGGAGACTCAAGGGCTGAAAATTTGCCACCAAGAAAAGCAAACCTATCATACTTGCGTGAGACAAAAGAAAAAGGAAATGAATCCCTAAATCAAAGGGACCTTGTCCTTTGTCTTGACAATATTTTATCATGATTTACAAAACACAAATCTCCTTTTGCTATGCATATCTTGACTAAGGGAGAGGAAGACAAGAACATGAGTTGTCTTTCCCCAGAAAACAACCAAAAGCATCTTAATTGCGATAAGGTAGACCCATGATTATGAAAGGTGAACCACTTGATAGTTTATTTAAGAAATACCCACCCTTATAACATTATAATTTCATCCAAGTGAGGGAGAGGAAAAATATAAGCAACGTAGAGTGACGAAAGGAGAGAAAGAAAGGAGAAGAGAGGAAGGAAGAGAAAGGAGAAGGCTAAAGGACTAAGTACTCAAGGTAAGTTAGCTTAATCTCCACTTGACTCCATCTTTTCTCTTTATCCTTGGGGTTCTAAACTCACCCTCCTTCTCTTATTTAAGCTGCTAGAAAAGCTAAGGGAATAGAGGAATCTTGCTACTTCCTTCAAGAGGAAACAAGAAAAAGAATTCATTAAGTGAGTTAGGGAGATCTTTAGGTAAGTTTAACAATATCTCTTTTTGAAGAAAAGCCTTGAAATTTGTAACATTTTTATGGGATTTTGATCATAGAACTTTGATGAAATTTACAATATTTGCTACCTTGATGATTGGCCATGGATGTTGCTATATCATTTTACATGTTGATCTTGCATGTGATGGATGTTTTGAATACTTCGGTTGGTATGGAAACTTCTACATAGATATGGCTATGGTTGACAAAAATTTAAAACTTTTATGCTACTATTATGTATATTTGAATATAGTAAAACAAATGGATGGAATATGGTTAGGTTGATAAAATAGGTATGGCCTTAAACACCTAGGAGAAGACCACGAGAAATTTCTGTTGAGAAACCCGCTTAGTGATGCATGATTTGATTCTATTTTTCTTTTGAAATAGATGATGGAATATCTTAAATTAAGTAAAAAATATAATGAAATGTTAAGATGAGTAGTTCTATGGTTAGGTGGAAATTTGAAAGAAAAATGGAAGAGGACTTAATAAAAGGATGAACTAGAACTTTTGAAAAGGCTAAGATAAGAAAATTGGATTTCGGAATAACTAGGGAAGTTTCTATTTTTTAAATTCTGGGAAGAAAAGGTTAGGAATTAAAAAAATGATTAACATGAAAAATGTAGATATGTGTTTCACAGATTTTTAGCCACTAAAATAACTTAATTTAAAGTCCATATGAGGGAGATATTGTCCAATTAGTAAGCAATGGTCAGAAAATGGTTAACCAGAGAAGAATCTGTTAGGTAAGCTTCTGTGTTTTATTTTTTGGGAAATATATGTAGGGAATTAAAGGAAATTGTTAACATAATAAATATAGATATATGTCTCACGGATCAATAGGATCTAAAAGTACTTAATTTGGAGTCCATATGAGGGAGATATGGCTGATTAATTAGCAGATGTCAGAATTAGTCCAGAATCCAAGGTGGTAAATATAAGAATTTATGTTTTTGATTGTCTGAGAATAATTCGTAAGGAATTTGAAGAAATGATAAACATGAAAGTTCTAGATAATTGTCTTATATTTTTATAGGTTTTATAATCACCTCAATAAGAGTTCATATCAGGGAGATATGGTTGAATAAGTACGGAAAGGTCATAAAACATGGCAAGCCATGTTTTAGGTTACCTCAGCTCGGGTATCCCATGTTTAGGGCTGTTTTTGAGTATTTTTAAAGTATGGCTGTGTCCTGGAACATGGTCAGGCCGTATTGGGAGCTGATAAAACTTATTTTAACAATTTTTTACCCTAAATGAACCTCACTAACTATAGGGTAATAATAAAAGCCAAATTAGAGAAGAATGCCCTATAAAATTTGTAAGAACATGTGTTGGAAACGATATAAGTAGGAAGAAAGTAACTAGAGACCAAGAATAAAGAAAATAAAAAGATGAAAATAATATTAAAAAAAATAAGAAAAATCTTATAAATAGAAATAATAAATAACTAGTGTATGCCATTGCTATTGTAATTGCATGAACTTCTTACCATCTTAAGTGTGTAATTTTGACATGGAAATATTTTATAAATTGATGGTTATGATCATGACATGATTTCATTTTACCAATAATTTTGGTAGAGATTATGCTTTGATGATAAATTATGGCATGCAAGTATAATGAACATACTTGTTATTAAAATCTAATTTTTGGCTATTAACGTGAAAAGAAAAGAAAAGAAAAGCAATGAGCACGATCACATGGTGATCCATATGATGCACCAGTAGGGGATGCCCTACTCACAGCTATGATTATGTTAATGAGAAAAGAAAGAAAAAGTGTGCCATGTAGGACGGAGCGAGAAATACTCATACCGGAAAGTATAAAGTACTCACCCTGACTATGGTAACTTGATATGAAAATAAGCAGATAGCCATCATATTATATTTTAAAAATAGTTATTCATGCCATACATGTCATTACTGTACGATTCATGTGCATAGATAAAGTGCATTCATGTGACTTAAAATATTTGTTGTAGCATATACAGATGAACATAACGTGACGAGCATTAGTGATGATGATTATGATTTATTGTTGAACCTATTGGGATTTAATTCTCACTATATTTCCATATCAAGTTCAGAAAACTAAGTTTTGCAGAATTTTTTATGGCTCTGGCTTTTAGTGTATGATGGATCGAGTTACTCTATCTTGAGGAGTTCTCAGAAATTAATAAGGTTTTTGTGGTCGAGTTGGCTAAAATTCCAGTGAAGGTACAACCACCCAGACTTATATCTCTAGAATTGGTCCACATGGATGAATGAGATGTAGATATTTATGTGTTTGATTTTTGTACAGACGTTTTGATTAATAATGTGAATGTGAACTCAGAATTGTATCAGTGTTAATGGTAGACCTTAAACCTTGAATTATGCTTGGTTAAATTAATCAAATGTTATTATGAGTTAAGTAATTAGAAGTAAAGAAGTAATGACTTTCTAGGACTTTACAAATATATATATATATATATATATATATATATATATATATATTAAAAAATGGAGTTGTTACACTTATGATCTCTTATCATCAATATAAATATCACATGTTTCACCACACAGATAATGCCTCTACATCTTAAAGTAAAATACTATAGCTTCCATTTCTAAATCATGGGTTGGATAATTTTGTTCATGTCTTTTCAGTTACTTAAATGCATAGGTGATCAACCATCCATGTTGCATTAAGATATAACCTAATCTTACTCTGGATGTGTCATAGTACATCGTATATCTTCTAATACTTAAAGAAACAGTTAAAATTGGTGTTGTGGTAAAAAATTTCTTTAGCTTCTAGAAACTTGCTTCACATATGTTTGACCATTCAAATTTTACTCTTTTTCAGGTCAACCTTGTCAAAGAGGTAGCAATTTTAGAAAAATGTTTGAAAAACCTTCGATAATAGCCTTATAACCCAAGGAAACAACGAATATCAATAATTACAATAAGGCTTGGTCATTGTTTCATTTCTTCCATTTTTTTGGGATCAACTTCAATACCATCCTTGGTAATTACCTGTCTATGGAATGTAACACCATGTACCAAGCTAGAAATCACATTTCAAAAACTTAACACACAATTTATGCTGTCTCAAAATCTACAAAATCATCCTTAAATGTTGCTCATCCTTTTACTAAATTTTTTAGTATATTAAAATGTCATCTATAAATACAAGGACAAATTAATTTTAAAAAGGTTTGAACACTTTGTTTATTTAATCCAGAAATGCCACTAGTGCATTTGTTAAACCAAACGACATTACTAAAAACTCATAATGCTTGAGTTGTAAAAGTAATTTTAAGAATGTTCTCCTTATTTATTCTCAATTGGTAATAACCTAATCTCATAAAAATCTTTAAAACATGCTAATGCCTTGTAATTGGTAAAAATGATCATCGATACAAGGAAAATGATACTTATTATGCATTATTATTTTATTTAGTTGTATATAATCTATACATAAACATAATGATCCATCTTTCTTTTTTGTAAATACAATCAAAACACCCTAAGGAAAAGTACTCGCTCAAATGAAATCTTTATCTGACAAATCTTGTATTTGATCTTTCAACTCTTTGAGCTTTATAAGTGTTGTTCTATGTGAAAGAACAAATGCAAGCTAAGTGTTGGAGACTAAGTCAATTCCCAAATCAATCTCCCTTTCGAAGGTAATCTAAGTAACTCCTTTTGAAATACATCAAGAAAATACTTCACCACGATAACTTGATCTAAACTTTGGGTTCACATGTCAATATCTCTAATTATAGCCAAATATCCTTGACATTATAACAATTTTCGAGCTCTTAATACTAATATCAAATTATTTGAAACCTCTTTATGGTCACCTTTAATTAGAAAATATGGTTCACCTAAAATATCAAACTTAATCATTTTAAGATGAAAATCTAGGCTGGCATGACATAGTTATAACCAATCCATGTCAAGTATCACATCAAAATTAGTCATGTCTAATACCATCTGATAAACAAAGCTATCTCTCTATTAGATATTGAAATTTTATGAGTTATAAATGTTTTTAACCAATAAGGGCTTCCTAACAAGAGTAGTAATAATAAAGGAATGATCTAATATAACAAAATCCTTACCCACTTGTTTAGCTAGGTCTAAAGACATATACGAATGGGTAGAACCAAATTCAAACAACACATATGCTCTAAAAGAGAAAACTAGAAGTTTACTTATCACCATAGCTGTAACATCCTTAATTTCGTTTCTTTTATTGATAAAGGTACATAAAAAATTTAATTAAGGAAATAAAATTTATTAGACAATATTTTAGATATCTAAGGAAATATAATCCTTAGAAATTCTTCACCTTAGGTATATGCATAGAAAATGTTTCTAACATTAAGAGAACAAATAAAGAAGGAAAATCTAATAAGAAAAAAATTAGAAATAACATACTAAAGAGATGCAAAATTCTTGGATAAGGAAGATAAATTTTTAGAAACAAGTAAAGGTCTTAAACTTTCAAAGAACATTGAATTAGGGTAATTTTTCCTAATTCAAGAACTATAGTTACTAAGTTTAAAATCTTTACCCATACATTGGGCTTTTACCTATGGACACTTCATATAGAGTTTTTCCACTTCACATAAGTTTCTAGCAAGCCCATTGGATAACCTAAACAAGAAATTAAACATAGACTTGGACTAGGATATAGTAATTTCACAAATAGACCAAAAAATTATGAAAATGTGACCAAGCCCACCAAGAAAGGAAGAATTTTATCCAAAGCAAAGAAAATGGGTAGGACAAGCCCATAATGGGTAGGAATAAGCCCAAATCCAAGAGGAAAAATAAAATAAAATAAATTAGATGATGATATAATAATAAGAATAAAGATTAGGTTACATGGCATTAAGACAAAAAAAATTAGCAAGTGGTGTGATTCTACATTCATCACTTAAGCAAGTGGCATGATAATACAAGGCTTTAGGACAAAAACATCTATATCCTACACTCATCATTTTAGCAAGTGGTATGATAATACATGGTATTAGGACAAAACATTCATAGCCCACACAAATAATATCAACCAAATAATGAAGATTCAAGGGCTAGAAATTTGCCACCTAAAAAGGCAAACCTATCATACTTGTTTAAGACAAAAGAAAATGGAAATGAATCCCTAAATCAAAGGGACCTTGTCCCATATCTTAAGAACATATTATCATAATTTTCAAAATACAAATCTCCTTTTCCTATGCATATCTTGACTAAGGAAGAGGAAGACAAGAACATAAGTTGTTTGTTTTCCAAAAATTCAACAAAGTGTATCCTAATTGTGATAAGGTAGACCCATGATCATGAAAGGTGAATTATTTGGTGGTCTATATAAGAAAACCCACCCTTACAACATTAGAATTTCGTCCAAGTGAGGGAGAGAAAAAAAAATAGAAGCAAGGTAGAGTGAGGAAAGGAGAGGAAGAAAGGAAGAAAGAGGAAGGAGAAGTCTAGAAGACTAAGTGCTCCAAGTAAGTTTAACAATATTTCTTTTTGAAGAAAACTTTTGAAACTTATAATATTTGTATGAGATTTTGATCTTAGAACTTTTATGATTGGTCATGATGTTGCTATATCATGTTACATATTGATCTTGCATGTGATGTATGTTTGAATACTTAGGTTGGTGTAGATAGTTCTGCATGGTTATGGCTATGGGTGGCAGAATTTTAAGCTTCGGTATTTTAATTTCTGGGAACCATCTATAAGGAATTAAAATAAATGGTTAACATAAGAATTAAAGATATATGTGTCCCGGATTTTTAGCCACTGGAATCATTTCATTTGGAGTCCATATGAGGTAGCTATGGTCTAATTAGTAGTCAAAGGTCAGAAAATGAATCATCAGGGAAGAATATGTTAGGATAGCTTCGGTAATTTAATTTCTGGGAATTATTGGTAGGGAATTAAAATAAATGGTTAACATAAGAATTAAAGATATGTATGTCATGGATTTTTAGCCACTGGAATCATTCAATTGGGAGTCCATATGAGGGAGATATGAGCCGATTAGTAGACAAAGGTCAGAAAATGGGTCATCAGGGAAAAATATGTTAGGATAGCTTCGGTATTTTAATTTCTGAGAAGTATCTGTAAGGAATTAAAATAAATTATTACATAAGAATTAAAGATAAATGTGTCATGGATTTTTAGGCACTTGAATCATTCAATTTTAAGTCCATTTGAGGTAGATATAAGCTGATTAGTAAGCAGAGGTCAGAAAATGTTTATTCAGAGTATGTTATTAAAGCTTTAGTTTTTGAATTTCTAGGAAATATTCTGTAGGGAGTTAAAATCGTACGCCAAGATAAAAATTATAGATATAGGGCTCATGGATTTTTACCAACTGGAATAACTCAATTTGGAGTTCAAATTTGGGAGATATGGTCTAATTAGTCAGTAAAGGTCAGAACCTACACGAGAAGAAATAATCTGTACATTTAGGGAGTAATATCACCTTGATTTCTTAATATTTCGCTACAATGTTCAACATAATAGTTTTAGATAATTGTTTTATATTGAAATTGACACTAAGATCACCTACATCAGAGTTAAATTGAGGGAGTTATGCTCTGATTAGTAAGAGAAGGTTAGATAGGATGAAAACCTGCATCAAGAAAATAAAGAAATAAAATTAGTATTTTAAAAAGAAGATGAATCTTAACAAATGACTAGTATAGCCATAGCCATTGCCATTGCATGAACTTACTACCATTTTAAGTGTGTAATTTTAACATGGAATTTACCCTAGTACTCATATAAATTTACAAGAAGTTTTGAAAGTGCCGGTTTTATTTGAAAAATCTTAGTATGCTCCGTGGTTGCAGTATTTTCACATCAGAAAAGAATTATTCTAGTTACTGGAAAACAAAATTGTGATTTGTGAAAAGTGCATGTCTAAGGAAAGCTCTGGCAAGGAAAGACATGGTACTTAAGCGTGTCCATTAGTGACCCACCTCTCTTTCCTGGGAACTTTTCTGGTGCGCTGTTTACAGACTACAATTACTATCCAGTTACCAAGGTATTAGTATAGAATTTTGACATGGAAATGTTTTATAAAGTGATATTTTAAATGGTTATGTTCATGGCATGATTACCAATGATTTATGGTAATAGTTATATTTTGATGAACATACTTGTTATTGAAAGCATATTTTTGGCTATCATTGTGAAAAGAAAAGAAATGAGGACGGTCACATGGCAATCCGTGTGGTGCACCAGTAGGGGACGCCCTACCAACGGTTATGATCATGTTAATATGAAAAGAAAGAGAAAGTGTGCCATGTCGGACGGAGCGAGATAAGCCCGTACCGAAAAGTAGAGAATACTCACCCTGACCGGCGTAACTTGAAGTAAGAATAAGTGGATAGCCATCATATGAAATTCAAAAAATAGTTATTCATGCCATACATGTCATAACTGTATAATTTTCATGTGCATGATAAAGTGCATTCATGTGACCTAAAGATATTTTCTGTAGTTTATACAGCTGAACATGACGTGATGAACTATATTGATGGTAAATTATGATTTATTGTTGAACTTACAGGATTTAATTCTCACTATATTTTCATATCATGTTCAGAAGAATAAATATGCAGATATTCTCTATGACACTTATTATCTCTGTACGTTGGATCGAGGTGCCCTACCTTGGGCAACTTCCAGTTATTTCAGATGTAACTGTCGTAGATGTAACTGAGATTCCGGTGGACGTGCCACCCGAACCAGTGTCCCCGGAAGTAGTCGATATAGATGATTAGAACTAATATGTATCTTTGTACAAATGTTTGTAAAATAATGGTGTGTAGTTTGTAAAATAATAGTGTGTATGGAAACTCAGTATTGTATAAATTAAATAAATGTTATATTGAGTTAAGTTGTAACGAGGTAATAACTTCATGGTATTTTAAAAAAAAAAAAGTTACATAAATGGAGTTGTTACAATAGCATTGGTACTTAAGCATATTCTTGCATAAGTACAAAGACTTGTACCAAGCCTTTACTAGCTTGACCATATATACTACTTTCATGTCCCCTTTCTTTATTACCTTTGCCTATTAGAATAGATACAATCTTAACAGGATAAACTACAATAAATGCAAATGGCATAATAAACTAAACTAACCTTTGCCTGGTGACATTGTTCAACATTGTATTTTTCCATATGTGAAACATGAATCCTTGTTACGATAGGCTTAGTGTATACCATGTTGAACCTTATGCCCAATAACTCTATATTCTGATCTCTGCCTACCAGGTCCAATTAATGTCTAAGTTAAAGTTCCATATTTTAATTATAAGGGTCGTTACTAATTTGACATTTAAGTCCCTTAGCAATAGGACTAACACCATATCTATTATTGTAACTACTATCTCTATCTGTCTTACAATTTTTTTTGAAAGTTTCAATCTCAGTTAGTTCTCATGTCTCAATCATTCTAACATAGTCTAAAATAGCAGCATAAACGGAGAATTGCTTCATCTATCATACTACAACTTTAAACAATGAGCATATTAACCTAGTAATAAATCTCTTAATTATGTCTCTCTCAATAAGGATCAAATTTAGAATATATCTTGATGACTATTTTAAAAAAATATCATACTAAGTAACAGTCATGTCCGTCTATTTCAATTTCTCAAATTCCTATATTCATGTATCCCTTACGCTTCTAGATAAAAAAATTTCAATGAAAATTTCCACAAATTCAACTTAGATTCAATTAATACATACCTCAGTAAGGTCTTAAACCATGTTTGAATTACTTCATGTAGCTATAAAGAAACTAACTCAATTGATCTTCTACAAAAAAATCCAAGGGGTCAACAAACCCTTTTTATACTCTCTAAAAGCTTTCATAGGCCTTCATAACTATCACACACTTAAAAGTAAGTGATTTCAATTTTGAAAAAAAAAGGTAAAGTTTCCTCAACATTGACTTCTTCAAGTGGATTCTTCCCAAATATGTTATGCCTAGCCTTAAAATACAACCCCTGATAGTTGTACATTTTTTCTTCCATATTCAACTATTAATCATATTACAACTCCCATAGTTCTTTTTAAATATTGTATGCCTGATGTAACAACTCCATTTATGTAACAAATTTTTTTCTATATTTGTAAAATTCTATGAAGTTATTACCTCACTACAACTTAACTCAAAATAACATTTATTTAATTTATACAATACTAAGTTTATATACACATCATTAATTTACAAACATCTGTACAAAAGTCTAACATATACATATTAAACCTCATCATCCACGTAGACTACTTCTGGGGACACTGGTGCGGGTGGCGGCACCTCCACCGGAATCTCAGTTATGCCTATTACAGATATATCTGATATAATCGGTAGTTGCCCAAGGTAGGGCAGTTCGATCCAACGTATAGCAATAATAAGTGTCATGAAGAATAGCTGCATAGTTATTCTTCTGAACATGATATGGAAAAATAGTGAAAATTAAATCCTAGTAGGTTCAACAATAAATCATAATCAATATAATTTATCATGTCATGTTCATCTATATAAGCTATAGCAAATACCTTAGGCCTCATGAATGCACTATATCTATGCACACGAAAATCGTACAGTAATGACATGCATGGCAGGATTAACTATTTTTAGAATATCATATGATGACTATCAATTTATTTTCAGATCAAGCTACCCTGGTCAGGGTGAGTATTTTCTATTCTCTGGTACGGGCTTTTCTCGCTCCATCCGACATGGCACACTTTTTCTTTCTTTTCTCATTAACATAATCATAACCATTGGTAGGGCGTCCCCTACTAGTGCACCACACGGATTGCCATGTGACCGTGCTCATTTCTTTTCTTTTCAAAATAATAGCCAAAAATATGATTTCAATAACAACTATGTTCATTAAACTCACATCATTATGTAATTATTACCAAAAATCATTGGTAATCATGCCATGAACATAACCGTTTCAAATATCACTTTATAAAATATTTCCATGTCAAAATTACACACTTAAGATTGTAAGAAGTTCATGCAATGGCAATGACTATGACATATACTAGTCATTTATAATTTTCATTTTTAAGATTCTTCTTCTTTTTTAAATATTATTTTTCTCTCTTTATTTTCTTGATACAGGTTTGCATCCTATCTGACCTTCTCTTACTAATCAGAGTATATGTCCCTCATTTTAACTCCGATTCAGTTGATCATGGTGTCAATTTAAAGATAAAACAATTATATAGAACTATTATGTTGAACAGTTTAGCCAAATATTAAATATTCTTAGTGATATTACTCACTCAATTGACAGTTTATTCCTTCTCGGGTAGGTTCTGACCTCTACTAACTAATCTGTCCATATCTCTCTCATAAGAATTCCAAATTGAGTTATTCCAGTGGCTACAATTCAATGACACATATATCTATAATTTTTATGTTAACTAGTTATTTTAATTCCCTATAAAATGTTCCTTGAAATTCAAACACAGAAGTTTCCTAACAGATTCTTTCCTAATTAATCATTTTCTGACCACTGCTCACTAATCAGACCATATCTACTTCATATGGACTCCAAATTGAGTGATTCCAGTGGCTACAAATCTGTAAGAAATAGATCTACATTTATTATATCAACCTTATATTTTAATTCCTTACCGATGCTTCCCAGTATTTTAAAAACAGAAGCATAAAATTTTGCCACCCATAACTATACCTATGTAGAACTTTCTACACCAGCCTAAGTACTCAAACATACATCACATGCAAGATTAATATGTAACATGATATAGAAACATCCATGACCAATCATCAAAGTTCTAAGATCAAAATCCCATATAAATGTTACAAATTTCAAAACTTTTCGAAAAGAAATATTGTTAAACCTACCTAAGGATCTCCTTAGCCCACTTAGTGAATTTGATTTCTTATTTCCTCTTGAAAGAAGTAACAATATTCCTCCCTTCCCTTAGCTTTTCTAGCAGCTTAAATAAGAGAAGCAGGGTGAATTTGTAAACCCCAAGGATGAAGAAGAAAGATGGATTAAAGTGGAGATTAAGCTAACTTACCTTGAGTACATAGTCCTCTAGACTTCTCCTTTTTCTTCCTTCCTTTCTTCTCCCCTCTTTCTCTCCTTTCCTCACTCTACCTTGCTTCTATTTTTCCTCTCCCTCACTTGGACAAACTTATAATGTTATAAGGGTGGATTTTTCTTAAATAGACTGTCAAATAATTCAACTTTCATGATCATGGGTCTACCTTATCACAATTAGGATGCACTTGGTTGATTTTTGAAAAACAAACAACTTATGTTCTTGTCTTCCTCTTCCTTAGTCAAGAAATGCATAGGAAAAGGAGATTTTTATTTTGAAAATTATGATAATATGTTCTTAAGACAAGGGACAAGGTCCCTTTGATTTAATGATTCATTTCATTTTTTGGTCTTAATGAAGTATGATAGGTTTGCCTTTTTTAGTGGCAAATTTCCAACCCTTGAATCTTCCTTGCTTAGCTGAAATTATTTGTGTAGGATAAGGATGTTTTGTCATAATGCTATGTATTATTATCCACTTACTAAAATTAAGTGTAGGATATAGATGTTTTGTCCTAATGCCATGTATTATCATACCACTTGCTAAAATTATGAACGTAGGATATCACACCACTTGCTGAATTTTTGTTTTAATGCCATGTAACCTAATCTTTATTATTATTACACTATTATTTCATCACATGATTTATTTTATTTTATTCTTCCTCTTGGATTTGGGCTCATTCCTACCCATTTCCTTTACTTTGGATAAAATTCTACCTTTCTTGGAGGGCTTGGTCACATTTTCATAATTTTTGGGCTATCGGTCCAACTTCTATATCCTAGTCGAAGTCTATATTTTATTTCTTACTTAGGTTATCCAATGGGCTTGCTAGAAACTTATGTGAACTGGAAAAACTCTATATGAAGTTTCCATAGGTGAAAGCCCAATTTATGGGTGGAGATGTTAAACTTAGAAATTTCTAACTCTTGAATTAGGAAAAATTACCCTAATCCAATCTTCTTAAAATTTTAAGACCTTTACTTACTTCACAAAAATTTATCTTCCATACCAAAGAATTTTGCCTATCTTTAGTATGTTATTTCTAATTTTTCCTATTAGGTTTTCTCTCTTTACTTGTTTCCTTAATGTTAGAAACATTTTCTATGCATACACATAAGGTGAAGAATTTCTAAGGATTATATTTCCTTAGATATCTAAAAATTGTCTAATAAATTTTATTTCCTTAATTAAATATTTATGTATCTTTAAAGAAACAAAATTAGGGATGTTACATTAAATATTTATGTAGCTTTATTAAGGATGTTACACCTGCAACTATTTCAACCATAATTCTATCTTTTGAAGGGAAAGGTGTTACTTATTCCTCAAGAGTGTCATATGAACATTTTCCCATACATGTTATCTAGGGATTATAGTGCCTTTTACAACTCTACCACATCCCCTAGCTCCTTCACTAGTTTGGTCTTTGCTACATCCTCTTAGAATTGGAACTCTAGATTGAGCAAACATCTCAACTGATGACTCATAATCTATTGTCCTTTAACAGCTACTTATGTTCTAAGTGAGATCTTTATCCTATTCAAAATAAAATACAACTCAAAATGTTTATCAACTTTTATCTCACAATGGATCAAAAGAAACTAACTCTAAACAAAATAATTTCTAACATCTTATAGAACCTCTATCAAGACCTTGATTATAAATATGTCTGACTCACACTCTAATCAAGATCCTACAAGAGAATCTTTTACTCCGTTGAACTACAAGGACACCTAAATCTCTACTAGCAACTCACAGCCCCAAACTAGGAACACATAATAGACACAGGTATTGAGAATAATTTTATGTAGTAAGCCTTTGATCTGATACAAACATAATCTGTGTATTTGACATAGCATATCAACACTGCATACAACAAATTCATATGCTCATCTACATAGGAGAGCTCCGCTCTTTATAATATCTTGAATCAGTTATCATAAATTAAACATAACCATTATACAATCAAAAGTAGGGATCCAACCTTAGGTATATTGAGCACTTCTAAAGTATGAATTCACAATAAAAATAGAAAAAGGATAGCCTAACATCTTACTTTTAATAGAACTTAAATAAATCCAGAAATCACAATTTTTAATAAAGAGAGCAAAATGGTCATTTTAAAGAAATTTTGTCATAGTGAAAATAAAATAAAATAATTCAAATTAAAAGTAGTCAAGATGACTCTGTATCAAAACTATAATATAATCCCAAGCATATAGTAAGGGAGGGTAATCACTAATATATTAGTCAAATAGCCTGTAATCAATTATGGAAATACCCTCTAATCCATCAAGTAAATACCATGTAATATTTATTCGATCATCTATATGTGTTGGCTGACATAGAGGGCTAGTATAACCCTTACTCGCTAGGGTTCAAGGTACACTAAGGCTAGCATCTACTTCCACTCGCTAATAGTATTTATGAATAGGACTCCTCTACATAAAAAACAATATATGAAAATTTATATGTATATTTAAATAAAAATAAAGAAAATTTATGTTCATTAATCCTTCCATCAATCAAACTCATACCAAGTCTATAACATAGTTCTTTAAACAACAATATATATGCTATACCAAATGGCAAATCCATTTATCAAAATAATATTCTTTCCAACAGTCATAAAATTCTCATTTCCGTTAAATCACATTTTAGTATAGTTTCTTAAACCATAATATGGATTCAAAGTTTCCAAAAACATATCTTTTAAAACCATAGGCTCATAACATGTAAAAATATTTTGGTTTTCTCTAATTGCAGATAACAAATACTAGAATATCAGTTCTAAAATTTATATTAAGAAGAAATGCATATATCATTTCTATCAACCAATATCGGTTACATAATTCAAAACCCATTATTTATTTATATTTTTCCATTCACACATTGATGGAGGGTATCAAAATTGATGCTTGTCCCACATACTTAGGGGCTCTAAAATTATAGATATTTAAACAATATAATGTTATCTAACTAAAATAGTACTTAATTTAGAAGAGTAAAACAATTTAAATAATTAATCAAATTCCAAAATTTTTAAAATAGTCATGATAACATATGATATGTCAAATGTAATATAGAAATAAAGAAAGTAGTGAAATAGGTAATAGCAGGTATTATCTACTCATAGAACAATGGTTTCAAAGTTGGTTGGCAATGACTGTCGCAGGCACACTAGATTCAATACTAACCTTACCCTTGAAACTAACATGTGGTAGTGGGAGGAAGGGTCGATCTCAAATAGATTATGGTTACCTTTTGTGAAATATGAAGGGGGTTAAATGCAATAATTAAATTGAAAAAAAATTCAAAAGAAAATTTAAGAATGTAGTGATGAATAAGTAGGACAAACACTGGCTAGGTTAATATCCACCATCAAGAATTAACATTGATAATTGAAAATATAATCAATCCCTCATTAAATATTTACCTTTGGAATAAATTCATTTCCCTCCTTAGATTTAGTTAATTGATAACGATAACCTTAACTAACCCTAATAGATAAGTAAACTTATCCAATTGATAAAATTTAACTTAACAATCGCTTTAATAACTAGAAAGACTAGTAAAACTAAACAGCATAACTAATTTGTTGTATTTAATTTAGTTATTTATTACTCATAAGATTAACAGTTCATAATCATATAATCGTAACCTTATTTGCCTCTTAAACCATAGTGATCAAAACTTTGTTTGATATATCATTCAGCAATAGTAATTTATTAGTGTGCACCCTAGCAATTACAAGTAGAAATCATAAGATGAAGAACAAAAGAACAATTAATACTCAACTTGGAATTGAATAAAACATTAATTCAAGTCTCACAATACATAATTGTTAAGATTTCAATCTCCTAAACCAACTAACATTTTTTAGCCACGTAGGGTCATGGGGAAAACTAATAAAAATTAGAAGAAGAAAAGCTAGAATTGGATGTATCCTTTCAACCTCAGATAGTATCTATTTATAAACTAAGAAAACTAAATTTCCATACCCACGTCGCAATGCTAGGGTTTCCCCAACATCATGTAGTCATTACTACTAATGTAATGAAGTAGAATTGGTATCTTACATCACGTCATCAGTTATCCACCATCATGACGATGTCATTTATACAATTCCTCTATTCTAAGGTTTTGACTTGAGTTGTGACGATAAGAATACCACATCAAGATGCGAAGGCTTAAAAAATTCTATGCTCTGCTCTACAACTTCTAACGTCGTGATGTTGGACATTCACCATCTTAACGGGATGCTTTCTAATTTTTCTAGAATTTTTTGGATCTTTCTCCATCGTGATGGGACAACTTCTGTCTTGTTTTTCAGCTCCTTAACCATTTTTCCTTTCTTCCTTCACCAATTCTCTTTTGCTCAATTCCTGCAACGCAATTACACGATAGTAATCATATTCCTTGCAATTATTCTCCTAAATAGGAATTAAAACATCAACTTAAGGTATCCAATTCACGCATAAATGTGTGATTATCAAATACTCACACACTAAATCTTTTGCTTGTTCACAAGCAAAATTAAAAACCTTCAAGAAAATATAACCTTAAATAATCATGCAGACTATATAACAAGTGTCAAGCTACTGAGTTAATTGCCTCAATAGAAAATCGAAATTAAGGCTTAGGAAAATTTTCAAAGAAAAACCACAGTTATAAGTAACTTAGCTTTTATGTAATCTCTATTCTTCCCTTCCTAAACCTAAGTAGGAGCGTGCATTTTAAGTCAGTTAATTTTCCATTTTGCCCAGATGAGTTTATACAACAAAAATGTTAGAATATTGGTCTTAGAGATAGGAATTCCATAGGTTTATTCTTCATGCTACTCTCCACTAATGTAGGTTATATACTATACTTTGGATCAATAGGGTTTTTGTCTAACTTGTAATGTGGCTAAGGTGTACGGTATGGTTAAAGGATTAAATTTTTAGCTCGGTCACCCAATACCACAAGATATGTTTGTTTCTCTTTTCTTTTGAGCTTTCTTTTCACTTATGGGGAATTTTTCCCCATCCCTCATTCTTTGTTCCATTTACCAAATTTTTTATCTAACTATTTCCTTTTTCACTTTTGTTGTTCTTCTTTCTTTCTTCTTTTCTTTTGCTTTCTAATACTTTAAGTTTATTTTTTTCTTTTTCTTTTCTTCCTTCCTTTTCCTTTCTTCTTTCAATTTTTTTCTTTCTCTAAATAATATAGCAGATTATAATCATGAAAATGAGTGAATAAGGTACTCAAATGAATATGGAAAAATAAAAAATAGCAAGGATTAAGGAAATAATTTGCTATTCTGAATAAAAAGGAAAATATGCTTAAATCATTTCCAAAGTAATAGTATCAGCCTAGGATTTCACCTCAAGAGCATTGAAATAAGTTCTAGAGTTCCTTTTATAACCAAACAATATTTTTGCATGCATAAACTATTTTTAATTAACAAGTAAATTAATTATCCAAAGTCTAAGTGCATTAAATTTCATAATTTAAAAGAAAGAATAAAGATTGTAAGAGAGTTAAAATTCCCTATGAATGCAGAGTCCTTCTACCATTTTCAAGAGCAAAATTTTTTTTTTGCTTATTCACATAACTAGCTTTTTAGATAACCTATAAACTCAAAACATAATTTGAATGCACACACAATCACACAATTTACTAATGCAATAAAATGAAACCAATGAAAATTTAGGTAATGCAATTGAAAAAGTGGGGTTACATCATTTATTCAGTCATCCATATAGTGTAAAATCCCTTCCTTACACTCAATCTTCACATTATCCCTAATTTTATATAAAACACATCAAAAGAGAAAATAAAATATAAGAGAAAATCAAAAAGGAAGTAAAGACTAAAATTCATGGACTTGCCAGATCTATATCTCCTCCTCGTCTATTTGTTCCTCTATAGGGTTAACCTCTAGGATGTTAAATATGGGAGATAGCCTAACTAATGATGGTGGTGGGAAATAGACCTAGTCCACATGGTCAGAGCTAGCTAATTGATATAATTTGCTTGATATTATCTGGCTGAAGTGAAGCATTCATGTACGTACTGGCCTAGGGAGTTCCCCATATAAGCCATGTCTCCTTAGAGCACTTTAGTACACTCTTATAGGTCTTTAAGGGAATAGGATGGTTGTAGGATAGAAGAGCTTCCTTTAACTTCTACTACTTAGGTGGGGGATGGTAGGATAGGTAGCCTAACTATGTTCGATACTAGGGCCTGAGCGTGTTTATACCAATATCTCTCTGTGTGTAATGGCCTTCATAGGGTACTTTTAGGCCTTATTGAGACTCCACTACACCCTAGCCTTAGCACACAAAGTAGGAATAAGTCCTGGCACGAATGACTCAACGATCTTGGAATTAATAAAGAAGACTATGCTCTAGTGGATTACATTCCCCACATTTATGGAATGGCCCTACATGATGTCATATAGCAATATGGCTATTTCCATGATAAGATCACTTACATAGGCTGCTGGCATCAATCTCCAGGAAGCAAAATATAGCTAAGATTTTACAGACTTGGTGAGATGGCCTCTGTTGGTATGATTAGGTTGCCTTACTACATTCATAGTCCATTGAGCTCCTTTATTGCATAATCAATTGAACAAATTTGTAGGGTCAACTTCTTAATGTAGTAGTGCACTATACATGTCATCCACTATGTTAGGAAAAAAAAATATTTCATAATGGCCTAAGGGGTGAATGAAATTGGTTGTCCCCTAACCATATCCTCATGCCTTTAATGTACAATGGCATTAGAGTATAACTCCTAAACAACGAGAACAACCCTTGATTTGGCTTCCCCAACAAATAATTCCCAACCTTTGTGCATAAAATTATCCTTGAGCTAGAGCTTATCCTTTGAGATATTAAAATATTGCTCCCAGATGAGCTACTTATTTGCCACCACTTTGATATGGTGTTAGTGTACCTCCTTATTGAGAAAGGTGTTGGATCATAGGTGGGTGTAGGTTTGCTCCTCTTGGTCTTTTTAAAGGCACTAGTCTGGTTTTCTTAGGTGCCATTTAAGAATAGGGAGGTGTTTGAGTGGGTGGCTAAGGGGAATGGTGTGTAGGCTAAGTGTTTGGAGGTTCATGGTCATGGGGGCATTTTATAGAACACTTTATCTATAGTACAATTCTAAGTGGATAAAGGCTACCAATGACTCTGAGATGCTTCCTCTAGTACAACCAAGTGATTTTAGTGGTAGAAGAGCAGTAATCAGGAATAAAAACTAGCATAATTCAATCCCAAATTTACCAATATGAAATACAGACTGTATGTTCAGTTGGTTCTTAAAATACATGAATTCAAAGTGCTAATGATGTTCTAAATGATCGATTTAACCCGAAGATCAAAAGAAGAGTAATTTGGCTCATAATCTTCAATCAATTAACAGATATAAAGGAAATTAGGTTACCTCTAAATTTAAGGCTCTAAGGTCCCCAATGAGTGGTTTGTGCTAATTCTCTAAAATTCCTAGCAAAATTAGGCTAATTTTAATTGGAGGAAGCCTTATGGATGCAAAGGATGATTAGAACTTACACAAACTTAAACGATTTAGGGGCAAAATGAGGATTAGGGCTTTAAGTGCACTGCTTATGCGAGGAGCATCACTGTGAGAGCTTGAGATTATATATTTTTCTCTGAGTTATCAGGCTGGTGTTGCAACACTAGTGCTTCTAAGGAATTGGAAAACATAGTTGGAAAAGGGAGCTGGCCAATTCGCGTGGCAATTATATAATTCTTTTGTCGTGGCAATGAAGCTTCATGTTTTCTAGGAAGTCTACCTATAGATTTTCTGTCACGATGCTGAGCCTACTAGATTATTGCTGAATTTTTTGGGAAAATAACTGTCATGACACTAAGGGTAGCCAATCATGATGCTAGTTCTTCTATATTTTGGTTGAATGGTTCTAGAGTGTGTAACATCCCTAATTTCGTTTCTTTTATTGATAATTAAGGAAATAAAGTTTATTAGACAATATTTTAGATATCTAAGGAAATATAATCCTTAGAAATTCTTCACCTTATGTGTATGCATAAAAAATGTTTCTAACATTAAGAGAACAAATAAAGAGGGAAAACCTAATAGGAAAAAATTAGAAAGAACATACTAAAGAGATGCAAAATTCTTGGATAAGGAAGATAAATTTTTAGAAACAAGTAAAGGTCTTAAATTTTCAAGAACATTGGATTAGGGTAATTTTTCCTAATTCAAGAACTAGAGTTACTAAGTTTAAAATTTTTACCCATACATTGGGCTTTTACCTATGGACACTTTATATAGAATTTTTCCACTTCACATAAGTTTCTAGCAAGCCCATTGGATAACCTAAGTAAGAAATAAAACATAGACTTGGACTAGAATATAGTAATTGGACCAATAGCCCAAAAATTATGAAAATGCGACCAAGCCCTCCAAGAAAGGTAAAATTTTATCCAAAGCAAAGAAAATGGGTAGGAATAAGCCCATAATGGGTAGGAATAAGCCAAATCCAAGAGGAAAAATAAAATAAAATAAAATAGGTGATGATATAATAATGTAATAATAATAAAGATTAGGTTACATGGCATTAAGACAAAAATTTAGCAAGTGGTGTGATTCTACATTCATCATTTTGGCAAGTGGCATGATAATACAAGGGTTTAGGATAAAAACACCTATACCCTACACTCATAATTTTAGCAAGTGGTATGATAATACATGGCATTAGGACAAAACATTCCTATCCCACACAAATAATATCAACTAAATAATGGAGATTCAAGGGCTAGAAATTTGCCACCTAAAAAGGCAAACATATCATACTTGTTTAAGACAAATGAAAATGGAAATGAATCCCTAAATCAAAGGGACCTTGTCCCTTATCTTAAGAACATATCATCATAATTTTCAAAATACAAATCTCCTTTTCTTATGCATATCTTGACTAAGGAAGAGGAAGACAAGAACATAAGTTGTTTGTTTTCCAAAAATTCAACAAAGCGTATCCTAATTGTGATAAGGTAGACCCATGATCATGAAAGGTATATTATTTGGTGGTCTATTTAAGCAAAACCCACCCCTACAACATTTTCATTTCGTCCAAGTGAGGAAGAGAGAGAAATAGAAGCAAGGTAGAGTGAGGAAAGGAGAGAAAGAGAGGAGAAGAAAGGAAGGAAGAAGAAGGAGAAGTTTAGAAGGTTAAGTACTCAAGGTAAGTTACCTTAATCTCCAGTTGAGTCCATTTTTCTTCTTCATCCTTGAGGTTCAAAAAAATTAACCCTCCTTCTCTTACCTAAGCTGCTAAAAAAACTAAGGCAAGGAAGGAATCTTGCTACTTCTTTCAAG
Source organism: Gleditsia sinensis (assembly GCA_037074535.1). NCBI lineage: Eukaryota > Viridiplantae > Streptophyta > Magnoliopsida > Fabales > Fabaceae > Gleditsia > Gleditsia sinensis. The sequence continues at coordinate 34,886,528 of CM073471.1, forward strand.
AGGAAATAAGAAAACCAATTCACTAAGTAAGCTAGGGAGATTCTTAGGTAAGTTTAACAATATTTCTTTTTGAAGAAAACTTTTGAAACTTATAATATTTATATGAGATTTTGATCATAGAACTTTGATGATTTGTCATGATGATGCAATATCATGTTACATATTGATCTTGCATGTGATGTATGTTTGAATATTTAGACTGGTATAGAAAGTTCTGCATAGGTATGGCTATGGCTGGCAAAATGTTTAGCTTCTGTGTTTTAATTTCTGGGAATTATCTATAGGGAATTGAAACAAATGGTTAAAATATGAATTAAAGATATATGTGTCACGGATTTTTAGCCACTGGAATCATTCAATTTGGAGTCCATATGAGGTAGATATGGTCCGATTAGTAGTCAAAGGTCAGAAAATGGTTCATCAGGGAAGAATATGTTAGGATAGCTTCTGTATTTTAATTTCTGGGTCTTATCTGTATGGAATTAAAATAAATGGTTAACATAAGAATTATAGCTATGTGTGTCACGGCCTTTTAGCCACTGGAATCATTCAAGTTGGAGTCCATATAAGTTAGATATGGTCTGAGTAGTAGTCAAAGGTCAGAAAATGGTTCATCAGGGAAGAATATGTTAGGATAGCTTTTGTATTTTAATTTTTGGGAATTATCTGAACGGAATTAAAATAAATGGTTAACATAAGACTTATAGCTATGTGTATCACGGATTTTTATCCACTGGAATCATTCCATTTGGAGTCCATATAAGGTAGATATGGTCCGATTAGTAGTCAAAGGTCAGAAAAATGGTTCATCAGGGAAGAATATGTTAGGATAGCTTCTGTATTTTAATTTATGGGAATTATATGTATGGAATTAAAATAAATGGTTAACCTAACAATTATAGCTATGTGTGTCACGGATTTTTAGCCACTGGAATCATTCAATTTGGAGTCCATATAAGGTAGATATGTTCCGATTAGTAGTTAAAGGTCAGAAAATGGTTCATCAGGGAAGAATATATTAGGATAGCTTTTGTATTTTAATTTCTGGAAATTATCTGAATGGAATTAAAATAAATGGTTAACATAAGAAATATAGCTACGTGTGTCACGGATTTTTAGCCACTGGAATCATTCCATTTGGAGTCCATATAAGGTAGATATAGTCCGATTAGTAGTCAAAGGTCAGAAAATGGTTCATCAAGGAACAATATGTTAGGATAGCTTCTGTATTTTAATTTTTGGGAATTATTTGTATGGAATTAAAATAATTAGTTAACATAATAATTATAGCTATGTGTGTAACGGAGTTTTAGCCACTGGAATCATTCAATTTAGAGTCCATATGAGGTAGATATGGTCCGATTAGTAGTCAAGGGTCAGAAAATGGTTCATCAGGGAAGAATATGTTAGGATAGCTTCTGTATTTTAATTTATGAGAATTATATGTATGGAATTAAAATAAATTGTTAACATAAGAATTATAGCTATCTGTGTCACGGATTGTTATCCACAGGAATCATTCAATTTGGAGTCCATAAAAGGTAGATATGGTCCGATTACTAGTCAAAGGTCAGAAAATGGTTTATCAGGGAAGAATATGTTAGGATAACTTCTGTATTTTAATTTCTGAGACTTATCTGTATGGAAATAAAATAATTGGTTAACATACGAATCATATCTATGTGTGTCACGGAGTTCTAGCCACTGGAATCATTCAATTTGGAGTCCATATAAGGTAGATATGGTCCGATTAATAGTCAAAGGTCAGAAAATGGTTCATCAGGGAAGAATATGTTAGGATAGCTTCTGTATTTTAATTCATGAGAATTATCTGTATGGAATTAAAATAAATGGTTAACATAAGAATTAGAGCTATGTGTGTCGCGGATTTTTAGTCATTGGAATCATTCAATTTCGAGTCCATATATGGTAGATATGGTCCGATTAGTAGTCAAAGGTCAGAAAATGGTTCATCTGGGAAGAATATGTTAGGATATCTTCTGTATTTTAATTTCTGGCAATTATTTATATAGAATTAAAATAATTGGTCAACATAAGAATTATATCTATGTGTGTCACGGAGTTTTAGCCACTGGAAGCATTCAATTTGGAGTCCATATAAGATAGATATGATCCGATTAGTATTCAAAGGTCAGAAAATGGTTCATCAGGGAAGATTATATTAGGTTAGCTTCTATATTTTAATTTCTGGGAATTATCTGTATGGAATTAAAATAACTGGTTTATGTGTGTCATGGATTTTTAGCAACTGGAATCACTCCATTTGGAGTCCATATGAGGTAGATATGGTCCGATTAGTAGGTAGAGATCAGAACCTATCTGAGAAGAAATAACCTGTACATTTAGGGAGTAATATCACCTTTATTTCTTAATATTTCGCTATAATGTTCAACATAACAGTTTTAGATAATTTTTTTATCTTGAAATTGACACCAAGATCACCTGCGTCGGAGATAAATTGAAGGAGTTATGCTCTGATTAGTAAGAGAAGGTTAGATATGATAAAAATCTGCATCAAGAAAATAAAGAAATAAAATTAATATTTTAAAAAAGAAGAGGAATCTTATAAATGGCTAGTATATGCCATAGCCATTGCCATTGTATGAACTTCTTACCATTTTAAGTGTAAAATTCTGACATGGAAATATTTTATAAAGTGATATTTGAAATGGTTATGTTCATGGCATGATTACAAATTATTTATGGTAATAGTTATATTTTGATGAACATACTTGTTATTGAAAGCATATTTTTGGCTATCATTGTGAAAAGAAAAGAAATAAGCACGGTCACATGGCAATCCATGTGGTGCACCAGTAAGGGATGCCCTACCAACGGTTATGATCATGTTAATGAGAAAAGAAAAAGAAATTGGGCCATGTCGGACGGAGCGAGAAAAGCCCGTACCGGAGAGTAGAAGATACTCACCCTGACCGGGGTAGCTTGAAATGAGAATAAGTTAATGGCCATCATATGATATTCTGAAAATAGTTAATCCTGTCATACATATCATTATGATTCTTATGTGCATAGATATAATGCATTCATGTGACCAAAGATATTTTCTGTAGTTTATACAGCTGAACATGACATGATGAACTATATTGATAGTAAATTATGATTTATTGTTGAACTTACTGGGATTTAATTCTCACTATATTTTCATATCGTGTTCAGAAGAATAAATATGCAGATTTTCTCTATGACACTTATTATTTCTGTACGTTGGATCGAGGTGCCCTACCTTGGGCAACTTCCAGTTATTTCAGATGTATCTGTCGTAGATGTGACTGAGATTCCGGTGGACGTGCCACCCGCACCAGTGTCCTCGGAAGTAGTCGACATAGATGATTAGAACTAATATGTATCTTTGTATGACTGTTTGTAAAATAATGGTGTGTAGTTTGTAAAATAATAGTGTGTATGGAAACTCAGTATTGTATCACTGTTAATAACAATTATACTTGGTTAAAGTGATTATTATTATTACGAGTTAAGTGGTTAGAATTAAAGTAGTAATAACTTCATGGAATTTTACAAATATAAAAAAAAATTGTTACATTTACATAAATGGAGTTGTTACAGAGTGAATGGAATCATGATAGTGAAAATTCCACGTCGTATGTTTGACCCCTTAGTGAGATTTTTACATGAATCTTTAATATAAAATGCAACAAACTCATTATACTAAAAACTAAACTATGAAAACTACTTATCTATTGGATTAATTTATAATTAGAGCCTCTGTTTAACAATGTTGGCTTGATGGAGTGACGATTTGTCAATCTGAGTATATGGGTAAAACTAAACTAAGAAAACTACTTATCTATTGGGTTAATTTCTAATGAGAGCCTCGGCTTAACGCCATTGGGCTGGTGGAGTGCCGATTTGTCAATCTAAGTATATGGGTTCGTTAAGGTCCATCCATGCTACTGTTTTCTTGCTAAAACCCTTCCTAGTAATGTTTAAGCTAGTGGTCATTGAACTTGAATCTATTAGGGTTGTCCAAGCTATAAATTTCCACTACACTATGGGGAAGAACATTAATAACAATAAAAGGGCTATCCTATTTGGAAGGTAAGTTACCTGGGAAGATCTTGAACCTTGAAATGTAGAGGATCGCTTTTTGTCCTACAGGGAACTCCTTTCGAGATATTACCTAATCATGTAGGAATTTAGTCTTTTCCTAATAAATGAGCGCATTGATGTAAGACTCATTCCTAATTTTCTATAATTCTTGTAGTTGTTGCTAAGGGTGTACAAAACCGATCCGAATCGACCAAAACAAAAAAAAACCAAAAAAACCGATTAAAATTGGTTTTTTATTAGAGAAAATTGATTGGTTTGGTTTGGTTTTCGGTTAAAAAAATTTGAACTGAACCAACCGATTAATATATTAATATGTTATATAATTTATTATTATATATAACTATTCCTGCATCAAAGCATTCACGTGCTTCTCCTTTATCAGCTTCTCTAGCCATGGAGCATTTAACTACTTTCCTGAAGTTTGCCATTTAATTGCTTCTCGAGCCCCACATAATTGATGGTTGCATTTTTGTGTTCCATATTTTTATTTTTTTATTTTTTGGATGAAGGCATTTGGCTTTTCTTCAAATTGTTGACATCAACAACATTGTGTGAACTTTTTTTTTCTTATGCTTCGCAGACCCTTACCCCCTACTCTTTGAATATTTCATAAGATAAGATGGAAACCCTCATTTCCAACCACTCAAGACAAAGAACAGAATAGTCCATCTAGATTTCCAATCATCTTCAAGCTGGAAAAGAAAATCCAAAGATTCATATATCAATCATAATACGGTGGAGCAAAGGACTGCATTAGAGAGATGAAGTGACACAAGCAAGAAGCTAGTAAGTTGAGTAAATCCCTGATTGGCACGTTCACCATAATGAATCACTTGTACTATTGTCGATCCATTTGCGGGTTTCTTCTAATATGTATTTCTGTCTTGCTCATCTGCAAGCTCTGATTTTGCTGTTTCTTTTGGCTTTTTTTTCAAGCTTACACTAACTGCAATCATACCCTCCCCCCATTAGCACAATGAAAAAAATGATCAACCAAACCAAATCAAATCGATCTTTTGTCGGTTGGTCTTAGTTCGATTTCACGGACATAGAAAAACCAAACAAGCCCATTTCTTTAAAAAATATTTGTCATCGGTTCGGTTTGGTCGAGTCTGTAACAACCTTTTTTTTTATTATTATTTATTATACAATATAGAGTTCACATACACGTTATTAATCAAAAACGTACGTACAACAAAATCAAACACATAAATAACTACATCTTATTTATTCTGGTTGATCAATTCCGGAGATATAGGCGTGGGTGGTTGCACCTTCACCGGGATCTGAACCAAACCGACCACAAACATATTATTTGATTCTGGGATCTATCCAACATAAAGTAACTAGATCCAACGTACACTAAAAGCCAAAGCCATAGAAAAATCTACATAACTAATTTTCTGAACATGATATGGAAATATAGTGAGAATTAAATCCCAGTAAGTTCAACAATAAATCATCATCAATATAGCTCATCACGTCATGTTCAGCTGTATAAACTACAGTAAATATCTTTGGTCACATAAATGCACTATATCTATGCACATGAGAATTGTACAGTAATGACATGTATGACAGGATTAATTATTTTCAGAACATCATATGATGACTATCAATTTATTCTCATTTCAAACTACCCCAATCAGGGTGAGTATTTTCTACTCTCCAGTACGGGCTTTTCTCGCTCCGTCTGACATGGCCCACTTTCTCTTTCTTTTATCATTAACATGATCATAACTGTTGGTAGGGCGTCCCCTACTGGTGCACCACACGGATTGCCATGTGACCGTGCTCATTTCTTTTCTTTTTACAATGATAGCCAAAAATATGCTTTCAATAACAAGTATGTTCATCAAAATATAACTATTACAAAAAATAATTGGTAATCATGCCATGAACATAACCATTTCAAATATCACTTTATAAAATAGTTCCATGTCAAAATTTCACACTTAAGATGGTAAGAAGTTCATACAATGGCAATGGCTATAGCATATACTAATCATTTATTATTTTCATTTATAAGATTCTTCTTCTTTTTTAAATATTAATTTTATTTCTTTATTTTCTTGTTGCAGGTTTTCATCCCATCTAACCTTCTCTTACTAATCAAAGCATAACTCCCTCAATTTAACTCGGATGTAGGTGATCTTGGTGTCAATTTCAAGATAAAACTATTATCTAAAACTATTATAGTGAATAGTTTAGTGAAATATTAAGAAATCAAGGTGATATTACTCCCTCAATGCATAGGTTATTTCTTCTCGGATAGGTTCTGACCTCTGCCTATTAATCGGTCCATATCTCCCTCATAAAAATTCCAAATTAAGTGATTCCAGTGGATAAAATTCCATGACACATATAGCTATAATTATTATGTTAACCATTCATTTTAATTCCCTACAGAATGTTTCCATAAATTAAAATACAGAAGATATCCTAACATATTCCTCCCTGATTAACCATTTTCTGACATTTGCTTACAAATCGGACCATATCTACATCATATGAATTCTAAATTGAATGATTCCAGTGGCTAAAAATAAGTGACACATATATCTATAATTATTATGTTAACTATTTATTTTAATTCCCTACACAAAATTCCCATAAATTAAAAAACAGAAGCTATTCTAACATATTCTTCCCCGATTAACCATTTTTTGACCACTGCTTACTAATCGGACCATATCTACCTCATATGGACTCCAAATTGAGTGATTCTAGTGGCTAAAAATCCGTGAGATATAGATCTACATATTTTATGTTAACCATGTGTTTTAATTCCTTACCGATTCTTCCCAGAATATTAAAAAAATAAGCTTAAAAGTTTTCCATCCATAGCCATACCTATGCAGAACTATCTACACCATTATAAGTATTCAAACATACATAATATGTAACATGATATAGCAACATCCATGACCAATCATCAAAGTTCTATGATCAAATTCTCATATAAATATTATAAGTTTCAAAAGTTTTCTTCAAAAGGAAATATTGTTAAATTTACCTTAAGCACTTAGTCCTCTAAATTTCTCCTTCCTCTTTCTTCCTTTCTTCCTCTCCTTTCCTCACTCTACCTTGCTTCTATTTTTCCTCTCCCTCACTTGGATGAAATTCTCATGTTATAAGGGTGAGTTTTGCTTAGATAGACTATCAAATAATTTACCTTTCATAATCATGGGTCTACCTTATCACAATTAGGATACACTTGGTTGAATTTTTGGAAAACAAACAACTTATGTTCTTGTCTTCCTCTTCCTTAGTCAAGATATGCATAGGAAAAGGAGATTTTTATTTTGAAAATTATGATGATATGTTCTTAAGATAAGGGACAAGGTCCCTTTGATTTAGGGATTCTTTTTCTTTTTCTTTTGTCTTAATCAAGTATGATAGGTTTGCCTTTTTAGGTGGCAAATTTCCAACCCTTGAATCTTTCTTGCTTAGCTAAAATTATTTGTGTAGGATAAAGATGTTTTGTCATAATGCTATGTATTATTACCCACTTGCTAAAATTATGAGTGTAGGATATAGATGTTTTGTCCTAATGCCATGTATTATCATACCACTTGCTAAAATTATGAATGTAGGATATCACACCACTTGCTAAATATTTGTCTTAATGCCATGTCACCTAATCTTGATTACACCATTATTCCATCACTTTATTTTTTTTTCTCTTGGGTTTGGGCTCATTCTTGCCCATTTTCTTTACTTTGATTAAATTTCTACCTTTCATAATGGGCTTGTCACATTTTCATGATTTTTGGGCTACCGATCCAAATTTCTATATTCTAGTCCAAGTCTATGTTTTATTTCTTCCTTGGGCTATCCTATTGGCTTGCTAAAATTTCATGGGAAGTAGAAAAACTCTATATGAAGTGTTCATAGGTAAAATCTCAATTTTATGGGTGGAGATACTAAACTTAGTAACTTTAACTCTTAAATTAAGAAAAATTACCCTAATCCAATATTCTTGAAATTTTAATACCTTTACTGACTTCACAAAAATTTATCTTTCTTATCCAAGAATTTCACCTTTCTTTAGTATATTTATTTTTAATATTTCCTCTTAAGTTTTCTCTGTTTACCTATTCCATTAATGTTAGAATATTTCTATGCATATACGTAAGGTAAAGAATTTATAAGGATTATATTTCCTTAGATATCTAAAAATTGTCTAATAAATTTTATTTTCTTACAGGATGTTACAGAGTCTCCATACCTAATCGAACCGAACCTATGAACAGCCCTAGTTGCTGCTTTATATGCTTTCCACAATCATCCAAGGTCATGTTGAAAGATTTTATAGCCCAATATGCTATATACTCAAATTCCATTGAAAGATGACAGGGTTTACCAAACACCAATTTTTATGGTGACATATTAATAAGGGTTTTGTAGGATGTCCTATAAGCCCAAAGAGCATCATTAAGTATAAACTTCAATCCCTTCAATTGGGGTTAATGGTTTTACTAATGATGGACTTGATTTCACTATTAAATACTTTAGCTTGGCCATTAGTCTAGAAATGGTATGCAGTTGCCAACTTATGAATGACATGATATTTCCTTAGTAATACCTCCACAATTCTATTTCAAAAGTGGCCTTCCTTATCACTAATTAATGCTTCACGGATCCTAAATCTATAGAAAATGTGGGACTTAATGAAGTGTGTAACTACCTTAGAATCATCAGTCCTTGTGGCCTTAACTTTCAACTATTTGGAGACATAATCAATAGCTTTTAGGATGTAATCAAAACCAAAGCAAGTAGGGAAGGGTTCCATGAAATCAATGCCCCAAACATAAAAAATTTTAAAAAATGGTAAAGGTATTTATGCTATCTCATTTTTCCAGGATATGTCATGTTCCTTTTGGCAATTGGTACATGACTTACAAAATAGGTGTGGCTCCTTGAATAGAGTAGGCCAGTAGAAACTACATTCTAAAAACTTTATTGATGTCTTCTTAAATCCAAAGTGCTCTTCAAATGCATAAGAGTGATAGAAGGTTAGGATAGATAGAATTTCAAATTTAGGCACACACTTTCTTAATATCTGGTCTAAATATTACTTCTATAGATATGGGTTGTCCTAGACATAATATTTGGCATCGCTTTTGATTTTGTCCTTTACTACCCCAGACAAAAGAAGGGAAAATTTATAATTAGCTAAACAATTAACAATATGTGCATACCATGATGCTTTAATTGTTGTTTCAAATAGATGTTCATGTAGAAAGTCATCCTGTAGGTCTAATTTTTCCTCCATATGAACTAAGCAACTTAAGTGGTCAACAACACTATTTTTTTGCTCTCTTTCGATCTTAGATTTCTAAATTAAACTCTGTCAAGAGTAGATCCTATGTTATTAGTCTAGGTTCGGCCTTCCTCTTTATCACCAAATATCTAATAACTAAGAGGCTCTCCTGTTCTCCTAAGAACATGTACTTGAGATGATCAGGAAGTGGCTTCAATTTAGGGGTGTGATGAGAGAGTTTTGTACTCATAAATTAAATATTTTCATCTTATCTTTTGCCATAATTAAGTATAAATCTCCCTTACTTGTCTTTAGTTTTGTGTCTTTCTTACAGATGGAGAGAAGAGTAGAAAATGGACTTAATTGGAGGAATCAGAGTTAAATTGTGGTTCTTTGGAAATGATGTCTATAAATCAAGCAGATAAAACAAATTCATTAAGGATGGCTGAGTAAGGAGCATTATCATATTGTCTCTTCAGACGCATCCTAATGGATATATGCACAAATTTATTCTTGATTTATGATCACATTTCCAAAAGAACTAAAACATAAAGATTCAAGGCAAAGCACCCAATGTTGAGAATATGTTTGCTGGTTGCAGTCTAGCCCAACCTTGCTGTAGTACTTGGGCCATATCTCTGAAAATACATATCCAATATGTATACAATTTGGTAGGTGTGTAGCTGACACAATTGGGTACAACTTTCATGTTCAAGTGGTCAGAAAATACGGACATTAAAAGGGCCAAAAGTGGGCTAGAAGAAAATACTTTGCTCTAGTATTTTGACCATAACTCACACAATACGTATCCAATTTGTCCACAATTTTTCTTGACGGAAAGCTAATGAAATTGTCTACAACTTTCGTGTTGATGAAGTCAGAAAATTCGGCGGTTTTCAAGACAATATGCAAGGATCAAATTCGGTGCACATATGGAATTCAAATTGTCAACTTTGTACAACTTCCTACCTAACAATTTTGACAATTACCACACCAACCACACTTAATTGTATCTATAAATAGAGGGCTTGAGGGGTGAGTTAAGGAGTTTTTGGAGAGCTTTGGAGAGAGCTTAATTATATTTGATGAGTGAGTTTTGTACTCATAAATTAAATATTTTCATCTTATCTTTTGCCATAATTAAGCATAAATCTCCCTTACTTGTCTTTAGTTTTGTGTCTTTCTTACAGATGGAGAGAAGAGTAGAAAATGGACTTAATTGGAGGAATCAGAGTTAAATTGTGGTTCTTTGGAAATGATGTCTATAAATCAAGCAGATAAAACAAATTCATTAAGGATGGCTGAGTAAGGAGCATTATCATATTGTCTCTTCAGACGCATCCTAATGGATATATGCACAAATTTATTCTTGATTTATGATCACATTTCCAAAAGAACTAAAACATAAAGATTCAAGGCAAAGCACCCAATGTTGAGAATATGTTTGCTGGTTGCAGTCTAGCCCAACCTTGCTGTAGTACTTGGGCCATATCTCTGAAAATACATATCCAATATGTATACAATTTGGTAGGTGTGTAGTTGACACAATGGGGTACAACTTTCATGTTCAAGTGGTCAGAAAATACGGACATTAAAAGGGCCAAAAGTGGGCTAGAAGAGAATCTGACTACTGCTGCAGTCCAGCCCGACTTTGCTCTAGTATTTTGACCATAACTCACACATTACGTATCCAATTTGTCCACAATTTGTCTTGACGGAAAGCTAATGAAATTGTCTACAACTTTCGTGTTGATGAAGTCAGAAAATTCGGCGGTTTTCAAGACAATATGCAAGGATCAAATTCGGTGCACATATGGAATTCAAATTGTCAACTTTGTACAACTTCCTACCTAACAATTTTGACAATTACCACACCAACCACACTTAATTGTATCTATAAATAGAGGGCTTGAGGGGTGAGTTAAGTAGTTTTTGGAGAGCTTTGGAGAGAGCTTGGGAAAGCTTTGTTGGAATTCTACGAACTTGTAATGTTATTCTCTCTTTAGACATCTTGTATTTTTTCATTTTCTTTCGTAATATTATCATGTTTCTTCATCTTTCATTTCACTTTCTTGCCTTGATTATGGAGAACTAATCTCCTAATGCTAAGGTGAAAGGGTGAAACTCTTGGTATGAGAATAATAATTTATCTAACTCTTAATCTTAATGTTTATCTTTCATATTGTATTTACCTTCCTATTTCTTTTTTCATAATTATTTCTTAATGGCTGGTTTTATCATACCGCCGATTTCTTGTTATGTTATTGAATGCTTTTATTAGACCACCTATCTCTTATTATTTTCATGGTTGGCTTTGCCGCCTACTTTATTTTATTTTACTATTGGTTGGCTTTGCCACCGATTCTATTTCATTTTATTTTGTTATGTTAATTAATTTTCTACCTTTTATTTTTTGCATAAGTTAATCTTGTAAAATGTGAATTTTGATATATTGTAGACAATATAATGATTGGCACAATTTATGCTTGAATCCATTTACAAGTTATCTTTTGCATCTTTGTATTTTTAATCTTGTAAAGTGTGAACCTTGATACATTGTAGACAATTTTTGGCACAATAAATACTTGAATCACTCTTGATTTATTGTAGACAATATGGTGATTGGCACAATGTACGCTTGAATCCATTTTACAAGAATGTTTTAATTATTAGAAAGGAGGTAAATATAATTCATGTATAAACAAAGTTGAGCTTAAATTAACATATTATCCTATTAGAACTTTATTCGTGTAAAGATTCTAATTGAGTAATTAAAGAGTTAAATTTATTTTTATTCGATATACCAAGAGCGGATCCCCTAACCTTAGCATGCTTCTTTACTTTGATTACATCTTCATTTAATTTCAGTATATTAGTTCTTTGTGTAATTTGTTCAATATTCCTCTAACAAAACAAGACATCGGGAATTAGGTTAGAAGTATTTATTTCGGATCTATATTAGAATTTTCTCTCACTTGGCAATCTCTGTGGGATCGACCTTGTATACCACTAAATCTATACTCCAATAGATTCGTGCACTTGCGAGTTTTAATTAAAACAACAACAAGTTTTTGGCGCCGTTGCTGGGGATTGCGACGGAAAAGCTATTTGGATCCAGGTAAGTACTTTTCTTCCACTAGTTGTAGTTAGAACATTTGTTTATTCTGTGTATAGAAATTTTTCTTTAGAATTGTTTCCTGAAAATTGGTGTAGTAATTTGGGTGTATAAAATTGGTTGATTCTGTCAACAAGGCTAAAAGCGCCTAAGGAGTATGGGTTTTAAGAGAAACCATTGTGATTCCTCCATATTTTCCTGGGAGTCTACCGATTAAATACTACCCATTATTACTAACACTGTGAAAAAAATGAGTTTGTATAATTTTGTGATTTTTATTTTGTGGTATTTGCATTTTGTAGCCGTTGTGTAGTTAGATACTTTTTCATAATTAGGAAGCAATTTTTTTAGTTTATGCGTGCTTGGAAACGTGATAAAGATAAGCGGTTGGTTAGGAAAAGTTTAGGGTCAACCATTGAGTGTACAATAGAGACATTAGATTCTACTGGATCACCATTAAAAATGGAAGAACAAGTTGTGCATAATAAAACTCTTATGGAGTACTTCTCACCTGTCATAGCCAATACTCCATCTTGCATAGTTTTACCACAAACTACTGCAACTCATTTTGAACTCAAACCGGCCATACTCCAACTTTTACCATCATTTTATGGTATGGAAAGAGAAGATCCATACATGCACATTAAAGAGTTTCTTGAAATTTGCTCGACCTTTCGCTTCTAGAATTTCAATGATGAATCAATCAGGCTTAGAATGTTTCCATTTTCATTGAAAGATAAAGCTAAAGCCTGGTTGAACTCCCTTCCTACAGGAACTATAACTAGTTGGAACCAATTAGTAAATAAGTTTCTGGCAAAAATTTTCCCTATGTCTAAAACTGATGCCCTTCGGAGAGAAATTTCTGATTTTTGTCAAAAAGAGGGTGAACAATTTTTTGAATGTTGGGAAAGATTTAATGATCTTCTTCTGAAATGTCCTCATCATGGTTTTGAAACTTGGAGATTAGTGAAATATTTCTATGATGGCTTAACTTCATCAAACCGTCAAATGATCCAAAGCATGCATGCTGGGAGATTTTTACAATTGAATGAGGGGGAAGCTTGGGAATCCTTAGGATCTTTATCTAAAAATTCTTAGCATTGGAACTGCATAGATCCCAGGGATAAAAAGTCTCAAACAAAAAAAAAGGGAGGACTTTATGAAGTGAGTGATGATACAGATGTGAGAATTGCCTTAGCTAGCCTGACTAGAAAGGTAGAAGCTTTAACTTTAAGCCACACTTTAAACCCTTCTACCAATACTAGGATAGAGGCATGTGCCTTATGTTCTAGTACAGCTCACATTGCACAATCTTGTCCATCTATACCAGCTTACCAAGAGGCATTCTCTGAGCAAGCTAATTCTCTTCAAACTTATGGGAAGTCATCAAATAGCCCATTTGCACCCACATATAATCCAAATTGGAGGAATCATCCAAATTTCTCATGGAGGCAAAATCAACCTACAATGAATCAAAGTGGGCAACAATTTGCCCCTTCTAATTCATACCCTCAAGTTCCTCATCATGCTCCTCCTTTCGGGGTATCTCAACAAAGAAAACCTTCTTTGGAAGATACTCTACAGCAATTCATGCAATCAACCCAACAAGTTTTACAATCTCACACTCAGTCCATTTCAAAAATTGAAACATAATTGGGTAAATTAGCCAGTGCTGTAGGAGAGAGAGAAAAAGGAAAATTCCCCAGTCAACCTATTCCTAATCCTAAGGGTCAATATGAAGTAGGATCATCAGCAAATCCTAAGGAAGAAGTAAAGTCTGTGACAACCCTTAGATCTGGAAAGGTTATTGATAATCATGTTCATATGTCAGAAAATGAGGAACAGAGTCAACATGAGTCTCAAACCAATGACTCAAGTGAAAAGAAAAGTGAACAGATTTCTTATGCCCCCAAAGCTCCTTTCCCACAAAGACTTGCATCTGTCAAGAAAGGTACTCAGTATAGTGACATTTTAGAGGTGTTTAAGAAAGTAAGCATTAACATCCCTTTTTTGGACGCTATCAAACAAGTACCCGCTTTCTCAAAATTTCTGAAAGATCTTTGTACGGTGAAAAGGAAAACTAATGTTCCAAAAAAGGAATTTTTGACTGAACAAGTGAGTTCTATAATTCAGCAAAAGACTCCTGTCAAGTACAAAGATCCAGGTTGTCCTACAATTTCTTGTATTATAGGTGACCATGTGATTAACAGAGCCTTACTTGATCTAGGAGCAAGTGTGAATCTACTGCTGTACTCTGTGTATGAGAAACTTGGGTTAGGAAAGCTGAAACCTACATCAGTGACCCTTCAGTTAGCTGATAGGTCCACCAAAATCCCTAGAGGTGTCATAGAAGATGTGCTCATTAAGGTTGATAAATTCTACTTTCCAGTAGATTTCATTGTTCTTGACACTGAACCTGTTGAGAATACAGAGACACAAATTCTAGTCATTTTAGGTAGACCATTTCTAGTAACATCCAATGTAATTATTAATTGTCGAAATGGAATTTTGAATTTATCTTTTGGAAATATGACTGTGGAATTAAATATTTTTAATGTCTCTCATCAACTTGTGGACATGGATGATGTGTGTGAGGTCAGCATGATTGAGAGTATAATCTATGACTCATTTGTAAGTTCTTGTGATGATGACCCTTTGGAAAAATGTTTAGCCCACTTTAACATGGATTTGGATGAAAACTGTTTGATCAGTGAAGTAAATTCCCTGTTAGAGACCACTCCATTAATGGATACCAATAAATGGAAAGGTAAAACAGAGATACTTACACCTTCTGAGTCTATTTTATTGCCATCCATAGAGAAACCTCCCCAGGTAGAGTTAAAACCTTTACCAGATTCTCTGAAATATGTGTTTCTAGGACCTTCTGAGACCTTGCCTGTCATTGTAGCATCTGATTTAGATAAAGAACAGGAAGTTGAACTCATAAAAGTCCTCAGTGAACATAGTGAAGCCATAGGTTGGACAATAGCAGACATTAAAGGCATTAGTCCATCAATTTGCATGCACAGGATACATTTGGAGGACAATGCCAAAACCTCAAGAGATCTACAAAGACGTCTGAATCCAAACATGAAAGAAGTTGTGAGAGCCGAAGTGATTAAACTTCTTGATGTGGGTGTCATTTACCCAATTTCTGATAGTGCATGGGTTAGTCCTGTTCAGGTAGTTCCTAAGAAATCTGGCATTACTGTAGTCAAGAATGAGAATAATGAATTAATTCCCACTAGAGTACAAACTGGGTGGCGTGTTTGCATTGACTACCGTAAGTTGAATGTTGTTACAAGGAAAGACCATTTTCCACTTCCTTTTATAGATCAAATGCTAGAAAGGTTAGCTGGACATGCATATTACTGCTTTCTTGATGGATATTCTGGTTATAACCAAATTCCTATTGCACCTGAGGATCAAGAGAAAACTACATTCACTTGTCCCTTCGGAACCTTTGCCTATCGTCGAATGCCATTTGGATTGTGCAATGCACCTACTACATTTCAGCGTTGCATGATAAGTGTATTTTCAGACATGGTAGAGCGATTTCTGGAAGTATTCATGGATGATTTTTCTGTGCATGGGTCTAGTTTTGAGGAATGTCTACACCATTTAAGATTAGTCTTAATTAGGTGTAAAGAAAAGAACCTTGTTTTGAACTGGGAAAAATGCCATTTTATGGTTAAAAAGGGAATTGTTTTGGGGCATGTTGTGTCACATCAAGGTATTGAGGTAGATAGAGCCAAAATTGAACTGATCTCCAGTCTTCCACCTCCTCGGACAGTAAAAGAGGTACGTTCTTTTTTAGTTCATGCAGGGTTTTATCGCAGATTCATCTAAGATTTTAGCAAAATCTCTAGGCCTTTGTGTAGTTTACTTACCAAAGATGCCTCTTTTATCTTTGATGAAGAGTGCTGTCAAGCTTTTGAAAAGCTCAAATTCTTACTCACCTCTGCACCTATCATTAGACCACCTGATTGGAATCTTCCCTTTGAAATCATGTGTGATGCTTCTGATTATGCAATTGGAGCTATTTTGGGGCAGCGTCTTGATAAGTTTCCATATGTGATATACTATGCTAGTAAAACTCTTAATGATGCTCAATTGAATTATTCTACAACAGAAAAAGAGTTACTAGCTGTGGTATTTGCTTTAGACAAGTTTAGATCTTATTTATTAGGATCTAAGGTTGTAATTTTTACAGATCATGCTGCACTTAAGTATCTTCTTTCTAAGAAAGATGCTAAAGCCCGATTGATAAGATGGATACTGCTGTTACAAGAATTTGATTTAGAAATTCGGGATAAGAAAGGATCTGAAAATGTTGTGGCTGATCACTTGTCTAGGCTAATAGTTGAATCGGGTGAAAATAACTTGCCTATCAAAGACTCATTTCTAGATGAGCAACTCATGTCCGTTTCTCAGCTACCTTGGTTTGCTGACATTGCTAATTACCTTGTCACAGGTCAAATACCTACACATTGGAGTAAGCAAGATCGGATAAAATTTTTAGCTGAAGTAAAAAAATTCTTTTTGGAAGATCCATACTTGTTTAAGTATTGTCCTGATCAAATCATTAGGAGATGTGTTCTGGAGAGTGAGCAATCTAGTGTTATTCATTTTTGTCATGATCATGCTTGTGGAGGTCATTTTAGTGCTAAAAAAACTGCTGTAAAGGTTTTGCAATGTGGCTTTTATTGGCCATCACTGTTCAAAGATTGCCATTTGTACTGTAGTTCTTGTGAGCGTTTCCAAAAATTGGGTAGTATCTCATGCAAGAACATGATGCCTCTAACTCCCATTCTTATTGTTGAGATATTCGATGTCTGGGGAGTTGATTTCATGGGTCATTTTCCTAATTCTTTTGGAAATTTATACATCCTTGTTGCTGTGGATTATGTGTCAAAATGGGTCGAGGCTGTTGCATGTAAAACAAATGATCACAAGATTGTGGTGAAATTCTTGAAAGAAAACATTTTCTCAAGGTTTGGCACACCACGAGCAATCATTAGTGATGGGGGAAAACATTTTTGTAATAGGCATTTTGAGCATTTGATGAAGAAATATGGCATCACGCACAAAGTGGCAACCCCATACCACCCACAAACTAGTGGACAAGTTGAGATTTCAAATAGGGAAATTAAAAACATTTTGGAAAAAACGATTAACCCAAATAGGAAAGATTGGTCTTTAAAACTTTCTGATGCTTTATGGGCTTATCGTACTGCTTTTAAAACCCCTATTGGAATGTCTCCTTACCGGCTTGTGTATGGCAAGGCCTGTCATTTACCTGTTGAAATAGAGCATAAAGCTTATTGGGCCATCAAATAGTTTAACTTTGCTCTTGACAAAGTAGGTTCTCACAGGAAGCTTCAACTCAATGAATTGGAAGAAATACGAAATGATGCATATGAAAGTGCAAAGTTGTATAAGGATCGAATGAAAGTTTTTCATGACAAACATATTTTAAGAAAATCATTTAATGTAGGTCAAAAGGTCCTTCTATATAACTCTCGTTTGCACTTATTTTCAGGGAAACTACGTTCTCGGTGGACAGGCCCATTCATTGTTCGTACTGTTTATCCACATGGTGCAGTAGAGATCGAAAATCTCAAGAACGGTGATGTGTTTAAAGTAAATGGTCAAAGATTGAAAGCATTTTTTGAATTACATAACCCAGAGATAGAGGAGACACATTTGCGTGATCCCGTCTACCAGGATTGATTCGCCTCTGTTATTAAAGGTTGTCGTGCACGCTATCTAGGTAAGATCTTTCTTTATTTAACTTGCATTAATTGGTTTTCTCACTGTAATCTTCTTTTAAATTTCTATTTTTTCCTTGCTCTTGTTGTTTTTTTCCCTCTCTTTCACAAAAAAAAAACAAAAAAAAAAAACAAAAAAATAATAATTTTGAGTCGATAATGGAGGACGTTCTCGCACAATTGAAAAATCATTTTCCTTCTCTTCCACCCAATGCATTGACAAAAATTTACAAAGCACGGGTTGAAAGATTGAGGTTAATGATGATCATGGGAATACCTGCTGATATTTGTTGGCTAATTGAAGCTAAGGTACGGTTATCAGGTGAATCTGCAAATGATTTCATCTCTTACATGCCTGGTTTAGGAAAAAGTAGTTTTGCTAAAAAGCGCAGAGCTAAACGAATGGGTGTTTGTTACAAATGTGGACATGAAACTTGTAATAAACGTTGCCGTTCTTTGGGTTGGGTGTCTGTAAATCGGGAAGACAAAATTAAGTTCATTAAGGATGGCTTGAGTAAGGAGTCATTGGATGATGACTTTCATCCAACGTCTCTTGAGACACATCCTAGTGGATCTGTGCATATCGGTATTGTCGGTCTATGGCCCCATTTCAAAAAAGAACATAAACGGTACAGTCTTGGGAATCTGATGTTAAAAGACCCTGTTTGCCAATTTATAAGAAAATTGGATGGGAAGCATATCCTCGACCCATAGAGGGCGTTTAAGCCGTTACTGGACGTAAAACCAGAGGAAGATGTGAGTCACAATCACAACTACTGTACATATGCATGCGTGCCGTCATTTTTGAATTTTTCACCTTTAATTTAGCTGACATTTTTTGGCCTACTCTTATAGCTATTGAAATTATGCCCCCGGCCTATGCACATAGCTATTACAAGTATGCCCTTATTTGAGTCTTATAAATGCGCACCTCATTATCTTCATCTTCATAATCAAAGTCAAGGTGAGTGCAGATATGGAAGGAATCGCAGTTCGTCACTTTCGAAATATTTGTGTCTTTTGTGGTTCTAGTTCTGGAAAAAATGGAGAGTATGTAAAAGCAGCACAAACTTTGGGTATGGTACTAGCCAAGAGAAAGATTCATTTAGTGTATGGTGGAGGTTGTCGAGGGTTAATGGGGAGTGTGTCTGGATCTGCATATCTAGGAGGATGCCAAGTTCTTGGTATTATTCCTACAGCTCTAGCTGCATCAAACATAATAGGAAAAACAATTGGAGAAGAATGTAGGGTATCCTCCATGCATGAACGAATTGCTAAAATGATGTGCAACGCTGACGCCTTCATTGCCTTACCTGGAGGTTTTGGTACTCTAGAGGAAATTTTTCAAATCGTCTCTTGGGCACAACTGAACATGCACCATAAACCCATAGGTTTGTTGAATGTTAACAATTTCTTTGATGGTTTGTTGTCTTTTCTTGATCATGCTATAGAACAAAGGTTTATCTCGCACTCAGCACGTCGGATTCTCATCTCAGCCTCGAATGCTGACGAGCTGATTGATGCGTTACAAGCATTTGTTCATGTACCTGATCCAGTTATAGCTCAAATAGATTAGACAACAGAACACCGCAGAAAGCACAAACTAGACTTAAATCTTCATTTGTGATACCTTTTATTTACTTGAGTAAATTTGTATTTTCTGTTTAGTTTGTTGCAGGTTCATCTTTTCTTAGATCTCCTTCCAGGTAATATCTCGTTTAATCTTTATTGTTTATTTGTGTTTCTTCATCTTTCAAAAAAAAAATTAAATTAAAAAAAAAATTAAAAAAAAAATTTTGAGTGATGTTTTGGGATTAGGAAAAGTTAGCACCAATGATGAAAATGGTTTAAAATGCTTGTAACCTTTGAAAAATTGATGAGTTCTGGGTGTTATGTGTGAACTTGAACTCTAATGTAACTTATGTTTTATTTGAGAATCCTAATATCTGGTGCACTTAATCTTTTACATTTGACTGATTGGTTATTCAAAAAAAATTTATGTGATTTATATATGTTAATTGATCTCATAAGACTCTAGAACTTATTTGATTGTCACTTGAGGCGAAATCCTAGACTACTTTCCATTTGAGAAATGAATTAGGCATTTTTGGAATCGTTTGAGCCTTTCAAACCAACCTATACATGATGATATCCCTAGCAACCTATTTTGAGCTTATATTTATCCTTTCTTGAACACCTATATTTCTATCTAGCCTTTAAATAAAAATATGTCTAACTCTTACCTTTCACTCACAGGCATGATCATTTGAAAAGTTATGATTCAAGGGTGGATGGTAGAAGTTTAAAAAAAAAAGAAAAAAAAAGAAGAAAGAAAGTTAATACTCCCTAAATAAATAAGTTTGGGGGTGTGTATATTCAAAAAAAAAATATAGTATGAGCAAATAAATGTAAGGATGATGAAAATGTTGGAGATAGAATTCACAGTATAATATCAAAAGTATTTGTGAGGCTTTAAATGATTATGTACGTCGAAGAGTGAGTTGAGCCTTCATTCATATCATTTTATCCACCTTTAACCTGTGCCATACATTACAAGCCTAATGAAAGTCCTAATGATCTTAAATGTCATGATTAGTCTACATTAGTGGAGAGTGACATGAAAAATAAGCTTATGGAGTCTCAAATGCATATATCTAGAGATCTGTTTTAAATATTTGATTACATAAATTTATTTGAAATACAAAAAGTCCGAATGTCATAAGACTACTACACATACACACCTGGGATTCAAGAGTAAACCATATGTTGTATTTGAATAAAAATTCTACATAACCTTAGAATTCTGATATCTTTCTGGGTTGCACATTTTAGATCCTTGAGGAATGCTTAGTAAGTCAAAAACAATTCATCACTCACTCATCATTTGAATTTTGAAGTTTGTATATTTTGCTTGAGGACAAGCAAAAGATTAAGTCTGGGGGTATTTGATGAGTGAGTTTTGTACTCATAAATTAAATATTTTCATCTTATCTTTTGCCATAATTAAGCATAAATCTCCCTTACTTGTCTTTAGTTTTGTGTCTTTCTTACAAATGGAGAGAAGAGTAGAAAATGGACTTAATTGGAGGAATCAGAGTTAAATTGTGGTTCTTTGGAAATGATGTCTATAAATCAAGCAGATAAAACAAATTCATTAAGGATGGCTGAGTAAGGAGCATTATCATATTGTCTCTTGAGACGCATCCTAATGGATATATGCACAAATTTATTCTTGATTTATGATCACATTTCCAAAAGAACTAAAACATAAAGATTCAAGGCAAAGCACCCAATGTTGAGAATATGTTTGCTGGTTGCAGTCCAGCCCAACCTTGCTGTAGTACTTGGGCCATATCTCTGAAAATACATATCCAATATGTATACAATTTGGTAGGTGTGTAGCTGACACAATTGGGTACAACTTTCATGTTCAAGTGGTCAGAAAATACGGACATTAAAAGGGCCAAAAGTGGGCTAGAAGAGAATCTGACTACTGCTGCAGTCCAGCCCGACTTTGCTCTAGTATTTTGACCATAACTCACACATTACGTATCCAATTTGTCCACAATTTGTCTTGACGGAAAGCTAATGAAATTGTCTACAACTTTCGTGTTGATGAAGTCAGAAAATTCGGCGGTTTTCAAGACAATATGCAAGGATCAAATTCGGTGCACATATGGAATTCAAATTGTCAACTTTGTACAACTTCCTACCTAACAATTTTGACAATTACCACACCAACCACACTTAATTGTATCTATAAATAGAGGGCTTGAGGGGTGAGTTAAGTAGTTTTTGGAGAGCTTTGGAGAGAGCTTGGGAAAGCTTTGTTGGAATTCTACGAACTTGTAATGTTATTCTCTCTTTAGACATCTTGTATTTTTTCATTTTCTTTCGTAATATTATCATGTTTCTTCATCTTTCATTTCACTTTCTTGCCTTGATTATGGAGAACTAATCTCCTAATGCTAAGGTGAAAGGGTGAAACTCTTGGTATGAGAATAATAATTTATCTAACTCTTAATCTTAATGTTTATCTTTCATATTGTATTTACCTTCCTATTTCTTTTTTCATAATTATTTCTTAATGGCTGGTTTTATCATACCGCCGATTTCTTGTTATGTTATTGAATGCTTTTATTAGACCGCCTATCTCTTATTATTTTCATGGTTGGCTTTGCCGCCTACTTTATTTTATTTTACTATTGGTTGGCTTTGCCACCGATTCTATTTCATTTTATTTTGTTATGTTAATTAATTTTCTACCTTTTATTTTTTGCATAAGTTAATCTTGTAAAATGTGAATTTTGATATATTGTAGACAATATAATGATTGGCACAATTTATGCTTGAATCCATTTACAAGTTATCTTTTGCATCTTTGTATTTTTAATCTTGTAAAGTGTGAACCTTGATACATTGTAGACAATTTTTGGCACAATAAATACTTGAATCACTCTTGATTTATTGTAGAAAATATGGTGATTGGCACAATGTACGCTTGAATCCATTTTACAAGAATGTTTTAATTATTAGAAAGGAGGTAAATATAATTCATGTATAAATAAAGTTGAGCTTAAATTAACATATTATCCGATTAGAACTTTATTCGTGTAAAGATTCTAATTGAGTAATTAAAGAGTTAAATTTATTTTTATTCGATATACCAAGAGCGGATCCCCTAACCTTAGCATGCTTCTTTACTTTGATTACATCTTCATTTAATTTCAGTATATTAGTTCTTTGTGTAATTTGTTCAATATTCCTCTCACAAAACAAGACATCGGGAACTAGGTTAGAAGTATTTATTTCGGATCTATATTAGAATTTTCTCTCACTTGGCAATCTCTGTGGGATCGACCTTGCATACCACTAAATCTATACTCCAATAGATTCGTGCACTTGCGAGTTTTAATTAAAACAACAACAGGGTGGCTTTTGTAAACAAAAGGTAGAGGTTTCTCATAAGAAATTGGTAATTCAAGATATGAAACATTACTTGTTTGTGATACTTCTATGTAGGTTTCTAATGCAGCCATTTTATCCTTTAATTTAGTGTCCGTCTCTAGCCCTTCATTATTTTCTTCAATAAGTTTACTTAAGGCCACTTTCAACTTTTCTTTTCCATCTAGTTCAAAAGTTTTTTGTGCTATAGAATCAATATTATCAATAAAGCATACAAAGGGATCATTATACAGGCATCATAGATATTGAAACTAACCACCTCACCATCAAATTTCACGATGAGCTTACCTTCACGAACATCTACTGCCATTTTAGAAGTTCTTAAAAATGATCTTCCTAGCATAATTAAAGGGTTAGTGTCACCGTTCTCTATGTTAAACACATAAAAATCAGTAGTAAATATCAAATTACTCACTTGTACTAAGACACCCTCAATTAACCATCTTGGGCATACATTGGACCTATTCACTAATTAGATTACCACATTGGTTGAATCTAAAGGACCCAATTTCAATAAAGCTTAGATAGAATATGTCATTACATTTATTGATGCTCCCTAATCAAGGATCGACCCCTGAATTTTTAATTTTGCATGGGATAGCAAACATACCTTCATCCTTGTGCCTTAGTTGTACCTTTTCACACCCTTTTAATTTTTACTTTCTTTTTAGGGTGCACAACTACTTCAAAAATTTATCATAACGAGATACTTTTTTAATTACATCCAAAAGAGTTATATTTACCACACACCTCTTAAAGGTTTCATATAAATCTAAATAATTCTCAATTTTTCCATTTTTATTTAGTACATCTAGAAAGGGTGGTATTGGTTCATATGCAGAAAAGGGTGAAAACTTACCTCTTAATGCCTTATCCTTTTATATTTCCTCCTTTTATTCTACCTTTTATTGAGGAGGGGCTGGTGCCAAGCCTTCAATTTCTTTGCCACTTCTTAAAATAATAGCACTAGTATTTTCTTTAAGATTATAATTGTATAAGAGGGTAACTTACCTAAATGTTAGCCCGACAGCTAATTAAGAGTAGATTCCATTTAACATACTTGGCTCTTCAAAATTTGAATGCTACTCCTTATCTCTTGTTGAATGCTCTTCGAATCATGTTGCATTTGAGAAGTATTTTTAGTAAGAGAATGAATCATATCCTCTAAAGGTATGCTTAATAAGAGAATGAATCATATCCTCTAAATGCTACTCCGTAAGGATGCATTTTTGAACTATATTTTCTATGTGATAATTTTATCATATGAGCGCATCCATATGCTGACTTAGAGATCATGGGAGGTTTTATCTGCTCACTGAGTTGTTAAACTTACTACACAATATATATATATATATATATATATATATATATATTTCATATAAGGATACAGAGTTTGGTCCTACAGATAGATGAACAGCTAAGTGACATACTCTCTGGGTAAGCTTACGTTGCTCCCAAGGCTCACACTATTTGGATTGTATTGTATTTGTATGCTAGAGTATGCTCTATAAGTCACAGGCAAGATCCCTGCTTCTGTTGCTACTCTAATATTTATGATCTTGGTTTGTATATTGTGTAAACATAGGAGAACCTATATGTATCTGTTTCTATGATAAATGATTGTATTATGCATGTTATGGAAAATATCTACTTGTGATATATATGTTTCACATGCCCTTAAATTAGGGGCGTGACACTTTAAACCTATTCTAAGAGTGTTTCCTAAGCCTAAATAGAGTCTGTATATCTTTCTCCATGTTTTCCCTTGTATATATAACACTTTGGCTATTGAAAATACTTAAAATCACGAACTGACAAATATCTACTTGTGATATAATGTTTCACAAGCCCTTAAATTAGGTGTATGACACTTTAAACCTAATCTAAGAGTGTTTCCTAAGCCTAAATAGAGTCTGTATATCTTTCTCCATGTTTCCCCTTGTATATATATCACTTTGACTGTTGAAAATACTTAAAATCACAGACTATACGGACCCAAAGCATAGTCGTGTTCTAAGACACAGCTTGGCCGTGCTTTGGGTAGGAATATGGAAATTTTCTCCACGTCTTACACAGAACACGGCCTAGCCGTGTTCCAGGTATATCAAACATGGCCTGGCCATGTTGGAGGTTACCAAGGTCAATTCTTACCAATTTCTTCTGTGTTTCTTCCTTGCATCCTCAACTTATTCCAAGTCCACATAACTCTTCACATAAGTGTTTTCCCTTGACTCTTAGCTTCTGTTGCTTAACTACAAACAGAAAACAAAGCCAAGAAGTATCCAAAGCAAGCAAAACAAAATATAACCAATGCAAGGAAATAAGCATAAGTTCACTATGAAATAAAGGATGAAATATAACAATAAACACACATTTTCCCCTTTATCAACTCCCCCATGCTTAAACCTTTGCTTGTCCTCAAGCAAATAACATGACATATCAGTAGGAAAGGGGGAAGATGCATTCAAATTCCATATGATAGAAAAATGCAATACAGGTAACTCTTTACTCAGTCAATGTAAACACAATAGATATATAAGTAGACATTTATTAGATAGTCTATATTCTTCTAAAACTAAACCCAAATTCTCTTATTATACACTTACTTCTATTGTTACCATTGATTTTTAAAAACTCAAGTAGGCTACCTCATCCTTTAGATCTCCCTATGTTTCCTTACACTTATTTCTATTTTATCTCTCTTTTTCTCACTCAAATTCTTTTATGTCTCACTTTTTCTTCTTTCTTTTCTCTTTTTCTTTTGTCTATTTTATTCTTTTTTTATATATATAAATCTACAGTGAGTGCATTTTATGCTCCATCTCACTAGGGTATAGGAAGCTAGGTGCTTATACTAATGTCTTTCTGGTGCCTTGAATGGTTACTCAGAGTGAAAAAATTTTGGCTTTCATATTCTCTCATTTTTCACCTCTCCCTAACTTCATACTTTCATAGTGTTTGAATAAAAAAAGACATACAATTCATAGCACTATAGAAGTTATATTTTTAAAAAAATTAGAGGTTTAATGCTAGAAGAAAGAGACTAAGATGACAACTACCTATTTTATACTCTGGTGTACATCACATTTTCATGAGCTAAAATTAACTTATATTACGTCAGTCTATCTCTAAAATAACAAACTATGTGATTATGCAATAAAACAAGAGTTATATGCAAAAGGAGACTAAGCAGCCAACATGCAAAAGGATACTAAGCAACCAATGAAAATCCAAAAACAAAATGCAACTACTCCCCTATGCTTAAATTTGACATTGTCCCCAATGTCACTAATAATCAAGGTACAAGCAAATCAAGAGTAGAAGCTTACTTGTTTATTGGTCTTCTAGAGGTGGTGGTGGTGGATTCTAGGCCAAGTGCCAATTGCACCATGCTTATATCATTCCCTGCATGCTTTGGATTGAGTCATTGATTAGATGCAGGGTAGCCCTTTGAGATAGTTGCTCCTCATCTATTCGGCGGAGCCATGAGGTGATAGAGTCTTAATCCTCTTTCGGTATATATGATGAACCTACAGTGTCAGAGTAATGGGAAGGGGTGGGGGTGGTAGAGCCAAGATTGGCTCATAGAGGAAATCATCCCCCTCACAATCATCATCACCTTCTCTACCCTCTTTTAAAAGGTATATCTAAATTTCTTCATTAGTAACTGTAGTTCTAGTGGGGTTAGAGAGGAAAAATTTATTATGGCCATTAAGATGCAACCAATAGTCATCATTTCATCGGATAATCAATTTCATATGCAGACATGATTCTAAATCAATCTTGCTGCTGGCTGCTATTGGTTGTAAATCTTGTAGATTTGTTGTAACATCCCTAATTTTGTTTCTTTTTTTAATAAAGGTACATAAATATTTAGTTAAGAAAATAAAATTTATTAGACAATTTTTAGATATCTAAAGAAATACTAGCCTTAGAAATTCTTCACCTTATATGTATGCATAGAAAATATTTCTAACATTAAGGGAATAAGTAAAGAGAGAAAACCTAATAAGAAAAATTAGAAATAACATACTAAAGAGAGGCAAAATTCTTGGGTAAGGAAGATAATTTTTTGGGAAGTAAGTAAATGTCATAAAATTTCAAGAAGATTGGATTTAGGTAATTTTTCCTAATTCAAGAGTTAGAGTTTCTAAGTTTAACATCTCCATCCATACATTAGGCTTTCACCTATGGACACTTCATATATAGTTTTTCCACTTCACATGAGTTTCTAGCAAGCCAATAGGATAGCCCTAGTAAGAAATAAAACATAGACTTGGACTAGGATATAGAAGTTGGACTGATAGCCCACAAACCATGAAAATGTGACCAAGCCCTCTATGAAAGGTAGAATTTCAGCCAAAGCAAAGGAAATGGGTAAGAATGAGCCCAAATCCAAGAGAAAAAAATAAGAATTATGTGAGAAAATAGTAGTGTAATAATAATCAAGATTAGGTCAAATGACATTAAGAGAAAACATATATATCCTACATTCATAATTTCAATATGTTGGTAATAATATATGGCATTAGGACAAAACATCTATATCCTATATTCATAATTTCAATAAGTAGGTAATAATACATGGCATTATGACAAAACATCCTTATCCTACACAAATAATTTCAGCTAAGCAAGGGAGACTCAAGGGTTAGAAATTTGCCACCTAGAAAGGCAAACATATCATACTTGAGTGAGACAAAAGAAAAAGGAAATGAATCCCTAAATCAAAGGGACCTTGTCCCTTGTCTTAAGAATATTTTATCATGATTTTCAAAATACAAATCTCCTTTTGCTATGCATATCTTGACTAAGGGAGAGGAAGACAAGAACATGAGTTGTCTTTTCCCAAAAAGTAACCAAGTGCATCCTAATTGTGATAAGGTAGACCCATAATTATGAGAGGTGAACCACTTGATTATTTATTTAAGCAAAATCCACCCTTATAACATTATAATTTCTTCCAAGAGAGGGATTGGAAAAATAAAAGCAAGGTAGAGTGAGGAAAGGAGAGAAAGAGAGGAGAAGAGAGGAAGGAAGAAGAAGGATAAGTCTAGAAGACTAAGTACTCAAGGTAAGTTAGCTTAATCTCCACTTGAATTCATTTTTTCTCTTCATCTTTGGGGTTCGAAACTCGCCCTCCTTCTCTTATTTAAGCTACTAGAAAAGCTAAGGGAAGGAAGGAATCTTGCTACTTCTTTCAAGAGGAAACAAGAAAAAGAATTCACTAAGTAAGTTAGGGAAATCTTTAAGTAGGTTTAACAATATCTCTTTTTGGAAGAAAAACTTTGAAATTTGTGACATTTATATGGGATTTTAATCTGAGAAATTTGATGAAATTTACAATATTAGTGACTTTGATGATTGGCCATGGATGTTGCTATATCATGTCACATGTTGATCTTGCATGTGATGGATGTTGTGAATACTTTGGTTGGTATGAAAAGTTCTGCATAGATATGGCTATAGGTGGCAAAAATTGAGGGCTTTTATGCTGCTGTTATTTATATTTGAATATGATAAAAATGGATGGAAGATGGTTAGGTTGATAAATTAAGCATGGCCTTAAACACCTAGGGGAAGACCATGGGAAATTTTTGTTGAGAAACACCCTTATTGATGCATGATTTGATTATATTTTTCTTTTGAAGTGGATGATGGAATATGTTAAATTAAGTAAAAAATATAATTAAATGTTGATATGAGTAATTCTATGGTTAGGTGGAAATTTTGAAGATGAATTAATAAAAGGATGAACTAGAACTTTAGGAAAGGCTACGTTAAGAATCAGTTAGGAATTAAAAGAAATGATTAAC
The DNA here is from genome assembly GCA_037074535.1 of Gleditsia sinensis. NCBI lineage: Eukaryota > Viridiplantae > Streptophyta > Magnoliopsida > Fabales > Fabaceae > Gleditsia > Gleditsia sinensis. The sequence goes on from CM073471.1 coordinate 34,915,571, forward strand.
ATAAAAAATGTAGATATATGTCTCACCGATTTGTAGCCACTTGAATCACCCCATTTTAAGTTCAAATGACTATGATATGGTCCGAGTAGTAAATAGAGGTAAGAAAATGGTTAACCAGAGAAGAATCTGTTAGGTAAGTTTCTGTGTTTGAACTTCTAGAAAAAGTATATAGGGAACTAAAATAAATAGTTAACATGATATATATATATATATATATATATATATATATATATATGTTTAAAGATTTTTATCCACTGAAATCATTCAATTTGGAATCCATATTAGGAAGAATCAATTAGGTATTCTTGTGTTTGAATTTTTGGGCAAACTATGTAGGGAATTGAAAGAAATTGTTAACATAATAAATATAGATATATGTCTCACAAATCTATAGGCTTTGAAATCAATTAATTTAGAGTCCATATGAGGGAGATATGTGTGATTAATAAGTAAAGGTTAGAATCAGTCTTGAATCCGGGGTGGTAAATGAAAGTGTTTTACTTTCTGATTTTCTAGGCATAATTAGTAAAGAATCTAAAGCAATAATGAACATAAAAGTTGTATATAAGTGTCTTATCATTTTATAGGCTTTGGAATCACCTCAATTGGAGTTCGTATGAGGGAGATATGGTTGAACAAGTGAGGAAAGGTCACAGAACATGGCCAGGCCGTGTTCTAGGTTACTTCAGCACGGGTAGGCCGTGGTTAGGGCTATTTTTTAGTAAGTTTGAAATACTTTTCACACATGACCATGTCCTGGAACATTTTTCTACCCTAAATGAACCTCATTAACTATAGTGTAATAATAGAAACCAAATTGGAGAATAATGCCCTATAAAATTTGTGAGAACTTGTGTTAGAAATGATAAGTAGGAGGAAAGTAACTAGAGACCAAGCATAAAGGAAATGAAAAGATGAAAATAATATTTAAAAAAGAAGAAGAATCTTATAAATGAAAATAATAAATAACTAGTGTATGCCCTAGCCATTGCCATTGCATGAACTCCTCACCATCTTAAGTGAGTAATTTTGACAAGACAATATTTTATAAAGTGATATTCGAAAATGGTTATGATCATGGCATGATTGCATTTTACCAATGATTTTTGGTAATGATTATGCTTTGATGATAAATTATGCCATGTGAGTATAATGAACATACTTATTATTGAAATCATATTTTTTGCTATTAACGTAAAAAGAAAAGAGATGAGCACGGTCACATGGCGGTTCGTGTGGTGTACCAGTAGGGGATGCCCTACTCATGGCTATGACTATAAAATTGAGAAATGAAAGAGAAAGTGTTCCATGTTGGATGGAGCGAGAAATGTCCGTACCAGAGAGTAGAAAGTACTCACCCTGATGAGGGTAGCTTGATATGAAAATAAATCGATAGCCATAATATGATATTCTAAAAATAGTTATTCATGCCATACATGTCATTACTGTACGCTTTTTATATGCATAGATAAAGTGCATACATGTGACCAAAGATATTTACTATAACTTATACAGATGAACATGACATGATGAGTTATATTGATCATAATTATAATTTATTGTTGAACCAACTGAGATTTAATTCTCACTATATTTCCATATCATGTTTAGAAGACTAAATATGCAGATATTCTCTATGACCGACTTTTAGCATACGTTGGGTCGAGTTGGCTAAGATCTTAGTGAAGGTGCAACCACCCACACTCGTATCTCCGAAATTGGTCAATATGGATGAATAAGATGTAGACATATATGTGTTTAATTTTTGTACAAATGTTTTCAATTAATGATATGTATGTGAACCCAGAATTATATCAGTGTTAATAGTATACAACAACTACAACAACTATAGTTAAGCCTTTTCCCACTAGGTGGGGTCAGCTACATGGATCAAACGGTACCACAGTGACCTATATTTGTAGAGCTGGTCCCAAGCCGAGATAAAAGAAGAGGGTTGTGTTAGGCGTGCGAGAACCAACATAAAATTTTGTCGTAGCTGCTTGAACATGGATAAACGAAGCAATAGTGTGAATAATATACCATAAACCTTAATCATTCTTGGTTAATTTAATTAAATATTATTATGAGTTAAATAGTTAGAAGTGAAGAAGTAATGACTTTGTGAAATTTTAAATATATATATATGTGTGTGTGTGTGTGTGTGTGTGTGTGTGTGTGTGAATGTGTATAAAGGTAAACAAAATAGAGTTGTTACATAATTGATATCAGAGCAGGTCGATCCTATATGGCTAGTGGGTGGATGGTTATCTGAATCAATCTTATAGTGTCTTGAGTATGTTGTGGTTGTGATGTGTAGGGGATTCGTGATTTTATATAGGTAAGAAATTATTAGTGTTCTCTATCTATATGCCTAGGTGGTGTTATAACTGCTGTTAAATATTTTTAAAACTAACTATTGGGCTAGATCACTTCAGTAGCAGCATAATTTTATTTTTTGCCACAGTAGAAAATGGCACCACCAAGGAGGAATCCGGAAAATAATGTGGAGGAAACCCTACACAACCTTGCCACGGCAATTTGAGACCAAGTCATGACCACTAACCAAATTCTACAATACCTCAAGAATGTTAATAACCCGAATGGTGAGAATAGTGTTAATAACTAGATGGCTGGGAATAATAACGGCATATCCGAGTTCCTAAGGACTAGACCACCTTCTTTTCAAATGAGCTTTGACCCGATTGTAGTTGAGAGGTGGATAAGGGAACTGGAGAAAATCTTTGAAGTGATGGGCTGTACTGAGAGCAGCAAGTTATTTTCGCTGCATATATACTGAAAGATGAAGCAGAATACTAGTGACATAGAGCTAGAGAATGTTTAGATCACCAGGGAAGGCATATCACTTAGTAGGTGTTCAAAGATACCTTTTTGAAAAGTACTTCCCAAGTACTGTACAGGAGGAGAAAGAGATCAAATTTCTCTAACTCAGGCAGGGCAGCATAACTGTAGACCAGTACATCGCGAGGTTCGAGGAGTTGTCTAAGTTCTCCTCTTACCTGTGATTCAACCTCAATGAAGCATAGAAGGCTATTAAATTCGAAGCAAGATTGAACTCAAAGATAAGGAATGCTATTGTAGCTATGGAGATCAGGGAGTTTGTACCTCTAATAAATAAATGCAGACTCTTAGAGAAAAGCTTGAGGGCAATGGAGGATGAGAAACAAAGATGAAACTTCTAGAAAAGGAAGAACGGACCACAAAACTTTGGCAGAAATGTTAGATGAAAAGGACAGGGTACTAGCAAAAGGCCAATGACTACAAGTCCCTGACCCTTCCAACAGAACTTTTCCACAGTCAAGTGTACTAAGTGCAGACGTATGCATGGTAATTGGGCATGCTACATGGGACCAGATGGGGGCGTGTTTCTGTTGCCTTATGGAGCAAATGGTGGGTGTGTTTATACTTGCTTTATGGAGCAAGGGTGGGCATGATTCTACTGCGTTGTGGGGCGTGTTCTGCTTGGTTTATGGAGCAAGGATGGGCATGAATTCTGCTACCTCGTGGGGCATGTTTCTGCTTGGTTTATGGAGCAAGGATGGGTATGAATTCTGCTGGCTTGTGGAGCAGATGGTGAGTGTGTTTCTACTTGTATTCTAACCACTACATATGTGTTTTAACCAACAAAGCTGCTGGTGCTTGTTTCAAATTCTCACGTGTATGCATATGTAGATATATATTATGATATGCATGGTGGAGGTGGGAGGAAAAAAAAAAAAAAAATATATATATATATATATATATATATATATATATATATATATATATATATAGCATCACGTAATGCTTCTGCCTTCCTTATTATGTTTTTAGTCCTAAATTAGTAGCATCCTAAGGAATATATTTGTATCATATTCCTCTCATTTATGCTCCAATTGTTTTTTTTATATTACTTATAACCATGAAATGGTACCACATGTTTTATAAAGACTTTATTGTCAACAACTACACATTTTAATTCTTATTCATATATGTCTTAATTTATTACTAATCCTAGATTATTAATGTCTAAACAAAATGTATTTGTGTCCTCTCTCCATCTATTATGATCCTAAGAATTTTATTTATATGATTCAATATTAACTATGTCACCTATTTTATACTTGCTTTATAGTCACATAACTAAGCATCCTAATTACTTGTTATGTGTGTTTTCTACTTATTCTTAAATTTATCTAACTTTATTAGAGGATTAGGATGTTACATTTTCTCTCTTTACTTATTCCCTTAATGTTAGAAACATTTTCTATGCATACACATAAGGTGAAGAGTTTCTAAGGATAATATTTCCTTAGATATCTAAAAATTATCTAATAAATTTTATTTTCTTAACTAAATATTTATGTACCTTTATTAATAAAAGAAACGAAATTAGAGATGTTACACATATCCGTTTGGTAGTTTCAATTTTTTGACCCATTCATACACAACTAGTCTTTGTTGCTTAGTTAATGTGTATTTTGCTTTGGTTTTAATTATTTTGCCATCTCTACTATCCTGCAGCTCTAATTCATTCTATCTACAAATCTCTGCCAAGTAGAGTCTTGTGTAACGACCGGTTTTACATATATATATATATATATATATACATATATATATATATATATATATATATATATGTATATGTATATATATATATATATGTATATATATATATATATGTATATATATATATATATATATATATATATATATATATATATGTATATATATATATATATATAGTCACCGATAACAGATTCTAAGCAGCGAACCATACACATTTATATAAGCAGCTAATATTCCATTATCATAATATTCGAACTACATCAGAGGTTAATATTTATACATCAATGACACTGAGACACATAACTACATCAACTTAACAATCAACCATATACCGCACATCCCCCCTGGGTGTAAAAGGTGGAGGAGGTGGTGCTGGCATCGGGCTCTGTACAAGGATTCGCTATCCACTGGATATTCTATGATCAAGTGCACAGAAGCAGCTAGCGTATCATTTGCTCTTATCTAAACATAACACCAACAATAATAAGAACGGAGGTTCCCAATAATTTTAACATTAAAAGCATCATACGGTAAATAAGGAAAACACAGTGTTTTGTCTAGCTGTATAAACTACAAAAAACATTTTCTCTTTGTATATGATAAATAACAAGAATGTATAGCATCTTTTCATATTCAATAGACAAGTTATGCATCAATATCAGGCATGTATAATAACCAGGTTATACTTCAATAATATGCTTGTGTATCTATCTTTGCAGCACTTTCATGTAGGGTGACTGATCGTCTGCAGCCACATCATAACAATTAATGACTAATCGTTTGTAGCCACATCTCTAAACTCAGTGACTAATTGTCTATAGTCATATCTCAACCATGTACGTCAACATGATATAACCATGTATACATCAAACAGCTCACCTTTATCATCATGCTTGCCATCCACAATCAACTTCGTCTCTTCATACAATCACTATGTAATAACCCCTTTATCGTCATATAATAATGTATACATTATACTCTTTAATCATCATGACCATCATCACAATAGGATTATGCATTAACCAACACATCACTAATATCATGCATAACATCATCACCACATCATTTAACAAATATGTATTAATACACTTACCAATAATGCATACCTTATATCATGTAATCCTTATGCATTGATATACTAGCATAGGCATCAAATCAACATGCATTTCATCCATGCATTACACATCTACCTCATATGCAATTCAATTACATATATCTCATCAATATATAACAAATTGACTTGCATAGGTCTCATTAATATATATTTTTATCCATACATTAAACATACATCTCATCATTATACAACATGTGATTCAATTTCTCATAATAAAAGGATGGAATTCACGCTACAATGCATCTTTAAAAAGACATTTATTTGTATTTTAGTTTCCCTTAACATCATCCATTCATTGAGTTCATTTAAAGCCTTCAAAATGCAAAATAGAGCAAATTCAGCCTCAAGCATGGCCTGGCCGTGTCACCAAGCACGGTCGTGCTTCAGGCTATGAAAGCTGTGCTAAAAAACCACAAAACAGCTGATGTGATCTTAATTAAGCATGATATTTGTAACATCCCTAATTTCATTTCTTTTATTGATAAAAGTACATAAATATTTAATTAAGGAAATAAAATTTATTAGACAATATTTTAGATATATAAGGAAATCTAATCCTTAGATATTCTTCACCTTATGTATATGCATAGAAAATGTTTCTAACATTAAGAGAACAAATAAAGAGGGAAAACCTAATAGGAAAGAAATTAGAAATAACATACTAAAGAGATGTAAAATTCTTGGATAAGAAAGATAAATTTTTAGAAACAAGTAAAGGTCTTAAAATTTCAAGAACATTGGATTAGGGTAATTTTTCCTAATTCAAGAACTAGAGTTACTAAGTTTAAAATCTTTACCCATACATTGGGCTTTTACCTATGGACACTTCAAATAGAGTTTTTCCACTTCACATAAGTTTCTAGCAAGCCCATTGGATAACCTAAACAAGAAATAAAACATAGACTTGGACTAGGATATAGTAATTGGACCAATAGCCCAAAAATTATGAAAATGTGACCAAGCCCTCCAAGAAAAGTAGAATTTTATCCAAAGCAAAAAAATGGGTAGGAATAAGCCCATAATGGGTAGAAATAAGCCCAAATCCAAGAGGAAAAATAAAATAAAATAAATTAGATGATGATATAATAATAATAATAATAATAATAATAAAGATTAGTTTACATGGCATTAAGACAAAAATTTAGCAAGTGGTGTGATTCTACATTCATCATTTAGACAAGTGGCATGATAATACAAGGTTTTAGGACAAAAACATCTATATCCTACACTTATAATTTTAGCAAGTGGTATGATAATACATGGAATTAGGAAAAAACTTTCTTATTCCACACAAATAATATCAACCAAATAATGGAGATTCAAGGGCTAGAAATTTGCCACCTAAAAAGGCAAACCTATCATACTTGTTTAAGACAAAAGAAAATGGAAATGAATCCCTAAATCAAAGGGACCTTGTCCCTTATCTTAAGAACATATCATCATAATTTTCAAAATGAAAATCTCCTTTTCCTATGCATATCTTGACTAAGGAAGAGGAAGACAAGAACATAAGTTGTTTGTTTTTCAAAAATTCAACAAAGTGTATCATAATTGTGATAAGGTAGACCCATGATCATGAAAGGTGTATTATTTTGTGGTCTATATAAGCAAAACCCACCCCTACAACATTTTAATTTTGTCCTAGTGAGGAAGAGAGAGAAATAGAAGCAAGGTAGAGTGAGGAAAGGAGAGAAAGAGAGGAGAAGAAAGGAAGGAAGAAGAAGGAGAAGTTTAGAAGGCTAAGTACTCAAGGTAAGTTACCTTAATCTCCACTTGAGTCCATTTTTCATCCTTGAGGTTAAAAAATTCACCCTCCTTCTCTTACCTAAGCTGCTAGAAAAGCTAAGGGAAGGAAGGAATCTTGCTACTTCTTTCAAGAGGAAACAAGAAAACCAATTCACTAAGTAAGCTAGGGAGATTCTTAGGTAAGTTTAACAATATTTCTTTTTGAAGAAAACTTTTAAAACTTATAATATTTATATGAGATTTTTATCTTAGAACTTTTATGATTGGTCATGATGTTGCTATATCATGTTACATATTAATCTTACATGTGATGTATGTTTGAATACTTAGGTTGGTGTAGATAGTTCTACATGGGTATGGCTATGGGTGGCAGAATTTTTAGTTGTGGTGTTTTAATTTCTGGGAACAATTTATAAGGAATTAAAATAAATGGTTAACATATGAATTATAGATATATGTGTCATGGATTTTAAGCCACTGGAATCATTCAATTTAGAGTTCATATGAGGAAGATATGTTCCGATTAGTAAGCAAAGGTCAGAAAATGGTTCATCAAGGAAGAATATGTTAGGATAGCTTCTGTGTTTTAATTTCTGGGAATTATCTGTAGGGAATTAAAATAAATGGTTAACATAAGAATTAAAGATATATGTGTCACAGAATTTTAGCCACTGGAATCATTTAATTTGGAGTCCATATGAGGTAGATATGGCCTGATTAGTAGTCAAAGGTCAGAAAATGGTTCATCACGGAAGAATATGTTAGGACAGCTTCTGTATTTTAATTTCTGGGAATTATCTATATGGAATTAAAATAAATGGTTAACATAATAATTATATCTATGTGTGTCATGGATGTTTAGCCACTGGAATCATTCAATTTGGAGTCGATATGTGGTAGATATGGTCCAATTAGTAAGCAAAGGTCAGAAAATGGTTCATCAGGGAAGAATATGTTAGGATAGCTTCTGTGTTTTAATTTCTGGGAATTATCTGTAGGGAATTAAAATAAATGGTTAAAAGAAGAATTAAATATATATGTGTCACGGATTTGTATCCACTGGAATCATTCAATTTTCAGTCCATATGAGGTAGATATGGTCCGATTAGTAGTCAAAGGTCAGAAAATGGTTCATCGGGGAAGAATATGTTAGGATAGCTTCTGTATTTTAACTTCTGGGAATTATATGTATGGAATTAAAATAAGTGGTTAACATAAGAATTATAGCTACGTGTGTCATGGATTTTCAGCCACTGGAATTATTCACTTTGGAGTCCATATGAGGAAGATATGAGTTTATTAGTAGTCAAAGGTCAGAAAATGGTTCATCAGGGAAGAATATGTTAGGACAGCTTCTGTATTTTAATTTCTGGGAATTATCTGTATGGAATTAAAATAAATGATTAACATAAGAATTATAGCTACGTGGGGCATGGATATTTGGCCACTAGAATCATTCAATTTGGAGTGCATATGAGGAAGATATGAGCTTATTAGTAGTCAAATGTCAGAAAATGGTTCATCACGGAAGAATATGTTAAGACAGCTTCTGTATTTTAATTTCTGGGAATTATCTATATGGAATTAAATTAAATGGTTAACATAAGAATTATAGATATGTGTGTCAAAGATTTTTAGCCACTAGAATCACTCAATTGGGAGTCCATATGAGGAAGATATGGTCTGATTAGTAGGTAGAGGTCAGAACCTATCCGAGAAGAAATAACATATACATTTAGGGAGTAATATCACCTTGATTTCTTAATATTTCGCTACAATGTTCAACATAATAGTTTTAGATAAATTTTTTATCTTGAAAGTGACACCAAGATCACCTACATCAGAGTTAAATTGGGGGCGTTATGCTCTGATTAGTAAGAGAAGGTTAGATATGATGAAAACCTGCATCAAGAAAATAAAGAAATAAAATTAGTATTTAAAAAAGAAGATGAATCTTAATAAATGACTAGTATAGCCCTAGCCATTGCCATTGTATGAACTTCTTACCATCTTAAGTGTGAAATTTTGACATGGAAACATTTTATAAAGTGATATTTGAAATGGTTATGTTCATGGCATGATTACCAATCATTTTTGGTAATAATTATATTTTGATGAACATACTTGTTATTGAAAGCATATTTTTGGCTATCATTGTGAAAAGAAAAGAAATGAGCACGGTCACATGGCAATCCGTGTGGTGCACCAGTAGAGGACGCCCTACCAACGGTTATGATCATGTTAATGTGAAAAGAAAGAGAAAAGTGGGCCATGTCGGACGGAGCGAGAAAATCCCATACCGGAGAGTAGAAGATACTCACCCTGACCGGAGTAGCTTGAAATGAGAATAAGTTAATGGCCATCATATGTTATTCTGAAAATAATTAATCCTTTCATACATATCATTATTGTATGATTCTTATGTGCGTAGATATAATGCATTCATGTGACCAAAGATATTTTCTGTAGTCTATACAGCTGAACATGACATGATAAACTATATTGATGATAAATTATGATTTATTGTTGAACTTACTGGGATTTAATTCTCACTATATTTCCATATTATGTTCAGAAGAATAAATATGCAGATTTTCTCTATGACACTTATTATTTCTGTACGTTGGATCGAGGTGCCCTACCTTGGGCAACTTCCAGTTATTTCAGATGTATCTGTCGTAGATGTGACTGAGATTCCGGTGGACGTGCCACCCGCACCAGTGTCCCCGGAAGTAGTTGACATAGATGATTAAAGCTAATATGTATCTTTGTACAAATGTTTGTAAAATAATGGTGTGTAGTTTGTAAAATAATGGTGTGTATGGAAACTCAGTATTGTATCACTGTTAATAATAATTATGCATGGTTAAAGTGATTATTATTACGAGTTAAGTGGTTAGAATTAAAGTAGTAATAACTTCATGGAATTTTTACAAATATAATAAAAAACATTTTACATTTACATAAATGGAGTTGTTACAATATTAATACCTTTAAACTTACTTTTTGTTTGATTTAAGTAAAATATAATTAGGAATTAGCTTAGTTTTGTGTTTTGTGTTGTAGGAACAAAGGAAGGAGAAAAGAGAAGAAAAAGATAAGAAATTCATGGAAAAATGCTACATTGCAGCGATTCCAGACATTTCAGCACTGTTTTGATCATATCTCCCTCTTATGAACTCCAATCAAAGTGATTCAAGTGGATATGAAAATATAACACAATCATCTACAACGTTTATGTTGAAGACTTGGTCAAATTTGGGAGATTTCATAGCATTACAGAGCTTGGAAATCAGAATCACAGTGCAGCAAAATGAATTCTAACCTTTGGTAACTAATTTTAGATATCTCCTTCAATTTATATTGGATTAAGGTGATTCCAAAGGCTATGAAAAGAAGAGACATAGACCTACAAATTTTATGTTCGGCACATTGGCAAATTCTAAAATTTTCTTGGCGCTGCGTCATTGCAGGTCCGTAGTGCTGCGACGCCGCCACCGTACAGGTCATTAAAATCAAAATTTTTAAGGTTTTTTTACTCTAATTGAAGCCCCATGGGCTGGGATTTGACCTAGATACAATCTTACTTCGATTAGGAGGAGTTAATCTATAAAAAAGGAGAAAAGAAAGCAGATAATTCATTCAATTATTCATCCAAGTTCTTAGTTACATTTTTTAATTCTTCTTTAGATTTTCTTATGGCCCTACGTGGCTAGTTATTTTCAGTTGGTTGAGTTAGATTTAAACTTCAAGAGATCTTCATGCATTGTGAGATGTGGATTTGATTTTATTATTTCAATTTGAATTGAGTATTGATTATTCATATGGTCTTCTTCTCAATGATTATTCATATGATTGCTAGGGAGGCCTACTAGTATATTGTCGGTCTTAATCTACCGCTGAATTATGTTTTGAACAAAGTTTTCAATTCTATGATTCATGAGGCAAATAGGTTTGAGGATTTTGAATTATAAATCATTGAACCTACGACGAATAATTAACTAAATTAGATATAGCCGATGTGTTTATATTTGTTTAGCTCTGTCATTTTATCTAGTTCTTCATGCGATTAATAAGTTATACTTTACCGATGTGCTAAAGGATTGCTTTTTAATTAGGGTTTAATTGATGCTATTGTCATTAATTTACTAGACTTAAGAAGGAACAGGGTTAGAAACCCAATGATAAATATTCATATACAGATTGATTATGTTGTCAATGATCAATGCAATCCCTTGATGGTGGATATCAACCGAAACCAACGTTTGTCTCATTAATTACTCTCTTTTAATTACTTTCATTATTGTTTAATTTACTTAATTTGTGATTATCAATCCCCCCTTTTTCTAATCACATAAAGTAATACCAGTCTCTGTGGGATCGACCCTTACTCCCACTACTACAGGTTAGTTTTGAGGTAATGTATCAATTTGGGTGTACCTGCCACAGTACGCACCAAATTTTGGCGCCGTTGCCGGGGATTATATCTATTTACCTTTTGTGATTTTATTTTATTTTATTTTTTCTTTTTGTTCATAACTTTGAATATGGCAGCCAATTTTCAACAATTTGGCACTAGGCTAATCTCTCCATTACGACATGCTGGTGAGGTATGTAGTTCTTCACTTGAACAACAACTTGCAAATATAACCTCTCTTGTTCATCAACGTGTAGAAAATATGCAAAGAGAAAATTTCTACGGAAATCATTCAATCATGGAGCATCCGTCTATTGGGTACCCAACTTTCTATGACGAGTCATTTGAGTAGGTAAATATGGTTGGTGGTTTCCCTGAACCACAACAAGTGAGATATGATTCCTATTCAAACATATACAATCCTGAATGGAAGGATCATCTCAACTTCAGATATGGGAATGCACAAATAGTCCTGCAAAACAAAATTTTGTAAATTTTTAGCATACCCAACAGGCTTATTATCCTAGACAATCTGCATATCAAGAATTTCAGGTAAGTAGTTCTTTAGAAGAAATTGTTAAATCTATTGAACGTAATACTCATCAATTTCAACAAGAGGTAAGGGCCAGCATTCAAAGTTTAACAAATCAAATTGGGCAACTTGCAACAACAATCAATCAATTAGAGGCTCAGAATTCAAAAGTTGAAAGTCTAGCTCCAGCATCATTAGTGCAAAAAGAGGAAAATTCTGCACTTAATGAAAAAGATGACTTGAAAGTTGACAATAGTAAGCCTACTAATAAAGAGGCTGTGGAATCTACCCTGAATGCCAAATTTGAAGAGAATATTACAGCAAGAGAGGAAGCACCAGAAGTGCAGCAAACAGGTAAGGATCTTTCTATGTTATTACCAATTTCTAATAAGATTCCTGTACCTTCTATTTTTGCAGTATTCTGACCTAGGCTTAAAGAGCCTCCTTAGCCATTTAAAGGACATATACAGTGGAGAACCACCCCTAGTGATAACCTCAAATAAATGTGCCCTACTCAAAGATAGAGGAAAGCTGCCCCCTGCTTTGGTAAAAACTCAAAAAGATGAAATTAAATTGGATGCCAAAAGCTACTCAAGACATCAATTATTTCTAGGTAAGTTGAGTTCTCATTTAATTAAACCTTTGACTAATGCTGACTTTCCTCTTCATAATGCAGCTGAACCTCAAAATTCTGCACATTCAAAGGCAAGCCAATTCAAAGTGGACATTAAGGACCCTCCTTGAATGACATAAGGAGCTTTGAGTCGAGCCAACGACATTAAACAAAGAAGCTTATTGGGAGGCAACCCAACATAATAATAAAAAAGTGGAAAGCAGAAAATTCGGAGTCCAGTAATGCAACACGCTCATTCTAACCCAAACAAATTCAGGGAAGTCCACTTAACTCATATGTTTTTCTATATCTTTCCCTAATTCTTATCTTTCTTTTACATTGAGGACAATGTAAAGTTTGAGTGTGGGGGTGGAAGTTTATTTTTCTGAATCATTGTGACCCTATTATGATCATCAATTTTCTGATTTTCACTATTAATGTATTTTTATTGCATTTAACAAGTTGAGTGATTGTGTGAGGGTTCAATTTATGTTTTGGGATGTTAGGCACAACCAACAACCAATGATATGACTGTCCAATTTTTTTTAACTCTTGAAAAATATAGAAAATTCATGATTGTGTGCAATTTTATCCCTTTTTGCAATTTATTACTTTTGACTTTAGAATCCTGAAATATGTTTGCACAATAACTTTGGGCATTAAATTTATCTTACACTTAGAGAAGGTTTATATAATTCAAACATATTTCATGATCTCCACAGGATTCTAGAACTTATTCGAATGCTACTTGAGGCGAAATCTTAGGCTAATACTATTATTTAGGAAATGATTTAGGCATTATTGGATAGATTGAGCTTTTCTAGCCTAACCTAAGCAATGAAATATCCTTAGTTTCTCTATCTTGAGCTTAATGAACTTTTCCTTCTAAAAACCACAAACAAGCCGAAAGCCAAATTTTGTATGAATATCCTTATTTTTTATCCTATTCACTCACTCCATGATTATTTTTCTGAATACTTGTTTTGTAGAACTTTATTTACTGAAGGGTGGAAGGGTGGAGCAAAGAAAAGAAAAGAATTATGCAAAGAATAAAAAAGAGAATTACGCAAAGAAGAGAGAAGAAAAATACAAAGAGGATAAAAGCAAATTTTGTGCGTGAAAGAAAAAAAATTTTGAGGACCAAGGAAAAGGATGGATTAAACTCAATTGAAACAAGAAGATGAGTGGGGGGGAAAATCTCCCTAAATTTAGGAAAGCTCAAGAGATTATATTTAATCATGTACTGCTGGGTGATTGAGCCTAAATTTGTATCATTTATCTTACCTTATACCCTGGCCACATTACAAGCTAAATAAAGTCCTACTGATCCTAGAGGTAGTTTTGGCCTACATTAGTGGAGAGTGGCATGAAGAATAAGCATATAGAAATCCTAAACTAATTAGAGATTTACAACCAAAATTTTGGGATATATACACTCATCTGAGTAAAGGAAATTTATTGACCTAAAAACACACACACACTAGGGATTCAGAAGGATAAAATAATAGATTGCATTTGTGTTAATCTTGTGACCTTCCAAAATTTTTCTAGAGTATATTTTTATGTTATGAGGCAAACGTTTGGTAAGCCTAACACTCACTACATTATTGATTGTTGTTTTTTTTGTCTTTAGGGATTATTTTGCTTGAGGACAAGCAAAAGGTTGAGGTGGGGGTATTTGATGTGATCTTAATTAAGCATGATATTAATACATTTAAACTTACTTTTTGTTTGATTTAAGTAAAATATAATTAGGAATTAGATTAGTTTTGTGTTGTAGGAACAAAGGTAGGAGAAAATAGAAGAAAAAGATAAGAAATTCATGGAAAATGCTACATTGAAGCGATTCCAGACCTTTCAGCACTGTGTTGATCATATCTCTCTCTTATGAACTCCAATCAAAGTGATTCAAGTGGCTATGAAAATATAACACAATCATCGACAACGTTTATGTTGAACACTTGGTCAAATTCAGGAGATTTCATAGCATTACAGAGCTCGGAAATCAGAATCACAGTGCAGCAAGATGAACTCTGACTTTTGTTCACTAAATTTAGTATATCGCCTTCAATTTAGATTGGATTAAGGTGATTCTAGCGGCTATGGAAGAAAGAGACATAGAGCTACAACTTTTGTGTTCTGTACATTGGCAAATTCTGGAATTTTCTGGACGCCGCGGCGCTGCGTCATTGCAAGTCCGTAGCGCCATGGCGCCTCTGCCATACAGGTCATTAAAATCACAATTTTTAGGGTTTTTTGACTCCAATTGAAGCCCGATGGGCTGGGATTTGACCTATATACAATCCTACTTCAATTAGGAGGAGTTAATCTATAAAAAGGGAGGAAAGCAAGCAGATAATTCATTCAATCATTCATCCAAGTTCTTAGTTATATTCTTTAATTCTTCTTTAGATTTTCTTATGGCCCTACATGGCTAGTTCTTTTTAGTTTGTTGAGGTAGATTGAAACCTCAAGGGATCTTCATGCATTGTGAGATGTGAATTTGATTTTATTATTTCAATTTGAATTGAGTATTCATTATTCATCTGCTCTTCTTCTCAATGATTATTCATATGATTGCTAGGGAGGCCTACTAGTATATTGTCTGTCTTAATCTACCGCTGAATTATGTTTTGAACAAAGTCTTCAATTCTAGGATTCATGAGCCAAATAGGTTTGAGGATTTAGAATTATAAATCATTGAACCTATAACGAATAATTAACTAAATTAGATATATCCTATGTGTTTATATTTGTTTAGCTCTGTCAATTTATCTAGTTCTTCATGCGATTCATAAGTTATGCTTTACCGATGTGCTAAAGGATTGCTTGTTAATTAGGGTTTAATTGATGCGATTGTTATTAATTTACTAGACTTAAGAAGGAATAGGGTTAGAAACCCAATGATAGATATTCATATATAGATTGATTATGTTGTCAATGATCAATGCAATCCCTTGATGTGGATATCAACCGAAACCAACGTCTTTATCATTAATTACTCTCTTTTAATTACTTTCATTATTGTTTACTTTACGTAATTTGTGATTATCAATCCCCCCTTTTTCTAATCACATAAGGTAATACCAGTCTCTGTGGGATCGACCCTTACTCCCACTACTACAGGTTAGTTTTGAGGTAAGGTATCAATTTGGGTGTACCTGTGACAGTATGCACCAACAACCCGAAGCACGGCCTGGCTGTGTCTCCAAACACGGTTGTGCTTCGGGTTTTCCCAGCAGTCCAGATTTCGGTCCAATCAGAACTTCTCTTACTAAAAAGACTATAAATCTTTCAATTTAACTCCGAATAAGGTGATTTTGGTGTGTATGGAAAGATAAGACAATTATCTAAAACTTTTATGTTTACTACTTTAATAGATTAGAAACATTAAAAGGTGAAACTAGTCTACAAAAATAGAATTACGATTATATGCATTAAATATGACCTTGCTTCACTCATCAAAAGATATCTCTTTCCTTTCAAATCCGATTAAGGTGATTCTGGAGGCATTAGAAAGCTAAGAAACAAGGATACAACTCATCTTTTGAATAGATTTCCAAATTCAATATAAAACATAACACCCAGAATCAACCATTCAGAGCATTGATTTTCAACCCTTTCGAGCCCAAAATTAGCAAACACATGTATAATCTATGCATTCAACTCTCACCTTTCATGGCAAACCATAAATATACATCATGAATCATCAAAAGAGGATATATGAAACACTTGTAAATCATTCAAAATACATTAAATTCCATGGAAATATGTATAATGTTAAACCTACCAAACTAGAGATTCTTTCTATCCTTGGATTTCCTCCTCTTGATCACTTCCCTTCTTCCTTTCCCTTGGATTTTCACCTTTGTTGCCTTTCTCTCTCCTCTTTCTCTCTCTTCTTTTTTTCTCTCCTTCTCTCAGCCTCTCTCTCTTCTCTTCTTTTTCCCTTGGCCGCCACCTCTCTTCCCCTTTACCCTTTTGACCTACTTCTTCTCTAAGCCAAGAATTTTCCAAGTCAAGGCTTCCTCTCTAAGCCAACCCTCTCCCCTTCTCTCCCTTGGGTTAGTCGACTCGCCCTTGAGTCAAGCAAAGATAAGATATTTTATTTAGCCTTCCTCAACAAGCCATCATCCTCCTATCTCAAGACCTTACTTTATCCAACTATTACACTCTTGCCATCCTATCACAATTGAACTATGCCATTAGATAAGGCTTTGTTTGGTTGTAGGAAAATTCTACCAAATGCTTCAATTCCACTTTATCCTTTTTCTATGGTTTCATTGATGTTCCATTTTATTCTCTTCCATTCCCTTCACCATGAGAATTATTTTCCACTTATTAAAATCTGGGATGTTACATCTTGCATTAAAATTATCTTTTGTCTTACCTTTAATGTCCATAACTGTGTATAAAATATTCAAGAAGACATTTCTCTCAATATGCATAACATCTAAATTATGTAGGAGAATATTTGTTTTCCAATATGGTAGCTCCCAAAATATAGCTTGCTTGGTCTAGTTATGAATAAATCCATACACTGGGATATTTTCATATGTCTCTCTAGTTATGCTAGGCATATGTCTTACCCTTTTCAATACTTCACCAGTTAACCAAGGCGGAGGTAAAAATGTCTCAACATGTCTCTTTTGAAAAGCATTCTTATTCCTTCTGTAACAATGATTAAGTGGCAAGAATTGTCGATGACAATCAAAGAAGGACTTCTTCTGGCAAGTCGAAGGAAGAATTCCTTTGAACACTCCATACATATTGGGCAATTAAGTTTTCCCATTATCATCTAACCTAAAAGCATCCTATATGCAAGAAAGTCATTAATGGTCCACAGCAAGCAACCTTTCATAATAAATTTCTGCTTCAGTAAGACATGATAAATTATGACAACAGTGTTCCATAAAAGTTTGAGGTCACTTATAAGAGGTTGCAAGTACACATCAATTTTATTCTTTGGATTGGAAGGATTGGGGATTATAATGGTCAAGAACAAGAACTCTCTTCTCATGCACATCTAAGGGGAAAGATTGTAAAGGGTAACAATAATGGGCCAACATGAATAAGTTCAACCTATTTTATAAAATGGAGCAAATCCATCAACACACAAACCTAACCTTACATTCTGAGGGTCCATTGCAAATTCAAGATATTTTTCATCAAATATTTTTCAAGCCTCACCATCAGATGGATGAGACAACGAACCTGTCACCCTCACAGTCTCCTGATGCCATTTCATTTGACTTGTAATTTGCATTGAGGAATAAAGTCTTTGTAGCCTTGGAATAAGTGGAAAAAACCACATTTTTTTCACTGGAATCTTTCTTACCTTGCCATTTTTTATGACCCTTTTGTAACGCTCTTTACCAAAAAAATTTACAAAGACGAAACTCCTTATCAAGAGGACTATGATAAATCATGCATCTGTTTAGATAACAGTGAATTTTTATACAACTTAATTCTAATTGCTCCACTGATTTCTTTGAAAGGTAGAGGTTTTTAAGCATACGATTTTCGTTCGGCAATGCATTTCCCATAAATTGCACCCATCAATTGAAACAATTCTCGGATATATTGCAGTCTGACTTGATACCTAAAGCTTCCACTGCAGCTAACAATTCATAATAGTTTTCACAACCGTTGAACAAAGGAGAATGCGTAACTACTAACATATTAAGAAATTATTTGGCTTCTGGGTTAGGATCTTTATCCCTCTGTTCACAATGACCAAAACCTTGTTTCTCTATATAATTACCAATAGATATTCCAACGGCATCCATTACCATTTGTTTTCGATCATCGAAGCATGCCCGAAAATCATTGCTTCCATAATATGAGTTTCTTGAAACCATTGGTAGAAAGAAAGGTCTTGGTTCATCATGGTTGATCCAATAATAGTAATTACTCAAAAAACCCCTTCATACAAAGATGGGTTTTCACTTTATCAACTAAAAAATATTTCTGACACTTTCATTTTCTACAAGGGAACCTCAATTTTCCTACTCTTTTAAAATGATCATGACCACAAGTAAACTCTACAAACTTAACAACTCTTGCCATAAACTCATCCGTAATTGTTCTCTTTTTAGAACCTATCTTATTATCCATCCACTTATGATATTCAGGAACTTCCATCCTATTTCTAGGCATACATGAATCAAAACAAACATCTTAATTCAATATGCACTAATTATAATAATATATTGAAGCAATACCAACATAAAAGGCATAATGTGCATCGAAATCAATTGGTTGACATACATTTTTATAAATTTGTTTGATTCATGTATATTTGGTACCCAAAAATTCATACTCTTTCTATAATAATTATATAAGTTACGCCAATATGTTACCTACATATATATGCATAACTTGTGCATGATGGACTAGTGGTAAGTGTTCCACTTATTGTGACTCTCTAATATTTGATTTACGAAATCAATATCAAAGCTTCAGTTAGCCATAAAATCTTTGTATTTCCAAAATTTCTTATTCTACGTTTGCCATTCATATTTTTACACTTTATATTTGTGAAGATATGAGAAATTGGAGTGAATTAAATTAATATAAACAATATTTTTAATAAAATTAGCAACGAGTCTGGTGGTTGTGTGCAAAAAAAAAAAGCTGAAGGAATCTGTGGCACAAAAAATATAGTTCTTCGTATTAGAGAATTCATACTTTATTTTGAAACTTTCATTAATTTTTTGTTGTTGAGTTATTTATTTATTTATTTTTCAAATATAAAATTAAAAATAATTTTATTTTATTAAAAAAAATTAGGAGTGATTCTTTCACAAAATATAAGATATAGAGAAAATATAAGACATAGAGAGTTTAATATAATTTAATTATTTTATGTATATATTCAATTTGATCTAAAAAAACACCAAAATTAAATATATTTAAACAAACAAAAAATTATATCATTCCAAGTCTATCACAAAAGTATAAGAAAATAGACAATATATTTCAATCAATTTTTATTATTGTTCTTTTTTTTATCACATCTACAAAAAATTTCTACTACTCTATCATAGAAAAGTAATAAAAAATTACATATTTGTATTTAACACAAACTTAATTTATTAAATATTATTAGCATGCATGACAATCATAAGAAAAAGAATCATCAGAGATATGATCAAAAAATGGACAATACAATAATTTTAAGAACACTATAAAATCTAAAAAAGTTCTATTAAAAAATCTCAAAGAAAGAACTATAAAAAAATAAAAAATAAAAAAGAAAGATCGTAACCGCTTTGCCCATTTTATTATGACATTAATAAAATATTCACATATATATCTTTTATGTCTTTTCCTCATATACAATATTATTTTATATTAAATTAATAAAAAAACTCTATAAAAATAGTGAAAATAAGTGTTCCCTTCAATGTTAAAATAATCCAATGCAAAGCAAAAATCTTTTTTTTTTTTGACACAACCAGGTTTTTATATTTTTTAAAATTAGAATAAAGCACAACCCGGGTTCTCTAATCTTTTTTTATTTTTTATTTTTGGCACTTCCTAAGGCTTTAGTTATCCCAACATAGTAACAAAAGTTTACTTTAATTGTGCAGTGCAATATCTTTTTTTTTTCTCCCATGGCCAAGAAGATCGTGGATTACTACTAGTAACCTACTTTGCTATTAAGTCACATGTACCATGACCAAAATAGTAAAACTGTGAGGGCTAGGCTAGGATGAAGTGACATAAATAACTACAGCAATAAATGAACTGCCATTACAATAGTAGCATCACAAAGTGAATCCATATTTTTCCCTTTATTTGACATAGGAACTCACTTGGATGTTGAATACATGGTTGGCCGCAACAAATCTATTAGCCCATCATTTCTACTCCAACATCTTACTAATCCTATTCCTAATAACACAAACTAGTAAATTAAATGCTTTTTAAAAGGGACCCTCTCTATTTATGACAATATAATATCTAATTACTCTAATTAAATTGATTACTTTCTCAACCATGCCCACCATTTCTCATCTATCCCTCTTCTTTCACAAATGAACACTTGATAGTAAAATTTTACTTATCTACCATGCTAGTTGGTGGGCATTATTTGTTCTTTTTGCATGAAAATTGGAGCCACTTTTAAGCAATAAACAATATCCTAGTATAGCCACATGCTGTTCCACAATTAACGACTTAAAAGTGTTAATCTAAATTTGGATTTTTTGTTTTAAAATTTTTGGGGAAAAGGGAATTAATTATAGCAAAGAACCAGAATTGAACTCAGTAATAGTAAGAATATTTGGTTATTTATGGATCTAAGACTTTTTATTTATTTATTGGTACCAATGAATGCACTGCCTTGTTTAAAGGGATATAGTACGATAATAATAGGATTTAGTACTAAATAATAGAAAACTTGTAAAGTCAAGAGAGAGCACAAAAACTAGTAATTATACTTAAATTTGAAGAATATATATATATATATATATATATATATATATATATATATATATATATATATATATATATATATATATATATATATATATATATATATACACACACCTTTTTATGTAGTAAAAAAGAGAACAATCAAGAATAGTGACGTAAATGATTAAGGTCATTTTTTCCCTCCTTTGTTGTTTTATGCTTGTTGACAAATGTTGTCGACTTTCCTAATTAATTAGTACCTTAATGACACTTTCCTTCCACATTAAGTAATTTGCAGAGAAAACTGCATTGGAGTTTTATTTTTTGAGTAGAAAAAATGATCTTCTTCTTTATCATTCCTTCATTTTTCATACAAAAAAAATATTAGAACTTGAAAGTAATGACTTTTGCTCCCAATTGCATTCAAAACATTACCAAAGCCAATTTGGAACACATTCACATAATTTAGTCAATTTTTTTGAGAATTGACTTCGCTATTGTTGCGAGAGGATATTTTACATGTAATGGAGCAAAACATTCCAATCATTCTTTGCAAATTAAAACAAATTTTTCCTCCAAGTTTTTTTGAATCAATATAACACCTTCTAATTCATTTTTCATACAAAGCAAGAGTTTGAGGTCCAGTGCAATATCGATAGATGTATCCATTTGAAAGGTAGAGTCATGTATCCTTTTTGTTTTCTTATAAATTATGGCATTGTATTCATAGTACTAAATGTGTCAATTAAGTGTATTAGGTTTGTTCGCATACTAAAAGACAAGGTGAAGAACACAGTTACAGTTGAAGGTTTTATTTGTAAAGCTTATCTGGTAGAGGAGATATATACTTTTGCATCTTACTATTATCCACCTAATGTTCCATGTAAAAGGACTCAAGTACCATGAAATAATGATGGAGGTGAAGGTTGTCCAATTAGACCACTGCTCTTTATCTTTAAGTATCCTGGCCATCCTTCCGAAAGATGCATATCCTTCATGTTGGAATAAAGGGACTTGCAAAACGCACATTTATGTGTTCTTCTAAACTGTCTTGAGGTGGATCCATTTTTAACGTAAGTGTATAAAATGCTTATTTAAGTGCTATATATATATATATATATATATATATATATATATATATATATATATATATATATATATATCACTATAAATTGCTCTAACATGTTTTCTCAATGTAGAACATATACTAATATGCTACAAAAATGTGGGATGGGTGACTCGAAAGTAGATAGGTAAATCTCCACAATGTTTCCTATGTGGTTTAAAGAATACATATGTTGCACATCTTCTCCTTAATTTCCTAGTCTCTAAAATTTTTCTTCTTAGGTGAGACTGACTTAAATGTTTGATGACTATATGTTAAATAATAATGTCAAAGATGCCCTTCTAAAGAGTTTGGCATGGGGTCCTGAAGGAAAGGCCAACAAATGGCCATCATATTATGTAAATGGTTATAAATTTAACACAAAATAGCCAAGGTATGGGTACAACAAATTTTGGTGTATATTGTTAAGGTGGTACAAATAAAACAATAGAAAATGATTATTATGGGGTCTTAACAGACATTATTGAAGTACACTATATAGAATGGCCCATAAATATGTTAGTTCTATTTAAATTTGATTGGTTTGATCCCAATTTAAGTCATGCAACAAAGGTAGATAACTATAGGATTGTTGAGGTTAGAACATCTAGAAGATATAAAAATTATAATCCCTTTATATTTGCACAATAAGCAATGCAAGTATATTATACACAATATCCTGAAGGGCAATGTGATTGGTTATTAGTGATCAAAATTAAGTCACGAACCACAATACAAACCACATAAAAACTAAAATTTCTGAAAGTGATGCTTCATACCAAGAAAATTCATTAATGCAATTGCCTGTAATAGTTTCAAATGACAATCTCGAGCAGAGTTTTTTTGATATTGATGACCCTGTGAATGAAGTATATGGTCCTTCTTTCAACCAATATGAAGTAGAGACAAATATAAATATTGAAATAGAAGATGTAGATGAAGAAGGAGAATGG
The DNA here is from genome assembly GCA_037074535.1 of Gleditsia sinensis. Classification (NCBI taxonomy): domain Eukaryota; kingdom Viridiplantae; phylum Streptophyta; class Magnoliopsida; order Fabales; family Fabaceae; genus Gleditsia; species Gleditsia sinensis. The sequence goes on from CM073471.1 coordinate 34,939,038, forward strand.
GAAGAAGAAGAAAAGGAAAAAAATGACAATGATGAAGAAGACGTTTAGGTATTGTTAGCTTTCTTCATTTTGTTAAGTGTATTATGTCGATAATATATTATGTCTGTTTGAAGTAGGTTATAAATCTATGGTAGTATAATTATTAATTTCTCTATCATTGTCTATTGTAATTATGTGTTTTTTATTATGAAATTGTAATCAAACTTAATTCTATTGAAGTACACTATATAGGATGGCCCATAGAGATGTTAGTTCTATTTAAATGTGATTGGTTTGATCCCAATTTAAGTCATGGAACAAAGGTAGATAAGTATTAGATTGTTGAAGTTAGAACATGTAGGGGATATAAAAATTATAATCTTTTTATATTTGCATAATAAGCAATGCAAGTATATTATACACAGTATCCTAAAGGGCAACGTGATTGGTTATTAGTGATCAAAATTAAGGCACGAACCACAATACAAACCACATAGAAACTAAAATTTCTGAAAGTGATGCTTCTTACCAAGAAGAGTCATTAATGCAATCGCCTGTAATAGTTTCAAATGACAATCTCGAGCAGAGTTTTGTTGATATTGATGACCTTGTGGATGAAGTATATTGTCTTTCTTTGAACCAATATGAAGTAGAGACAAATATAAATATTGAAATAGAAGATGTGGATGAAGAAGGAGAATGTGATGAAGAAGAAGAGGAAAAAAATGACAATGATGAAGAAGACGTTTAGGTATTGTTAGCTTTCTTCATTTTACTAAGTGTATTATGTCGATCATAAATTATGTCTTTTTGAAGTAGGTTATAAAACTATGGTATTATAATTATTAATTTCTCTATCATTGTCTATTGATGTTAGTTCTATTTAAATGTGATTGGTTTGATCCCAATTTAAGTCATGGAACAAAGGTAGATAAGTATTAGATTGTTGAAGTTAGAACATGTAGGGGATATAAAAATTATAATCTCTTTATATTTGCATAATAAGCAATGCAAGTATATTATACACAGTATCCTAAAGGGCAACGTGATTGGTTATTAGTGATCAAAATTAAGGCACGAACCACAATACAAACCACATAGAAACTAAAATTTCTGAAAGTGATGCTTCTTACCAAGAAGAGTCATTAATGCAATCGCCTGTAATAATTTCAAATGACAATCTCGAGCAGAGTTTTGTTGATATTGATGACCTTGTGGATGAAGTATATTGTCCTTCTTTGAACCAATATGAAGTAGAGACAAATATAAATATTGAAATAGAAGATGTGGATGAAGAAGGAGAATGTGATGAAGAAGAAGAGGAAAAAAATGACAATGATGAAGAAGACGTTTAGGTATTGTTAGCTTTCTTCATTTTACTAAGTGTATTATGTCGATCATAAATTATGTCTTTTCGAAGTAGGTTATAAATCTATGGTAGTATAATTATTAATTTCTCTATCATTGTCTATTGTAATTATGTGTTTTTTATTATGAAATTGTAATCAAACTTAATTCTATTGAAGTACACTATACAGGATGGCCCATAAAGATGTTAGTTCTATTTAAATGTGATTGGTTTGATCCCAATTTAAGTCATGGAACAAAAGTAGATAACTATAGGATTGTTGAAGTTAGAACATATAGGGGATATAAAAATTATAATCTCTTTATATTTGCATAATAAGCAACGCAAGTATATTATACACAGTATTCTGAAGGGCAACGTGATTGGTTATTAGTGATCACAATTAAGGCACAAAGCACAATACAAACCACAATAGAAACTAAAATGCCTGAAATTGATGCTTCATACCAAGAAAAGTCATTAATGCAATCACCTGTAATAGTTACAAATGACAATCACGAACAGAGTTTTGTTGATATTGATGACCCTGTGAATGAAGTATATGGTCCTTCTTTGAACCTATATAAATTTGAGACAAATATAGATATTGAAATAGAAGATATGGATGAAGAAGGAGAATGGGAAGAAGAAGAGGAAAAAAATGACAATGATGAAGAAGACGTTTAGGTATTGTTAGCTTTCTTCATTTTACTAAGTGTATTATGTCGATCATATATTATGTCTTTTTGAAGTAGGTTATAAATCTATGGTAGTATAATTATTAATTTCTCTATCATTTTCTATTGTAATTATGTGTTTTTTATTATGAAATTGTAATCAAACTTAATTCTATTGAAGTACACTATACAGGATGGCCCATAAAGATGTTAGTTCCATTTAAATGTGATTGGTTTAATCCCAACTTAAGTCATGGAGCAAAGGTAGATAACTATAGGATTGTTGAAGTTAGAACATCTAGGAGATATACAATTTATAATCTCTTTATATTTGCACAATAAGCAACGCAAGTATATTATACACAATATCCTGAAGGGCAACGTGATTGGTTAGTAGTGATCAAAATTAAGGCACGAACCACAATACAAACCACACTAGAAACTAAAACGCCTGAAAGTGATGCTTCATACTAAGAAGAGTCATTAATGCAATCACCTGTAATAGTTACAAATGACAATCTGGAGCAGAGTTTTGTTGATATTGATGACCCTGTGAATGAAGTATATGGTCCTTCTTTGAACCTATATGAAGTAGAGACAAATATAGATATTGAAATAGAAGATATGCATGAAGATAGGGAATGGGAAGAAAAAGAGGAAAAAAATGACAATGATGAAGAAGACATTTAGGTATTGTTAGCTTTCTTCATTTTACTAAGTATATTATGTCGATCATATATTATGTCTTTTTGAAGTAGGTTATAAATCTATGGTAGTATAATTATTAATTTCTTTATCATTATTTATTGTAATTATGTGTTTTTTATTATGAAATTGTAATCAAACTTAATTCTATTGAAGTACACTATACAGGATGGCCCATAAAGATGTTAGTTCTATTTAAATGTGATTGGTTTGATCCCAATTTAAGTCATGGAACAAAGGTAGATAACTATAGGAATGTTGAAGTTAGAACATCTAGGAGATATAAAAATTATAATCCCTTTATATTTGCACAATAAGCAACGCAAGTATATTATACACAATATCCTGAAGGGCAACGTGATTGGTTAGTAGTGATCAAAATTAAGGCACGAACCACAATAGAAACTAAAATGCCTGAAATTGATGCTTCATACCAAGAAGAGTCATTAATGCAATCACTTGTAATAGTTACAAATGACAATCTCGAGCAGAGTTTTGTTGATATTGATAAGCCTGTGTATGAAGTATATAGTCCTTCTTTGAACCTATATGAAGTAGAGACAAATATCGATATTAAAATAAAATATATGGATGATGAAGGAGAATGGGAAGAAGAAGAAGTGGAAAAAAATGACAATGATGAAGAAGACATTTAGGTATTGTTAGCTTTCTTCATTTTACTAAATGTATTATGTCGATTATATATTATGTCTTTTTGAAGTAGGTTATAAATCTATGGTAGTATAATTATTAATTTCTCTATCATTTTCTATTGTAATTATGTGTTTTTTATTATGAAATTGTAATCAAACTTAATAAAAATGCATCATTATCTTTTCGTCTACATATGACAGGTAGAGGAAGGGGGTAGAGGTAGAGGGTGGGGACAACATTTAAGACATGGGCATATTGTCTTGTTAAAGAAAACAAAGGTGCAAAACTGCTTAATGTAAAGCCTGATTGATTTTTTTTTTACATACGTGCAAGTGACCTGGGTAATATCATAAGCTAGGCAACATATTCATATATACATACATTCAAGAGCCATATACATCAGAGTTTAGCAACTTATATATACATCCATATGTAACCCGAGGTACTTAGCATACATCCCAAAAGGCAGAGTACTACGGGAATACTTCAAAACAATGGGTTAGCCCATTTACATAACCAAAATTAGCTATACATATAAAGCTATTCTACGACCCATCCCTGGCCGTCACCCCTGGGATACTGCTGTTGGAGGAGGTGGGCCAGGAGTGGGGACTTCTATCATACTAATCACCATCAGGTTCACAATAAATGTGAACTGTCCCAAGTAAGAGACATCGACTGTTTGCAACTCTAGAAGTAATGTCAACACAACGAAGGCCATCTCTACTAATCTGACATAGCATCAAAACATAGTGAGATATAAAATCCCAGCAAGGTCAACATTCAGACATATAAATATACGGAGAAATGGAAAACTTACATGCTATATCCAGCTGTATAAGCTACAGAAAACATTTTCTCTTTTTATGCAATAAAGATACAATAAAATACATGCCAGCCTTTTTGTAGGTTATGCATCAATATCACACATGCTAAAACAAAATATGTATTTATAAAATACATGTACCATAGTTCTTGGTCCATACAATACTTAGTGGCTCATCATCACTCATAGTGGCTCATAGGCCGATAGTCTCTCTCAATTGTAATCCTCAATGTGGCGTGAGCCTTACCCTTCCACCTACTCACCCACCCTTTTAGGGCCATTGGTCGAAGGGTCCTTCTTGTATTGACCACTCTAGGCTATAGGGCATCCCCTATCCCGGTACCATATCCAAGCCACGACCCTTCAGTCATCTTACCTCGTAAGGTGTCACGCTCCCGGGTCACCTTAATGGGTAAGGGTCATCCTGGACTTGTCAGTCTCCTCAATATAGCAAGGGAGACACTAGTTTTCAGGCCACCCTGCTTTAAAGAGGATCATTCTAACTTGTCAGTCACCTCAATACAGTAAGGTAGACACCTGTTTCCAGGCCACCCTACTTCAGAGAGGTTCCTCTTGACAAAGCTTAAGTCTTTTATGTCTCTCCAGCCACTTAACAAAACAAGAGTGTGCACATTATTAAATATCCAGCACATAGACCAAACTCATCCTCAAACATGTTACAACAACTCATCATATATGAACATACTTATCTTAATAACCTTTCATAATGTGCATACATTAATAACACACTTGCAGCCATACATACAAGCAGTCTATAATATGCAAATATAGTATTCAAGCATCATTTCTCATACTTTACATACATGATTTACCAATCATACATGATGAAATAATTATAGCACATGCAAATGTAACATTCATGCATTACAAAACCTTCACTAATATCCTAAAAATGTTAGTAATTAAATAAGATTCAGAAAGGAAACAAAAAACAAAGAAAAAAGGATAACACAGCATGAAGCACGGCCTGGCCGTGTTCCCCTCCTGTGTTTCCCCATCTTCTGGTTGTGTTGCACACAGGCCAACCCGAAGCATGGCCTGGCCGTGCTTCCAAGCACAGCTATGCTTTGGGCCTTATTCCACCATTTTCCAAAGCTTTAGGATTCTAGCCTAGAGAATGGCATGGCCGTGTCTCCAAGCAGGGCCGTGCTCTGGGTACGAATTTAACCAAAAATTCTTTCTTCCTCCCAAATCAACCAAGAACAACCAACAATCCAAATATCAATGTTTTGAGCATGAAAAGTACCATTTTTCCAAAGCAACCCACCAACCAAAACATGGATTAAAAATCAAAATCAACTACACAAAGTTTTCCCCAAATCATTAACACATATATAAGCATGAACAGTAACTGTAAGTGTCATAAATACTCTAATAAAAACTCTATCTACCTTCACACACATTTAAATACTTGCATACATCCAGCCATAAAGACATCCAACCATAACCAAGAGGAAGAATGTTGATCTTACCTTCTTCTTTCCATAACCTTGTTTTTCTTTATCTTGTTCTACCAGTTTCTCTCTCTAGAAAGCATCACCAAACAGCAGATTTTCCCCATCCATTAGTTCCTATAGAATATTTGGGGGAATAAACAAGAGATTAAGAGTTGGAATCTTACCTTTTCTCCTTGCTTGTTTCACTTCTCTTTAACTTTCTTCTTCTTTCTCTCTCCTTTCCTCCCTTTTCTTTCTTCTCCTTCCCTCTTCTTTCTTTCTTGCCATAAAGCTTTCTCTCTCTCTCCTTGGGCTAGATTGGCGACTTAGTCACTAAGTCTTCAAGAAATATTAAAATAACCTTGGCTTCTTCAAGAAGCCACCTTGCCTTAACCAATACCCATGCTTTGCCTAACAATTTCCAAAATGCCACTCCATTACATTGTGACTAAAGGGGTTAACTAAGTGCTTGTTTAGGTGCAAGAAAACTTACCAAGTGTTTAATTTCTTCTTGAGCCTTACTTTAATGGATTTTTGTGCAGCTTTCTTCATGGCTCCACATCTCTATTGTTGTTGTCTATTTGTGGCCCTGTAAACAAGGAAATCATTATCCTTTCCTTAACTATTCTTTCTAAAAATGAGAAAATCCTTATTAAATATTCATAGTTATTTTCCTATAACTCCCTCATTTAACTCTTTTAAATCCTTTCTTACTATTCCATTTTATGAATATAATTAACAAAATTTCAGGTGTTACACTTCTCCCCCCCTTAACAGGAATTTTGTCCCCAAAATTCAAGAATTTTACTTGTCCCCAAAACAACTGTGGATAATAGTGCCTCATATCTTCCTCTCTTTCCCATGTAGCTTCCTCTTCGGATAGCCCTTTCCATAACACCTTTACCAGTGGAACAGATTTACTATGCAGTTGTTTCATACTTTGTTCTAGGATCATGACGGGTTTTGGTTGATAAGTCAGGTTCTCTTTCACTGCTACTTCTTCCTCCTGGATCACATGTGATGGATCTGGCACATATCTTTGTAGTTAGGAAACATGAAACACATTGTACAAATTAGATAATCTCAGAGGTAGAGATATTTGATATGCCGCGGGGCCAACTTTCTCGAGTATCTGATAAAGTCCTATGTAGCGAGGGCTCAATTTCTTGATTTTCATGGCTCGGCCAATTCCAGTGGTCGGAGAAATCTTCAAAAACACATGTTCTCCCTCTTGGAAACACGAGGGCTTTCTTCTCTGGTCATAATAACTTTTATGATGACTCTAGGCAGTTCGCATTCTATCTTGTATCATTCATATTTTCTCTATAGTATGTTCGACTAACTTTGGACCCAACAACTTTCTCTCACCTACTTCATACCAACACAGAGGCCATTTACATTTTCTGTCATACAAAGCTTCATATGGTGCCATTCCAATACTCGCATGGTAACTATTGTTGTAAGCAAACTCCAACAGCGGGAGGTACTTATCCCAATCTTTTCCTTAATCTAGAATACATGCTCTCAACATGTCTTCCATTGTCTGTATCGTCCTTTCAGTATGACCGTCTGTTTGTGAATGATATGCAATACTAAATCGTAATTTAGTTCCGAAAGCTTCCTGTAATGCCTACAAGAATCGGGAAGAGAATCTAGGATCTCGATCAGAAACAATGCTGCTTGGAATCCTATGCAGTCAGACTACCTCTTTCACATACAGATGTGCTAGCTTGTCTAGCGAGTAATTAATCCTTATAGGCAAAAACTATGCAAATTTTGTCAATCTATCCACCATTACCCATATGGCATCATAACCCAGTTGAGTCTTGGACAACCCAGTCACAAAATCCATAGTGATGCCATCTCATTTCCATTCAGGGATTTCCAAGGATTGTAATGTCCCGGAAGGACTCTGATGTTCGATCTTGACTTTTTGACAAGTCAAGCATTTTTCTACGTATTCCGCTATATCTTTCTTCATTCCAGGCCACCAAAACAATTGCTTTAAATCCTGATACATCTTTTTGGTTCCCGGATGGATAGCATATTTACTCTGATGTCTTTCCTCCAAAATTTTTGTCTTCAGATCTTTCCCTTAAGGTACACACATTCTTCCTCAATAAAGGATGATTCCTTCTTCTGACTTTGCGAAACCTGGGGCATTTTGTTTATTTTACAGGAAAAGATCTTGTATTTGTGCTTCCTTAATCTGCATTTTCAAATCACACTCCACCCTTAGCTCACCAACAAGCAAACTGCTAGGAGTAGCTATCACAGATAATCTCAAATTCTTGAATTCTTCAATTAGAATCATCTCTTTCACCAGCATGTAACTCAAATGTAGCAACTTTCAGCTTAATGCATCTGCCACTACGTTCGCTTTTCCCGAGTGGTGTTTTAGTTCAAACTTATAATCATCAATAAACTCCATCCATATTCTTTGTCTTATATTCAATTCCTTCTGATCGAACAGATATTTCAAACTTTTATGATCACTATATACTTCAAACACCGCACCATATAGATAGTGCCGCCAAATCTTCAAGGCGAACACTATAGCAGCTAATTCCAGATCATGAGTAAGATAGTTTTCTTCATGTGACCTTAGCTGTCTGGTGGCATAGGCTACTACCCTACCCTCTTGCATCAAAACACATCCCAGTCCCTTCTTAGAAGCATCAGTATAAACCTCAAAATGTCCAGAGGGATCCGGGAGAATTAAGACAGGAGGCGTAGTAAGTCGAGTCTTAAGCTCCAAAAAACTATCCCCACCTTCTGCCGTCCACTTGATCACACATCCTTCTGAGTCAATCTGGTCAAGGGTAATGCTATTTACGAAAAACCCTATATGAACCTTCTGTAATATCCTGCTAGACTCAGAAAACTTCTAATTTCGGTCACTGACTTTGGTTGTTCCCACTTGAGAATGGCTTCTATTTTACTAGGATTTACTGATACTCCTTCTTTTGACACTACATGCCCCAGAAATTTAACTTCTTGCATCCAGAATTCACATTTCTCCAATTTAGCAAAGAGTTTCTTCTCCTTTAGAACTTGAAGCACTAAACGAAGATGATATTCATGTTCCTCCATACTCTTCGAGTAAATGAGCATATCATCGATGAAGACTACCACAAACTGATCCAAATAGGATTGGAAGATCCGATTCATCTAATCCATGAAGATCCCAGGAGCATTGGTAACTCCAAACGGCATGACTAGGAACTCAAAATGGCAATAACGAGATCTAAAGGCCGTTTTAGGGATATCTTCCTCCTTTACTCGAATCTAATGATAACCTGATCTTAGATCGATTTTAGAGAAAATAATTGCCCATTTGAGCTGATCCAACAAATAATCAATTCTTGGCTACAGATACTTATTCTTGAAAGTCACCTTGTTAAGCTGCCGGTAGTCAATGCATAATCGCAAGCTTCCATCCTTCTTCTTTACAAACAGCACTGGGGCTCCCCAAGGCAAAACACTGGGTCGAATAAAATTCTTCTCCAAAAGGTCTTCAATCTGCTTCTTAAGCTCTTTCAATTCCACAGGAGCCATCCTATATAGGGTAATAGAAATAGGAGTCGCTCCTAGCACCAAGTCAATGAAAAACTCCACTTCCCGCTTGGGTGGTTGTTCAGTAATTTCTGAAGGAAAGAAATTCGAAAAATCTTGAACTACCGAAAACTTAACTAGCTCTTGATCAACCTCCTTGTTAAGGGTACATAAGGAAATATCGTCTATAGCTTCATCAACTAACTCCATCTGGATTTCGTTGATTTGCTCATTTCTGATTTTAAATTCCTTGTTGGATTCCAAGCAAAAGACCAGAGTCTACCTAGAACAATCCAAGAGGATCTGGTTACTGTTGAGCCAATCCATTCCCAGAATCACATCTGTATCCTCTAGGGGTAAACAAATAAGATCCACGATAAAGGATCTACCATATACTTCGACTGGACAGTCTTTACAGACTGAAGAGGTGCTCACCTTCCCTCCCATAAGGGTCAAGACCATCAACTTATATGACAACTCAGACACAAAATACAACAACTTTCTCAAACAAGCAGATGATATGAAAGAATGACTGGCACCTGAATCAAAAAGCATGACCAAAGGATAGCTGTGGAGATAGCACGTACCATGGATTAGATCACGGGTTTGTTTCACTTCAGTTCTGCTCAAGGTAAAAACTCTCCCTTTAACTGGCTGAGTTGGCTCAATCTTCTTCCCATCCTCCAAGGGACAACAGCGAGCTATATGGCCTTTTCTGTCCACACCGGAAACAAGTAACCAGATTTTGGAAGTAGGGTCCATTCCCATGGTGTTGCCCACATTTTTTGCACTCGCTCCCAGTAAAACTCTGCACTGAAGGTCTAGTTCCCATAGCCAAGGGTTTCTTGCCTGCAACAGGGTTTCTTCCCCTAGCGAAACGATCAGGGGCTGAAAATTCTCTCTTTCTCTTCCATGGCACCCGTTTATCTTTCTCTTCCTCTACTGTCTTCAAACTCTTTTCTAGCAACCGACACTTGTTAATCAAAGGTACAAATTAACGAATTTCCAAGGCCACTACTGTATTGTGGATTTTAGGATTCAAACCAACTTTGAACTTGATCGCCTTTCAAGATTCATCTGGGTTGTATATCAGATAAGACGAGAACTTAGCTAACTCTTCGAATCTTGCAATATACTGGTTAATTGATCGACTCCCTTGTCTGATTTGGAGGAATTCTATCTCCTTCTCAGCTCTGACACTTCTCGAAAAATACTTGTCCAAGAAGGTCACTCGAAAAACAGACCAGGTAACCTGTCGTTCTTGGTGAGCCAACAGTTCACTGGCTCCTCTCGACCAAAACTATGCTTCTTCTTTCAGCATGTACACTGCAAAATTTACTTTTTTTTTTGTCTGAACACTTCAAAACCCCGAAGACTTTCTCTATTTCAGTCAACCATTTATCCGCCACCATTGGATCATTCCCTCCAATGAAAGACAGAGGTCGAGTTCCATAAAATCTGCCCATCCATTTCCTACATTCCTCAGCTTCTCACCCATTTCACCATTAGCATCATTATTATTCTACATATGCTACAGGATCTAATTTGTGGCAGAAACTTGATCTCGAATAGCAGTGGTTAGATCTTACAGAGTAACTTCCGCACTTGGCGTCTAATTTCTCCTGGATGATGCTATTTTTCTACTGTATGAAACAAAAGAATTAGTCACTATTGAGGTGATCAAGCTCAACATTATTTAAAGAAAACTTTACAGTAGTGATAACATCATCAAGCATATATATATTAGGAAAAATGCTAGCAATTTTTCCTTAACAATTTTCCATGCCCTACTCTACTCCATCTATCCATATCCTATTCAAGATGCTTTAAATCGATCCAAGTAACTATCCACCCCCATGGCCACTTAGGATCGACTTGCTCTGATACCAACTTGTAACGCCTGATTGATTTTTTTTTTACATACGTGTAAGAGACTAGGGTTATATCATAAGCTAGGCAACATATTCATATATACATACATTCAAGAGCCATATACATCAAAGTTTAGCAGCTTATATATACATCCATATGTAACCCGAGGTACTAAGCATACATCCCAAAAGGCGGAGTACCATGGGGTTACATCAAAACAATAGGTTAGCCCATTTACATAACCAAAATTAGCTGTACATATAAAGCTATTCTATGGCCCATCCCTGGCCGTCACCCCTGGTGTACTACTGGTGGAGGAGGTGGGCCAGGAGCGGGGACCTCTATCATACTAATCACCATCAGGTTCACAATAACTATGAACTGTCCTAAGTAAGGGACATCGATTGACTGCAACTCTAGGAGTAATGTCAGCACAACGAAGGCCATCTCTACCGATCTGAACATAGCATCAAAACATAGTGAGATATAAAATCTCAGAAAGGTCAACATTCAGACATACAAATATACGGAGAAATGAAAAACTTACATTCTATGTCCAACTATATAAGCTATAGAAAACATTTTCTCTTTTTATGCAATAAAGATACAACAAAATACATGCCAGCCTTTTTGTAGGTTATCCATCAATATCACGCATGCTAAAACAAAATATGTATTTATAAAATACCTGTGCCGTCGTTCTTGGTCCATACAACACTCAGTGGCTCATCATCACTCACAGTGGCTTATAGGCCGATAGTCTCTCTCAATTGCAATCCTTAATGTGGCGTGAGCCTTACCCCTCTAGCTACTCACCCACCCTTTGAGGGCCATTGGTCGGAGGGTCCTTCCTGTATAGACCAATCTAGGCTATAGGGTGTCCCCTATCCCGGTACCGTATCCAAGCCACGACCCTTCAGTCGCCTTACCCGATAAGGTGTCACACTCCCGGGTCACTTTAATGGATAAGGGCCATCCTGGACTTGTCAGTCTCCTCAATACAGCAAGGGAGACATTTATTTTCAGGCCACCCTACTTTAGAGAGGATCATTCTGACTTGTCAGTCGCCTTAATACAGTAAGGTAGACACCTGTTTCCAGGCCACCCTGCTTCAGAGAGAGTCCTCCTGAAAAAGCTTAAGTCTTTTATGTCTCTCCAGCCACTTAATATAACAAGAGTGTGCACATTAATAAATATCCAGCATATAGACCAAACTCATCCTCAAACATGTTACAACAACTCATCATATATGAACATGCCTGTCTTAATAACCTTTCCTAATGTGCATACATTAATAACTCACTTGCAGCCATACATACAAGCAGTCTATAGTATGCAAATATAATATTCATTCATCATTTCTCATACTTTGCATACATGAGTTACCAATCATACATGATGAAATAATTATAGCACATGCAAATATAACATTCATGAATCACAAAACCTTCACTAACATCCTAAAAATGTTAGTAATTAAATAAGTTTCAGAAAAGAAAAGAAAATAAAGAAAACAGGTAACACAGCATGAAGCACGGCCTGGCCATGCCTCTAAGCACGACTGTGCTTTTCACAACCTTAAATATATGTAATTATACAAACCTAATTATTCAAATAAATGTGGGTACTTGGTGCCTACATAATTTTTTAGCTCTCAAGTAGCTTATTCCTGGGAATGATTTTGACAAATTACTTTCACTGTAGATATGTCCTTTGGACACAATTTTTTTACTTGTCTATCTACAATAGCCACTAGTTTCTCCTCACAAGACAATTTTTTATATAATTGAATCTTTTGCCATTTTGTCACATTTTATAGTGGCAACAATAAGTACATATCAGAGCATTGCAAGCATTACAGCTAAACAATATGTTACTAAGACAATTCTCTCCAAAATCTTTAATGAACCTATATGTCTTAGCTTAACTTCCCTTTGTTTCTAAACCACATTTCTCATTTCATACGATGTACTCTATGGAACAACTTATCACCTATGACAAATTCAAGTCTCGAAATCTATTGTCAACCTAAGCTTTTTATGTCTTTTGAGCTACTAGCATTCTATCTTTTATTACTCACAACTTTTCTATTGCATCTATACCAAGTTAGGTCTTAAACCATCTAATAGGAGATCTACAACATTTCTTATACCAAACCTCAAATGGTATCATTTATATACTAGCTTGGAAACTATTGTTATAAGAAAATTCAACTAAGAGGAGATAATTTTTTCTAACTTCCACCAAATATGATATGCCTAGCCTTAAAATACAACCCCTAATAGTTGTACAATTCTTCTTCCATATTCAACTATTAAGCCTATTAGAACTCCCATAGTTCTTTTTAAATCTTGTATGCCTACAACTATTTCAACCATAACTCTATCTTTTTAAGGGAAATGTGTTACTCATTCCTCAAGAGTGTCATATGAACATTGTCTTGTACATGTCATCTAGGGATTATAGTGGCTCTTACAACTCTATCATATCCTCTAGCTCCTTCACTAGTTTGGTCTCTACTACATCCTCTTAGAATTAGAACTCTAGATTGAGCAAACATCTCAACTGATGGCTCACAATATACTGTCCTTTAACAGCTGCTTATGTTCTAAGTGACATCTTTATCCTATTCAAAATAAAATACAACTCAAAATGTTTATCAACTTTTATCTCACAATTGATCAAAATAAACTAACTCCAAATAAAAGGATTTCTAACATCTTATAGAACCTCTATCAACACCTTGATTATAAATATGTCTAACTCATACTCTAATTAAGATCTTACAAGAGAATCTTTTACTCCGTTAAACTACGAGGACACCTAAATCTTTACTAGCAACTTTGTCACAACCCCAAACTAGGAATACATAATAGACACAAGTATTGAGAATAATTTTATGTAGTAAGCCTTTGATCTGATACAAACATAATCTGTATATTTGACATAGCAAATCAACACTCCATACAACAAATTCATATGCTCATCTACATAGTAGAGCTTCACTCTTTATAATATCCTAAATCAGTTATCATAAATTAAACATAACCATTATACAATCAAAAGTAGGGATCTAACCTTAGGTATATTGAGCACTTCTAAAGTATGAATTCACAATAAAATAGAAAAAGGATAGCCTAACATCTTACTATTAATAGAACTAAAATAAATCCAAAAATCACAATTTTTAATAAAGAGAGCAAAATGGTCATTTTAAGAAATTTTTTCATAGTGAAAATAAAATAAAATAAAATAATTCAAATTAAAAGTAGTCAGGATGACTCTGTATCAAAACTATAATATAATCCCAAGCATATAGTAAGGGAGGGTAATCACTAATATATTAGTCAAATAGCTCGTAATCAATTATGGAAATAGCCTCTAATCCATCAAGTAAATAGCATGCAATATTTATTCGATCATCTATATGTGTTGCCTGACATAGAGGGCTAGTATAACCCTTACTCGCTAGGGTTCAAGGTACACTAAGGCTAGCATTTACTTTCACTCGAGGTCCTGTTTGGTAGATGGAAGTAAAGGCATGGGAATGAAATGGGCATTCCATTCCTTGATTTGGTAGATGGAAGTGGTGAAAGTTGTGGGTCCCACGGAATGCTAATTACCTCCTCCAAGGTAATCAGCATTACCTCCGAAAACAGGTGGAAAGTGAACAGTGCGATGGAATGGAAAGCAAAAAGACTGAAATATCCTTTATTATTTTATTTATTTATAAAAATTTTTATAATTAAAAATATATATATATTAAAATTAAAATTTTCAATATTGTTTAACAAAATTTAATTTAAAATTTTATATTAATAATAATTTATTTTATTTTTTATTTAAAATAATTTTTTAAGTTAAAATAATATTACTATAATAATTTTATTTTTCAAGGGTATTTTTGTCTTTTTGACCATTTTTATTCTATTCTATTCCATTGACCTGCCAAATGCAATTTTAATCACAACATTCCATTCCATTCCATTTGAATCCATTCCTTTCCATTCCATTCTCAATTCCCATTCCCATTCCCTCCGTTGCCATCTACCAAACGGGACCTAATAGTATTTATGAATAAGACTCCTCCACATAAAAAAAAATATATGAAAATTTATATGTATATTTAAATAAAAATAAAGAAAAAGACCTTACTCGTTTTAATGATTATATTTGAGTGTTCAAGTGATAAAGGGGAAATTTGAGTGTTTAATGATTATATTTTATATCTCCTAATTTAAAGTAAACTTGTGATTATTCTCCTGTTTTTGGTTATGTTTTACTCTGGATACTGCTTTGACTTGTTTTATGCTTGTAGGTGAGCAAAAGAGTCCAAGAAGCAAGGGAAGACACTCTTGAGAGGAGCCATATGGACTTGGAACATGCTAAGGAGGAAGCAAGGAGATAACCCTGAAGAAATTGGCAAATTATGAGCCTGGCAGCTAGAAGCACAGCCAAGTCGTGCTCTATGCGAGAAGTGGAGAATTTTCTAGATTTCCAGCCCGAAGCACGACCGTGCTTAGTGTCTGTACACCACGTGATTTTTAGGGTTTTGAGCACCCAAGTTGTTATAAATACATGGGGAAGCGTAGCCAAGAGGATCCAAGCACTTACAGACTCATTCATATTCACTTTTACTCAGTTTTGGGCTTTGAAAACACCATTAGATTAGGTTTAGAGTAGAATTACTATTTACTTTCATGTTCTTAGGTTAGATTTGAGATTGATTCAGTATTGTGTTATGTGTATGTTTCACTAAATAACTGCAAGCGCATGGCGTAGCTGTAGCTAGTCTGGCGAGTACGGGTCGTATCCCACAGAGAACAATATCAATTACTAGAATGATGCAAAATATGCTATCTAAATCAATGTAATGCGATAGAAAATTTGTCACAATTAAACTAACAAGTAATTCAATTAATAAAAGCCTAGGGTTAGGGTTCACCACACTTATGATATTCAATATCCAACTTGTACCTCTAATTGTAATTATCTAAGTTATCGGGGATGGTTTAGCCTTAATTAACTAGCAACCTCTTTCAAGCATTACTAATCATCCCTAGGTTAATCCAATTGCCTACTTTCGTGGTTCTTAGTTCAACTTAAGTCCATTAAGTTCTATGCCAACCATGGAAGTCAATTAATCGGTTTTCTCTTGCCCAATAATTGATTCATTCCTAGAGAATCTTAAACTACTTTCATGATTAAGATATCCCTAATTAACTATTAGGTTCTGGTATCAATCTTCAACTTTCAGTCCATCAATTAATATCCTAAGACGTGATAAATATTGGCCAGACATTCATCAACTCATATAACCAATTCTTAATAGCTAATCCTAATTAACCATGGATAACATAATTAGGGTTCCATTAATTCAATTAGCACAATGTATCATCACACCATAAGTGGGTTTATCAAAACCCTAGATCAAAACTACTCAAGCATAATAGAAATAGAAACTAAAATCAAATTCATTAAACAAACCATAAGTGTTCAATACAATTCAAGAGAAAGGAGTATAAGTAGAGATGAGTATAGAGATAGAAAGATAAAACATGGATTGCTGAATGTAATTGGAATACAAGCTTGAATCAATGTAAAATCTACTCTAAGAACATGAATTGAACTTTAATCCTACTCTAAACCTAATCCTAAGGTGTTTCCTAAGCCTAAAATTGAGTAAAAGTAAGCCTCTCTGCGTCTGAATGCCTTTTGTTGCGTTTCCTATTCAATATATATCAATTTTGGCAGCCAAAACCCTAAAAATCTCGTGTGTACGGACCCCAAAGCACGGTCGTGTCCCAAGACACGGCCTGCCCGTGCTTGGGGCTGGAATCTGGGAGCTTTCTACACTTTTTGCCTAGAGCATGGCATGACCGTGCTGCATACCACCAAGCACGGCCTGGCCGTGTTGGGGCCTGCCATGCTCAGAATTTGCTGATTTCTTCAGGGTTTGCTCCTTGCTTCCTCCTCATCTTGTTCCAAGTCCATATACCACTTTTCATGAGTGTTTTCCCTTGCTTCTTGCCCCATTTTACTCACCTACAAGCATAAAAATAACCAAAGCAGTATCCAAAGCAAAGCATAACCAAACGCAGGGAAATAACCCCAAGTTTACTATGAATTAGAGGATAAAATATAGCCATTAAGTACTCAAAATTCCCCCTTATCACATTGTATCTCTATTACATTCTGCAAACCAGTTTATATCTTTCTATTTTGCACTTTCCTCTTCTACTGCTCCTTTCTTTTAGATTGTATTGAACTTTAATGGTTTACTTAATGAATATGATTTTGGTTTTTGATTTTATTATGCTTGAGTAGATTTGATCTAGGGTTTTGGTAAACCCACTTATGGTATGATGATGCTGAACTATTGAATTGAATTGTGGAACCCTAATTGTATTATCCATGGTTAATTAGGATTGACTATTATCCATTGATCATATGAGTTGATGAATGTCTGGCCAATGTTTTATCACGTCTTAGGATATTAATTAATGAACTAAAAGGTGAAAATTAATACCGAAACCTAATAGTTAATTAGGGATATCTTAATCACAAAAGTAGTTTAAGGTTCTCTAGGAATGAATCAATTAGTGGGCACGAGAAAACCAATTAATTGTATTAAATGGTTGGCATAGAAGTTAATGGACCTAGGCTAAACTAAGAACCACAAAAGTATGCAATTGGATTAACCTAGGTACGATTAGTAATGCTTGAAAGAGGTTGCTAGTTAATTAAGACCAAACCATCCCCAATTACTTAGATAATTCCAATTAGAGGTACATGTTGAATGTTGAATGTTGAATATCATAAGTGTGGTGAACCCTAACCCTAGGCTTTTATTAAATGAATTACTTATTAGTTTAATTGTGACAAACTTTCTATCGAATTACATCGATTTAGATAGCATATTTCATATAATTCTAGTAGTTAACATTGTTCTCTATGGGATACGACCCGTACTCGCGGGACTAGCTACTGCTACGACGTGCACTTGCGGTTAATTATAAAACATACAAGCATCTACTTCCGCTACCTAATAGTATTTATGAATAGGACTCCACATAAAAAAAAATATGAAAATTAATATGTATAGTTAAATAAAAATAAAGAAAATTTATGTTCATTAATATTTCCATTAATCAGAATTGTACCAAGTCTATAACATAGTTCTTTAAACAACAATCTATATGCTATACCAAATGCCAAATCCATTTATCAAAATAATTTTCTTACCAACAGTCATAAAATTCACATTTCCATTAAAACTCATTTTAGTATAGTTTCTTAAACCATAATATGGATTCAAAGTTTCCAAAAACATATCTTTTAAAACCATAGGCTCATAACATGTAAAAATATTTTGGTTTTCTCTAACTACAGATAACAAATACTAGAATATTAGTTCTAAAATTTATATTAAGAAGAAATGCATATATGATTTCCACCAACGAATATCGATAACATGATTCAAAACCCAATATTTATTTATATTTTTCCATTGACACATTGATGGAGAGTATCAAAATTGATGCTTGTCCCACATACTTAAGGGCTCTAAAATTATAATATTTAAATAATATAATGTTATCTAACTAAAATCAATACTTAATTTAGAAGAGTAAAACAATTTAAATAATTAATCCAATTCCAAAAGTTTTAAAATAGCCATGATAACATATGATATGTCAAATGTAGTATAGAAATAAAGAAAGTAGTTAAATAGGTAATAGTAGGTATTATCTACTCACTGAACGATGGTTTCAAAGTTGGTTGGCAGGCTCTGTCGCAGGCACACCAAATTTAATAAAAACCTTACCCCCGAAACTAACATGTGGTAGTGGGAGGAAGGGTCCATCCAAAAGCGTTTTTGATTACCTTTTGTGAAATATGAAGGGGGTTAAATGCAGTAATTAAATTGAAAAACAAATTCAAAAGAAAATTTAAGAATGTAGTGATGAATAAGTAGGACAAACACTGGTTGGGTCAGTATCCACCATTAAGAATTCACATTGATAATTGAAAATATAATCAACCCCTCATTGATAACAATAACGTCAACGAACCCTAATAGATAAGTAAACTTAGCCAATCGATAAAATTTAACTTAATAATTGCTTTAATAACTAGAAAGACTAGTAAAACTAAACAACATAACCAATTTGTTGTATTTAATTTATTTACTTATTCATTATAAGATAACAGTTCATAATCATACAATCATAACCCTATTTTCCTTTTTAGACCATAGTGATCAAAAATTTATTTGATATATGATTCAGCAATAGATTTCAACAAGTAATATACTAGTGTGCACCCTAGCAATTACAAGTAGAAATCGTAAGAAGAAAAACAGAAGAACAATTAATACTCAACTTGGAATTGAACAAAACATTAATTCATGTCTCACAATACATAATTCTTAAGATTTCAATCTCCTAAACCAACTAAATTTTTTTAGCCATGTAGGGTCATTAGGAAAACTAAGAAAAATTAGAAGAAGAAAATCTAGAATTGGATGTATCCTTTCAACCTCAGATAGTAGCTATTTATAAACTAAGAAAACTAAATTTCCATACCCACATCGCAATGCTACGGTTTCCCCAACATCACGTAGTCATTATTACTAAGGTAATGAAGTAGAATTGGTATCTTACATCACGTCATCAGTTATCCACCATCATGACGATGCCGTTTATACAATTCCTCTATTCTAGGTTTTTAACTCGAGTCACGACAATAAGAATACCACGTTATGATGTGAAGGCTTCAAAAATTCTATGCTCTACTCTACAACTTCTAACGTCACGATGTTGGATATTCACCATCTTAACGGGACGCTTTCTAATTTTTCTCAAATTTTTTGGATCTTTCTCCATCGTGATGGGATAACTTATGTCTTGTTTTTTAGCTACTTAACCATTTTTCCTTTCTTTCTTCACCAATTCTCTTCTGCTCAATTCCTACAACACAATTACAAAATGGAACCATAATCCTTGCAATTATTCTCCTAAATAGGAATTAAAACATCAACTTAAGGTATCCAATTCATGCATAAAAGTGTGCTTATAAAATACCCCCACACTACATCTTTTGCTTGTTCACAAGCAAAATTAAAAACCTTCAAGAAAATATAACCTTAAACAATCATGCAAACTATGTAACAAGTGTCAAGTTGCTGAGTTTATTGCCTCAATAGAAAATCAAGATTAAGGCTTAAGAAAATTTTCAAAGAAAAACCACAGTTATAAGTAACTTAGCTTTTATGCAATCTCTATTCTTCCCTTCCAAAACCTAAGTAAGTGTGCGTTTTAAGTCAGTTAATTTTCCATTTTACCCAGATGAGTTTATATAACAAAAATGTTAGAATATTGGTCTTAGAGAAAGGAATTCCATAGGTTTATTCTTCATGCTACGTATGTTATATACTATACTCCGGATCAATAGGAATTTTGTCTAACTTGTAATGTGGCTAGCATGTGGGGTATGGTTAAAGGATTAAATTTTTAGCTTGGTCACCCAATACCACATGATATGTTTGTTTCTTTTTTCTTTTGAGCTTTCTTTTCACATATGGGGAATTTTTCCCCAACCTTCATTCTTTGTTCTATTTACCAAATTTTTATCTAACTATTTCCTTTCTCACTTTTGTTGTTCTTCTTTCTTTCTTCTCTTCTATTGCTAACTAATACTTTTAGTTCCTTTTTTCTTTTTTTCTTTTTTTCTTTTCTTCCTTCCTTTTCCTTTCTTCTTTCAATTTTTTTCTTTCTCTAAATGATATAGCAGATTATAATCATGCAAATGAGTGAATAAGGTACTCAAATGAATGTGGAAACATAAAAAATATCAAGGATTAAGGAAATACTTTGCTATTCTGAATAAAAAGGAAAATATGCTTAAAATTGTTACTAAAGATATAATATCATTAGGTGGGTTTAAAAAGGTTCAACCCTACAAAAATGCCTAAATCATTTCCAAAGTAATAGTATCAGCCTAGAATTTCACCTCAAGAGCATTGAAATAAGTTCTATAGTTCCTTTTATAACCAAACAATATTTTTGCATGCATAATTATTTTAAATTAACAAGTAAATTAATTAAGCAAAGTCTAACAGCATTAAATTTCATAATTTAAAAGTAAGAATAAAGATTGTCAGAGAGTTAAAATTCCTCATGAATGCAGAGTCGTTCTACCATTTTCAAGAGTTACAATTTTTTTTGCTTATTCACATAACTAGCTTTTTAGATGACCAATAAACTCAAAACATAATTTGAATGCACACACAATCACACAATTACTAATGCAATAAAATGAAACCAGTGAAAATTTAGGTAATGCAATTGAAAGAGTGGGGTTACATCATTTATACAGTCATATACAGTCATCCATAAAGTGTAAAATCCCTTCCTTACACTTAATCTTCACATTATCCCTAATGTTATATAAAACACATCAAAAGAGAAAATAAAAGAAAAGAGAAAATCAACAAGGATGTAAAGACTAAAGTTCATGACTTCCCTGATCTATATCTCCTCCTCATCTGTTTGCTCCTCTATAGGGTCGACCTCTAGGATGCTAAATATGGGAGGAAGCCTGACTAGTGATGGTGGTGGGAAATAGACCTAGTCCCCATGGTCAAAGCTAGCTGATTGAGATAATTTTCTTGATACCGGCTGGCTGAAGTGAAGCATTCATCTATGTACTGACCTAGGGAGTTCCCCATATAAGCCATGTCTTTTTAAAGCACTTCAGTACACTCCTATAGGTCTTTAAGGGAATAGAATGGTTGTCGGGTAGCAGAGCTTCTTTTAACATCTACTGCTTGGGTAAGGGATGGTAGGATAGGTAGCCCAACTATGTTCGATACTAGGTCCTGAGGGCGTTTATACCAATTTATGTCTTTGTGTGTATTGGCCTTCATAGGGTAATTTTAATCCTTATTCAGACTCCACTACATCGTAGCCCTAGAACACAAGGTAGGAATAAGTCCTGGCACGAATGACTCAATGATCTTGGAATTAATAAAGAAGACTATGCTTCAGTGGATTACATTCCCCACATTTATGGAATGGCCCTACATGATGTCATATAACAATATGGCTCTGTCCACGATAACATCACTTACATGGGCTATTGGCATCAGTCTCGAGGAAGCAAAATATAGCTAAGATTTTACAGACTTGGTGAGATGGCCTCTGTTGGTATAATTGGGCTACCCTACTACATTCATAGTCCATTGAGCTCCTTTATTGCATAATCAATTGAGCAACTTTGTAGGGTCAACTTCTTAATGCAGTAGTGCACTATACATGTCATCCTCTATGTTAGGTGTAACATCCTATAATTTTTTATTTTTAAATAATAATGTTTTGTTATAAAAAAATATATTTTTATTTGTTTAAAAATGATTATATTCTGCTAAAAGTAAATCTATTTTTAATTAAAATAATTATTGTTTTACTTGAAATAATTATATTAGTCTTTAATGAATTTTTGTTGTATTTTTAGAAATATTCTTTCTTTTAATATGTATAAAGATATTTTTTGAGATTTGTTTTATTATGATTTTTATCAAGAAAAATCATGATTTAAGAGTTTAACTAAAGGTTTATGAGAATGTAAATTTTTAGAAATTTTTGGGAAATTTTAAGATGAAAAACGGAATTTATATGAATTTATATAAAAGAAAATCCTATTACTAATTACTAAATAATAATAATTGTTATTAAAAAATAAAAATAAAAAGGGAAGGGTAAGGTCGGAGACAACGCTCAGATAAAATTTTTTTTTGAAACGGATGCATAGTGAGTGAATAGTAACCTTCAACTTTTTTGCTAGATCTGGAGTGTTTTTTGGCTTCCGATCTCAAAATTGAAGGTGTTACTGGATTCAGGACGAAGAATATTACGGTTTTAACCGATCAATTTTTCAAATCAGCAGTTGAATTGCCGTAGATCTGAAGTAGAAAATCTCAAAAAAAGATAAATTCTAAAACTCTTACTTAGAGACCTCTAATTGAAATTCTGACATCGCAGATGAATTCAGGAGTTAGATAAACCTTAGGATATAAAATTTTTCAGCTATCTGACAACTTTTTCTTCATCGTGAATAGTGATTGTCGGCGGTGAATAGTGACCAAGCTCTTGGAGTCATTTTCTAAGTCTTTGAACCTTTCAGACACGTTTTTTAGGTCTAATTTGTCAAATCCAGCTTGAAAAAAGTACATTTTTAGGGCTGTCCAACCAGGAGTCCTACCCTGTGAGTAGATAATTCTTTCTATGACTTGCTCCATGCTCTTCTTGAACTATAAATGTATTATTATTTCTGTTTATAAATTATTTATACTATTATAAGTTTTTGAAATGTGTTAAAATATTTGTTATACTTACGAACTGGCACATAGTTCAAGAAGAGTATGGTTTTAGAAATTGATTTTGGAACTCATTGAATATGTGGTTCTAAATGTATTTATCATTATTTGATAAAGTGAATATTATGTGCACGATGCATTGATTTGTAAAGCTATATACTTGTGAAAATGATGCATGTCATATTATAAATGAGATTGAATGGCAAGCGTAAAGCTCATGGCGAGTTGCTTGATAAATATGACAAGCGTAAAGCTCATAGCGAGTTGCTTGATAATTTTACATGTAATTATATGTATTGATAAATATCAGCTAGTTGTATGGCTTGTGACGATACCGAATAGGGGACGCCCTATTAGCCTGAGTGAGCCGTGGGAGGGCCGCTCCAACCGGGTGACAATGGTAATGTGAGGGGGCAGGAGGGTGATGTACTCACATTCCCTGATCACTTATTGTGACTAGGGTTGAGGTCACTATGCGTATAGCAAATGAGTTATATTTTCATTGCATCGAGCAGATTGCCAAGTGAGGCAGGTGCATTAAAAGTGATGATTTTATCTCCAAATCTTAATATTTTACTATAGCTTATACAGCTGAGCATAACAACATTTGTTTAATGATCATACCGTGCAACATATGGTTTTGGATATCAGAATATCCTTTTATTTGAGAATATTTGAAATACGGGTCTCATATGAATGTACTTTTGAATTGTATTTTCTATGTGACATATTTTAAAACATAAGTACATCCATATGCTGACCTAAGAGGTCATAGGAGGAATTATTTACTCACTGAGTTGTCAAACTCACTACCGATATTTCATATTTTTCAGATAAGAATATCAGAGTCTGATTCGGCAGATAGGTCATATATATTCTCTAGGTGAGTCTACGTTGCTTCCAAGACTTACAGTCTTTGAATTATACTGTGTTTGTATTCTAGAGTGCTCTGAACGCTACAAGCAGGATCCCCGTTTCTACTGTACTTTGATGTTTATAGACTTGGTCTGTATATTGTGTATACATGAGAGATCCTATATGTATCTGTTCCCATGATAAAGAATTGAATTATGTATCTTTATGGAAAATATCTGATTGTGAAAAAAAATATTTATTTTTCGTAACGTAAATTGGGGGCGTTACAAGTTGGTATCAGAGAATTAGGTTTCCTGTGGCTAATGGAGCAAAGAATTCTGTAACAGGACTTTGAGTATGGGTATGTAACTGCAGACATATTTATACTCACGATACTGTTGTGGAATTTTATAGGGTATTATCCTCTTCTTTTTCTGACTCTTATCCTTAGGTAAGCAATGTTTAAACATCTATGCGTATGTCCTAGATGGTACCTTTTATGTGTGGACTACTAGTTCAGCTTTTGAACTTGTTTTGACGAAGATCCAAATCCAATTTACGTTTCCTACGGTTATTTGCCGTCCATTCTATTTGAGTCATAATTGGATCAGGTACATGAACATATGCTTGTAAAGCATCAATCAACTCCCCAGCATTTGAAGCCGAGATAAGAATTCGTCATGCTGAGTGTGAGATTAACCTTTGTTCCACAGCATGATCAAGGAAAGACAACAAACCATCAAAGAATTGGTTAACATTTAACAAACCTATCGGTTTGTGATGCATATTTAGTTATGCCCAAGAGACTATTTGGAAAATTTCTTCTAAAGTACCAAAACCACCTGGTAAAGCAATGAAGGCATCAGTATTGCTCATCATTCTAGCCATGCGCTCATGCATGAAAGCTACCCTAAACTCTTCCCCAATTGTCTTTCCTACGATGTTAGATGCAGCTAGAGCTGTAGGAATAATACCTAGAACTTGGCATCCTCCTACATGGGCAGCTGTAGACACACACCTCATTAATCCACAGTTACCTCCACCATAGACTAAATGAATTTTTCTCTTAGCCAGTACCATACCCAGGTTTTGTGTAGCTTTCACATACTCTCCATATTTTCCAGAACTGGAACCACAAAAGACAGAAATGTTTCGAAATTGACGAAATGCGATTCCCTCCATAACTACACACACCTTAACTTAGAATATGAAAGTAAATAAATTAACGTGTGCATTTATAAAACTTAGAGAATGGCATACTTATGATAGCTATGTAAATAAGCCGGGAATAATTAGAACAGTATGTGAGTGATTGGTGGATATTAGCTAAATTGAAGGTGAAATTTTCAAAAAATCACGGCAAGCATGTATATGTACAGTAGTTGTGATAGTCGATCATATTAGGCATATAAAGAGAATAAAGTTAAGATATCACTAGAAATTTGTCTTTTCCTTGTTGTCCTTGATGAAGTATTGATGTCTTGATTCTTGTAGGGAAGTTGTAAGTGATAGGCGTAATTGTAAAAAAAAATATAGTTAAAATGCAAACAAGTTAATTATTGAAGAGGGACAATCTAATGATTTATTTTAGTTTCCCAATGTTCTTGCCAATTGACTATCGATATTATTAAGTCGACTCACTATTTTGAGAAATTTTAATTTGGAGTGGTTATTTTACAGTTGATTGATTATATCTATTTTGAAGCAATCAACTGCATCCTACTAGTTAACTACATATTATTTGATTTTCACATACTTTTATAAGCTCAGAAATGTTTTTGTCATGTGCTATTTTTCCACCGAATACCAACAGATATAAAGTAGATTTTGACACGTATATTCAAACCTTGCAGCCACCGATTTTTGCCAATATAATAGCTAGATTTTTGTTTACAGATTGTCAAGATTTACGACCACCGATTTTAATTTTATTTCAATGTTTTGTCTAAATTTCTAACTTCCTATTTTGGCACCATGCTCTATTTAGTATTCCACATTTTCTGCTGCATTGTTCTACATTAATATTTGGTATTAAATGCAAGATTCTTTTTCCATATTATAAGGAAGATTAATTTCTTTTATTTGAAACTCAGTTATTATGGTGTCCAAATTGGTTAGTAGGTTAAAGTAATAGAGATTTTGAAAGGAGTGGATGGATGATGATCTTATGGTGTTCTGACGAATGTAATCAAGAGAATTAGTAGTGTTGAAGTTCTTGAGTAATAAAATATGGGAAATAGGATTTAAATTAATCTTTGAACTCTTGATTTGAAAATATGGAGAATACTATGAGAATCCTGTCTAAAAATAATGTTAGTGATTAAGATATTTGTGTTAAATGTTTATATTATACTAAATTGAGTCTAATATCTAGGATGTGAATTATGTTGAAATTGAGAATTCATGTATGAGTAATTGTTGGAGAAAAAAAATCTTTTTGAAATGATTGGGTGAATTAAATGGGATTCACATAAGTTAGAATCAGGTGCTTTGGATATGATAGAGAAAGGCTTGAAATTTTTGATAATGAATTTTTTTTTGTTAATAAGAAGGTATAGAGTTACTGTGATAAGATAAGTAGAATTATTAGACATCTGCCAATAGTAGATAAATGTTATATATTGATTAATGGATTTTAGGATAAAAATAGATGATAGATTAAGATGATGATATTCATGGGATGATGTTGACATGTGAGAATCAAAGATGACTTGATAGAAGTCTGAAATAAGAAAAGATAGTTACCCCAATATGGATGTGAATATGTTTTTTTATGAGTGTGTTTTCTAATATCGATCCATAGATAATCCATGCGAGATTGATTAGAAAATGAATACAAATAATTCAATACAGGCCAAAAGTCTAAAGGAATCATGCATGTTGAGCACTAGAAATTATCAGTTGGTGACCACATATTTTTGAAGGAATCACCAATGACAGAGGTAATGAGGTTTAGAAAGAAGTACATATTAGATTCTTCTTATGTTACCTAATTCCAAGAAATTGAATTGGACAAAAATTTGGCTTAACTATGGGTACAATTGATGTTTATTATTGATCGACAAGTGAAGAACTTATGGATATATGGATAAGTTATATGGCAAAATCACTCAAGTGAAGAGACATTTTAAAAAGTAAAGATGTTATACAAAAAAGATATCCCCAATTATTTGAGTAATAAGGTTGGTAACTCCGAATTATGTCTTGATTTTATTCCCTACATATGGTACGATGGGCTGAAATTCGGGGACCGAATTTCTTAAGGGGGAAGAATGTAACATCCTATAATTTTTAATTTTTAAATAATAATGTTTTGTTATAAACAAATATATTTTTATTTGTTTAAAAATAATTATGTTCTGCTAAAAATAAATCTATTTTTAATTAAAATAATTATTGTTTTGCTTGAAATAATTATATTGATCTTTAATGAATTTTTGTTGTATTTTTAGAAATATTCTTTCTTTTAATATGTATAAAGATATTTTTTTTGAGATTTGTTTTATTATGATTTTTTATCAAGAAAAATTATGATTTAAGAGTTTAACTAAAGATTTATGAGAATGTAAATGTTTAGAAATTTTTAGGAAATTTTAAGATCAAAAACGAAATTTATATGAATTTATATAAAAAAAAAATTCTATTATTAATTACTAAATAATAATTATTATTATTAAAAAAAAGGAAGGGGGAAGGTCGGAGACAACGCTCAGATTGAAATTTTTTTTTGAAACGGATGCATAGTGAGTGAATAGTAACCTTCAACTTTTTTTCTAGATCTGGAGTGCTTATTGGGGGAGAAGTACTTTAATTCCTATATATAAAAATAAAGGAGACATACAGAATTGTTCCAACTATCGGGGGATTAAACTCATGAGTCTCACTATGAAGTTATGGGAGAATATCATTGAGCAAAGATTAAGACAAGAGACTCAAGTTACAGAGTACCAGTTTGGATTTATGCCAGGAAGGTCAACTATGAAAGCAATTTATTTACTAAGGAGATTGATGGAAAGGTATCAAAGCAGACGGAAAGATTTGCACATGGTTTTTATTGATCTGGAAAAGGCATATGACAGAGTGTTAAGAGAGATCCTATGGAAGGCTTTAGAAAAGAAAGGAGTACGTATTGCGTACATTCGAGCAATCAAAGACATGTACGACGGGATAACGACTTGCGTGAGAATACAAAATGGGGATACAAAGGATTTTTCCACAACTATTGGACTACATCAAGGGTCTTCTCTGAGTCCGTATCTTTTTAACTTGATTTTGGACACAGTTACTGAACATATACAAGAGTTGGGGCCTCAATGCATGATTTTTGCAGATGATATAGTCTTAGTTGGTGAATCGAAAGAGGAAATAAATATGAAGTTAGAGTCATGGAGACAAGTTTTAGAAACACACGATTTCCGGATAAGTATAAATAAAACAGAATATATGGAATGTAGTTTTAGTAAGAGACGAACAAATACGAATGTCGACGTGAAACTTGGAGACTATATATTAAAACAAGTTACAAGTTTTAAATATCTTGGGTCCATTATACAAAATGACGGTAAAGTAAAGGAGGACGTAAACCACAGGATTCAAGCTGGATGGATGAAATGGAGGAAAGTTTCGAGTGTCATTTGTGATAAAAAAGTGCCGCTCAAAGTTAAAGGAAAATTCTACCGTACGGCTATAAGACCTGCTATATTGTATGGTACGGAATGTTGGGCGGTTAAAAGACAACATGAAGATAAACTCAACGTTGCAGAGATGAGAATGTTGCGTTGGATGTGTGGACACACCAGAAGAGATATGATTAGAAATGAGTACATTAGAGAGAAAGTTGGGATAGCACCTATTGTGGAGAAGATGGTTGAAACTCGCTTAAGGTGGTTTGGCCATGTGTGGAGAAGACCTGCAGAAGCCCTAGTGAGAAGAGTTGATCGGATGGAGAATAGTCCAATAATTAGAGGTAGAGGGAGGCCAAAGAAAACAATAAGTGAAACTATTAAAAATGATTTAATAGTTAATAACTTATCTTTTGATCTCATCCATGATAGGCCACTATGGCGCCGTTTGATCCATGTAGCCGATCCCACCTAGTGGGAAAAGGCTTAGTTGTTGTTGTTGGAGTGCTTATTGGCTTCTGATCTCAAAATTGAAGATGATATTGGATTCAGGATGAAGAATACTACGGTTTTGACTGATCAATTTTTCAAATCAGCCATTGAATTGCCGTAGATCTGACACCGTAAATGGATTCAGGAGTTAGATAAACTTTAGGATATGAAATTTTTCAGCTATCTGACAATTTTTTATTTGTCGTGAATAGTAATTTCCGGCGGTGAATAGTGACCAAGCTTCCGGAGTCATTTTCTAAGTCTTTGGACCCTTCGGACATATTTTTGAGGTCTAATTAGTCAAATTCAGCTTGGAAAAAGTACATTTTTAGGGTTGTCCAACTAGGAGCCCTACCCTGTGAGTAGATAATTCTTGAACTATAAATGTATTATTATTTCTGTTTATAAATTATTTATACTATTATAAGTTTCTGAAATGTGTTAAAATATCTGTTATACTTACGAACTGGCACATAGTTCAAGAAGAGTATAGTTTTAGAAATGGATTTTGGAACTCATTTAATATGTAGTTCTAAATGTATTTATCATTATTTGATAAAGTAAATATTATGTGCACGATGCATTGATTTGTAAAGTCATATACTTGTGAAAAGGATGCATGTCATATTATAAATGAGATTGAATGGCAAGCGTAAAGCTCATGGCGAGTTGCTTGATAATTTTACATGTAATTATATCTATTGATGAATATCGGCTGGTTGTATGGCTTGTGACGGTACTGAATAGGGGACGCCCTATTAGCCTGAGTAAGCCGGGGGAGGGCTGCTCCAACCAGGTGACAGTGGTAATGTGAGGGGGCAGGAGAGTGATGTACTCACATTCCCTAATCACTTATTGTGACTAGGGTCAAGGTCACTATGTGTATAGCAAATGAGTTATATTTTCATTGCATCGACCAGATTGCCGAGTGAGGCAAGTGCATTAAAAGTGATGATTTTATCTCCAAATCTTAATATTTTACTATAACTTATATAGCTGAGCATAACAACATTTGTTTAATGATCATACCGTGCAGCATATGATTTTGGATATCTGAATATCCTTTGATTTGAGAATATTTGAAATACGAGTCTCATATGAATTTACTTCTGAACTGTATTTTCTATGTGGCATATTTTAAAACATAAATACATCCATATGCTGACCTAAGATGTCATAGGAGGAATTATTTATTCACTGAGTTGTCAAACTCACTACACGATATTTCTATATTTTTCAGATAAGAATATCAGAGTCTGATTCGGCAGATAGGTCATATATATTCTCTGGGTGAGTCTACGTTGCTTCCAAGACTCATGGTCTTTGAATTATACTGTGTTTGTATTCTAGAGTGCTCTAAACGCTACAGGCAGGATCTCCGTTTCTGCTGTACTTTGATGTTTAAGACTTGGTCTGTATATTGTGTATACATGAGAGATCCTATATGTATCTGTTTCCATGATAAAGAATTGAATTATGTATCTTTATGGAAAATATCTGATTGTAAAAAAAATGTTTATTTTTCTTAACTTAAAGTTGGGGCGTTACATTAGGCAAAAAAAATATTTCATTATGGCCTAAGGGGTGAATGAAACTGGTCATCCCCTAACCATAGACTTATGCCTCCAATGTACAGTGCATTAGAGTATAACTCCTAAACAATAAGAACAACCCTTGATTTGGCCTCCCCAACAAATAGTTCCCAACCTCTGTGCATAAAATTATCCTTAAGCTAGAGCTTATCCTTTGAGTGATTAAAATACTACTCCCAGATAAGCTGCTTATTTACCACCACTTTGATATGGTGTTGGTGTATCTCCTCATTGACAAAGGTGTTGGGATCATATGTGGGTGTAGGTTTGGTCTTCTTAGTATTTTTAGATGCTCTAGTCTGGTTTTCTTAGGTGCCAATTGGGAATAGTGAGGTGTTTGAGTGGGTGGCTAAGGGGAATGATGTGTAGGCTAAGTGTTTGGAGGTTAATGGTCTTGGGTTCTATTTATCAAACACTTTATATGTAGTACAATTCTAAGTGGATAAAGGCTACCAATGACTCTGAGATGCTTCCTTAAGTACAACCAAGTGATTTTAATGGTAGAAGAGTGGTAATCAAGACTAAAAACTAGCATAATTCAATCCTAAATTTATCAATAGGAAATACAGATTGTATGCTCAGTTGGTTTCAAAACTACATGATTCAAAGGGCTAATGATGTTCTAAATGATTGATTTAACCCAAAGATCAAAAGAAGAGTAATTTGGCTCATAATCTTCAATCAATTAACGAATATAAAGGAAATTAGGTTACCTCTAAAGTTAGGGGTCTAAGGTCCCCAATGAGTGGTTTGTGCTAATTCTCTAAAATTCTTGGCGAAATTAGGCTAATTTCAATTAGACAAAAGCCTTGTGGATGCCAAGGGTGATTGGAACTTACAAAAAATTAAAAGATTTGGGGGAGAAATGAGGATTAGGGCTTTAAGTGCACTACTTATACAAGGAGCATCACGAAGAGAGCTTGAGATTATATATTTTTCTCTAAGTTATTAGGCTAGTGTTGCAACACTGGTGTTTCTAAGGAATTGGAAAACATAGTTGGAAAAGGCAGCTGGGCAATTTGCGTTGCGATTCTAGAATTCTTTCATCGTGACAATGAAGCTTCATGTTTTTTAGAAAGTCTACCTGTAGATTTTCTATCACGATGTTGAGTCTACTAGATTATCTCTGAATTTTCTGAGAAAATAACTGTTGTGACACTATGGGTAGCCTATCAAGATGCTAGTGCTTCTATATTTTAAGTGAATGGTTCCAAAGTGAATGGAATCATTATAGTGAAAATTCCACGTCGTATGTTTGACCCCTTAGTGAGATTTTTACATGAATCTTTAACATAAAATGCAACAAACTCATTATACTAAAAACTAAACTAAGAAAACTACTTATCTATTGGGTGAATTTATAATTAGAGCCACTATTTAACATTGTTGGCCTAATGGAGTGCCGATTTGTCAATCTGAGTATATGGGTAAAACTAAACCAAGAAAACTACTTATCAATTGGGTTAATTTCTAATTAGAGCCTCAATTTAATGCTGTTGGCCTGGTGGAGAGCCGATTTGTCAATCTAAGTATATAGGTTCATTAAGGTCCATCCATGCTACTTTTTTCTTGCTAAAACCCTTGTTAGTAATGTTTCAGCCAGTGGTCATTGACCTTGAATCTATTAGGGTTGTCCAAACTATAAATTTCCACTGCACTATGGGGAAGAACATTGATAACAAAAAAAAGGCTATCCTATTAGGAAGGTAAGTTACCTGGTAAGATCTTGAACCTTAAAATGTAGAGGATCACTTTTTTTCCTACAAGGAACTCCTTTCGAGATATTACCTAATCGTGTAGGAATTTAGTCTTTTCTTAATAGATAAGCGCATTAATGTAAGACTCATTCCTAATTTCCTATAATTCTTGTAGTTGCTACAAAGGGTGTACAAAACTAATCCGAACCAATCCAAACCAGAAAAAAAAAAAAAAGAACCGATTAAAATAGGTTTAAATCGGTTTTTTTATTAGAGAAAGCCGATTGGTTCGGTTCGATTTTTGGTTCAAAAAAATGTGAACGGAACCAACCGATTAATATATTAATAGGTTATATAATTTATTATTATATATAACTATTCCTGTATCAAAGCATTCACATGCTTCTCCTTTATCAGCTTCTCGAGCCGTGGAGCATTAAACTACTTTCCTGAAGTCTGCCATTTAATTTCTTTTCGAGCCCCAAGTAATTGATGGTTGCATTTTTGTGTTCCATACTTTTATTTTTTTATTTTTTGGATGAAGGCATTTGGCTTTTCTTTAAATTGTCGACATCAACAGCATTGTGTGAACATTTTTTTTGTTCATACTTCGCAGCCCCTGCCACCTACTCTTTGAATATTTCATAAGATAATATGGAAGCCCTCCTTTCCAACCACTCAAGACAAAGAACGGAATGGTCCATCTAGATTTCCAATCATCTTCAAGCTGGAGAAGAAAATCCAAAGATTCATACATCCATCATAATACGGTGGAGCAAAGGACTACTTTGGAGAGATGAAGCGACACAAGCAAGAAGCTAGTAAGTTGACTAAATCCCTGACCGGCAAATTCACCACAATGAATCGCTTCTGCTACTGTCGATCCATTTGCGGGTTTCTTCTAATCTGTATTTTCGTCTTGCTTATCTGCAAGCTCTGATTTTGCTATTGCTTTTGGCTTTTTTTTAAAGCTTACACCAACAACAATCATACCTTCCCCACATAAGCACAATGTAAAAATCGATGAACTGAACCAAATCAAATTGATCGTTTGCCAGTTTGGCTTGGTTCGATTTCATGGACATAAAAAAACTGAACAAGCCCATTTCTTTAAAAAATATTTGTCATCAGTTCGATTTGGTCGAGTCTCCAAATTGGACCGAATTGAACCTATGAACAACCCTAGTTGTTGCTTTCTATGCTCTCCATTATCATCCACGGTCATGTTGAAAGATTTTATAGCCCAATATGATATATGCTCAAATTCCATTGAAAGATGACAGGGTTTACCAAACACCAATTAATATGGTGAGATATTAATAGGGGTTTTGTAGGATGTTCTATAAGCCTAATGAGCATCATTCAAGTATAAACTTCAGTCCCTTCAATTGTGGTTAATGGTTTTACTAATGATGGACTGGATTTCACTATTAAATACTTTAGCATGGCCATTAATCTAGAAATGGTATGCAGTGGCCAACTTATGAGTGACATGATATTTCCTTAGTAATACCTCCACAATTCTATTGCAAAAGTAACCTCCCTTATCACTAATTAATGCTTCACGGATCCTAAATCTATAAAAAATGTGGCACTTAATGAAGTGTGTAACTACCTTAGAATCATCAGTCCTTGTGGCCTTAACTTTCACCCATTTGGAGACATAATCAATAGCTTTTAGGATGTAATCAAAACCAAAGCAAGTAGGGACGGGTTCCATGAAATCAATGCCCCAAACATAAAAAATTTCATAAAATGGTAAAGGTATTTATGCTATCTCTTTTTTTCGGGATATGTTACATGCTTTTTAGCAATTGGTACATGACTTGCAAAATAGGTGTGACTCCTTGAATAGAGTAGACCAGTAGAAACTACATTCTAATAACTTTATTAATGTCTTCTTAAATTCAAAGTGTACCATCCTTAATTTCGTTTCTTTTATTGATAAAGGAACATAAAAAAAATTAATTAAGGAAATAAAATTTATTAGACAATATTTTAGATATCTAAGGAAATATAGTCCTTAGAAATTCTTCACCTTATGTATATGCATAGAAAATGTTTCTAATATTAAGAGAACAAATAAAGAAGGAAAATCTAATAGGAAAGAAATTAGAAATAACATAATAAAGAGATGCAAAATTCTTGGATAAGGAAGATAAATTTTTAGAAACAAGTAAAGGTCTTAAAATTTCAAAGAACATTGAATTAGGGTAATTTTTCCTAATTCAAGAACTATAGTTACTAAGTTTAAAATCTTTACCCATACATTGGGCTTTTACCTATGGACACTTCATATAGAGTTTTTCCACTTCACATAAGTTTCTAGCAAGCCCATTGGATAACCTAAACAAGAAATTAAACATAGACTTGGACTAGGATATAGTAATTTCACCAATAGCCCAAAAATTATGAAAATGTGACCAAGCCCTCCAAGAAAGGAAGAATTTTATCCAATGCAAAGAAAATGGGTAGGACAAGCCCATAATGGGTAGGAATAAGCTCAAATCCAAGAGGAAAAATAAAATAAAATAAATTAGATGATGATATAATAATAAGAATAAAGATTAGGTTACATGGCATTAAGACAAAAAATTTAGCAAGTGGTGTGATTCTACATTCATCATTTAAGCAAGTGGCATGATAATACAAGGCTTTAGGACAAAAACATCTATATCCTACACTCATAATTTTAGCAAGTGGTATGATAATACATGGTATTAGGACAAAACATTCATAGCCCACACAAATAATATCAACCAAATAATGGAGATTCAAGGGTTAGAAATTTGCCACCTAAAAAGGCAAACCTATCATACTTGTTTAAGACAAAAGAAAATGGAAATGAATCCCTAAATCAAAGGGACCTTGTCCCATATCTTAAGAACATATTATCATAATTTTCAAAATACAAATCTCCTTTTCCTATGCATATCTTGACTAAGGAAGAGGAAGACAAGAACATAAGTTGTTTGTTTTCCAAAAATTCAACAAAGTGTATCCTAATTGTGATAAGGTAGACCCATGATCATGAAAGGTGAATTATTTGGTGGTCTATATAAGAAAACCCACCCTTACAACATTAGAATTTCGTCCAAGTGAGGGAGAGAAAAAAATAGAAGCAAGGTAGAGTGAGGAAAGGAGAGGAAGAAATGAAGAAAGAGGAAGGAGAAGTCTAGAAGACTAAGTGCTCCAAGTAAGTTTAACAATATTTCTTTTTGAAGAAAACTGTTGAAACTTATAATATTTCTATGAGATTTTGATCTTAGAACTTTTATGATTGGTCATGATGTTGCTATATCATGTTACATATTGATCTTGCATGTGATGTATGTTTGAATACTTAGGTTGGTGTAGATAGTTATGCATGGTTATGGCTATGGGTGGCAGAATTTTAAGCTTCGGTCTTTTAATTTCTGGAAACAATCTATAAGGAATTAAAATAAATGGTTAACATAAGAATTAAAGATATATGTGTCCCGGATTTTTAGCCACTGGAATAATTCCATTTGGAGTCCATATGAGGTAGCTATGGTCTGATTAGTAGTCAAAGGTCAGAAAATGAATCATCAGGGAAGAATATGTTAGGATAGCTTCGGTAATTTAATTTCTGGGAATTATTGGTAGGGAATTAAAATAAATGGTTAACATAAGAATTAAAGATATGTATGTCATGGATTTTTAGCCACTGGAATCATTCAATTTGGAGTCCACATGTGGTAGATATGGTCCGATTAGTAAACCAAGGTCAGAAAATGGTTCATCAAGGAAGATTATGTTAGGACAGCTTTTGTATTTTAATTTCTGGGAATTATTTGTATGGAATTAAAATAAATGGTTAACATGAACCTTATATATCTATGTCTCATGGAAATATGCCCACTGGAATTATGCAATTTGGAGTTCATATGAGGTAGATATGATCCGATTAGTAAGCAGAGGTCAGAAAATGTTTATTCAGGGAAGAGTATGTTATTAATGTTTTAGTTTTTGAATTTCTGGGAATATTCTGTAGGGAATTAAAATAGCGCACCAACATAACAATTATAGATATATGGCTCATGGAATTTTACCAACTGGAATAACTCAATTTGGAGTTCAAATTTGAGAGATATTGTCTAATTAGTTAGTAAAGGTCAGAACCTAAACGAGAAGAAATAATACTAAATTTAAAGGAGTAATAACACCACAATATCATACTATTTTGTTGATATGATTAACATAATAGTTTTAGATAATTGTCTTAGCTTTTCATAGACACTAATATCATCTTAATCGGAGTTAAAATGAGAGAGTTATGCTCTGATTTGTAAACAATGGCTGTGTTAAAAGTTAGTAAAACCTATTTTCAATATTTTTCTACCCTAGATGAATTTTTAAGGTAATAATAGAAATCAATTTGAGGAAAAATGCTCTATAAAATTTGTAAGAACATGTGTTGGAAATGATATAAGTAGAAATAAAATGACTAAATGCCTAGACATAAAGAAAATGAAAAGAATTATTCTAGTTACTGGAAAAAATTGTGATTTGTGAAAAGTGCATATCTAAGGAAAGCTCTGGCAAGGAAAGACTTGGTACTTAAGCGTGTCCATTAGTGACCCACCTCTCTTTTCTGGGAACTTTCCTGGTGCGCTGTTTACATACTACAATTACTATCCAGTTATCGAGGTATTAGTGTGAAATTTTGACATGGAAATATTTTATAAAGTGAAAATTAGAAAATGATTATATTCATGGCATAATTTTAGTTTACCAATTAATTTTGAGAATGATTATGTTTTGATACATTATGGCATGAGAATATAATGAACATACTCGTTATTGGAATCATATTTTCGGCTATTAATATGAAAAGAAAAGAAATGAGCACGGTCACATGGCAATCCGTGTGGTGCACCAGTAGGGGACGCCCTACCAACGGTTATGATTATATTCATGAGAAAAGAAAGAGAAAGTGTGCCATGTCGGACGGAGCGAGATAAGCCCATACCGAAAAGTAGAGAATACTTACCCTGACCGGGGTATCTTGAAGTAAGAATAAGTTGATAGCCATCATATGAAATTCGAAAAAAATAGTTATTCATGCCATACATGTCATAACTGTATAATTTCATGTGCATGATAAAGTGCATTCATGTGACCTAAAGATATTTTCTGTAGTTTATACAGCTGAACATGACATGATGAACTATAATGGTAAATTATGACTTATTGTTGAACTTACTGGGATTTAATTCTCACTATATTTCCATATCATGTTCAGAAGAATAAATATGCAGATATTCTCTATGACACTTATTATCTCTGTACGTTGGATCGAGGTGCCCTACCTTGGGCAACTTCCAGTTATTTCAGATATAACTGTCGTAGATGTAACTGAGATTCCGGTGGACGTGCCACCCGAACCAGTGTCCCCGGAAATAGTCGATATAGATGATTAGAACTAATATGTATCTTTGTACAAATGTTTGTAAAATAATGGTGTGTAGTTTGTAAAATAATAGTGTGTATGGAAACTCAGTATTGTATAAATTAAATAAATGTTATATTGAGTTAAGTTGTAACGAGGTAATAACTTCATGGTATTTAAAAAAAAAATTACATAAATGGAGTTGTTACACAAAGTGCTCTTCACATGCATAAAAGTGGTAGAAGGTTAGGATATATAGAATTTCAAATTTAGGCACACACCTTCTTAATATCTGTTCTAAATATTACTTCCATAGATATGGGTCGTCCTAGACATAATATTTGGCGTCACTTTTAATTTTGTCCTTTACTGCCCAAGACAAAAGAAGGGGAAATTTATGATCAACTAAATAATTAACAATATGTGCATACCATGATGCTTTAATTGTTGTTGCAAATAGATATTCATCTAGAAAGTCATCCTGTAGGTCTAATTTTTCCTCCACATGAACTAAACAACTTAAGTGGTCAACTACACTATTTTTTTACTCTCTTTCGATCTCTGATTTCTAAATTAAACTCTGTTAAGAGTAGATCCTATGTTATTAGTCTAGGTTCGGCCTTCCTCTTCATCACCAAATATCTTAAAGTTGCATGGTCCATATAAATGATAACTTTAGTACAAATTATATATAATATAAATTTCTCTAAAGCAAAAACAATAGCTAGGAGTTCTTTTTTAGTAGTGGTGCAATTTTTTTGGGCATCATTTAGAGTTATGAATTCATAGTAGATAACATGGGACACTATTTCAACTATTTGACCCAATACCACACCAACTACATGATCATTAGCATCACACATGGTTTTAAATAGCAAATCCAAATTCAAAGGCTAAATGATGAAGGAAGAAATTAGGAGCTCCTTTACAATGTTAAATGCCTACCTATATTTCTTGTCAAACTCAAATAATGTCTCTTTTGTAGCAATATACATAGAGGGGCTACTATCTTGGAGAAATCTTTGATAAATCTCTTGTGAAAACTTGCATGTCCAAGAAAGGAACAAAATTTTCGTACACAAGTAAGGTAAGGTAGAGATTAAATAACATCAATTTTAGCCTTATCTACTTTTATTCCACTTTTGGAAATGGCATGCCCCCAAAACTATACCTTGGCCTACCATAAAGTGGCATTTATCAGAGTTCAAAGCAAGGTTAGTTTCCATGCACTTTTTCAAAATAAGTGAAAGGTTATTTTGATAGTCTTCAAATGAATTACCATAGATAAGAAAATCATCCATAAAAACCTTTATGAATTTCTTAATATAATCAGAGAATATGCCAATCGTACACCTTTGAAAAGTAGTTGGGGCATTGCTTAACCAGAAAGGCATACGTCTATAAGCAATTGTTTCAAATGGACATGTAAAGGTAGTCTTCTCCTGATCCTTTATAGTAATTATAATTTGGAAGTAGCCTAAATAACCATCAAGAAAACAATAGTAAGATCGATCGACATGTTAGTCCTTCAAGCATCTAATCAATAAAAGATAAAGGAAAATAATATTTTTAGGTTACAGAATTTAGTTTTCTATGATCTATACAAACCCTTCACCCATTTTGAACTCAGGTATGTACCAATTCCACATTCTAATTTTTCACCATCATGATTTTGTTCTTTTTAGAGACCATTTATACTAGACTAACTTAATTCCTATCTAAAATAGGGTATGTTACCTCTACCTCAAGGTGGGTTCAACCTTCTCTGGGGTTGTTTAAAGGGTTTAGCTCTTTCTTCCAA
The DNA here is from genome assembly GCA_037074535.1 of Gleditsia sinensis. Classification (NCBI taxonomy): domain Eukaryota; kingdom Viridiplantae; phylum Streptophyta; class Magnoliopsida; order Fabales; family Fabaceae; genus Gleditsia; species Gleditsia sinensis. The sequence continues at coordinate 34,978,962 of CM073471.1, forward strand.
TAGAATTCTATGCATGCTAGTAGAAGGGCTAATTCCCTTAATATCAACTATGGTGCACCTTATAATTATTTTGTGCTCTTTAAGCACTTGCACAAACTTCTCTTCTTGTGTAGCCTCATGTTTATTGAGAATAATAACTGAGAGGCTCTCTTTTTCTCCTAAGAACACGTACTTGAGATGATCAGGAAGTGGCTTCAATTCAGGGGTGGGTGCTGTAAAATAAAAGGTAAAGGTTTCTCATTAAAAATTGGTAATTCAAGATATGAAACATCACTTGTTTACTATACTTCTATGTAGGTTTCTAATGAAGCCATTTGTTCCTTTGATTTAGCATATGTCTTCAGCCCTTCATTATTTTCTTCAATAAGTTTACTTAAGGCCACTTTCAACTTTTCTTTTCTATCCAGTTCAAAATTTGTTTGTGCTATAGAATCAAGAACATCAATAAAGCATACAAGGGCATCATTATATGGGCATCATAGATATTAAAACTAACCACCTCACCATCAAATTCCATGGGGAGCTTACCTTCATGAACCTGTACTACCATTTTAGAAGTTATTAAGAATGGTCTTCCTAGCATAATTAAAGGATTATTGTCACTATTCTCTATGTTAAACACATAAAAATCAGTAGTAAATATCAAATTACTCACTTGTACTAAGACATCCTCAATTAACTATCTTGGGCATACATTGGACCTATTTGCTAATTAGATTACTGCATTGGTTGAATCTAAAGGACCCAATTTCAATAAGCTTAGATTGAATATGTCATTACATTTATTGATGCTCCCAAATCAAGTATCGTCCCCAGAATTTCTAATTTTTCATGGGATAGCAAACATACCTAGATCCTTGTGCCTTACTTGTACCTTTACACACCCTTTTAATTTTTACTTTCTTTTTAGGGTGCACAACAACTTCAAAAATTTATCATAACGAGATACTTTTTAAATTACATCCAAAATAGGTATATTTACCACACACCTCTTAAAGGTTTCATATAAATCTAAATAATTCTCAAATTTTCCATTTTACTTCAATTCATCTAGAAAGGGTGGTACTGGTTTATATGCAAAAAAGGGTGAAAGCTTACCTCTTAATGCCTTATCCTTTTATATTTCCTCCTTTTGTTCTACCTTTTATTAACGAGGGGTTGGTTCCAAGCCTTCAATTTCTTTGCCACTTCTTAAAATAATAACACTAGCATTTTCTTTAAGATTTATAATTGTATAAGAGGGTAACTTACCTAAATGCTAGCCTGGCAACTGATTAAGAGTAGATTCCATTTAACTTACTTGGCTCTTCAAAATTTGAATGCTACTCCTTATCTCTTGTTGAAATCTCTTCAAATCATGTTGCATTTGAGAAGTATTTTTAGTAAGAGAATTAATCATATCATCTAAAGGTATACTAAAATTTGAATTTGGAGCTAGTAGCTATCTAAGAGAAAAAGATTGTTGATTCTATTGAAAATTTGAATATTTTTTTGCTACAGGCTTGCCCATATATGGATTCCTATATTTAAAATTTGGATTATCCCTCCACTCAAGATTATATACATTAGAATAGGGATCATATCTCCTTGGTTTACTAGGGAAACCACTTACTACATTAGCTTGTTCCATAGGTTCCTCTACAACAATGGGGCACATGTTTGTGAGGTGTCCAACCCTTAAACGTATTCCACATGCCTATATTGATTGAGTTATACTTGTAGCTAATTGATGAGCAAGAGAGGTAAATTTAATCATTTGTTACTCAAGAGAATGAGTACTTGCCTCAATGGCATGTCTAGAACCAAATTGTTGGGAGTTAACAGATATGTTAGCAATCAAATTTTGATCTACATTAGGAGTTTATCTACTAGTGTTTCCCTACTTGCTGCTTCTACCATGTTCCTATCACTCAATAGATAGAATTATTATATTAGTAGTTGCTCACTAATTTGGTAATGTATGTAGCTTGCACATAATTTCTTAAACATCTCCCAATATTCATATAAGGTCTCCCCATTGTGCTACTTAATACCAAATATTTCCTACCTTATAGTGGTGGCTCTAGATGCAGGGAAGTATCTTTGGAGGAACAACTTTTTCATCTCATCCCATGTGATGATAGATTTGGGTGATAGATAGTAAAGCTCATCCTTAGTTGTGTCTCTTAGAGAAAAGATGAATGCTCTTAATTTAATATGTTCCTTAGTTATCCCTATAGGTTTCATATTAGTGCAAACCACATAAAATTCTTTCAGATGTTTGTGTAGGTCCTCACTTGCAAGACTATGAAAATTATATGAGAGATGTATCAATCTATATTTCAACTCAAAATTAACATTAGCATGAAGAGTAGGAAAATTAAAGCATAGGAGTTGCTTATACAAATCTAGACTAGCCAACACCTTTAAGGCAACATTCCTAGCCTTGACTACTTCATTCCCTTGATCAATATATCCTTGAATTTCTTTCCAATTTATGTTCAAAGTTCTTTCAAGATATAGATCGTACTGTAAGTCTCTTGAATTAGCAGAATTAGTAGTAAGCATAAAAGAAATAAAAAATCACAAAAGTTATAATTAAACGCATTCCCTTGCAATGATGCCAAAATTTGGCAGGTGCTATAGCAAGCACACCAAATATAATAAAACATTGTCTCAAAACTAACCTGTAATAATAAAGGTTGATTCCACAGAGACTATGGTTACGTTTTGTGAAATACGAAGCGTGTTGTATACAATAATTAAATTGCAAAACAAATTCAAAAGCAAATCTAAGAATGTAGTTATGAATTAGTAGGATGAGTACTGGTTAGATTATATCCACAAACAAAAATTCACATTAATAATTGACAATATAACCAATCTATTATCAAATATTTACCATTGGAATAAATTTCTATCTCTACTTAAGTTTAGTTAATTGATAATGATCATCTTAACCAACTCTAATTGATAAGCAATATTAGCCAATCAATAAAATTTAACTTAACAATTGCTTTAAGAATTAGAGAGACCAGTAAAGTTAAACAACATAACTAATCTGTTGTATTTAATTTAGTTAATTGTTCCTCAAAAGATTAATAGTTCATAACATACAACCATAACCTTATTTGCCTCTTAAATTATAGTGATCAAAACTTTGATTGAGATATGATTTAGCAATAAATTCAAACCAGTAATATACTAGTATACACCCTAGCAATTATAAGAAGAAATCATTAGATGAAGAATAGAAGAACAATTAATACTCAACTTAGAATTGCAAAATCAAACCTTAATTTAAGTTTCACAATGCATAATTCTTAAGGTTTCAATCATTCTAACCCAACTAAAGAAGTTTTGCTACGCAAGGCCCTGGGGAAAACTAAGAAAAATTAGAAAAAGAAGAGTTAGAATTTGATGTATCCTTTCTGCCTTAGATAGCAGGTATTTATAAACCATGAAAACTAAAGAGCTTAATGGGCTTTTTCCCTTGTGGCACGAACGGCTATGGTTTTTCGCCAGCCAACCCAAGTTTTTTTTTGTACCTAGAGATCGAA